>JBBDHG010000028.1:7395000-7995000 GCA_037951165.1 Lophius americanus | reverse complement strand
GAGTGTGAACCTTTTTTCGGTAGGAGCTCAGTGTAGTTATGTTGGATTAATCTCTCCTAAAAGCTGCAAATATACAATCATGTATTCAGGTCAAAAATCTCTATCATTCTCTTATTAACCACAACTGAAGTTAACACAAGTTTGTATTTTTTATTCACAGCATCATCAATAGGTCGATACTGAATGGTCCAATAGGGTTTCTCTTCTTCTGCATCCACATCCTACTGACGTCAGGACGTCTGAAGTTGCATTCAGTTTCTCCTGCTCTGCAACAAACACTCAAACACCGCTTCTTTATTTGTTATCGGAGAATGTTTGAACCCCTTTCTCCGATGCTGCTCATGCAATGTATGAAAATGCTCCAGAATAGTTGTACTTCAAACATTAACTCGCATGTACGTCAGAATTAAAGTTTTATCATGATTCATTTCCCATCCCAAGGGTACATCCATGAAAACCCTCCAATCCTCAGTTTTATAAAAGCATTCTCCCTGATTGAAATTTAAAACTATGTTCAGAAAACAAGGTTTTTCAAAAGAAAACAGCAATAATTAAATAATTTGTAACCAAACACATAGGTTAAGTTTAGGAAAATGTCATGATCCCTCCACTCCAGCCACGGACACAAGTAAACTTTCCCACTTATTATTCTACATCATGCACAAGGGCCAAGCTAATACATGTGACTGTATATATTGACTGAAACTGACACTTCTGAAGCAAAGAATTTATTGTGATTACACTGGACATGACAACCTAATGCTGTGTCACTCAAATGTTAATGTTGATTAGGATTATTGACATGGAGTGCTATCTGCCTTCTCCCTGCTTGTTTTTTCCATTCTGTCTATGGCATGACCTGTTTTTATACGATTCATTCTGCGCTGGATCTTTTGACAGAGTGACTGATATCGATGATATGCGAGTTACATTTTCCTGTGCTCTGCTACCGGCGGAACTTTTACAGTGACAAACGTCTCAGCTCTCTCATACAATATTCTATTGTGTAGCACTACTGGAGCAAGTGGGTTTCTTTGATGCACCATGACACATGTTAGTCATGCTAGTCATGTCCTCAACATTGCAATAGCCTGCTTAAAGTTAAATGCTTGATGAAACATTTCATACAATATTGTGAAAAAGGATTGCACAGCCTCCTCCTGTTTTCTTCTATATTCAAGTGTATCTCAAATCGTGCCCCACTCTTCTTTGCAGAACTGCTCTAGTGCAGCTTAACTGGAGGGTATGAGAGCATGAACTGCATATCCCACCACAGCATCTCAGTGGGGTTCAGGTTCAAGGAATAGATTCCTCCAGAAATTTGTTTTATTCCTTTTGAGCCATTCAGAGGTAGATTCACTCTTTTGCCTGGGATCATTGTCTTCCTGTAATAACATCAAATCACAGACCTATGACCAGACATTCACCTTCAGCATGTCCTGGTCAAGATCAGTATTCATGTCCACCGTCCCCAACTCATGTTTGACAATGAATTAATACATTTTAAGGTTTAAAAATATAAGTATGTAAAAATGACAAAATATAACAACTCGGCAGGGATAGCCATAATCATAGTAAACGATAAAAATTAGAACAAGACAAGAGAATATATATATGAATATATGTATGTTCAAAAAAACAGTGTCACTACCCATATATAATG
Organism: Lophius americanus; assembly: GCA_037951165.1. Lineage (NCBI taxonomy): Eukaryota > Metazoa > Chordata > Actinopteri > Lophiiformes > Lophiidae > Lophius > Lophius americanus. The sequence continues at coordinate 7,993,337 of JBBDHG010000028.1, read as the reverse complement.
TTCAGTCTCAGGGTGGCACAATATACTGTACAATCAGTCCAGAGGTATATAAATGTGTCCAAAGAGTAGTGCAATAGACGCCAGAAACAGGAATGACATGCAACCGCAGTCAAGGTATCATATGACTTTAAACAAAAACACATACCTTTTTTTTCTCATCACTCACCTTGTATAACTGTAGTTGGTGTCTCTGTCCTCCTCATCCAGGGGTTCAATATATCTGCTGTGCACATATCCAGTTGTAATTAAAAATGTGAATGAGCAGATTATGGTTTCCCAATTTGGAAATTTCATTACAATTTCCATAATTGGATTCCAAATTTAATTAGTGCTCCGGGTCTAAAAAGCATGTGATTCCAGGGTGGATGCCGGCGCAGACAGAAAAATAAACCAATGCTCCAGACCACTGACACCTTGGCAGGGAACAAGTTGACCAGATGCCAACAATCCAGCAGGTATTTTTTCATTTGGTTGGTGTTGCAGGGGGAGAAAGGACAAATGTCAAGACTTGTTGCAAAAACTTTCAGTCAACGTTTGTGCACAACTCTTTTTACTCAGTACTTTTTACTTGTATAATACACTTGACAAACCCCATATAATACAAAAAATCTATACAGTAAGGTACCACAGTCGTACTGATGTAGTGTCAAAAACTAGATCGTTCATTTCAATGGAAAAGTCAAGGTCGTTTGATCGTTGTCAAAACTTCCTGCATGTCAATGCTAATTTAATACACCTGTTCAGCATCGCCACTGTTTGCTGGACTCCACTTTATTCCGCCATGGGGTTTAGATATAGTGCTATATTTGTACCAGAATCCTGAGCATGCAGCTGCTCATTTTGAAAACGCAGTTTGAGTTTGTGTGCGCAGGTGTGTTGGTGTGCGGAAATATAACGTGGTATTTGGAGCTGAAACCTCTGTCTTGCGAGTTACACGCCTTTGTCTATGTTTCATGATGGTCAGGAGGTTTACGACATCGCTGTAGACCCCTGAAACCTGCGATGTGTGCCGGCCCCCATCAACCCAGGTTGTATGCACTGAGGACAGTCCGCTCCGGTCTGTACAATGTCGGTTTGCTGTATCGTCATACATTTAACGAATCAATCCATCTTGGGATCAGATTGCACGTAACCGTGGATAATTTGCAAAATTTAACGATAATAGTGTGAATTTGTACAACCACCATCACTTTTCAAAGAAATAAAGTAGGTTGTAAGATACTTTAAGGTTGTAAAGTAATTGACAGTTGTGAACGCCAGAGGAATAAAAAAAATCTAAATTTTGCATTTCTGCTTGATTTACAAAACAGAAAAATAAACCCACCCGGTTAGTTACTGTTCCGGAATCTAGAAATTGAAAAAGCTGTTTCGACAATGGTTGTTATGACGCCATAATGTCTGGATCAATGCAATGCTAGGGGGAGCTTTATCTCTAAAAGTTCTCGGGCCATAATTTCTCAACCATTGGTCCGAATGGTTGAGAAATTATTATTATTATTTTTATTTTTTTTTAAATAAAATAAATAAATCACAAACAGCCATACAGGGTCCAACATAGTGAAATTCTTTCTCTGCGTTTGACCCATCACTGAAGGAGCAGCGGGCTGCCCGTTAGAAGCGTCCAGGGAGCTAGGGTTTCAGGATCTTGCTCAAGGACCCTATGACATGTAGACCCTGGTGGGTCTTGAACGAGCTACCTTCTGATTTTCCGATTGGGAGACGGCCGCTCTACATCAATATTTGGTGCATATGAATCGACCCAAGGAGATCTAACTTGTATATAACATATTCTAATTCAAATTTTTTGCATTCTACTCACTAGGGGGAGCTTGTTTTATGAAATACAGGGTGTTTTAACATAACTTCCAAACCGTTGGCCCAATTCTTCAAAAATTGTAAATATGAATAAACTCAAGGAGATCTATCCGATATTTCACTCAACTAGCTCATGTATTGCTCACTGGAGGGAGTCTCTTTTTTAAAATTTTTTTATTTTTTACTTTTACAAAAAACACTTTTTGGACATTTCATTTGACGTGTCAAATCAAGAGGATTTTGTGTACAATGCAGAGGATTGGGGGCTTTTAAAGGATAAACCCTTGCAGTTGGGGATAGCTAGGCCTAGTGTAACGTTTTATTTTATTAGTGTCATAACTCTATGTTTGCTTCGTATTCTTTTATTGTGAAGGTTCGTCATCGTTCTGTTCTGTCTCTGTTTTATTTTGAAAGTATTATGTATGTCGTTTAGTTAGCTTTACATTTCCTGTCACGTTTCCTTTATTTGGCCTTTTTAGTGTGTTTATCTGTTTATTGTTCTTCATTTTTTTATTCCTTCTTAGTGTAGTTTTTTTTTGTTGTTTCCACTTGTGTTCCTTTTCCCTCTCTGTGTCCTTTTCCAGTATTGCTTCTTTTCTGCTCTTGTGTGATTGTTCATCATGTTCAACTGTATTTCCCCTCCAGCTGTGTCTCATTGTCTCGTTACCTCAGTATATATAGTCTGAGGTCACTTTTCCTTCTGTGCCAGTTCGTCGTTGATGTGCCGTCGTCACGCATCCCAGCCAACTCCCAGTGTTTCCTCGTGGTATTTCCTGCATAGAAATTCGATTGTTTTTTGGAATTTGCCTCAGCCCTTTTGGATTTTGGATCATTAGCAATATTGGACTGTTCACCTGGTTTTGATTACTGCATGTTTGTAGATTTGGATTTTGGACTTAATAAATTAGATATTTTAAATGTTCTTGCTCTTCCTCTGCCTCCTCTATTGTGAGTGTGCACTTGGCTCCTAAACACGGCCTTTGCCTCACTCATTTCCTAACAATCAGAACTTTTGTAAAAACATTGGACAATATCTTCACTTATAACCAGGAAGTTTTGCCCAGGTTCTTAAATAAAACAGCATTTATTGTAGACCATGGGCAGAGCTTGTATTAAATATATTCTTGAAGTAATAAATGGAAAGCAAACATGAGAACTCAAAAATTTCGATCCGATCCTTAAATTAGTTTCGGGATTCTCTGCTATCTCTGCAGTTTGTTTTAATTTAATGTTGGTACAACAAATGTCATGTAATTCAGACAGGTAATTTTTTGGAAATAAACATTTGTTCATAATGAGTACCAAGGCTACAGGCTGAGTCAGTGGTATCTGAAGCTAAAAGTCATAACTGAGCTGGAACCAGAAATTCACACATTGACACATGGTGATATATCGGTGTTAAGAGCACAGGCAGATGTGAGACTCTAAGAGGGGTTATCCAACAACCTTTCATCCCAGGTTGTCATATATTACATTTTTGATATGTTTTCTTTGGCATATGATCCCAAGCTGACAATTACTCTTTAGCATGTGTGTGCGATTTGAAGAACCTTCCTGCCATGAGGCCATTCCAGCAGCCAGTACAGACAGGCTGGGGAAGAAGTACGGAAGGTGTTGCTGCTACAGTCAGCCGATCTTTCATTATGGACTTCCCCTTTTGATAATGATCAATAGTAATGATGTGAATTTGCGACACATGTTCTTACATGTATTCAATCTGAGAGAGGGTGAGTGAGGTATTTATTTTGCATCTATGGCATGTTTTCTAAATATGAATAATCAAACTGCAGAAAATGCTGAAATAATTTCAATATGAACCGATGACATTTTTCGTTTTAATGAATATTATAATTGAGCCTTGCTTAGGCTAGTCATTAGATAATGACTGCACGAGGTTCTCAATAACTACACATCACGGCTTAATTAATGCATATTACCAACCAGACCCTTTTCCCTGGAGTTTTTTTTTTTTTTATTCATCTTGCATGTGCCAGTCAATCATTTTTAGATTTACTGATGTGGACCCGGTTGAATCTCAACAGGCTGCAGGCTGAAGCTACAGCCAAGATGGAAACATTGGAGAAGGTGTTGCGACATGGTGATATGGTCGTATAATAAGTATTGGTATTCATTTATCGATTATTTACCCGTTTAAGAAATGTTATGTCCTAAACAATGCTAAATTTTATTTTTAAATTTTTTTGTTATATTTATTCAATTTGTAAAAATACCCTAGAAATAAATTTAAAGTTATCTTTTAAGATTTTATCAAAAATATTTTTTTATAAAGTTTTGCTTTAATAAATTTATTATATTTACTAAAGCACACATTTCCACATTGTGATATGGGATTGTTATGGGAGTTCCTTAAGTTTATTTATTTATAATATAAGCCATTTTTATCAATGAATATAGCTGAATTGAACATACTTTTAAATTATGTAAACTGGATCTTTTTTTCCAATCTTTTTTTTAATGCACCTTCACAATTCAACTGTATTTTAAAAATTTTTAATCAATACATAATTTTTGATTCATAATTAACTTATCAAATTTCAAGTTGACTATTGATATTTATTAAAAGTGGAAAAGTCTTTCATAAAAGCAAACAGACAGGTAATTTTTAGGTTAGATTTAGACCCTCAGACCAGCGATATTTGGTTGGGTTTGGACAACTGTAGTGGTGTTGGGTTTCACATCAAGTGAAAACTCTGGTTGTATGACCCACCATTCTATCCCAATCTGTGCCTCTGGTAGGACTTTAGAAATTGTAGCCTGTTCAAGGTAGAACCTTCAAAGTGCCTTGGCATCTTGTAGAAATGTTTGTACCGTTCGTTCTGTCAGCCGGCTGCAGAGTTTGTACCATCCAGATGGAACAAGATGGCACCGCTCTTTAAAAAAGTCAGAAGTTCAGGGAAGGTAACCACTAAGGTGGCCGCTTACGCTGCTGGGCAATATGCAATAATGATAATAATAATACATTTAATTTATAACGCTCTTTACATTTGGATCAAATCTCAAAGTGCTACAAGGTAAAAGCAGATAAAAGCTTCAATAAAGAATACACTAATAACTATACAAAACATGACCAAAAAGCAGCAATGTTAATTAAAAGTTATAGGCTCTGATAAAAAGGAAAGTTTTAAGTACTTTTTTAGAAGGGGCTGTCATTTGTGGAGCCCTCAGATGGTCAGGCAGGGCATTCCACAGATGAGGGGCAGCAGAACAGAAGGCCCGATCACCCATGGTGCTAAGCTTAGTCCGGGGAAGGAAGAGGCGGTATGAGTGGGTAGAACGGAGGGATCGTGTTGAGTAGTTCTTTTAGGTAGGCCCTGTTTTGAACATACTGTAGTCTTTGAAGACTTTTATCAGGGATCCCCATGAGGAAGGAGATGAGGAAAGGAGATCTTGCCGATGTGTTTGATGTGGGATTCAAAAGTAAGTTGAGGGTCGTATCTTACACCGAGGTTGGTGACTGATGAGAAGGTAATACTGGTTATGGAGGAAGACTGGGTTTGAGCTGTTATGTCACACATCTTTGGCTTGTAGGGTACTAGCTTACAAATTTAAAACAGACAAAGTAGTCGGATAATGCCAATGTTGGTTTGTTCTCTGAAAATAAACAAAGGCGGGTAAAGAAGGATTTATTAGAATGAAATATCGCACATTGGCATGGATGGCTTTTTAACTAATGGATGTGTTAAATGCTACCAAGAAAAAGTTGACCAACTTTATTCAAACTATAAAATTCATCAAGTCAAAAGAGGCTGGAATCTACTGTATTATAATGATTATGAGTTGTGACTGAAATAATGTGTGAGTGATTAATGCTGGTTGTGCAAATTAGTCTGTTTATTAAGAGCTAGGACTATTATGATAAGAATATCCATGAAATATTTCTTATTATGCAACTCACCAAACTCATGATCAAGATGGCATAGAGGATGTTGTTCTGATCTGATTAATCCAAACAGGTTCTGAAACTGGTCCCTCTTCTTCTCTGGCAGAATTTCCTAAGCTGACCCAGAACCCAACCACAGACGAAATGTTGAATGAGCACTCGTTCTAGTGAGGTCCGTCCTGTTCAACAGCTGAAATCAACTTGATATGCATCTGACATCTGCTGGCTCTGGGGTGATCGCTCCCTGGAAGGAGTGATGGTACCCTCTCAGGCCACGATCTCAGGGAAGATAATTTGATCCGGGTGGGGATGGGCCACTCTGAAGCTCACGACAAATGCTGCCAGACTTAGATTTTGTCTACAAGTTGCCTTAAAGAGCTTCCTCTTAAGCGTGGCAGGGCTCAGCCTTAGGGACACGAAGAGGAACAATGACATGTTTAAGGTGTTGCTTCATTATGTCAAAAGGAGTCAATTTAGGTGGCTTTGGCATCTGGTTAAGGTACTTACTAGACCCCTTCTTTATACATTTTTTTTCTGCTCATCCAACTGGGATTGGATGCCTGAGTAGACCAAGAACTTAGTGTAAGGATTACATATCTCTTCTAGCCTGGGTACACCTTCGGATTCACCAGGATGAACTGCAGAGGATTACAAGGGGGAGGGACTAATGGAATGTCTTGCTTGGAAGGCTACAATCATGACCGGACCCTGGATAAGTGAAAGTGGATGGATGGTTGTTGATTATTTCTTCATTTTGATGCGTTATACGCAATTAAAAGACTAACCCAGCTAAAAAAGGGGCCTCTGACATTAAACCTTTGACAATCTATATGCAGCCGGAAAAGAGGAGACCGGCTGAGGAGCCACACAATGAATATCTGGGAAAGGGGAGTGGAAGTTATTGTTTAAGAAAGGCAGTGCTTATTAGTAGACAGCAGTCTTGGTTTCATGCCAAGAAAGAGAAAAACAGATGCAATGTTTGCTTTGAGAGTGCTGATGGAGAAGTATAGAGATGATTTGAATGAGCAGCATTGCGTCTCTGAATTTCGAGAAAGCGTAAGACTGAGTGCCGAAGGAGGATTTGTGGGATTGTATGAAGAAGTCTTGACTGACAGAAGTATGTTAGAGTTGTACAGGATAAACTTGCATATGTGAGCAGTATGACAAAGGTGAGGTGTGCATTAGGAGTGACGTATGGGTTGAAGGTGGAGTTGGGACTGCATCAAGGATTGGCTTTGAGCCCCTACTTGTTTGCCATGGTGATGGACAGGCTGACGGATGAGGTCAGGCAAGAGTCTCTGTGAAATATGATATTTGAGGATGACATTGTGATATTTATTGAGAGCAAGGTGAATATGGAAGAAAACCTGGAGATGTGTAGTAAAGAAAATAAATAGTCAGTCGCAGCAAGACAGATTATATGTATGTGAATGAAAAGGGCATACATGGAATGGTGAGGATGCAGGGGATGGAGCTGGAGAAAGTGCAAGAGTTTAAATACTTAGGGTTGTATGTTCAGAGTAATATGAAGTTGACAAAGTGTGTGCAGGCAGGACTGAGTGGGTGGAGAAGAGTGTCTGCAGTTATCAGTGACAGAAGAGTAGCGGCAATAGTGAAGGTAAAGGTTTCCAAGATGGTAGTGAAAGCATCTCTGCTGTATGGTTTAGAGACGGTGGCTCTGACCAAAAGACAGGAGGCAGACCTGGAGCTGGCAGAGTTGAAGATGTTCAGATGTTCTCTGGGAGGGACTAAGCTCGACAGGATAAAAAAAAGATTCCATCAGAGGGACAGCCCAGGTTAGAGAGAGGCCAGATTGAGAAGGTTTGGACTCGTGAAAAAGAAGGAAAGTGGATCTATTGGTAGGTGGATGCTGGAGGTGGAGTTGCCAGGCAGGAGAAAATAGGGCAGAAAAGAAGGTTTCTTGATGTGGTGATAGAACACTTAGTATGACGTTCTGTGGCGACCCCTAAAGGGAACAGCCAAGAGTAGATGGTACGAGGCTGAAAGGCTAATCGCTTATGTACATTCTATTTGGAGAGGCAGCACATTTCATCATGAGATAGACAGGACTTAAGGATTTTGTTACCAATATTTAGAACAATCTATCCAAATATTTTACAGATATTTCAATCTAGACTGAGTGTTGGGATGACTGATCAACAGACTTAACTTGCTTTCCCTGACCAATGTGACTGAAGACTTCTCTTTATTTTCTACTTAGTTCAGACATAAATAACTTTCATAGACTTGATAGCAAAGAATGTTCTTGGTAGAAGAACTGGTAGCATCTGACCGAGATGGAAACTTAATAAGTTCCCTTACTTCCCCTGTTCATTTAATATGATTACATCACACAGCCTGGATGAAGGTTTGTGTGCGTGTGTGCGCGTGTGCATGTGTGTGTGTCTGAGATCCGGTAAACACACAAAGTATATAATCTATTTGAAAGACATTTTTGGAAATATATTTATTTGCTTTCTTGTTTACTGAATGTTCCAAACTGGGTTTTATAAGAAAAATTACACAGCAAAGTTGGATAACCAATATATAATAGAAGGTGGAGGAAGGTTCTGCAGCCTCTGATTGGTCACAGATTTCTGAAACGAATACACAGACAGAAATACTTAAAGGTTCAGCTGTAACATGTAGGTGTATCTCTTTGAATACAATTAATATAATGTATATAACTTATACTAGCTGAAAATAAAAACTTATTTTTTAATGTTAGTTCGGAAAGAGCTGTTTATATCTCCTTGGTGAGTTCACTTCCATTGAGGCTGCTATGTCGCGCTGCTATGTTTGCACAGTATCCTAGAACAAAAAGGTAACACTGATGGACAAAATGGTGGAAAGATGAGGAAGAAATGTCTCGCTTCTTAAAACCAATGAAGAAGAACATGATGAATATGTTGCATTATGATCCTCAATTTTTGTTTTGGCAAATGGAGGAACATACCGATTACTTAGCACAAGAAAAAACAACAGAACGTGACACCTTGCCGTCAAACAAAACAAAGACCTGAGTTGTGAAACCGTCAAGACAGAGTCAATGCAGTCTGCCTGAGAGACTCCTCTCAGCTGTTGATGAACAGCCATTCGGTACGAAGAGTTTGTTCTCCCACCAGATGCTTTTCCTCTGCAAGGTTGCTTGAAAAAGTTCAGAGGAGGGTGTCTCACAGCTCCAGCTCTGGGCTTTGCAGTATCCCTGTCCAGACCTCGCCGCTTCCTGGGACTCTTGATTGAGTGCTTCCTGCGCCGTTTCAACTCCCCACAATAACCTATGCACTATATAATAATATGATAGATAGGGAGAGTTGAATTTATGTGTAGCATTAATATGAGTTGTATTCTGTAACTTCTACACACAATTTAACATTAGACATTGCACCTTAAACAGGAAATTCATTATATTTCATGTAAACTGAACATTAAAGGGTTGCCCTCTGTTGCCCTTGCCTCTTCTCTGGTGTAATTAATTGTGTGTAACGATTATATAGAAATGATTTCTCCAAAATGTCAGATTTATTATGGAATCGTCAACGCCTTCCGCTGCCGCTACAAATGTTTTGTAATAGAGCGATAGCTCCAAAAATTTTTATGGATCCTTTTCACATTTTATACCCACATAAACCTTAGTACGAGAAAGAACTGGATTGATTGTGGGACAGGTTGTCTGTGTACTTCTGAGACTTGGAAGAGCTTGAGCTCCAAATATTTTCGTACAGAATTACTCTGTTGGTCCTCAGTAGTCCAACATTGATACAAATGAATCAAATTGAGGATATTTGTCCTGCATAATTATGTTTTACTCTAATAGTTCATATTTAAGTAGGGGGAGTTTTTTCAATGAACACTGTTTTGTTCAGTTTTGTTTTGGGATATTGCTTCTATGACAGAGGGAATAGTGAACTTTTCTGGAATATGCCTTTGCTGTCCGGGATAAGCCCAGTTATAAAAGAAATTTTACATTTTAAAGCACTGCCTAACTAACATGCAAAAACAACAACATATTGCATTAAGTTCACCAGGTCCACACAGACACACATTGTCTGTTTGCCTCTGCTTTACACACAGTGACAGACAAGATGTTCACTTCCACCAGTTTCTCAGAAACAACCTATCAATATAAGACTCCTCGGCTACTTATCAAATCATTTAATATAATGCTGTTTTTCCACAAATGTTTCTTTTCCAGTCAGAGGTACCTCCCTTACAGAAAAATGTGCATTATATAAGCATTTTTTTTATATCCACAGGGCCCAAGAGTAATTGAAGAACCTTTGAAAAGTGAGCAGTGCAGCTGATACCTTTTTATGACTGATCATAAATTAAATAAAAATACCTTCGGGTCAAGAAAAAAACAATTCATCTAAGTCAGTACAGAACTCAGCCGTTTCACATTTAACCACAATGCGCCTGTCTCAACTGATTGCAGTTGTCACCGGTCACATTTTAGTACTCATTCAATGTGCTTAATGAATCAGAGGAAAGAAAAAATATTACACAAAAAAGTCTGCTAAGTCTTTCAGGAGACCTTGGAGCTCGGCAGCTGCAGGCCAGGACTTAACCTCCACAGGAAACGAGCCCAAGGCAACAGGAGGATCTGAAGGATGAAACGGTTCGGGTTGCACATCAGAAGCACATTCAAGCATGTAAACGTAACCAGTCAAGCAAATGGAGACTTAGTCCATACATCAGGTGAGTCGACATCTTAAGTGTATTGACCCAATAGCACGCTTTTGTTGCCCTTCAGAAAAAGAGGCCTCAGGATTTTGGTAAGGCTTTGTGCTGCCGCTTAGAAAAACAAACACATAAATTAACCAGTGAGAGCATATATCTAAATATTACATCTGTTATTAGTGTCCACCTTTTACACAATCTAGACGAGTTTGGACTAGCTTTTTTTTCCACTTGGATGCTAATTTTCCCTTGCCACAATGGAGAGTAGGAGGGGACACAGGAATTTTAAAATCTGAAATTTCACTTTTTATGATTCCGCTGTCTTACAATGTAAAATGAAAATTGTTGATGAACTCCAAGAAATTACTTCAACTCGAACCTAAATTAAATTATCTATTTCTGTGTCAAACTTACTAATCTAAGTTACAAAAACTTAATTAAACTCACTAGTGGATATAAGTTTTGTAAATCACAAACAATTCTCTTTTTACCCTGTTATATGTGTCTCTGATGCAGGAATAAAAGAATGTCAAATTGTGCATCATAATTAACTAATTTTAATTTACTGTTTTATGTTTGAGGTTTTTGAAATCATGATTGAAAGTTTTTTTTAAATAAATTTTAAGAATTTTCAAAGCTAGAATTTTACTTTTTTTACGCATTTGGGATTTCATCATGCACTGTTGAGAGAACATTGTTGATTGAGTAAATATAAATACTTCAGCTAGTAACCTAAATGAAGTATTTACATTTTATAACTTATTAATTTAAGTTGTAAATATTTAATTGAATCGAGTATCACTAGTTGAAGTTATTGAATGTATGAAATTATTGTCTTTTTACAGTATATAACAAAGAAAAAGAAGTTAGCTGTGGGATGTAGAAATGGGTTCTGTCCTTCAAATGTCATTTCTGAGCCCTTTGAAATATTTTTTTTTCATGAAACTTTCTACACACCAAGAGCTGTAGTGATGTTTCTTACTTTGTAGAAAATTGAGTAATTATGGATTGTATTTACTTCCCTTTCTTTGGCTAAAAGTTGAAGTAAGTGTCATTCTGTGAGCGAAACTTTTATTAGATGAGGTCTTTTGGGACACAAGTCAAAAAAAGTTATTGTATCCCCACACATTTGAGAAGTGCCTCTTGAGGCTTTTTTTTAAATTAACTACCCTTCTTTCTGTAATTCTTCATTGACAGTGACACCGGTGGGACAGACGGCTGCTTGGTGCTGGAGTGACGACTCCCTCAGGGAGGAGATCCAGTACAGCACTCGGTCCTTGGTCCTATGAATTTGCAAAACCAGGTTCATTCATGGAACCAGCAATTGGACAGGCCAACAGTGCCATAATGATCTTATCATAATGCACAGTCAATTCAACATGAGATGATGTCACTAGGTATAAAAACCTGCAGATAATGTTCAGGTATAAGGTCCCGCAATTACACATAGTTAAGAGTTCTCATGAAAGCACTTGCAACACCTTTTGAATCTTGGCTCTTGTCATTTTTCTTCACCCCGCAGAGAAACTTCTTACATAAATTCTCTCCAAGTCTGTTTCAGTAGGCAGAGTCATCTGACAGTTTAGTTGCCTCGAGCAAAGTTTGAATTACTTTCAAGTTCTATCACCACTATCACCTCAGCCTTATGTTGGGATTTACACCGAGAGGGAAAGCAAAGCAGATAGATTTGTGTGCTCTTCATAAGGCTCTGAGGTAAACCGCAAACTCTTTTGGAAAGGTGCACTGAAACCCATCGAAAGAATTTACATTATATATAATAAAACTAAGCAGGCCTTATCTAAATATGTGCTGAAAAATATATAAAACATTGTGCCGTTATCAGTTAATTAGTTGGTTTCTGTAGCTATTAAATCACTGTTTAGTTTTATTGGAATGAAAGCGGACAGGAAACACTCTCTAAATTAAATTTACAAAGAAAAAATGATTGAAACTTAACAAAAATTAGATTTTTCTCTGCCCCTACTATCTTAGTAATAAAAATCTATCGTCATCCCCAACAGCAAGGGTATATCCCCAAAAAGCTCCCAATCCTCTGTGTTGTACAAGCTAACTCACTGATTGAATACCTCAACAGAAATAGGTTTTTATCAAAACAAACTTCTTTTTTTTTACCAAAAACAGCATTTTTGGTAAAAATAAAAAAAAGAAGCGCCCCCTAGAGAGTAAACTATGAACTATTACAATAAAATATGAAATATACAAGTAAGATCTCCTTGAGTTGATTCCCATTCAGCAAATTGGACTTAATCTAAATGGTTGAGAAATTATGTCCTGTAAACTTTCGAAAATAAATCTCCCCCTAGTGTCAGAAATATACAAACTAAAGTCTTTGTGGGTATAACATTTGAAAATGATCCATGAAAAATGCCTTTTGAAGGATATAAAAATAACTGGATATAATGATTATCCAGTTTAGATGGGTCTGGAGATTCCGTGTAGCATGCCTGGTAAGCATTTCGTGCTTGAGATAAACTCCAACCCCGGAGTCCCAGTTCCACCACATACAGTCTGGTGTTTGTTGAAGATTCTTGTGATGTAACTCAGACTCACCTGCATGTAACTGCTTCCATGCAGAACACTAAGATGCCAGAATTCCCATAGTTTTGTGCTGATGTAATTGAATGAGAAGCTATTTGCAAAATCCAATGTAGTGTAAAAAATTACTTAATTAGAACTTGAATAACATAGCTATTTGGGGTTGCTTTAGCTCAATGGATAGAGCAGCTGTCCCCCAACCAAGAGACCTGGGTTCAAGTCCAGCCCCAGATGCAACAAGCAGTACAATATGGACTGTCTAACACGTGCTGAATAAAGGAAACATTATTATTATCTTTGACCAGTTAACATCTGCATATTTAAAGCCAAAACAATATTTTTCTGCCGTGTCCACAATTAACCTTGACATCCCAGTCTTGTATGTTTGCATGCATGGACAGTAGAGCGGACCTCATAATGCTCTTGCCAGTGACTGCCGTCACTGCTCCACCTCTCAACAGAAGATTCCAGGCAGCAGACATGGAGGTATCTCTGCTCAAAAGGCAGTTCCAATTCAAAATTAAGTAGGTCCAGAACTTAAAAGTACAGCATTTGATTAATGTGTGAACCTTCTTTTTGCAAGGCACAGGAAGCAACAGTGCATCCATTAAATCTTCAGTGTTGTCATTCACTTTCTTATTCTTCTTGTTCTGTATGTAAGAGTCACTAATTGATGTAGCAGAGTGAACAAAATGAAAAATGAGTACAAACAGTGTAGCATGATTTTTATTTATTGAAATGCTGTTCTATTGTTACCCAAGCAAAAACAAACCTCTGTTTAAGAAAGTATTTTTGTAGCATTTTATCATTTTGGCAGGAATTTTAAATCACCACTCACCAAATGGAAGGTCATCCGAGGTGTTAAAATATTTCACAAGAGGGAAACATTCCCACTTTACACTCTGTTTAACATTTGATGAGTGGGGAAGCTTTTCAACATTTGTTAAGCCTTTAATGTCATAACCAAGAAAAAAAGACATTGAAAAAATGGGAATTTTTTATCATTTTTTTGGTTTATCTCTTAAGTTGATATATTGGACTAGATTTACCAAAAAATAAAACGTAAAAAAATCTGAAAAAAAATCTAATTTTTTATTTGATTAGCTCAATCTATTGGTAAAGCATGTTTTTAGAATTGTCATTGAAAAAAGCACGGCTCTCTGCTCATCCAGTAATTTGGGGTTTACAGTCTGTAGGATATTTGATTGCTGTTCCGTGACAGAAAAACACATCGATGTGAGGTGCAGCCCGAAGACGAAATTCCCCCAGCTTCCCTCCCAACACAGTGTGATAATTCAATGGTGTTTGTCATTATAGGGGAATGTACAGCAGGATTTTACATTTAAGTTTTGGACAACCTTTTTCTTTCTAAAATGATACTCTGGCAAAAGTCTGGAAGACTATACCTTTGCACAATTTGGCCAAAGTAATCGCTCATACAGCTCTTGTCATTCTTCATACACACACAGTCGCACTTACAGGCTTCACAGTGGTACATCAGTTGGCACATCTGTCCAATATGACAGTAACTCCCTTCATGGTTAGCCTATCATCATCTAGCTGAAGTCTTTTAAATATGAGTCGTTCCATCCATCCAGTTCTTTCATTTTCCTAGTTGGTGTTCCCTTCCCACTCCAACCAGGCCTTACAGATCCATCAACTTCATCAATAATCCAGTGTAAGCCGAGTCATCAGCCACCACCACCAGTACCGGCTGCTGCTCAGGGCAACCCTATCCCTAAAGAGTTTGAGGACCAACGACTTTCTGACAGACTAATTATCACAGATCATCAGTTAGAAGTAAGATTCACATTTACTTCATTTTAAATCTATCCTGATAAAAATTTAATTGTGTTTACTCAAATTCTACGAAAAAATAATAATAATAATACAAAAATATAAGGAACCATCCTGAGTACGAGGACCCCATCCTGAGCCAATGCTTTCCCCTTATGCTCTCATGGATACTCGGCTCTGTTAGGCCGCAACAGTGAATTCAAAGTTTTCTTCACCAATATAACACCACTTTTCTCAATATGTGTGCCAATACCCTCCCTAACTCAGCTCCATCTAAATTTATCATCACACAATCCACCGCTGCGCCGCTGGAAAGCATAATTAATATGCAACAACACGGTAATGCAAAATCTATGGAATCTATGG
The DNA here is from genome assembly GCA_037951165.1 of Lophius americanus. Classification (NCBI taxonomy): domain Eukaryota; kingdom Metazoa; phylum Chordata; class Actinopteri; order Lophiiformes; family Lophiidae; genus Lophius; species Lophius americanus. The sequence goes on along the minus strand of JBBDHG010000028.1, from coordinate 7,978,222 downwards.
ACTATGGAAGGATGGATCCTGCTGTTTGTCCATGCTGACATATGTATATATAAAAACTGGCAAGAGAGGAAGGAAATATTTCTTTTTTGCTATACAGTTTGTTTTAGATGTTAGAATCAACAATAAAAAGCATGATTAATAGTTCTAGCTCTAAAATGGAGAGGGTTTAAGACTTTTGTGTGGAGAATATGCGTTTGACCTCGTCCCCTAGACAGATAGAAGAAAGTTAAACTATGCCTACACTTTCTTTCAACAGCAAGGGTACGTATATACCCAGAAAATGACCCTAAACCACTGTGTTGTACAAGTGGTTTAGGGTCATCATTGAAATCCTCGAATTAAATGCAATGTTATTGCAAAAAGCGAGTAATGTATGAACTAGTAATTTAAAATATAATATGATATCTATACAAGACAGATCTGCTTGAGTCGATTCACACGAACCGAATTTGGACTAAATTGGACTAACGGTGAGGAAGTTATGTCAGGAAAAAGCTCCCCCAGTGAGTAAAATATGAACTATAATAATATGATATAAGATATACAAGATAGAACTCCTTGAGTCAAGTCCTAAGAACCAAATTTGGAACAAATCGAACAAACTGTTCTGAGGTTACGTCTGAAAAACGTATTTTTCATATAATAGCTCCCCCTGTTGAGTTAAATATAACCTAGTAGAGTAAAACATAAAACATGATAGATTTCCTCAAGTCGAGTCATGTGCACTTAATGTGACCAATGTTTACGAAGTTATATTTTTTAAAATAACGTTCTTTGTAAAAATGTTACCAGTTGTGACTCAAGTATGAGCTATTAAATAAAAAATATGATACACGATAGATCTCTTTGAGCCAATTCACATGCATCGTATTTGTTCTAAATCAGACTTATAGTTGTTCCTGGCACTAAGGTCTTAGTTTTCTCGCTGTGGGACAGTGAGTATTTAAGGCTTTTGTGGGTAGAGTATACGTCTAATGTCCGTCCCAACATGCAGAATTGGGGAGACTTTAATGAGTTGCAAAGGATGTAACTTATGTGTGAGAGCATAAATAAAGGATTCCTTCACAGTGTAGATATTTTGCAGTGCGTAAATTTTTCCAGAAAGACAAAGAGCTCACCGCAAAATGGATTATTAACAACAGAATATACCTCATATATATATACCTCAGTGATATCTCATGTGACTGTTCGTAGGCTCGATAGTTTGCAGGAGAAAGTGTCTATCCTTATATGAACTGGGATTGAGGATAGACTAATATCAGAACTGTGTGAGGGAGAAATCTTCCCTCATGAGAGAGGAGAGATAAATATCTCTTGAAGCAGATTAATAAAGTTGTAACTTTCACTGGTTGGTTTGGTGTGCATCCAGACAATCCAACGCTAATGATTTAAATCAATCAGCCACTTAACGCAGCATTTAAGAGATAAATGACTGAACCAACATCTGACTTGAGGAGTAAAAATATTTACAGGGAAAAATATTCCCTGCTTTGAAACATTATTTAATGAGAAACTGTACAAATTTGCCTAGAAGATGAGGACATTAACCGTGTCTCACTTCAATCGAAGGCTATATTTGAGTCAAAACGGAATGGAAAAAATAACGTATTAGAGAATAACGTAAAGAGTTCCGTTCCGTAAGGATTTGCAAAGAATTTTTACCAGTGGTAAGTTTTGGCATATCTTCGAGATTATTAAAAATTGGGGATGTAACATCATGAACGTGATATAATAAAATCATAAAATTTTCTTGACCCGGGCATGATAAGGCAAATTTGGAGTTTTTTAGATGGATAAATTGACTTTATTTTTTCTGCCTTTAGGGAAATCTCAGTGCCAGAACAGCACATAAAGAAAAAAAAACATACAAGCCTAAAATTTTGAAAAAACATGTTTACAATATACAAAAATATATCAGATACAAGTTACAAATGTTTGCAAGAGCAATATACAAGAAATATGTTTTGTAAATAAAAAAAAGGCTAAGTATGAATAGTTAACCTTGATTTGTGCAAATTTACCTGAGTGTTAATGAGAAATTTAAAGCTTTAACCAATGAGCAAAATAATGACCTATAAGAAAAAAACATCAAAAATGACAGATCGTTAACATGATCGTATATTGCACTAGTATGTATACTTAATACTCACATGCATATAAAGGTTGATCCCATTATTGTTCAGTTATAATGGAGATGATTAAAATGTCTTAATACACCAGATACAAATCAGCATCTGATATATGTTTGATTATATGACTGTCTGAGTCTATTATTGAAGAGGCTGATTAGGGAAAAATTCAAAAGGACTTGGACTGGACAGATCTCCATCAGGGTGAGTCTGGCTCCAGGTGAAACAAACTTCTGTTTGGGTCTCAGGATGCAGAAGTGACTCTAAGACGGGAGTAGAAAGAATCGGATTCACTGCTTAGGTTGGTCTTGCCGCATGTACAAACTGCTCTATTTTTTTGTTGATACACACCCTGAAAAGTGCTCTTTGACAGACAAGACTGCATGAAACCCTTCAAGAAGTAAAAAAAAAAAAAGGCTTAAAAGTGTACTCAATGTAAGTGTTGTTTGAGTCTCTTTGTTATTATATTCTCAAAGTCTGGAATAATTGGAATTTTCAAATTTTGTACCTACTTAAAAAAAACAGCATAGATTTAATCCAACCAATAAGTATTGACAGGAAAACAGCAGAGTTTGTGGATGATTTAAAAATCTTGGTACATCTATTGACAGAGGTCTTACCTTTAAAGTAAATACCGACCACATTTTAAAGAAATGTTCATGTCTCCACCTGCCACCCAAACTGAACAGTTTTGTTCTGAGCCCAAAATTTGTGGTTAGTTGTGTATAACAGCCTGATCGAAAGCATTTTATCTTTTATATGATCATGTGGTATGGCAATCTGAACTCGAAGAGGAGGAATTAGCCGCAGAAGATTGTGAACAGAGCCTCCGAAATCTTAGGAGAACACAAAAGCCGCTCAGTAACATTTTTGATTAACTTTTAATATGCAAAGCTAACATAATCATGAATGACCCCTCTCATCCATTGACAGTGATTATGAACTTTTACTCTCAGGGAGGCACTATAGATTACCAATGGCAAACAAATATATCTACAAGAAATAATTTGTTCCTAATGCTGTCAAAGCAATAAATGAATTTAGGTCAAGGTAGAACAGGACAGAGTGGAGCTCTGACGTTGCTGCGCTCAAGCGATGTGTGCTTAGGGATTACATGAGTTGTATCTTATTAAATTTTATTTCTTATGTAAGCAACGATGAACGTTTTTTATGAGTTGTATTTCAGGCAACATGCTTTGATGGTGAAACCGAATGCAAATTTCCACATTGTGGACCGAATAAAGTTTTCGTATTCGTATTAGCATGGGGAAGAACTGGAATAATTCTGGACATGGTCAGTTGATATTTCTGTATCTAGGTGGGCAGAGCTTTATCTTAAATTTTTGAGCCGTGATTTATCAATCATGGATCAAATTAGTGTTTTTATATGACACTGAAAGAGGTTTGCCTAATGCCGCTCAAGCATAGTTTACTGACAGTAATTATATCTGCTGTAGTGCCGTAATGACAGTACATTGACTTGGGAATAGAAAAAAAAACTGATGTGAGCTTAAGAAGTTATATAGCATGTTAATACTGTACCTCACACATTTACTACCCTCACACGAAACCTCTGAATACTAATGAAGACTTCTGCAGCCTTTTGAAATGGCAAGAAAATACAATTAACAGATTTCTTGAGGCCGTGAAGTATGATAGAAAAGGTCATCAAAATGCAGGTTCATGTGCAGCCAGAGAGTGCTGTGTTAATCCCCATTGCTCTGCATTTATATAGTGCTGCTAGAGCAACCCTGTGTCCCCGCCGATGTATTTACGATGTTCACAGTACAGAATACAAGACACAAAGTCACTTAGCAGCGGCGTTATATTCAGATATAGCAGTCAGTAGTATTTCTGAAATATGCATCAACAATCACAGAAATACATTGTGGTAGAAGAACCCGTAGGGTTTGGATTAGGAAAAGCAGATTTTTTCTTGGCACATTCCCCACACCTTTCAAAAGCATGGCCAGAGCAGGCAGACCGCCATGGCAGGAAAAAAAGAGATCTATGAGGGGAGTCAGCCTTGTCAAGATTGGAAGTCTGTTCCCGACTAAACACTGAAATAAATTGGAAGAAATGGAACCATGCCATGAAAATTTTGATCGTTTTGACCACATCTTTGTAAATATCCCATTATTCTGGAACAAAATATTACACTTGACAGTGACATTGTGTGTCGAGCCAAAACAGTGAAGGGGTCCAGGAGGACAGGGGGAAGTAGAAGTGAAGTTTGTACCATCATGACATCCTCTTCAACAAGTGACAAACCCCAGTGTCAACAAAAAGGGATGACAAACAGCCAGCATGAGGGCTCAGGCTTCCACACAGAGGCTCAAAAAACCCTGGACCAGGGAGGCTAAGGATTTATAATAATAATAATAATAATAATAATACATTTAATTTATTTATGAGGTGGCTTCTGTTCACTTGGTAGAGCAGTCAAACCTATACTAGTAGATCAAGCTTCAAACACATCCCTTACATGCTGTGGGTCCCTTAGCAAGACCCTGAAACCCCAGATCCCAGGGTCCTTCACAGGGGCTGCCCACTGCTCCTCCGGCATAGGTCAAATGCAGAGAATACACTTCACAAGGTTGTACAGTATGTATGTACTGTGGAACTATGTTATAAATAAAGTAATAATTATTATGTATAAGTATTATGGGTGCAGGTCCAGTTTTGGAAAGGGGTGGCTCATGCAATCCAAATGGAGATCTGGTCTGGTGAATAGGATAAGAACTCAAAGACATCAAAGCTAGCACTGACAAGAACAACATTAAAGATGGCTCTTGAGATAAGGAATCTATAAAAGTGGATCATAAATGAGTGGAACAACTTCTTTGTCATAGGATTAATTTGGTATTCCATCGGCCAGCAGGGACCCGGCTGTAGCAGGAGGAGAGTAGAGGGGATTTGGCCACTACTGCCCATCAGCCAGTTAACTTCCATTCTATCTGGGTAGCTGATACACTTGTTGTGACAAAAATGAAGTGATCCCAGTATAAAAATGTTAAAGTTTTCAGAGTACAAATTGTGGGATAACATAGCATTCCTATTTTTTCTCTACTCTCATAAAGTCCAGAGAAGCTACTACTAAGAAAGGAACAAGGTGGACCCCTCCTGAGTACATGCAAGGCAGGGGACCAGGAGAATTCGGGGCATGCCCCAAAGTGGGAGGCCCCTAAATTGTACTGGTCCAATCAGTAGGGGATTTTTCATCTCCTCTAAGCAAAGCAAAGGAAACTTGAATTCACATTATGTGAGTTTAAACCCAGTTTTGTACTAATCCAAACTCAACATTTTGAAGACATAACTGAAAGGGCGCTAAGCAGAGCGAAAATGGATCCTAATTGTATTCTGAAAAATGAATCACACTTGGGACAAACTTGGTTTTGTTGCGTGTTCTGGGCAATATCGCCAACACCTCGGACTCTGGAGGATTGCAGTGTTGGAAAAGAGTTCCAGAGCTTTCTGTAATCCAGGCTGGAAGCGCATTTTTTCCGACACACTCACTGAAGGTCGGGTGCCCCCTCTTCTATCATGGCTACAATCATTTTTAAACGGTCGTAACACAGCATCTCTAATGTATTGAAACGTTTCTCTTCAGCATGAATGAGACAATAAACTGTCTTTGTACAAAAACTAGTAAATGTTTTTGTACCTCGACCACCTTGAACAGTTTATGCAGTTTGCTAATTCACATTTGAAAGCCTGAAAGATACCAAACAAGCTCCGGATAAGAACAATAGAATCACTGGTGTAAGCCTTTCTATGTTTAAATTTGCTTATAATACTTGTCAGCATCTCAGGAGATTGACGAGGTGTAATTGCTTTTGCATCAGCGTGAATGATGAGATAATCAGTATTTTGGTGTGCAGGAAAGCAGTCCACAAGATTAGCTATAAAGGCCTCTCCATCTCCCCTGGTGATGCAAGCCTGTGCCCCACTAATGGTGGCTAATTTGCTAGTAAGGCATAATTGGGTTCCGAAAGCTTAAACTCCATGGGAGTTGGCAAAACCAGCAGAGATGGAAGCAGGACAGGGGGGATTGTGTGTGTGTGTGTGTGTGTGTGTAGTTGGGTCATAGTATTTGTAGGCATGACTTACGTACGGCAGATCATTTGAATGCATTTCTTCAGTGTGTATCCAAACTGATGTATGAGGTTTTTAAATGACCATACAAAATAACAAGTATTTTGTGAACATACAATTGCAGTGGTGCTATCTTATGTAAATGCGACACTGGGCAGCTTCAGTGCGCTGCTGGTTCTACACTGTTCAGGCTCTGGCTGTGCGAGGTATACAAAACTAATTCTGCAACCACAGAGAGAGAAAAAAAAAGTTATTGACCAATAAATTCCATTGAAGCATGTGAATCTGTGATGAGATGAGGCTATAGCGTATTTTCCTTACCTCCAGTGGTATAATGCATCTCCAGAGGATGTTTAATTGGCTCTGGCAAAAGGCACATCCTCAGGAGGGTGTACTTTTCAGACATGAAATACACTCCTATTAGATGTAACACGTGAAAATGTAACATGCCGTTATCCATTTCTGCTTTATATCTGTGGAACTGTTCTTTGCCAAACATCCTGTTATTGACAAATTTTCACAAAGCAGCCATAAAAAGCACACTAACATTTCAGTGATTATGGTGTTTTGATGACATAATAATGATAATCTTTATTTCAAAACAAAGTAACAAAGTGCTTTACATCTCTAATACACAATTAAACATATCAGAATGACGCCCAGTTAATAGAAGCAAATAGTAAAACATTAGACAGAATGTCAATGACATGAAACAAAAGATCAATAGTGAAACAAACGAGGTACCATTAAAATCATGTGCTAAAATCAATAAAAGCATTCCTTTTTTTAATGTGCTTTAGAAGTGAGTTATGGTGGCTGGGTTGGCTGAAGCTCAGGAGGTAGAGACAGATGGTCAGTGATTCTAACCACGGACCACCCTTTCAGTCTCCATGTCCTCAATTTGCTGCCTATTGCTCCTGAGGGATGGGTCACATTCAGACAACTAATTTCACAATTTTGTTCTTAGATTACATGTGATAAAATAAACCATTTATTGTTAAAAGGTGTCCCAGATTCTGCAAGCCTCAGTTAGGGAGTATTAGAGCTGGGAGGATTGTAATCAAAAGCCTGCTAATCTTTTGTCTTGAGACATGCCTCTGTGACATGTCACTAATTCCTTAAGTTTGACACACTGTATTAGGGTATAGAGTACCCTTAAAACGAGTATGATTAGGGTTAGGGCGAGTCAAAGTCGATGCACCGGCCCAAACTCTCACATCCTACATCACTGACCTTGTAACTCTTTATCTAGAGCTTCAGGTTGGTTGATCCATAAAATTATGTGTATGGATTAGAAAATTCTCACTCTGGTTATGGTTAAGTCCTCTTCCTGGATGGGTGGGTTTAGGCACCTATAATTAAGGTAAGGATGATCCACTGGGTATGTGATAGGTCAATGGAGTTAATTAATCACCAAGGTGAGAGCCAGCTTTATAACTCAGCCATGGATTTAGTCAGTTACAATAGTCGGCGAAGGGTGAAATGAATGCATGGAGGGAAGCATTTTCACAGGATCAGACCACAAATGAAAATACCTTATCTTTGAGATATTTCTCAGATGGTACCTAAAAGAACAACAAACATTTGTATTTGAACATAGAAAGAAAAGTCACAGTTAAATATCACCCCAAGGTTTGCAGCTACAGGCTTGATGTTTGATGAAGAGGAACAAAGCTGTTTCAGAAGATTGTGAGACACACAGACTTTATTCCAGACAACCAGTTTAAAAGAGAACAAAAAATTTCCATCTGATTGATAACTCCCATGAGAGTGAGTTATTATTAGGTATATTCCCCCTCTCTTAAATTTTCATCTACCTGATCGAAAATTCTTGATTTACTAACAACTGTTGAGCTTCTTGTGAGTGAATTTTGTGCAGATGACCTCTACGTTTCAAATTTCAGTCACAATAACCTTTCCAAAGCTTTGACTACACACTGCCGGAAATAGAAAACTCCTCTCTAACTGTGTTGACACAGTGGGTTTATTTCACCGTCTGGTTTCCGAGCTGAAAAGATATTGGATGTTTGACATAGTCAGTTAATCTTGTCCGGCTCAACTACAAGAGCCCAGATAGCCTTGATGTAACTTGCTCACTTACAGCACGCCGTTTAAACTAGAATTTTGAAAAATAAACTGTGTTGAAGGTACTGTTATTTACTGCTGCTTGACTGACATCTATTGCGTAAATTATTTTTTTAGAAACTTTTTTTTTGCAGTTAGTCAAGGGGGTATTTTATCACGTTTATAAAGATCAGACATGCTGGGAAACAACCATTTAAAAAATGTATGTAACCTTTGTCTGGAGGTCATCAGAAGGACACCCAACCTTCATGGGGGGTTTCATCCCTAATCCTGCAAGACTTCAGTCGACGGGCCGTCCTCTAGGCTTCAAGCTAGCATTGTGTCCCTGCTGTCCGGTATGATATCAGGTCCATTCGTGCACCAAATATAGTGGTCCAATCTGTTAATTTCCCTGAAAAGTCGGGGATATTATGGAATATCATCACCGCCACAGCAGCCACCACAGATCCTTCATGTTAACACATCAACTAAAATATTACATAGATAATTTCCAAATTTCATACCATCATAGTCAATCCAAGTTTTAACTTATCCAGTGGGAAAAGTAGGTTATATATTTCAGACACAAGGGGAGCTTTATCTCAAAAAATTTTCAACCATTTGTACGATTAAGTCCAAATTTGATGTTTATGAATCAAATCAAGGAGATCTATCTTGTTGTATAATATTTTACTCTAGGAGTTCATATTTTACTAATAAGGGGAGCTTTCTCCGATGGAAAACACAGATTTCTGGACAAAACTCCAAAACTACTTAATCAATCATTTTCCAATTTAATACCAATTGATTGTAGAGCGAGGAAGAACTGGATTGACTTTCAGAAGGATAAGTGGCATATTTCCAACATCAGGTGGATTTTTATCTCCAAAAGTTTTAAGACCATAAATACTCATACATTTGTCTGATTTAGTCCGAATTTGGTGACTATGATTATCATATATTTATCATATTTTATGTAATAGTTCATTTAATACTCACTAACAGAAACTGTTTTGAGGGTAAAAACATTGTCCTCAGACAGAACTTCATATTTACTTTGAGAAGTCCAATAAGGGAGATTAATTGCACAATACAAGTAATTGGGGACTATTCAGGGATATACCTATGCTGTCAGGTAAAATAGCATATGCTTAGATAAAGCCTTAGCGATGGCTTGGGTAACCTTCTTTTATCTCAGTGCTTGTCGTGTTGAAGTGTTTGCCATGGAGCCGCACCAAATGTGGTTTGCACATCGTCCTGATGTGTTCCTGGATTCCCCTTCAACTCATCCGACTACAGGTACTATCCAGCTATCAACAATTATTTTATTAACCTTCTGGATATGGTCATGCCGGTGTAATCATTAACACTTTCTCCTTACATGGTCTGCTTTGCATTCATTATGTTAATGCCTGGGAATCCCTCGTGGTCTCTCTGAATGAGCTAGAGAGTATTGCTGGGGAGAGGGATATCGGGAATACTCTTCTTAGCCTGCTTGGGTCTACTCCAAGCTTGTATCACATTCTTTTGACACCATCTTTCATCATGGCTGAAGGGGATCACTATTAATATAGAGTTCCGGACAGATTAAATGCTGCTCTCTCAAAAATTTTAAAAACAAAGAGATTTTAAAAATCTCCTAAGGCTTTGCTTGCTTATTAGTTATATGCTGGAGCTGTGGAAATTAAATTCCCTTTCGTGGTATTATTTTGTACTCTAGCCTCATCAAAATGCATAAATTGGTGGTAATTTGAACATCAGGTACAGAAAAATTTCTTAACATTAAGATTAAAAGTTATTATCAGTCATGTATAGCTTTGTGAGCAGGAAAGGCTAAATGTTGAAAGTATGTAAATGTATGTTATTACAGACACTTTTAAAGGTCTACGTCATTTTGAACTTGTGTGTGTGATGGATGTCAGTTTGAAGGCGTATTTCTGCACTGAATGGAGTAGAGGAGGCAAAAAAACGTCAAGTGGCACACGTTTTCTAATAAGACATGGTGACTCAAAATGTGCTTAAGCAAAATGGTGAGTAATACATTTCAGCATTAAAATGAAAAAATGAAAACAAACAAACAAAAGCGCCTTAACCCAGGCACCACCGACAGGCAATGTGTTTGTGAAACCATATCTTATTTTCTTGAGATGTTTGAAATTGGATATGTGCAGCCGTGTCACACTAACCTGCTATTTGAATAGACTGTTTAATATAAATCCTGAGAGGTAAATAGTTACCGTTGCCTGTTTTGGATATACAATACTTAACTTTCCAGATATTATCTTCATCAGCTGTAAAAAATATGCCACTGCATTGTGGGTATGTGGTTTTGCCAGCAATATCTTATTTTAGAAAAATGCATAAATATAAATTGATTGAAATGTGTGTGACACTGAGGTTAACTGCATGCATCGCTTTTGGAGATCAAGGGTAATGTGTTTGTGTACATTATGCATGTGTGTAGTTGTCAGCTTATAGAATCTGTGTTTGAGTGTGAGTGGTAGTTAGAGAGGCTCAGGTGTGGGTTTGAAGTTGCAATCAGGCCACTTTTCCCTCAGCTGACAGCTCTACTCCTCTCTCCGTCTGAAGTCAGTTTGTTCTTAAGGAGGTAATATATTACTGCTGCCCGTCCACAGTGTCTTCTCTCCCAGATAACATCAAAAAAGCAGAGAGAGCTTGTGACTGACACACCTGGCACCACATTGAGCTTGTTTTCCCCTCTGCTTGAGGTAGTTAACCTTTCCTTTGCTAGATCTATTCAGCAGCAGACAGGGGTATGTAGAGAATTTTAAATCTTTTAAATCTAGAAACTTAATCAGGCATCCATATTGTGCGGATTAAGCTCAGTGGGCAGTCGTCCCTCTACCGGGAGACCAGGGTTTTGGGTTCCGGCCCCTGGCGCAACATGCCGTGGGTCCTTGAGTCTTGCTCAAGGACCAAGTGCATATTCGAGGTATAGGCTGTGCATATTCAAGGTCTCAGGAACCGCTGTGGCAAACCTTCAAGGGAAGAGCCAAAAGGATAGAAGAAGAAGGATTAAAGTAAATGAAGGTTCTCAAAATTAGAGTTTTAATGCCTGTTATTAATCTGGGAAATTGAATGCATTATTTTGTAATAGCAAATGAATATTAGTAGCACAGCTCACCTCTTGGGTTCTACTTAGAACACAACACAGACAGTTGCTATAGGCAGCAATCTTTACTTCTCCATACACAATATTTCAGAGCTTTTAAGACTTCTTTGAAGTGTCTCTATTGGTTTGTGTTCTCCTCAGTTGGGTTCCTGTCACGCTGCTGCAGACAAAACAAGAGTCTGATTAGATGAACAGAATCAGCTGCGCCAATCAACTCAACTGGCGCTGCTCCTCTGAGCCGACTATCCAGGTCTCTCTCCACATCCTCAACCAAACCCACCTCCACATTATTATATATAATAACCTTCTGTTATACCAGCACGGATGACCAAGGACACATTCCCGTGTGTGTTACAGTTGTAAAAACACAGCAGTGCTGAAAGTCCAGCCGCATCTAATGGTCAAGAAGAGGAGACAGTAGTCTAGGATGTACCCACATGATGGAATTCAACTCTTTACCTAATGAAGGTAACACTGGCTAGCAATGCTATCCTCAGACAGGATGGCAGTTAGAATCACTGCTGGAACCATGAAGGTATGGTGATCTGGTTATCCTCTGACTGATACAGGATTTGGAATGGAGAAGGTGAGCACTAGAAAGTCTTGTCGGAACCTCTGTGGTTTATGTTTGGGTTTTAGTTTAGTTTGGTAGTTTTAACCTCAGCTTGTATTTAATAAGTTAGAATTAAGTTATCTACTGAGGCCATGTTGTGTGGTAAATTTACCAGAAATGCTCTGTTTGCATTAAAATCATCCCTGAAGGAACATTAAAAGCAGAGACCTCATAGTCAGAGACCTTCACCGGTGGTCTTCCTCCATTGTCAGGGACCTTCACCAGTAGTCTTCCTCCATGGTCAGAGACCTTCACCTTGCTTCTTACTTTCCTATCATAATGTTTAATTCTTTGAGAGTTTGTGTAAGCAACAATCTCTCTGTTGTGGTCTCGTTCTGCATGAAAGCTGGCATCTTGCACATAGGTCAAGAAGCTGGTCACACGCGGACAGAAAGTCACCAGTACATAATTTGTTCCACCATAAGCGAAAGGACCATGAAACAAGTGGATTTCTGACTATTGTACCTAATTAATTCCCACTTTCTTAAAAAAGGTAATATAAATTATAAATGTATTATTAATAGGCATATTGGACTGGAGGTGTGTATGCTATCGATATGGGTACACATGGGGTTGGTAACTGTATATTTTTTTATTGTTGGTTTTTTTTTTTTTGCTATTTTTTTTTAATCGTAATTAAATACATCAGGTTATTCCGACAGACTGTTGTAATGATCCTGGCACGCTCAGATGCGAGTCTTTTACACTGCACTGTCATATCCTTACAAGGTCATGACATTTTACCAATGACCGGCTATCTTGCAACCTTCAGACATCACGGCACGCCCATCATTCGTCAGATATAACAAAAGAGAAGACCTCAGAAACAAGTGGGGCAAAGGGAATCTTCACATTCCCTTATCAACCGTGCTTCATGGTTAATTTCATTATTATGATTAACCATTTTAATGCTAGAATTTGAGAAGAATTACTAAAAAATAACCACTTGGAATATAAAGCAAAAATATTCCCTAAAGTAAATTACTCACTTAATGGTCAGTTGAGGATATTATGGAATCGTCATTGCCACATCCGATGCAGATCCTTCGTGTTAATCCGATAACTCAAAACTATCTCATGGATCATTTTTAAAATTTTATACCCCATAGACCTTACTATTAGGAAAGAGGGTAAGGTCGGTTTTATATTTCTGAGTAATTTATAGTTAATTTCACAACTGTTGGTCTGATTATGTCCAAATTTGATTTGGTAATTTTGGTAATGCATATCTATCTTGTATGTATTGTTGTTTACTTTAATAGATTATATTTTACTCACTAAAAGGGATTTTTTTTAATGAAAAATACTGTTTTTCAGAAATAACTTCACTTTTAATTTGAGAAAGTCAGGTTTTTCACGTATATCCAACTGGGAGGACAACATCGGATGGACTATATGCCTCATCCAGGCTGGGAATGCCTCGTGATCCCAGGATGAGCTGAAGAATGGTGTTGGGTAGAGGGACAACTGGAATCCCAACCCTGGATAAACGGATGGAAATAGATGGATGGAGTGCAGTCAGGGAAATTGCTTCTAAATCACAGGGGATTCGGGGTATTTGAGGATGCAACCCTATTGTCATATATATATATATCTTTGGATTAATGAGCCTACAATTTTGATTTGATCAAATTACTTAATCAATCGACACCATACACACAGATACATATAAATAAAACTTTTCTTCAGTACTTACAATCCAGATAACTAATTATTAATAATGAAAAAGCTCATGTTTGTCTTTTTGTCAAACGTTGCTTAGAATGCATGTTAATTAAATTGCACTAGTTTAATCCAGGAGGTTGACTCGCTCGCAGCACAATGGTTGAAAAAACAGTTTCCCATTACGTATGATTTAAGATAAAGATAACTGAACATCCATTAAACCAATGTGTACCAGCGAGCTTTAGGACGATTTGTTGTTGACAGATCCCGAGGAGATTTCTAATCTGTCCTCAGACCCAGTCTCTGTGTTTACCTTCACCCTTGTTTGAGGAAAAATCTGTCAATTTTGGCTTCAGTAGTGTTGCTGAACTGTTTTGACAGCTTCCACACCAAAAAGCTGCATCACATGTTTGTACATTACCACACACTGATGATACCATTTATAAATGTGGAAATGATCCTTATTCCCATCAATATATTCCCATTTTCTGTGTTTTGCTTTTGCAAAGGCCCGCAAACAACACTACAAATAGGTGGGTACGCCCTCACACATTGCCGTGCTCCTTGAGTCCTTTGTTTAGTCTATCTCATACTGAAGTATGTCAGAATAAAGCCACATTTTGTTTTAAACGGTAGTTTAAGTTATAGAGCCAAGCAACGTTAACTAAATTACATTAAATAAACATAAAATTAAAAGAAATACATACAAATATAGTGAGAAGACCACTCTCAATATTTCATAGGCGTAGTTCTGTTAGCTCCCACCAAAACCAATAAACCTCTATGCAATATTAACCCTTTTATACATACATAGCTTGATTCAGACTTGGAAACAGATTAAATCAAATATTAACCTTCGGTAACTATCCTTAGCATTTCCAATTGCCAGGAAAAGTAGTAGGTCGATATCTCATATATATAATCACCAGCGATTTATGATATTCCCTTCTTCTATAACCTAAAAGTCTAAATGGGGGAGGAACTGGGCAAAGCAATTCCTGCTGACCTATTGGGAAAGAGTCTAGAGTGAATAGATACATGTTTAAAGAATTCACACCATTCCAGTACACCAAGGAGAAACTGAATGACGTATACCCAGAAGTGTAGAAAATGTCACACCTCAGTATTTACCCTTCTACATAAATATGTCTTATGCCCCAAGATCCAACTTTTCAGGATATATATTTTTAACAAGATGTCAGAGGTCCAAAACATTTCAATCACACCAGATCTTATGCCTATAATTCCAGGAATTGAAATACAGTGCAGCAACACTTTTTTTCATACTTCCCCAAAACAGCAAAAAGATTGATCCTTATGGTTTGAGAAAACAAAGCTATTCCTACTTGTTAATAATGCTCGGTGAATTGTCTTACACCCTGTTTAGACTTGGTTTTAAAATGCAATTTGGGTGATCGGATGACAAGCGGACAGCGAGAGATAGGAGTTCTACACATGTGTCTATCATACGTCTCCAAATGTGTCCATTTGACCAATTTTGTTGCCGCCAAAGTCACTTCTGCTGCAAGGCTAAAGGGATACTTGCATAGTTACCAGTCACGTCATTAAAACTTGGAAGGAGAAAAAGTGGAAGGGCTCATCAGGGTGCCCCTGTCTACCGATGGGCCTGATCTTTTTGCTGAGCAGGACAAGATGTGAAAAGATGTCCTCTCCCACCACAATAAAAACACTGTCTAGTCTCATACCTGTGGCGGCATCCCGCTGGAGTCAGTTGGGCTCTGCCAAGGCTAAAGGGAATCAGGACTTTCTTTGACTGTTCATTTAGTTTGAGAAAAACCCCCGGCGGGGCGTATGTACGGGATTGACGGAATGTGGATGACTACGCTTCTCTCTAAGACTCTCCCTGAGTCGATTATCTAACTGTGTGACAAGGGCAACGAGAGAGTTAAAATCTTTGGTCTCATCTCTAGCTGCTAAATCATCTTTAATCTCGTCAGACAAACTCAAAGAAAACTCCCCTTAAATTGGGATCATTCCACACGCACTCAACGGCCAAAATGTGGAAATCGATTACATTTTCCGCTATGGAGCATAACCGTTGGCTCAATGAAAGGAAGCGATTAGTCGCTTCCTTCCCTTGGACAGGGTTATCAAAAACCTTAAGCATCTCGGACTCAAATAAACTAAACAACCAAATTTTTCTCCCCGAATACAGTAGCCCACTGTGCACTTTTACCAGATAATGAACTAATGACCAAGGTAATACAAGACTTAACTGAGGCGGAAGTAGAAGGCTGCGTCTCAAACAACAGAGAGCACTGGTGGAGAAACCGCTTGCAGGTCCCCAAAATCATCGGAATAACGCTCTAGAACATGGAGATGTGGTTCTTGGTGAGGCGTTACCGGAGCTGCGGGTGTTGGAGAGGTGTCAGGAGGAGATGTATTTTCTGGGAAAGAGACTGGATCGGCTGTTGCTTGCCCATGTGATAGGCTAACTGGGAGACACTGCTGGTGAGTGATTGCAATTGTTCCATTATATCACGGATAGCTGTGTTGTGCTGGCCAAGGAGATTACCTTGAAAAGAAACGGCATGGCGGACTGGATCTTACTCTATTGGGTCATGGTGGCCAGCTTATTCTGTTATGGCACATGGAATATAGGACCCAAGAACAGAGGCAGAAACCATGAGGCGAAGTTAATGTGGGTTTAATGTCCGTATAGAATAAGAAGAACAGCTGGTGCTGAGTTAAAGCTTTGATTTGTCCCAGTCCGGCTGTGGCTTGGTATGTGTGCGGGCTGGGTGGAGAAGGAGTGGAGCGCAGGTCTGCCGGATGACCGAGGGGACCTGACCATGGAAAAGAGGCAACGTTAATACACATTATGAAAACATTGTGTTCAAATGTTTGGTGACAACCGATTCACGAGCCAATATACTACCACACTGGAGGTTGAATAATCTGACGACGAGTTGTTGGAGACCCAGAGACTATAAGCAATAGGAGGATTAATGGAGCGAGTCCAGGTGTACTGCAGAATTGGCTGCAGGTGCGTGGACCTGTCCCCACACAACAATGAACCTGCAAAGGGGAGAGGGGAAAAGAGGCAGTCAGAAACAAAAAACAAAACAGCTGCGACACAGGCTGAGCTGCGACACAAAGTCTCATTCATGAAGGTCATTAAAGAAACGGTAGGCTGCTCTCACCTAAATAAAGGTCATGTCTTCATTATTCCAAAGATACTGTGAAAACATTGGAATCATGAAATTGGAATGTTACTACAACACACCTCGATGACCCCAAGAACTATATGGAGACTGTTCCACAGAATGATGAGTCAAAGTTTAACTGTTTGAGGACGGGGAGTCCAATTCCATCTGGTGTAAACCAAGCAAAGCATTCCACTAGAGGAACAATAGATCTAAGCTCAAACACGCAGTGGAATGTGGTGGAGATGCCTTGCTGCTTCAAGACCAGGACGATTCATAATCATTGAGAGAAACATGATTAGGGCTCTCTACCAGAAAATGCTGAAGAAGTTTGCCAAGTCATCAGCCTTTGAGTTGTAGCTTTTGAAGTTAGACAATTATTGCAAGCAGAAGAGTCCATCTCTTAGTGGGTCAAAAGAAATGAAATTAATGTTCTGGAGGGGTCTATTCAAATTATGGATCTGAATCCCATTGAGATGCTGCGGTGAGACCTGGAAATATGCTCACAGACCCTCAAATGCGGCTACACTGGAGCCATTCTATGAAGAGGAGTGGGGCAAAATTCCAGCACAGTGATGTCAGAGACTGATCTGCGTTTATCAGACGTGTTTGGTTGCAGTTGTTGCTGTTGAAGGTGGAACCTTTAGACATTAGGCTCAGGATTTTTCAGTTCTGTACATCTGAATTAATTAGTTTGTTTGAGTATTTGTTGCATACTTCTTGCAATATTGCATAATTAAATTTTATGCATCAAAGCCACCGACTGTAGCTGAGTTAGCAGAGTTACGCTGAGGAACTTTTTTATAATATCTGCTCCTTAGATCTTGTTCTTTTATTAACTTTGAAGTATTTGGCTGCACGCCATTCAGACATGTATCCTTTATCAGCCTATTTCAGCACTTCAACGAAAACACAAACAAAAAACCCTCTTGATAGTATTGAATGAGGCTGCCTCGCTCCCTTTGGCAAAACTATAAAAGATATTTAAATAGCATAATTTGCTTAAACCTCTGAGATTCAGGACCGAGTCAGCAGTCTGTCCAAATAAATACATAAAAAATAAATATTAGATCAAGGAGGGTTCATTAGCACCCAATGAGCCCTCAGCTCCATTCCTCAGCCCATCCAGCTCTTCCCAATATTCTCAGTGGGGGTGACGGTCCTCCCAGCTGGGGCCCTTAGCTATGGACATGTTTGACGGAGGATAGGGGACTGTGATTACTCACTTTACTTCGTGTCCAGACAGATAAATACAAAGCTAGCTCTTTTCAAGAACAGTTTTCTAATGACAGAGCTTGTGGTCAGATATTTGTCATCAGTAGTTTTTCATCATTATTTTCTGCACGAAGGAGGGTAATTGGATTAGACTATGAAGGCCAACGTCCCGTCCCGCTCCTTTAAAATGTCTTACATCTCCAAATGTCATAAGAAGTTTTCTGGATCTTCTACTTTATTCAGAACCACACCAAATTCAATGAATATAGATTTGTTCCCCATTCTCTCATCACGTTGTCACAACCTACCAGGCAACCACCAACCAGATAAAAAAAACATCTCTCACGCACTAACCAAACAAGTAACCAACCAATCATCTAGCCATCCAACCAGAAAGCCAACCCACCAACTGGTCAACCAACATAACCAACTGAAACGCCAACTAACCAGAAGTAGGGAGTTATCTACATTTTACCTCGAAAATAATTGAATAGGGGCACCACCCAAAGTTAATTTCGGAAATTATGAAATTTAGAATTAATCAATTCTTAATTTTAGTAAACTTAAAATTCTCACATCTGAAAGTCATGAACTCTTTTATAAAGTACTCTCATTTCTCAAGAAAAAAGAAAGGACAACCGTTATGTTTAATTATGAATATGTTTATTCAGCTACACACTAAACAAAACCGGATAAATATTGATAACTGATAATGAACTGAATAAACAGGTTAATGCATATACATGTCTGTGTGGATGTGTGTGTCTCTGTGTGTGGACTGATGATTTATAAGCTGAGAGTTTGAGAAATATCTAATGGTGATAGAGAAGAATTATTGACGGTTTTGAATTCTCTGGAACTTAATCATTGCTAAAGGGCACGATAAACTTTAAAGGGACTTAGATTTTGTACATGAACCCCAGGTCATGATTGAGCCTGATAGAATGATCTTACTTTGTGCCGGTCAACAATCACGTCCGTGGATCAGGAGAGGCAGTCAATCAGGTAGTTTCCTCTCGCTGGAAGAAAGGCAGTGTTTCCAAAAGTCACGTGAAAACTCCTCTCAACTTGACTCTATCGTTGCTGCCGTATGCAGACTGGTGGTTGCTGCGCACACACATCCGGCTGGGCAAGAGATGGACGTGACAGTGATCGTCCTTGTTGCAGGATGCAAAAATGGGAGCAGGAACTTTTACTCTAGCGTGAAAATCTGATTTCCAGGGAGAGTCGCAGTCCTCGCGAAACTCCTAAAAGAAATGACCTTTGCAGGGCTGACAGTCTTAAAACGTAGAGGGATTAAAGCAATGGACTCTGAAAAGCAGGTTCAAACAAAAGGAAAAAGGTTTGCGTGTTGTTATTGAGCTCAGGGTTGTGATGCTCAATAAACAATCAGTTTAGAATACGAAGTATAACTGAACAGCGAAAAATAAAATTGACGAAAGTCGAAAAGCAAACAACTTTAAAAAAAAGGCAAAATTGAAGTTGAAGAATGGGGAATAAAATAAAGAAGTGAAAATAAAAGTAACAGAAGAAGGCAACAAGCGAAAAGTAAAAAGAGAAGAGGGAAGAGCAGAAAAAGACAAGAGAGAGACGCAGGGCGTCATACCCTTTTATACCCGGCTGAGGGTCCCAGTAACTAATTTGCATGAAGGGATAGGCAGAGTATCTGGTTACTCTTGTATATGGGAGAGAAGAATACAGACCCGATAGGAACATGGAAGAATAGAAAAATGACTTTCTCTCACCATGGCCAAAGAGTGATCAAACTCATGAGGGATATATATATATCTATATATATGTATATATATATTTTATATAATTGTTCAACTCTAGCTTAACTACAATGATATCTGCGTTACTAAGGCATATCCGTCAGATTTGTAGCAGACAGGCTCAGCACATGTTAAGCAATCAATTGAAGGACCATATTAATAGATTAATAGCACTTTTCACAGTGGTACCTACATTGTGCTTGTTTGTTATTCAAAGACAACAACATTCCTAAGAATATAGTGGTTACAAGAATTTTTTATTTATATATTTAAACTTGCTGAGGTAAGACGTTATGTGGGTTTACACACATACATATATATATATATATATATACATATATATATATATATACATATATATATACATACACACATATGCTCTGCTTTGCATCAAAAGAAGCCAGTTGAAGAGGTTTGGGCTTTTGGTCAGGATGCCTTAATGCACATCCAACCAAGAGGAGACCCTGGTAAACCCAGAACTCAATGGAGGGATGATTTAGGGAACACATTGGATTCCCCAGGATGAGCTGGAGAGCATTCTTATGAAGACGGATGTTTGGAACAAAATTGTTAATCATATGCTACATCCACCCAACCTTGGATAAGTAGAAGAATATGAATAGAAGGATGGTGTACTGCCCGTTTTTTTAAACTGCATGTCCTTGTTAACTTCACCAGTAAATATTAATATTAATTAATAAATATTTACAGACATGTCTTCAAAGGGACTGAATGCAATTTGCCTGCTCACCACTTGAGGAAAATGTTGAAAAGTTGAAATATTCCTAAAAACTCGAGAGAGTGAACAAACGTTGAATCTATTAATTGTCTTTCCTGGATGTGTATAATGGGATTAGATGGATTAAAGAAAAGCTCTGTTCTTTTGTACCATAGACCTATTGTGTCCTCAACAGCAGGGGTATAACCCTGAAAAGCCCCAAATCCCCTGCATTGACCTCATATTAAATATGAAGTTGGTTCCCAAAAAAAGTTGGTTTATTTAAAAGTTCCCCCTAATTAGTAAAATATGTACTATTAGAGTAAAATCACTTTGATACAAGATACAGAAAAACTCCTTGACTCGATTTAAATTTAGCTAAATAGGACCAATGATTAAGAAGGTTATGTCCAAAAAGACAGTGCCTTTCTTAGAAAAGTACGCCCCAGTCAGTAAAATATGAACTTTTAGAGTAACACACAATAAATACAAAATACATCTCCTCGTTTGATTAATTAGCTCCAAATCTCGACTCACTTGGACCAAACCTTTGGAGATAAATCCCAGTACCCCTTGTAGAACATAAATCCGACTTTTCATAAAATCTGTCCAGGTCTTCCTTGCACTTAGGTCAATGTGATCAGGAAGGCCAGTTCGGTCCTGGTTTGTCCTCTGGACTCGGTGCAGGAGGTGGGAGACAGGAGAATGATGGCCAAGCTGTCATCTCTCCGGGACAACGTCTCCCACCCCATGCAGGAAACCATCTCTGCACTGGAGAGCTCCTTCAGCGACAGGCTCCTTCACCCCAAGTGTGTGAAGGAGCGATATCGCCTATCTTTCCTTCCTGCAGCAGTCAGACTCCACAACCAGCACTGTTAGCGACACACACACACCTACACAACTACACACTCACACACACACCTACCTCACTTGCACTTTGCACTAGTACATTTAATTTAAAATTAAAAAAATTAATTTAATTTAATTGCACATAATGCTCTGTTATTATTCCGTATTCTGTAACATGCTCTGCTGCTGTAACCTTGCAATTTCCCCATTTTGGGACTAATAAAGGCTATCTTTATCTTTTATCTTTATCTTTAAAATCTGATGACCCATGAATTGGGTATTTATCCTATTAACTCGAAGGATCTAGGGTGGATGAAGCAAAGATGAGGATTCCATAATATCCCAGACTTTACGGTGATATAATAATGGCTAACTTCAGTGATCCCCGGCTTCAGAGCCAATCTTGAGGGATTGTATCCTACTGCATTTTAAGCAAAGGATGTAAGTGAAACCGAGAGACTTTTCAAGAAGTTTGGAAGAAACTGTCCAAGTGAGTTGTAAGAAGTTTGGGGCACAAGGTGACAGAAAAGAAATGATGAATAAAGAGTGTAAAAGATCAGTGCGGGAAGAGGAATTGGGGTCTCCATATTGGAACAGCAGACTACAAGAAACATGGAGGATGATGATCAAGGTCAGAAATGGGGAGAAAATGATGGATGGGAGCTGTGGCAGCACAGCCACACACTCCGATGGAGCATGGAATGGCAGAAAATGGGAAAAGAATGCAGTTGTCATGAGTTTTCTGACCCTGCATCAGCAGAAGCAATATTGGTTGTGTCCCTTTGTGGACATCGGAAGGACAAAAGCCATTTGAAGTTATCACAGAAGCCTTTGTCAACCGGGGTTCATGACATTACTGACACCATCATGTGTCGCTCTTGCCTCTTTCCTCATGTCACAATATCAAATTTGGACTGAATCATCGTTGGACTACATTATTAACCTGCAACGATGTTACAATCAGGGGTGACAGAGAATAAGGTAAAGATTAATGTTCAATCCAACAGATGGTATGTGTTAACTCGGCCTATGCTGTGGGCCCGGACATCAAGGATATATCCCTGCCACTCTGTTGTACAAGGAATTCCCCTGAATAAGTAAATTTGCTTCCAAAAAAACAGTGTAATTTATAAAAATAGCTCTACCTAGTGAATAAAACATGAAGATTGACAGAAGTTGATTCATATTCACCAACTATCGACTAAATGGGACCAACAGTTGAGAAATTATGGGATTTGGGACATAAAGCTCCAGCTAGTATTGGAAATATACACTGGACTTTTCCCAAAATCTACCAAATTTTTACTGGTATATGGTCTATGCGGGAATATAATTTGACAATGAAACATGAAATGGTTTTTAACCCAAAAGATTGAGACTCGAGGCAGTTTACCAAATAAACAATTCAATTATTATTCGGACTAAGAACTAAATGTAATAATTAACTCAAAAAACGGTCTTCATAAGGAGGCCACTCTGCAATTAAAGGCCATGCCCAATCACTGATTGGCCTCAGTCGCTCTCTGCACCAGGTAAGAAAGAGGGGAGGCCTTACCTGCAAAGGCAGGGAGAACATGCAAAATAAACACTAACAGCCACTAGGGCCTAAACATCCCCTCCCATAAGGACAAACAACTAGTTTGTTATAAGTATACATCACACAAAAATGAAGACTCGCCAGCTTCATATTTTACACCAAACAAGAACTTACCCTCTATCTTACACAAGCCAGTGACAATGACCAGTTGTCAGGAAAAATAAATACCGAGCCTTTATCTGCTTCCCTGCAGCAGTTTTTCTGGAACGATAGTGTCTTAATATGTTAGTTTGGCACACAAGTTTTCTATAGCGGTCAAGGTGTGTATACTGTGTAGTGCATATCAGACAGTTCAACCTCCTCAACATAAGGAATAGAAAAACAAGCCTTAAGGGCAGAGACCTGCAGCACAGACTTTATCACCAGATTGGAAAGCTTGCTCTACCACCTGAGAAGAAAAGTTTTTGAGTTGCTGCCTCATCCTCCGAGCTTGTGATAAAGAGTGAATTGCACTCAGACAGCAGTTTCCTTGGACACAGAGGGGGGGCAAACCTATTCAGGTCATCCTATTCAAACAAAGCAATTGAAATACCCACATAAAATATACCAAATGTAATAAATTGGAAACATATATAAAACTCCCTCTGTCTGTGTTGAGACTTCAAACTGTCCAACTTCACTATCAACTCTATGGCATAGAGCTTTTTAATTGCTTTTAATTGATGTTTCCGTGTTTACAGTGGTAATTGTTGTATGTTGATTTGTTGAGTGTTGTGTTTTTTTATTTTAGGACCTCTTTTAAGACAACATCATTCATCTCAAGGGGTTTATCCTTATGAATAAAATTATACAACAACAATTTCAGGACCAGGATAAATCTTATCTCGAGCAATGTCATTTCCCGGAATTATATCTACACCATCAAAAGGAAAGTGTGAAAGGACAACTACAGGGAAGAAACCCGTTATCGGTACCAACTGTCAAAAAGTGCTTTCACTGGCCTTTTCCTGGCAAATTAGTTAGAGTTAGTTTCACCTGATGCGTTCTTCGGGCCCTAAAATGCTGTCTGTATGCCCCGAGCACTAGCTCATAGACACACAGAACCTTTAACTATCATATGCTAAACTCTTTTCAATAGACAGAAAAAAACGCATATTTCCTGAGGCTTACACGTACATTATTGTAAAATTTGCCCACACCTCTGTTAGCCAACGCAAATCAATGGCAATACTCTCAAAAGCATCAAAGTGGGAATCTACCTTGCTCTCAAGAAAAGTAGGGACCAGAGAAATGTGCTTACCCATATCAAACGTGAGTCAGCACGTACCTGAAGATGCCATGGCAGGAGTGGTGGCTGCGATGCACTGCAGCTCAACGCCAAAGCGCTCTCTCCTTCCTCTCCTGAGCCTCTACATACAAATGAGTGATTAACTGTGAATGAGTTTCCATGAAAGATCTGAATAAAGGAAGTATGAGAAAAAACTGTGGACCGAATGTGCGAGAGGATATTTTTCTAAACTCAAACATTTCTATATATGTCATGAAACAGTTGATGGGTTTTATTTTGTAGTTGATTATTGTTATTTTAAGGTTGTGTTTCCTGTTTTATTTTGAATGTTTAGTTTGCTTCCTTGTACTTTAATTTCCTTGTGTGAATCTGTGTTTTCCTTCTGACTCATTTCTTAGTGTTCCACTTCTTTCACTCCTGTCTCTGGGAATGTGTGTCCCCCCTGATTGTTCGCTGTTCTCATCTGTCCCTGACCCTCACCTGTTCCCTATTGTCGTCGTTACTCAGTGTATTTAAGTCTGTATTCTTCTCTGTCTTTGTCAGATCGTCTGTCTAAACTGCCGGTGTTACGTCCCTCACTCACTCACTCACTCACTCACTCACTCACTCACTCACTCACTCTCTCACTCTCGCGTTAGCGCCTGTGCTCCTCTGTCCTGCTTCCTTGCGTTCCCTTAATCCAGTGTTTTGCAAATTTTGGTTCTCTTGTCAAATATTATTTTGTACTTTGAAATTGTAGAGCATATTTTTTTACTTTGCATTTATGGATGATTTATTTGCTGCTTTGTTATTTTCACCTGTTATTCCTGTGTTATCTAATTAAAACAGTTTTTTGCAGCTTTTGTTTTAAGTACAGTTTACCTTTTTGGGATTTGAGGTTTCTCTTTCTTTAATTAAACTTTATTTAACCTTTTTGAGTAGTGTCCTGTATTTGAGCTCAATTGTATAATTTCTGTAAAATAGCTCCCTCTAATGACTAAAATTTGTTATATTGGCGTAAAATATGATATATGCAGAAAAATATGATTTGACCGATGATTGAGATATTAGGGCCCAAAATCTGATATAGGAGCTAATGCTCCCCCTTGTGGCATAAATATGCAACCAAAGTCTCCCCAAAACAATCCAGTTCTTCCTCACACTAAAGTCTATGGGGGTCGCAAATTTGGAAATGATCTATGATACGGTTTTGGAATTATTGTTTAACATGGAGGATGTGCACTAGACGTGACAGTGGCGAAGAAAAGTGCATCATATCCTCAACTTTTCGTTGTTATAAATAAATGTACAGCCAACTTCTAAACAGCCTGTCCTTTTCTATCACTTGGTCTCTCTCGGAACAGGTATGTCAGTGTTCGTTTACCTGAGTGCTCTGTTGGCCAAACACCGTTGAGAATACATGAAACGGAACAGGTGTGTGTTTCTCCTTAAACACAGTTTGCAAATATTAATGAACCAGCACAAACTTTAAATCAACATACTTCAGCAGATAAATGTTGATTTGCCACACTCTTAACTGTTTCTCAGTTATACACAGGTGTGTACGCAACGGTATTGTCTCATTCTAATCCACTTCCTCTCTTCCAACTGTAGCGAAACCTCTTCTGCAACACCTGATAGAAGAACAACCCAGTCAATCAATCATGGTTCAAAAAGTTGAATTAATAATGTATCAATATTAATACATTTTGCTTAAAAAAGAAAAGAAAAAATTGCAACCTAAGTGTAAATTGTCATGATAAAAGTAAATATTTCAAATTTCAATTACTAGAACTTGTTGTATAATACTTACAAGGCATGAGCGTTGAATCACCGGTAACTGAGATCCTTTTGTTACTCTGCCTTGAACCGGTATCCTGAAATTGACCTCAAATGCCATGGACTTTAAATCAAAAACAAAATAACCTTATATCTCAGTGTATTTATTAAAACGTGTTCATTCATTCATAATCGTTTTTACTCAGTGTAATGTGACTCAGGTTTAGCGTCCTGAGGCTA
Organism: Lophius americanus; assembly: GCA_037951165.1. Classification (NCBI taxonomy): domain Eukaryota; kingdom Metazoa; phylum Chordata; class Actinopteri; order Lophiiformes; family Lophiidae; genus Lophius; species Lophius americanus. Next base: position 7,951,979 of record JBBDHG010000028.1, on the reverse strand, counting down.
ATATTGGCCTTACTGTTTATTTAAAGGAACTCTTGACCCCTCCTCACTGCTGTGCTGCGGAAAACCAATGAGAACAGCAGGCCTGGGACCATGGGATTTTGTGTATTTTGTCTTGAAGCAGGACCTCAGTGGCAGCCAGGTTCACTACTTCGGAGGGTCTCACTCCGATTAGCACCCAGCTGTTTTCTACAGCAGCAGGGAATCAGGGCCATTAAGGGACTGTATTGCGTCCACAACCTGGGAACTGCTCTGTGCTACACATGAGCATATATATATATATATATATATATATGTATATATATATATATATATATATATGTATATGTATACATATACATATACAGGGGTTTTTTAGTCTGCTTTTTGAGAACTGGATGATAAATTGAGAGGCCTCAAATAATTCATTGGTTTTAACACAGGTAGAGGCATCACACCTTATCACTTCTTCATCTGTCACATTTATGGATTTCTGTCTGTGCTAAATTACTCACCGGTGCAAAGGAAAAAATATCAAGCCTCAATGCTTATTTACAGACACCCTCAGATATTTCTCCTAGATAATTAGCACATTCATTCCTCCTGTCTCGTTTGTGCCCTTTGCTTATCAGATTCAAACCTGGATTTATAAAGGATTTGCATATGAGCCAAAGTCACAGGGTTATAAAACCTTTTTGATTATGAGATACTTAACTTTATGCTTCCTTTCATCTTTAGGCTGCCATAAAATATTAAATATGAAAACAATTTTTCACTTTCATTAAATTTTGTTTTTTTTAAGTTTTCCTTAGAAAACTGATTCAAATTTCTTTACTGTGGCCAAAATGATCAATTAATCCAATGTGAAAAGACAGAAATGTCCCTGGTGAAGCACTATGGTTACATTGATACAGTGTCGTTTATTTGTCCCTGAGGAAAAATTTGATGAGAAAATAAAGTATGAACTGTCCTCCTCGTGTTGCACTACATCAACTGCGTGTTTTATTTTTTTGTAGTTTCAAAGTATAATTGTGTGTCATAAATCTTTGGCTACACACACACACACACACACACACACACACACACAGAAACAAACACTAACAAAGCATTTGCTGTCGTTCCCGAGAAAAAAGGTTTATATTTATAAGTCCTTGATCTCAAGCATTGTACAACAATCCCCAGTTGAACTCCTTCAATTAAATGTGCAGTTAATTTCACAATATTGTTCATAAGAAAGCTTCTATATTCAAGGTTCATTTAGTGTCATTGTACAAGTGAAACAAACTCTGTACTCAGCAGCCTTTTATAGAACAGTCTGTGAATAATTAAAATAACTGGATATTTCTAAGATAAAAAATAATTAGAAAATGCATTACATTAAAAACAGAGCAGCATGCTAAGAAAGCAGCATATAAGAACAGAGTAGTGAAAATGGCAGTAGCAGCACAAAAGGGATATTAAGGTACATAGATTCATCAGAGGGGTGAAGAGTTTATGATCCTTCTACCTCAGGATAGAAGCTGTATTTAACCCTTATGTTTTGGCGTTAATACTTCTCTGCCTCCTGCCAGATTGGAGGGGCTCAAACAGTGGGTGGGGTCTGTCATAATGCAGAACTCTCTGCTTTTGCCACTGCTGATGGACAGGTTGTCAATGTAAGGGAGGCTGCTGGATTTAACCACCGTCTGCAGCGCCTTCTTTCTGCGGCAGAGCCGTTCCCATACCAGGTGGTCATGGAGAAGGTGAGGGAACTCTCCGGTCTGGACCGGAGTGCTGAGGCCAGCCCGTTTCAGCAAGTAAAGGCGTTGGTGTGCCCTCTTCATAACGCTGGCTGTGTTGATGGCCCACGTAAGGTCATTGGAGATCTGCACCCTGAGGTTTTGAGGCTGGAAACAATCTCCACAACAGATCCTCCGATGAAAAGGTGAGAGGGGATGTAGCCTTTCTTCCCAAAGTCCACGACTATCTCTTTCGGCATTTCATTCAACTATGGTTGAATGCTCCGGTACTTGTTCTGGAGCGCACAGATGTGATAATGCAGCGCCCTGAGACATATGCTAGTGTTAGCACCCGGGGGAAACAGCCACATGAACACCACTCTAAACTCCCGGGGCAGTGAGAGTGGCCGGTACTTTACAGTCAGGTATTCAGCTGACTCTGAACAATGGCTATTACTGCTCACCTGGGGTCGCAGTAAGTCCATCTTGTTGTCTAGCGAACGGACAATAGCCAGGAAGAGTGCTGGGAAATTGGGTCTCTTGCTAGCCTTTAGCCTGGCTGGCAGACCAGCCAGCCGGCTCAGCTCCTTTTGCTGAGCCGATGTGTTTTTCCCTTCCAGCCCGGTTTCTTAGGAGCCTTGGTCTGCCCAATGCTGCCTTGAGCTTAAATTGAATCACTAAATTGGGATTAATTAGCTTTAGGGGTTCAGATCTCCTTTACCTCACTACATGGTATCCTGTGTTAGTTGAAGGAGCTAGAAAGATGCTCGTCAACCGAGAGGCTGCTGCACTACTGTGCGCCGCCATCTTAAGATGAATGTTATGGAAAAAATTGTAGAAATGGTTAGGATATTATGTCCGAAAACCTTTTTTTTTTCCCCCAGTGAGTAAATTATGAACTATTAAGAGTAAAATGCGATGCAAAAAAGGTAGATCTCCGCAAGTCTATTCATAGTCACCAAACGTAGACTAAATCGGAACAACCGTTGAGAAATAACTGCCCGAAAACTTTGGTGGCAAGCAGCCTTTAGTGTCAAATATATACAACCAAATTTTCACAAACTCAGTACAATATTTCCTCACATCACGGTCTATGTGGGTACAAAATTTGAAGATTACCAATAAAATATTTCGAGTCATTGCGTTAACACAAAGGTTCAGCGGTTAATGTGCCGCTGGCGATATCCCCAACTTTTAGGTAATAAAATAAATCACTGTTCAAAATTTATCCTTTTTGGTAAGCTTTTCATGGCTTTTTGCTAACTGTTATGCAAACAAGCTAACTGCTAAAACTGAACAAATCAAATGTATGCAGACAAGGCCTAAATAAAATATTATTTTTGGTTGTATTTGAAAGTGCGTCTTGATGAAACAATATCTAATATCAAACTGAAATACATTAAATTGATGTAGGAGATCCAGATTCTAAGAATCTAACTCCTGATAGAACGGAAATTCCTCCGATGCTGGTAATGCCTAAGTGGCAAAATGTTTTATTCGCACTATGATGTGAAAATTGGGAAATCCGCTTATAATCATGTCACTGGCAACAAACCATTGGTTTTATTTGTGTTGCCTTTCAGGGATTTATGTCTACTTTCTTGTGTGCATTGACTTTGTGTGCAAATTTGCCCTCATTGTGAATGCACCAAAAGTTAGAATGTATGAATAATTATCACAGTTACTACAGTATGTTACAATTAATAAACATCATATAAAATATTATATTTGTATTTGTGTGTGTGTGATTGTCTTTCCTCAAAGTTAAGCACTTACTGATTCTTTGTACACATAATTAGACAGCATATCATTTACTCTGCAGAACTATACAACCCTCTGCAGTAGTAACTTGAGGCAGCTCTGATGACCTGGATAATTTTATTTGGTCAAATAGCTCTGTCTCATCTAAAGATTCCCCTGGTACATTCCTAAAACATTGGAACCATTTTATCCTTCGGAGATTGTTTAGACACACAAGGTTAATTGCTTAAACCCCTCCTGGAATAATTACTGCCCCACTGAGGAAATGAACCCAGATAGCGAACTAACTGCTTGTGTCTTTAGGCGTGCAGATTTGATTCCTTGTTGTACCCAAGGGATGTAAAGAAGCTTGTACAAACAAACAGCAGATGTAACTAAAACTGGAGCTGACTTCAGGCCACTCCTGAAAGGGAGTCAGTCCCCAAATGCTAAAATTTTAAAAAGCCACATTAATCTAAAGGACGGTATGGTAAGCAAGCAGTTTTGGTCTCTGCTGCTAAAGTTCATGGAAACTTTGAGAGACATCTGTCTTCTGCTGTAGCTTACTTCAATCGACAGAACTTTACCTCTCTGTCTTTTCTCAGTATTTCTTGCTTTGGCAACAACTGCGCTAACACACAGCTGCTCATTATCTGGATTTTAGGGGGGAATCAAGTGCTAAGATGCAGTGTAAAAAAACAAATACAGTAAATAAAAAGAAAAACTGTTAAGAGACAACAGTAGAAGGCTGTAAAATTCAAAACCGTAAACTGTTTACCATTGATGTAATTTACAGTGAAATATGTATAGCATTCAATTCTATTAATGTATTAGTTAGACACTGTACACTTCAATGCAATCTGCAGAAAACAAATGTAATTATAGTAATTTCTTGAAGAGTAGGTGCAGAATGAATATTTTTGAGTTATTTTTTCATAATTTTTTATTATTATAAGTAGAATTAGTAGTAGTAGTGGCATTCTACAGAATACTGTAATTATACAGCAATTCACTGAAAAACTGGCGCCAGAACTGTCCTGTAAATTTAAAAGAAAACAGTGAGTGATCGTGCTTTTAATTGCCATAATAAACTATAATAATAAAGTATGGGAAGTATGCTATAATTATTTAATAGTAGAATATCAAAATATAAAATACCAGTAAGAAACTGTACTTTCATTTACAGTAATATACTGTCATATATAATATACAGTAAGAAGCAATACCGCACTTTGCTAGCAAAGCTCATGCCAGTGAATACCTATAAATTTACAGTAAAATGTTTTATGGTGTAGTAGATACTGTGAATTATCTTATATAAAGAAAACAAATAATTACATTTTTATGGTCAAAATGTTTGGAAAATGCAGTCTTACTTTAAAAGGACAACAATTTTATTATATAGTTAATGGAAAAATATCATCAGTAATAAAATCATTACCCTAAAAGTATTATTTTGTATAAATGACATATTTGGATGGTTTGTACATTTTAATATCTAGAGTCAAGAATCTAAAAAAATTGGTATATAGTGTGTTTGAGATAATGTTGATTTCAAGGTAAAATAAAAAGTCTGAATTTAAAGAAATTCACTGTCACTCTTTGTACTTTCCATGTAAGCCTTAAACAGGTTGACATTGTGTCTGCTGTTTAATGGTAATTTAGCATAATGTCCTATATAGGACCTTGTTGTGTTAACCAATAATCTTGACACTAAGCTTCAATTATTTTTACCGTTTTTTAACATTCTTTTCCCCCACCGTGGTGAGAGTGACAGCCACAACATTGATCTTCAAAAAGGCTTTTAAAAATCTTATTGATGACCAAATATTAAGTTTTTACTTGCACACCAGCATCCTGTAATGCGGCTTATAGCAATGTTTTCAAACCCTTGCCTTAAAGCCAGTAATGGATCATGACAGTAACAGGCAATATTAAACATGTCCTCCACTCGGACAGCTGATTCTGTGTCAACAAATAGAACAAGGGAGCCGTGGATGAAGATATGCATCTGTTACTGGTGGGAGAGGGATGGAGTTCAGTGACACAGAATGAAGACGGGTATCTTTTTCCCTCTGTAGCCGTCCATGAAACCAGGGACAACAACCGTGTGAGCACAACTTCCAATACATATGCAGTTGTGGGGATATCCCTTGGTTGGTTATCAGCTTGGGGTTCATAGAACCATAGTCTAAAGCAGGAGTCTCAAATGTAAATTGGATTAGGGCCATTGCTGATACTATTCACTCATGAGAGCACCATTTCCATATTCAGGTACTACAAAAAGGCACAATACTTCTTGCCAAAAAGTGTATACAGCTGTGTGGCTTGTGTGTTCATAACTGCACATTTAATTCACAACTGCACATTTAATTTAATTTAATTTAATTGTACATAATTTTACTCGGTTATTCTGTATTCTGTAACATGCTCTTGCTGCTGTAACACTGCAATTTCCCCAATGTGGGATTAATAAAGGTTTATCTTATCTTATCTTATCTTATTTCACACACAGTTCTCCCGGTTGTGTCGACCGGTAGCATTCCAATTGAAATCCAGAAAGAAAACACTCCAATGCCAATATTAATAAAAAACTGACCGTGTTCTTGATCCAGATTTCTTTTTGGTTTTGGAAACAGAAAAACAAAGAATGTCTGCAACATCAATTTACCTGGCTAGTTGTGATGACAGTGAGCTGACTAGAGATGAAGAAGCAAATAGCGTAAACGAATGATGAGAAACAAATGGTAATATAGATTATTGGATTATTTTAGATTATTGGAGTTATTGGTTGATCTAGATGCAGTTACAATGGATGAAGAGATAAAGCTCTATAATTATTCTTCATTTTCTCTAGACTTAGCTTATTTTTATCTATGTGTTTCTGATCTGAAACATTATATAATTCTACTGATGAAAAGTGATATTTTGAGTAAATTTAGTTGGCAGGCTTCGTCAATCTTTGTGAAATGAATAGGGCTCTGTACAAAACACCATTTGCTAATCTAGTCCATAAGGTGAGAGTCAAGGATGAGCTGGAAGAAGAAGAAAAATCCACTTTTAACTACCCCAACAAACATAATATATTTTAATGCATCTGTAATTGTTCATTTCCTCTGTGGTTGGCTGACAACCAAGAAGAGTCTCTGCCAGATTTCTCTGTGAGGTTCATTATTTCAGATATGTGTGCGACTTGTGAATTTTTCGTGTTATGAAAGAGGTAAAAAACGAATAATGACTTTATGGTTGCAAAGACCGGGAGTTGAATAAATACCACAGGTGTGAGAAGGTGCATCAAGGAGCGTCGCAACAGTCAACCAGGGTGAGCTACAAGCTGAAATACCTCTATCTTAAAAGTAAGTATGTGGTAGTATGGATTTTTTTTGACAAGAAAGGGTATATATCTGAAAGACCCCACAAACAATCTCCATGATTGAAATCCTCAAATTATATGTTAAGTTATATCAGAAAACCGTGTTTTTTTTCGTAGGAAAAGGTTCTCCGGTTGAGTAAAATATGAACTATTAGAGTAAATTATGATAAAAAGTAGCTATCCTCCAGTTGACTCATATTCACCCAAATTTGGACTTAAACAGAGCAAGGGTGAGGTAGCTATTGATGAAAAGCAGCGTTGGTCATAAAAAATAGCTCCACGTAGTTTGTCAAATAGGACATATATAGAATAGATTGCCTTGAGTCAATTCTTACGCACTTAATTTGGGCTTTATTGGACCCCTGGTTAGGAAGTTATGTCCGGAAAACAGTCTTTTAAATAAAAACAAAAAACATCCCCTTAGTGAGTAAAATAAGACCTACTAGAGTAAAATATGGTATTAACATGATAGATATCTTCAAGTCAATTCATATGCACCAAATTTGGAATAAGTTGGACCATGGGTTTAGACATGATTGCCCAAAAACTAAATAAAAGATCTAAAGCTCCCCCTAGTTGTGGAAATAAGCATCCAATCTTACCTTAAATCCAATCCAGTTCTTCCTCGCACTGACTAAACTTCTAGTTTTTGAGTTATTGTGTTAACCTGACGGATCTGCGTCTGCAGCGACATCTCACAGATACAAAGTCTCAACAGTAGCAGAATGTGTGAAAGTTTGACATTAGATGTAAATATACCATTCAATATCAAATTATTTACTTTTGAATGTCAAACGGAAGTAATAAGATTTTTTTCTCTATCCAAGTCTGACTCAAGCAGACTCATGACGATTACCCATAACCCTCTAATGCTATAAACAAGTAGAATCATTCAGGAATCCATCTGCTGTCAGGAAAACATACATGCTGACTTCTGTTGTTTATTTTCATTACGTAATAGAAATTAAACAGCAGTGTAGTTACGATTGAACCGAATGACTATAAATGCCACATTCAACCAGGAATATCTTTTGATTTTCGTCTATCATTCAATATCCAAACTTCCTGTGCATAGGGAGGATGATTGCATTTGTGGTTTGCACTTCCCTACTTCATATAAATAAGAATAGTGCGTGTAACATTTTCATTTATGTTTAATTATCTTCTCCTGCAGTACTCCAAAGTACCTTTAGGGGTACACATACCCTCATGAGGTAAAAAAAAACATGTCGTAGAACCAGGATGAATAAAACGCTACTTAAAAGCTTAAAAAACATTTAAAATGCATCAGGGAGCAGATCATTTTGCAGGGAAAATCTGCATCGCTTCCCAAGACACCTCAGCTGAAATGAGAATAAGTCCTCAGTCAATGAGGGATAAAGTCAGTGTTTGAAACAACAGGTTAACATACTTGAACTAGTAGTTGAGTTAAGATGGACTGGTAGGAGAGGGAGTAAACTACACATACGTCATTTTTTTAAGGTTGTTCATCAGTCTCTGCAGAGGGTAAAGAATTTTAGATCTACATTGCCCACACAGTTTTCATAAACGCTGGTCAGATGATGATATAATCGCACAGCGTATATTTTTCTCCTAGTGTCTCCTCTAACTTCATTGAATGATTTATTTAAACCTTTACCACCACATTTCTACATCATGAATTACAGCAAACTTACAAAAGGTCTGGAAATAGTGTGTAACTTGTTCCAAAGTGATGGCTAGCAATCGACTAGTTGATGAGTTTTCTGTTTGTCACTACATTTTTGATCATGAATAATTTAATGTAGTATAAGAGAGGACAACCATGTGAGCCAAATCATTTACACAAATTTGTTTAATTTTAGATTTTGTATCTGATATTCACTAATCCATACCCTTTCTTGTAATGTTGTTCGTCTTACTGAGTCTCAGGATGTTGGACTTTGGTTTGAACACTGAGAGGAGTGGCTCGAATGGGATTTGGTCCCATTCTGAATGCTTAACTCGAAGCCAGTTATTAGCTCTGCCAATGTACAAGAAATGGCCCTGGACCCTAAAAATGGGTACTTAAGAGCAACCAAAAGCTCACTGGGATCAAAGTAAGAAGCAGTGATGTCAGAGACTTGGGGCGGTGTGTTTTCCACTGTGTTTGTGAAGCCTAAGTCAGCGAACGACGCATCTACCTGAAGAACCAACAAACATGTTACTTAACCGAGTCATTGTCGACATCCTCGGTCCGTTGTTGAACCATTTGGTAAAGTTACTTGTATTTTCAATATCGCCTTGGTCATGTGACTTAATATAAAACCTTAATCAACATTATGTAAACATCATATGAAACTTAATAATGACCGTATCACAAAGTGCCCAAAGCTACAACGAGCAACTATAGCAACTATTTTCTCAAGATGATGACAAAATTAAAAGTTGTTTGTTATTTTCTTAATGTTTATCAGAGACCAGAAGTCTCATAGCTGTAGCAATTGATTTAAGACAAAAGTTTCAAATCAAGGAGTTTCCATCAGATTGTACTTCAAACAAGGTTTAACCGACAGAATGAGCAGAGGCTCTTATTACTGGCGTGTATACATTCCCATGGTGACAGCGGACGTCAATGTGCAGGATGATGGATAAGTGTTTCCTAAAGCATTAAATACACCTTGTTTACTTCAGCTTTGCAGCATTGCATATCTATTGTGAAATGATGAACATGCTTTTTCTTTTATTTGCTTGTATTTTCTCAAGTTGGAGCAAGTTGGCTCCTATCAGCTAAAGTAGTTAGAACTGTATTAGACAACATTAGCAAGGTGAAGTTACAGTATTTAACACCGGCAATATTCAAGGAAAAAATATCTGAAGAATGACCATCCTCTTGCATTCTGGATTAAAATTGAAAACAAATGTAAAGAAAATAATTATGATGTCCTCATAATAAAAATAGCAATACGGAATAAATACAATAAATAATAAATATTTATAATGTAGACCAATAAGCTCCTCGTAAAGTATACTATACTGTAATAAACGTCAAGCATCCATTCCTCATATGCAGCACATTTGCTCCCCCTTTACACATTAAATTTAATTCCGCTACACTGACATAACTGGTTTAGTAATTAATCCAAATTTTACAAGAACCTGTGCTTTTTTTTTCTACACAAGTTTAAAGAGCATCTCTCCACAATATCTCCCACTAAATTGGCACCTGCCACTGAAATTCTAATGAGTCACTTTGTTTGAGGTGTGTGTGAGTGCGCGTGTGAGGCAATTGTAATGCTCATATGCATTGTAACCAGGCTTAATGAAAAAAAAATCTGGAATACTTGACCGGCTATGATTTGTTTATTGAATAATCCCAGCACACTTGCCCACTTCAAACGCTGTAATGATACAAAAACACTGGCAGCTTTGATATGCAAATTATGTTTAACAGGATAGAAAAGACTCTGTTTTCCTTCCGTTCAATGCGTCAGGCTGTGACAAAGGCGGTGCTTAGTCTCATCTCTAACACAAAATGCCCCATTAGAATCCGTTTAAAGATGGCTCCACTAAATCCTTTTGACAGCACCTTCTTCTCAGAACCCACAAAAGTTTTCAATATCAATGAATATTGTGCCATTTTAATTGGTTTGTGTTTCATCATTTGTTTCCCATATCTGTTGGTCTGTAACCTAATCTCCAAGATCCAATCCTTTTTGAAAAGGAGCTTTTTGTTCAACAAGGCTGCAAAGTTAAGAACGCTTTTCCAATTCTCAGTGCATTGATGCCAGTCCATTAGTATGGAAGACAAGAAAGGCCATGGCGGCAAATAATAATTTTGGGACGTTTTCTTGTGATAAAGTGATAATTAACTCGTTATCAAGAGAAAACAAGCTACTCTTATCTCCAGATAATGAGTTAATAATTGCAACCGTTTTTCTTGCGTTAATGAGAAAAAACAGGCTATTTGCCATTATTTTCTGAATGTTCAAAGATCAGGAGTCTCATAACCGACTTCTCAGGGATAAATTGACAAGAGGACGTTAACCTACCTTCTACAACTCTTGCCATCTTGATTTAGCTTGCTATCAATCTATTTTTGCATTCATTGTCGTAGCTGTAACAGACATGAGGATGTTGTACTGTGTATCCCTCATGGGACCCATAGAGGGTAAAGAGACATTGCATTCAGACTTCATCAAGCGAGGAAGAGCCTCTCCTTTCCCCCGGGTACACGACATCCCTCATTCTCATCCTGTTGGTGCATCATTTAGATGTTTTAATAAAACTTCTAACACAGCCAGCATGATAACAGCATTGTGAGAGAAATATATTACCTACTAATTGAAAAGATCGAGTCACTCATGCCGAAAATCATCAATTAGCCTGACAGCCACTGGTATGAAGACAAAAATGCTTAATTCATAAAATCCCCTGTTTTCCGAATCAGAATATGCTCAAACCCCATTCTCTTTACTCCATGGAGAAACCATAAAACTGTCCAACTAGCTTGGCATTCAGTCAAATTAATGTTTTAGAAATTCTTTCACCTATTACATACACACCCTCGATCAATACAATATGGTGAATACAATTCAACAGAGTGAAGAGTGTACAGATCTGTTAGAGGAGACGAAACAACCGCTCCACAAGAACAAACACCAACACAGAAGGACAACGCAATGCGTACAGACAGAACTCAACTGTCCATCTGGATCTGAAGGACAAGGGACAACAGACATATGGTTTGTGATTAGAGTGAAGGAAACCATCTTTGTCAGTTGGAACCAGGGGCGATTTTAGCTTGTTTGGCGCCCTGGGCGAACCTCTAATTCAACCCCCCCCCCAACAAACTTTCTAAATATTTTTCCAATCCAGGCACACCCCGACGAGACCAGTCGGGCTTTGGTGGGATATGCACACACACCGTCATGCAGCAATAATACGATGGGGAGGAGTGAAATATTATGATCAGACAAAGCGCAGCGAGTAGCCTACGTCAACGAATTTCATGTCCATCCAGGTATATCTATCTCTTCACGTTCTGATCATTCAATTACCCGGCTTGCCGCCCCTCCTTATCTCCCACCTCTGATGTCTGATTCTTCTCTGCAGGAAAAACCTGTCTGCTCATTAACTAGAGGTGCGACGACTCCGACCAGCTTCATTGACCCATATGTTGACATTATGATTAACATGAAACCCAGCATGATTGATAGGAAACCGATAAGCGTTGTCACCATTTTTGTAATTGATGCTTACGCCATACCTCCCCCGGGCAAGATGCCACCCTGGGCGACCGCCCATTGCTAAATCCACCACTGGTTGGAACAGCCTCTCTAAATAGGGGTCTACGCCAACTCTTTTCTCCGACCTACAATGCAGATTAAACAGCACCACCCACTCTAAAATTTACACCTTGAATCACACTATGCTAACTACTCAAATCAGATCCAGTAGATAATCAAAACAACTTTGTTCCTAATGGCACATACATTCGGTTTGGTCAACGGTTTACAGGTGAGCAAAAACTCTCTGTATCAAACATTTCGGAAAAGGTCAAATACATAACCCCCTGTACCGGTCAGTTAGGACTGAGGAAGCCTTTTTGATGAGATGTCAAAAATCTATAACTTTAAAATAGGAGTGGTAAAAATAGATGTATTTTTAGATGCACCAAATTAGGTGCATCGATTCATATGCACCTAATTTGGATCAAATTTGACTAACAGGAAATTGTGTCGGAGAAACAGTGTTTTTGGTTAAAAAAAAAAAAAAATTCCCCTAATGAGTTAGACTTACTCGAGTTGATTCATATTCACCAAATTTGAACTAAATCAAACTAAAGGTTAAGCAGTTGCCCTGAAACTGTGATTTCAGAGCTAAAGCCACCCCTAGTGGTGGAAATATGCAGCTGACCTTTCCAAAAAACAATCCAGTTCTTCCTCATACTAAGGTATTCAATTTGAAAATGACTAATGAAGAGGTTCTTGAGTTATCATGTTTACATGAAGGATCTTCAGTGGACGTATCAATAACGGTTCCATAATATCTAAGACTTTGTTGTAGAATTTTGTATTGTAACGGGGAGTTTCTGCCTCATGACGAAGAAGAAGCCTTTATTTTCCACACACAAAAACACTTGAAGTACAACATAGCAAATTTGTTTCTCCGCATTTAATCCGCTAGGGGGAGCAGATTAGGATTCAGGCTCAGACGGCTGCTTTACCCACTGAGCTATATCTGCTTTCAAGTGAGGGAGTCTAAGTATGTCAGGGTAATGTTTGATGGGAAAATGGATATGGACATGTGGATTGGTGCAGCATGCACACCATTGTAGACATTTGTAGACGTTTGTAGCTGATCAAACTTGGAAGAGGTTTTGGCTTTTTTTGTCCTGTCTTTATTTTAAATTCTTTACTGGGTTTCTTCACCATCATCATCATCTTTGGGTCGATTCCAGCGAGGGGATAATACTGTATGATCAATTTCTTTCTCCGATTGACGATGTGTCTGGAGAGTTTTGAAACGTTGGTATTCTGTTCACCAGTTGGAGGGTTATTCAAAGCAGATATAGAAATATTGTGTTCCGTGTAGTAAAGAAATTCATCCACCCGTGAGGCATCGCGCGCCATGTTTTTGTTTTATATGACAGGGATATGTTTATAATTAAATCTATCATATGAAACCCTTTCACATTATGCCCCTAATGAATTAATTCCCCTTTCGGATTCCATCCAACATCACACTCAGATAATTTCTTCATGACATACTCTTCGCTTTTGTGAAACTTTGGTGAAAGACCTTTCAGAACCTCCACCATCAGGTCGTCGGAATCCGTCTTATTTAATTGAAGATAAGGTTCACTATGGCGTCGACCCCTCACCTCATCTTTGAGATTGTCATTGACTAATCGTGCCGCAACGTGAAAGTCACACAACGTTTCTCGTTTTGACCTTGCTTTGGTGAGCTATCACTGCTGATGGGGTGAGCTATCACTGCTGATAGGGTGAGCTATCGCTGCAGATAGGGTGCGCTATCGCTGCAGATAGGGTGAGCTATCGCTGCAGATAGGGTGCGCTATCGCTGCAGATAGGGTGAGCTATCGCTGCAGATAGGGTAAGCTATCGCTGCAGATAGGGTAAGCTATCGCTGCAGTAAGGCATTGTAATTTTTAATTTTATCGAAAGGGATCATTCCTGTGTCGTTTAATATATATCTTGAACTCGCATCCAGTTCATCTTCGGCTGTTTGTCTGATAAATGAGTCTGGCTGGGAGAGGCAATTAAATTGGTGTGGGAGACAAGAAATATATTCTGTGATGTCTTCAAAGACATGTTTATTTCTTCCCTTTATCTTCTCACTAATCCCACAATCAGATTTCCGATGTGGCTGATAGCAGAGGGAGTAAAAACCCACCCGACTGTTTGTTTAGAACCAGTCATTTGCGCTTCAGGCTTACTTTCTTAACAGCAAGCAGTCTGATAATTATGGCCCGAGTGCTAGAATTACGAGGACCATATAGTGCAGCTTTCCCATCGCCTAAAATTCAAAATGAAACGTTCCACGCTTATCAACTCTGGCGAAAATTTTATATTTTGGGGGTAGCGTAAATGTACCCTTAAATTCATTATGTTGGCCGCCAGACAGGGGAATAAAGGAATAAGGTAATTATCCCACCTGTTACTTAAATAAATCATTAATGCATCAAGGGTGGATATTACGTAAGAACCCGGATCATTTTAAGAGTCACACTTCAAAGTATGTATGTATTTGACCGATGGGAAAAAAACTCAACACATACTTTCTTTTGGTATCCAACCGTTATCTTTAAAATTAAATCAGACCTTTAATTTAAATAACAATCATCCAAAACATAAATCACATTTCAAGATCCATAACATACCACAAAATTCCTTACATAAATGTTATAATCCAACTGGTCCAAAATGGATTCCACAGTCTTTCTTAGTATGTGGTGTGGTGGGTTGTATGTTTGTGAGTGTGTGTTTTTGGGTGGAGCAGTGTCTATGACCTTCCGCGCTGACAGTCTTTTGTTGGAGAATATATGTGGACAGGAGAAACTCTCAAGTCTATCCAGAGGTGTTGAGGAGGTGATTTCAGTGAGTTGATTGCAGACTTGAGAAATCACATCATCCACAATCACCAAATTACTTTGATATTACGGAAAAATGCTTTCTTGTTCAAATGACTCCGGCAGGACTTAAATGAATTTCATCTTTTTATCCGTCTTTTGCTGCTCAGCATACGTGGGTTGGAAAGACGTATAAATCCATACAATGTTTTCAGGTTTTTGATTCATGACATGATTACCATTTTCAAGAAGACTATTAAGAAAATAGGCTTTACCAGATCTGCTATCAGACATGAAAAAGGAACAGCCAGTTTAGGATCAAAATCTACTTCTCCAATGCAGCGAGGTGTGACATTTTGTCTGAAAATTCAATTCAAAATCCCCTTTCTCCTAAGAAACAAAAGGTAGTGTTGTCCCGTCTCTAAAAGTGACATCCTTTTACATAGACCCCCCTAAGTTTTTGTTTTTTTTACAAATGGAGAGTTTTTGAGCTGAAAACTTCCTTTATCTTCTCTGATGTTGTGTTGCGATGTTTCAATGCTTATTTGTTGTGAATCAGTCAAGTATCCCTCCACCAACTCTCTCAGGTTGTCAAAATGTACCTTGTAACAACATTCCTGAGTCTGTGTGATGCTTTTAGAACACAAATCCACTTTTTTTTGCTGCTTTGTGATGTAACTTTTGGGACCTGCGGCTACAAACTCCTTTGTAGCCGCAGGTCCAAAGATTGTGTGTCCTCCTAGCTCATCTGTCAACTCCTCCATCACCAAGCCGTGGTGGATGCATGATCTATGAAGACGTTGGTTGCCTTGTTTGGGGGCGCTTTGCAGCGCTTTGCAGTGCTTTGCAGTGCTTGTCGTTGTTATGCAGTTTTCTTCAGGATCAGAGACCAGATTGGTCTGGTTCAGATTACTCCACTGTTTAAATTTTCCCCATAAGCTGTTGAGACATAGTTATGCTACTTGTCTCTTAACAAGGTTCACCTCAATTTTTCTCTGCTTCTAGCAGAATGCCCTGATTGACCTGATAGTCATGGATATATTTCTCCCTCCTCTCCTGATCCGTTGCTTCAGAGGGGTAACCCGACACCTCCTTTGAGAAATGTATGTATGCAATCGAAGAAAACGCTGTTGCAGCCTCTATCGAAATGCCAAACTTCTGTTAATTTACTGACTCTATACCCCAGCTCCAGGACATTGTAAAATTCAAGTCTGACCCAGACCCACATCAATGCTCTGGCATCGTCATTACGTATACAATGACCTTGAGGCAATTTGTAAGATTGTATACCCAGCACTCGGGAAATAAAAGCCCCGCTGTGGGTATTCAACGGCTAGGATCAAGCTGAAGTGATTCTGGGGTTTGTCGAAATCTTTGTAGATGATGGTAGGGTGACGCAGCTGTAAGGAACATTTTGAATTGACGTACGGATTTAGCAAAGTGACGTTGGATACATGCTTTCATCTGCTGACGCGGTATACCTCAACCGCAAAGCAGCAGTTCTACCTCCATAAAGGCCATGCAGGCCAAGGCTATATTAACGCTGCTGAATGGATCAACGGCTGTGTTCTTGAGGAATAATTTTGGTAGTGAATACACGCCTCAGCGAGAATTTCCACCTTGTTTTTACAGTAGTGCAGAACTTCTGTTTTGAAGTTAAAGGGTCCCTGACTAACTTCCCTGTACCAGTTGTAAAACTCTCCCTGTTGGCTTGAGGTCATGCGTTCTACGCTGTAGTCTTGTGGCGGCGGATACGGCCCTGTGTAGTCCACATGTTCCTTTTAGCTGAAAGGGTGAGGGAAATATCCCTTGCTTTGATCAGTGAAAACCAAGGCTCCGGAATTGCACTGAGACACATGGTGAGGAATGATAATGAGTCTTGGATTTCAGATCAAAATCAACTGTGCATGATGAGAGTAGATTTTAAACCCAGCTCGATCATGGTGTTGAGAAACAATTAGCCGCCTAAACCTCGTGCGCTATTGCTATAAAAGAAGAATGGTTTTAGAGAGGTCTCTTGTGATGCAGGAGAAAATCTGTCGCTATTGGTGCCGTATGACGCCCACACTTTTCCTTTCAGTGTTTTTGTTCTAACTAAAATGGGGATAGGTAGGTTTGTTTTTTTTGCCGTTGGGGCATTATTTAATGAAGTCACAGTTTTTAACGTGCAATATAGCAAAAGGTCTTTCTTGAGGTTGTTTGTGTCGGAGCAGACGCGAGGTTGAGCGGCAAATTCTGTGACAAGCAGAACATACAACAGGGTTGTATTCTTCTCCACTAGAGGCCAATTTATTGCAGAAGCAGCTGTATCCTTCGCGCTGATGTAAATGCGGTTCTGTTCAGCCACTGTTATAGTAACTGCAGACATATCTGATGCCGAGAAAGGCTTTGAGATTTTTTATTCCGTAGTAGTGTTGATTCGATAAATGCAGCGACACCGCGTTGGTGAAACTGGGTTTCAAATTTTGAGAGGGAATGTTCATCCAGCTTTTCGTAAAACACAACAATTTCGCACTTGACAACTGCCTCAAATTTAAAGATGACAATAACGCCAATCGGGGTTTGTTCATTCAGATCTGCAAGATGCTGAAACTCCCTCCCATGTTCGAAGGTCTGGTAGTCATTAAATTCAGGGTGAGTGAGATGAGCTAAGGCGATGGCAAAGAAGAGTTGGTTGTCAGTATTGTCTACCATGTACAGGTGGCGTCTCTTCTGTTGATAATTTCAGTGTCTAAACACTTTTCCCCGGATGACAGCTTACCGCCAACGCTTGGATTACACACGACCTGAACAATAAACTGCAGGTCCACCTTGGACAAAACTGTTTGGTTTTATTGTTCGTTCTAATAATACCCCAAAAGCTGATGTGAACGACTGATAAGCATCATCATCCAGTCTGGCGTTAATGTGGGATTGCAGATTCTACTCCAGCTGTACCAAATCAACACGTCTTGCCGAAGAGACGGTGGTCTCTGCCAGTTGGTGAGAGGTCGCCATTACTATAGTATGAGGCAAAATCAGGCACATTATCTGGAGGAGGAATGTTTAAGCAAAGACTTACCTCTGGATGGTCAAAGTGGGTTTGTGATATTGTGGTAACATTTGATTGATTGGATTGCGTTACAGGATCATGTTGCACATGACTAAGACTTCCCCTTTGTAAATTTGTATTATTTTGAGGTAAGGGAAAACAGTTTGGGTCTTCATTTTTCCTCTGAGGATCATTTTGATGGGTGTGGGTGTTTGTTTGATGTGCTGGTAAGCTAACTGATTAAGCAGTAAAAGGTTTTCTGAATCGCATTCTGCTTTATTTTGTTTATAAAGAAATATACGATCAAATCATCAACATCAACTGTTTCTACCCTACATTACCTTTCAATTCCATTCAATTCATCTACAGTATAGCTTCATCTAATTCAACAAAAGACTTGTTGACTCCATTTTACTGATGTGAATATCTAATCCCAAAGGAGAATATCCTGTTTATGATGGAGTTCAGCATTTGGACGTTTTCAATGAGATTGATTAAACTCCGCCTGAAAAGATTGATCTAGCTTCTCCTCCCACTTCGGGTTGAATTGCAGGATGGATGACGGTCAGACGAAGTAAAATTATCCCTCCATGATAGGTTTGTGGTAGAAAAAAAATCAACTCAGTAATCTGCATCAGAAATCCAAGCAATATTTGGTACACCAAGTTTTTCCTTTTCAGTATCAGGTTTCCTGGGTGATATGCATCAGTCTGAGGATATGGATGGATCAGTGCTGACGAAGAATGGGTCAGCTTCTGACCCCTTAGCCTTATGTTCTGATTCAGCTTCAACCAACCATTGGTTTCCTCCAACCCCTCTCTTCACCGAAGTTGTCTTGCCCCTCCTTCTCACCTTCTTCCTGCACTGCTTCGCCTTCTAATCAGATGAATATGACTTAATTAATGAACTTTATTAAACATGACTAAGATGAAACAGAAATTTTACTCACATTTTTATTTATTGATTTTTTTAAAACAATGAATGCTTTTTACAAATTGCACGCAGAGATCCAGGCAACTGGCTCAGTCTTGCATGAGCTGTTGAGGAGAGGATCTGTGGCTACATCTCATCCTCTCAATCTGTCATTAACTTATCTTCAGATGATAGAATCTCAGGTTGGTCGGGTGACTACGCTGAAGGTGCATCTCATCCTCTCTCTCATTTACATATGGTCAAATGACCCACACCCCAAAGAATAATGTATACACTCAATGTCCTGATGATACACACTCCGGTACAGCTGGTGGCGACATGAAGCTGTAACATCTCTATCATTTTCAGTATTTACACATTTTCTGTCTGAAAATTTGTAAATAACAGAAACAAAGAGCGGAACAAAAAGTCAGCAATTCATTCAAATGCAGGCAGATTAAAAGTTTTACCATCTCGAATACAGAGGGTTTGGCCAGGATGTTTGTTGGAGCTATGGGGGGTTCTCCTCTCAAACGACGGACAACAGAGGAATCATTTTCAGACTGTAGTTGCATATTCGGCTGAATGGAGCTTGGATAGAATCCCTCAAATGAATACTCTCTCCAATTTTCTAATTGTATTTTCGGTGACATATATCATTATGAATGTATACTTTACAAAGTCAGATTGGGTGAACTTTATTTCTCCCACTTGTTCTGCGGCAACTGATGAGAAAAAGGAAAGTAAAATTCTGAAATTATGTATAACTCTTGATTAAAAAATAAGTTAATTCATGTAAATTTTTCTTGATTTCTTGATTGTGGTGTATATATTACAGAAACTCTGAGAATTCTGAAGCTGTAAACCCAAAGTCTACCAACTCAGTGTCAATTATCATAGTGAATTGAAAGTTATTTTTCAATGACAAAATAATCAAAATATAATAAAAATCATTATCATATTATTATCTTATAAACCGATTAAACAAAAAAGGTTTTATAAAAGTTTAAAACTATTTTTTTATTTATTTTTTAATAAAACAGTTTTGTAACTCACATGATACATACTTGACAGAAGGAAACCGAGCAGATTCCTTGATCTCAGCAGGAAATGTGATTTCAATAAAAATATGGCAGTTTCCCACACGCACAACCAACACAGAGTTCTTGCACCAAAGAATCTGTGTTGGTATCTGAAGTTCGAGTGGTGCGGATTTCCAGACAGAACAGAATGAAGCAGTGATATTTTACAATGAGCTTTCGGTTAATCAGGACTGTATGTTGATAAGACAGCTTAGAGATCTGCAGTAGAGTCTAGGCCCCATACTCCCCCTCAGCCGACAGGGGATTGAGGGGGTACTCTTTCAAGTGGGAAAAGGCTCGGGGCATGATATTTTCTTAGCTAGTGATGGTAAGACATCTCAGACAGTCATGGCCATGCTGTGTTCCACCCCGAGATATCTTACAGATGTGAAGGGTGTGTGTGTGGGTGCCTGTCTATGTATGACAGAGACAGACATTCTACCGGCTGTTCATTGGGAACGATGACCAGTTGGCGTGTGCGTGTTTATGTCTGTAAGTGTGTGTCTGAGTTGACTCGGAAGAATGAGCAGTCAGTGTGTGATAACGAGTGGAAGAAAAGTGTGTGTGTGTCCATGGATGTGTGTGTGAGAACGGTTGGGAGTAATGTTTGTGTGTCCATTGATGTATATTTTTTGCTGCTCATTTTTCGTGGGATATAGTTGAAAAATAATTTAAGCTTTCCTCGCTTCTCAACACACAAGGTCGAATGGGACGGACTTACCGTGATGGACAAATTCAAAATGTAAGAATGTATGTATTCAAATATGTAAGACTCTTCCGTAATAGCGGAAAACTTTCAAAATGGCTGAAGGCGGGCATGGGCTGACTTTGACATCATCACAACAAATGTTGTTGCAGCTGGTGATTGGAGGAGGGGGAGGGGCTTAGGCTTAACCATTAGAGCGGGTGCATCACTACTTCCTTATTGAGGAGGGACTTCCTGGGACATGGCAGCTTATGATTGGGCGAGAAGGCGGAGCTTCCAGTTAATAACGTGGCAGCTTCCAATTGATCGAGTTGGAGATTTTTGTATGAAAAACACTTTTTTTCGAATATAACCAACAATTGGTATTATTCAGTCCAGGTTTACCTTATATTAACAGCCTTGTATTTGTGATATTTCACTGTAGATGTTTAGATTTTAATCACTGGGGGGGGGTTGCAAAAAACATTGCATGCACCGCAGATGCTTTATGTTAAAATGTTACTCAAAAACCATGTCATGGGCCAGATTTATATACCACAATTGACCCACAAGACCCATAGATCAGTTGTATATCCCCATCAGTAGGGGTGGGGGGGCTCCAACTGTTTCACAAATTGTTATCCGATTTTGTCCAAATTGGGTGCATTTGATCGACTTGAGGAGTGCTATCTTGTATCAAGTTTTACGTTAGAAGTTCATATTTTACTTTCAATGGGAAGCTTTTTTATGACAAATACTGTTTTCCGGACATTTTATTCACATTTAATTTGGGGATTTTAATCAGTGGGATTCCCTGTACAATGAAGGGGATTCGGGGCTTTTTGGGAATATTCCCTTGCTTTCGGGGATGTGAGCTAGGTCAAGGTTGTTTTTTTTTGTTTGTTTTTTTTTGCTTCAAAATCGATTCAGACTTGCCAGTGGTTATAATATTATGTTTGGTGTACACACGCAAACTCAAAACGTTACGCTTATTTTAAACACCGTGCACCTTCCTTCCATGCATGCCATAAAGTACTTGTAACTCTTCAAATTCACTGAATCAATGGAAGGGGTTTGTTTCCGTGCAATAACGCAGCCCTTACAGTGTAGGTGAGGGCAAAAAACCTGAAGTGTGTTCCATATGTCCAGACTATTCCAGAATCTAGTTTTTGTTGCATCATTGCAGAAAACCTTGCTTTGCTGAATGCATTTTTAGAAAAGGAAGTAATGTTTTTAGTGTAATGCCTACTTTGTTCAGCAAGCTTAAATTAAATTACATTGTAATAACATTTCAATTACTGAAATAGCCCTCATCCTGTTGTTTATTTCTGTTTATTGTTTATTAGCCAGTGTAGCTTTACGCATTTTATTTTTCTCAATATATGAAAAATGTTATATTGTGGTCAGTCAGCAAATGCTCGGGGCCGCTGTTTTAACCAACTTTCATTCCTGTGACGGAATATTACCTGCCCTCAGTTTTATTGTGTTGTGTTGTAATTTTCTTAGAATTAAATGTGAACAAAAGGTAGGGACAACATTATAAAGCTATGAAAAAGAGAAAAACTCTGACTGAGCGACAATTTTTTCTTTTTACTACAAATTAGTATGGCCATTGTTTTTCCATTAGTTTTATAACTTGCTGTATGACAGCCATTAGTCCCTTCCTCTGGACATTCATTGGGCTCTAAGAACACTGTTAGTGGCCCACCGGGCTAAAGTAGCATATTTAAGGATTTTATGTGATCGCTTCATCAGGAGCAATGATAAACATGAGGAGAAAAAAATGGCCTGAGGATGGAGCTTCTTGCCAGACACCTAAATGAACAGCAAAGAAGTCACGATGGCAGTTTTCCCAAAATTGTCTGTCTACAAGGGAATAGAAGTAGCTGAGTGCAAATATAAACACATGTACGCCTCCGCCACATCAAGAGAAAGAGAGATAGAGAGAGAGAAAGTGATAGCACAGCATTCCTCCTCTCCTTTCATAATGGATTTGTGTCTTTCATTTCACTATTATTTTTTCGGAAGCCCTAAGCCCTCATGTCTTGAAAAGGGAGAGCAATAGCGAGGCATAAGACATAAGTCCCGGGAGAAGTGTGTGAGTGTGCGCACGTGAGCGCAAACCTTTGTAAGTAGTGCTTTTGTGAGGCTTATTTTTGCATAATTTGTGCGAAGCTGCATCTATGTGCAGTCATGTGCATCTGGTGGTAAGCAGGAAAAAGGGCCTGCTGGGGTTCAGTGGGATGGTGGCGTCGGGGGGGTAAATGATGTGTTTGGGAAAGGACTAATGTTGGGGTTTTGTGGAGGACTTAAGCTGGAAAGTGCTGGCAGAGTAAGCAAGGCCCATTTCCTCAAAAGCTATGGGATGCACACCGCTGGGAGGAGGACTATCATCTGGTTGCGGATGGGACCTGTTTACTGATGCTTATTACTCACAGCGCTGGCAGGCAACATCCACAGAGCCACAGTGTAAGAAATTCAGTGATTCCACCGTTGCTACATTAGTGGATAACGTACTGTCAGCAAGGTGTGAAAAAGGTATAAAAAATAGCGCAATTTCTAATTCAGTAAAGTAGATTAATACAGTTAACACAGTTTTCTATGCTCCATAATAAAACAAAAGATTTCCCTGTATAAATTCACAATAGCTAAATTTGGACGCAATGGAGTCAAGGTTGGGATGTAAGGATGAGAAACTGTGTTTTTTCCACAAAAAAAGTCCCCCTAGTGAATGAAATATGAACTGTTATTGTGAAATACTATACAAGATAGAGCTCCTTGTGTAGATTCATATGAGTCATAATCAGACGTAAGTAATGGAAAAAAAAAGAAGAGTTTGTTGGATAAAAGATCCCTTATTGACGGATGTATGAACAATTACTGTAATATATAACAAATACAAGTTAGAGCTCCTCGATGTGGTTCATATGAACCTAAAAATATGATACAAATAAATCTGATTGGGACGGTTCATATGCCCTGCATTTGGGCATAATTGGACCAATAGCTAAGAAACTTTGTCCTTAAATATTATAGAGATAAAGCTCCTCCTAGTGGCACAAATTCGCAACTAACCTTTCCCAAAATCAATCCAGTTCTTTCTTGCGAGGTGGTCTATGTGGTTATAAATTTGAAAATGATCCATGAATTAGCTTTTGAGTTATTGCATTAACACAAAGACTCTACGGACTGACTGATATCCGGCTTGTGATATCTTCAGTTTAATTGATGTCCTCTTCTTCTTGTTCCCCTTAGGGGTCGCCGCACCAGATCCTTTGTTTCAATCTTACCCTGTCCACTGCATCTTCCTCTGTCACACTAACCAACTGCATGTCCTCTCTCACCACATCCAGAAATCGCCTCTTTGGTCTTCCCCTTTTTCTTCTTCCTGTCAACACCATCTCCAGGAACCCTCTACAAATATAACCACCTCTCCTTTTCACATGTCCAAACCATCTAAATCTGGCTTCTCTAACTTTGTCTCCAAGACGTCTAACCTGGGCTTTACCTCTGATGTGCTTATTTCTAATCCTCTCAATCCTCGTCACTCCCGAAAAAAATCATAAAATCTTCAACTCTGCCACCTCCAGATCTGCCTCCTGTCTTTTGGTCAGAGCCCCTGTCTCCAAGCCATACAGAAGGGCTGCTATCACTACCTTCTTGTAAACCTTTCACTTCACTCGTGCCGCACTTGACTGTTCTGCCACATATAACTCCTGACACTTTTTTCCATCCACTCCAGCCGGCCTGTACTTGCTTCTTCACCTCTTTTTCACACTCCTTGTTGCTCTTAACACTTGACCTACTGCACATTTTCCACCTTTACTCCTCGCATCCTCACTGTTGCAACTTCCTCCCGTTTCATCCAAACACATGTATTGTGTCTTGCTGCAACTGACCTTCATTCTTCTTCTCTCTACTGCATACCTCTACCTCTCTAATTGATGTATCTGAGCAAATTGTTTCCTATCTTCTCCCACTGATCCTCAAGATATGAGGTAAAGCTGTAATCTCACCTCACAAAATGAGCCTGTTCTGTCCTTTTAAGTCATTCAATTTTCCAGGAGGTCCAATTAGATCTTCAGGGGTCCTTTCCTTCAAAGTACAGTCACTATACAGTGGTGGTAGTATATATTTTATAATACTCTATTGCACAGGTGGATAAATCATTAGGACCCAGCAGCACCAGTAGCAATAGCTGGAAATGGATCAGTCATTTTCTGTCTCCTCGGGCTGTTAAGATTCGGGGTTTGCGGAGAATTTAAGGAAAGCTGACAGAAGGGAACGTACAAAAAATTTCTATTAGGGGATTCAAGGAGAAAGATGAATGTGACCGTAACTCAGAAAAGAGCCGAGAAAATGTGGGGGTACTCTGTTCCCACTCACTAACCACGGCCATACTAGCGGTGACAGCTCAAGACTGACTTTGACACTTATACTGAGGATTATTTGTCTATTATTTACTTTTGCCTAACAATTTTTGAGTTATTGGGTTAAAACAAAGCATCTGCACTGACTGCGATGATGATTTCCATAATATCCCAGATTTTTTGGGGATATAATCAGTGCATCTCTAAGTCCAAGTCCCCATTTTTGCTAATAGGACGGACTGAGGGATTGACGAACGGCACCATGCAGTGACTGATAAAAAGAAGTATAGATCCATTTGCTCCTTGTCTTCCCTTCTTGAATTCCAGGTGGATAATCCAAAAGGCTGACAAGAACATGTCACTCCGTGTCACCAAAAAAACAAAACGCTGCCACAGTAATCCCCTCAGAAAAATCACTAATCTGCTTCTGCAAACCTTCTAATTGTCAATTTGGTTACAAAGCCGGGCAATCACAACAGAGCAGCAGCCTCTCAGTGAGCAGAGTCTACACTCACCCAAAGACGCCTTGCCATCGATAAATGCACACTGCCTGGAGTAGCTTACACACAGTGTAATAAGGCCAAAGCAGCAGCAAGTGATAACGAGATGAAAGGCTCCGAGTTTGTCCAAAATGCTAAGAACAACACTCTCATCATAAGAAATTATTTTAAGAAAGCAGAAAAACTTCTTCTTCTTCTTCTTCTTTTTCTTCTTCTTCTTCTTCTTCTACTTCTTCATCAAGGCTCTGTGAAGCAAGAGAAGCTTTGCTTGTACGTTCCAATTAGGCTGTCAGAAGAGCGGCTGCTACAGTAATGTTCTACATGTAAGAGTTAGTTATTGCTTTAGCAGAGTGCTCCAAATGAAAAATGAGAGGCAACAGTGTAACACTCCCTTATTAATTGACTTGAGAGCTGGTTAAATGCTGTTTCATCCCTACCAAAGCAACCAAAAAGTCCACTGTGTGAGAAACATAAATTGGCTTTTTGTAGCATTTTGTCATTGTGGCATGATGTTTAGATCGCTGTTCACCAAACAATCCCTATGCCCTCATCCCCCATCAGTAAGGATGTATTCCCAAAAAGCCCCAATCGCCTTTGTTTTTGAAGCGACCCCCCTGATTGTGAAGTTGTGACCGTAGTATTTTTCAGAACAACGGTACCCATAGTGGGATAAATATGAACTCCAAATCAAGACTGAATTGGTCCAACAATTGAGAAATTATTCCTCAAAAACTTTTGGAGATAAAGCTCCCACCAGTGTCGGGAATATACAACCAACCTTTTTCCAAAATCCGTTAAGTGCTTCCTTGTATCAGGTATAAAGATTGAGAATGATCCATGAAACAGTTTGTGAGTTCTGGGCACTTTGAATTGCCCTGTTGCTGAAATGTGCTATATAAATAAAGTCGCCTTGTCTTGTCTTATGTCAGGAAAAATGAATTTTTTTGTTGTTTTTTTAAACAAAAAAGCTGCCTTGGATAGTAAAAATATGAAATGTTGAGTAAAACCAGATATATCTCCGCGAGTTGATACATATTCACTAAATTTAGATTAAATTGGATCACCGGTTGAAAATGTATGGCCTGAAAACGTTTTGAGATAAAGCTCCATCTAATTTCAGAAATATACAACCAGCCTTTCCTAAATTTACACCAGTTCTTCGTCACACAAAGGTCTATGAGATAATGATGCATGAAATAATTTCTGAATTAAGCATTAACAAAAAGGATCCGCGGTAAACGGAGATGCAGCGGCAGCTTTGACAATTCCATAATATCCCAGACTTTTCAAGCATTCAATGAAGGCTTGTCGCAGGTGCTGGAATGTTTAATGAATTGAAAGCATCCACAATAACTTGGTTAAATTTTCACAAAGTGCTGAAATGATGCATCCAGTTTACTCCCTCAGTCAAAACTAGGCTTGTACAGTCGTATCCGAACGCAACAATATATCCCCAAAAATCCCCAATCCCTTGCGTTGTACAAGCAATCGCCTGTTTGAACTCATCAGATTAAATGTGAATTTATGTACCCAGAATCTTTTATGAAAAAAGAAAAAGCCCCCCTAAGTGTGTAAAATATTAGATCAAATATGATATATAAAAGATAGATCTCATCAAGTTGGTCTATGCACCAAATCTGGACTAAATCGGAATAATGCTTGAGATGTTATTGCCCAAAACTTTTAGAGATAAAGTTCCCCCTATAGCATCAGAGATATAGAACCGATCTCTTCCAAGATCAATCTAGCTCTACCTTGCATTGGGGTCTATGTGGGTAAAGAATATGAAAATGACCATGAAACGAGGACGACGGCGGCGATGATGATTCAATAATATCCATGACTTTTTAGGGCTATAATTACCTGCTCCTATAGCTGTTCTAGGCTTCCATACTAACGTTATTCACAGTAAAACATGTTTTGGTAACCCTTGCTTTTACAGTCCCCCTAATTTATCTGACTTCACCCTTCAGTGTGGAAAATAAAAAAAAAAACTGTAAAACAAACGCATCAGTTTATGACAAATTCTCCATTCCTTTCATAACCTAGAGTAGTGGATATGGTTTTGGATATACAGTATATTGTGGAGAAGATGGTCATCATTTAGAATATCCATAAAATCATCTTTCCATGCAAAACCAAAAACGAATTCTTCGAATAAAAATAAAAAAAGGCATTGAAAGGCCGAACTGCCTACTGCTGACTTATGTGGAAAGATAATTTAAGCAAAAATGTTAACAGATATGCTCCAGACAAAATGTATCATGTAGAAAGTTTAAGCATAAATAAATAAAAATGCATGCACATTTATATTCTGATAGATATACTCTGAACAAGATGAACAACCTTAAAAGGGAGGTTTCCAAATAAACACCCAGAAATGAGACGAGCATTCCAAATTTCAAATGCCAAAAGTAGTTGTTTAGAATAATATACTGAATGTGTAAACTTTTTTCATGAGGATAAAATAGCAATATATTGACAAAAAAATATTCTTATTTTTTACAATAAAGCCTAAAGCATTGATTATGGTAAAATATTTTACATAATCAAAATGATAAATTTTATTTTTTATTTTTTATAAAAATAGAATAATTAATAATAATTACTAATACATTTAAACATATCAATAATTTAATTCTTATTTTTTATTGTCTTTAAATATCATACAAATTTTTTAAGAAATATGTTTTGAATACATTTTAATAATTGATATAGTAATAAATATATTAAGTGATTAAAAATATAATACATATATTAATACATAGACATACATATATATATACAATACATTTATCATTTTGACAATGTAAAGTATCTTATCATAAACAATTTTATCATAATAGGAGGAATGTAGAGGACTTTACATTGGAGCAGCAGTGAATATGTTTTGAGTGCTTCTCAGGGACCAATGTCAGCTATGATATAAATAAGTGTTAAACGTGATGTGAGATTTGTATTTCACCGCTGGAGATAACTCGGTAGTTCTCCTTGACCTCTCCTTTACCAGCTGGAGAAGGTATGTGGCTTAATTCGCCATGACTAGAATGTGATAGGGAAGAATTACATAAACATTGTCTCAGCCGAGTGGACGTGTCCTATGTGACTTCTCATTTTACGCAGTGCTTATGCTAAAGAAGGCTGTGGTTTGGAAAAATGGATGGACTCCAAACCACGAAAAAGGCATCAGACATCCAACCTGGAAGTTGATCAGCCTCTTAAACCACTTTATTGAACAGAGTCCCAAAGACAGCTGACATGCAGCTGTGGAGAGACAAAGAAAACAAGCTGTATGTCTCAGACTGTCCGTTAACCCCTGTGTTTCATTTCATCAGAAAGAGCTCACATGATCTTACTGTTCCTGAAACCGCCATTAAACATTTTTATATTCTTTTACACTTTACTGGCATTATGTTTTTAAAAGACATAATTACTCAGCTTAGAAATAAATTATTGATTTATTTTCAGGATTCTAATAATTGAAAGACCTCTTAATAAACATGATTCCCCCATTTTTTTAAAATAAATTAATATTTGAGAAAACTTAAAAAAAATATTTGTTTTAGAAAAATTATATTATTATTATTGTAATTATTACTATTATTATAATAATTATTATTATTGTTATTATTATTATTTGAAAATGACAAAGTAGAAAAATGTATATATTTTGAGAAAAAATCATTAGAACTTATTTCTGGAAAAAGACCAAAAAAAATGAGAAGGAATAGAAAGAAAAAAAATTATTTTCAAGCACTAAATGTTATGTACTTCATTTTAAAATTATATTAGAAAAAAAAAAAAACTTTCACCATATTAAAGGATGTAAAAAAAAACAATTTTAATCATAAATCCGGGTATGGTGTATCCATGTTTTAAAAAGACAGACGGAGAGAAGCATATCATCAGAGGGAGGGATTATCAGTTCAGCACAGCTAAATTTAATTGCGGATACTTTGATGGCAAAATGATCACACACAAATATCCACATGAATGTACTATTTTTTTTACACATACCAAATGAAAATATTCACACACATGCTCAGGCATGCATGCACGCACGCACATACACACACAAACACAAACATAAACTAATGCATTATACCAGATACAACCATCGTCTTTCTGCTAAACTACTATTGAGCATTAAAGTCTGTTCCAGGAAATGAGGAAGATAAAATAGTTTTCTGTTATGTGCTAAACAGTGGAAATTGACACCAAACATCGGAAAAATGTAAAAAAAAAAAAAAAAAGGAAATATTCTGAAGCCAGTATGCCAGAATGAAAAACAAAAAACATGGAACAAAATATTTTTTTTCCCTCTCATGCCAGAGCGATTTTAATAGGGACATTTTTGTCATGGATGTGCTATGAGGATAAATCTTGTTTACACAGTGAATTATCGTCATATCATAACATATTATGCTTAAACATACTATGTTTAAATGAAAAATGCACATTCTTTCCAAAACTCAAGCTAAATGCATTATACAAACAACAAATATATAAAAAAATCAAAAGTAAAAAGTCCTGTTGAGACATGAGGGGTTAAAGCTTTTTTTTTTTTTTTTTTTTTAAGCCTGCCTCACATCTATGATCTTATTCCAAACCTGTGATTCGAGAAACATTTGATATGGCTAATGTTTGCAAGACTAGTTCCTGTCCAGACATCAACACCTCATCCCAATCCTGGCATCGCTCCACTGGCTCCACCGTACGTTTTAGAATTGTTTTTATGATTTTACTGATGACTTTTAAGGCATGCCTGGTTCAGGCGTCTGACTACATAAAAGAAAGACTCCCCCCGTATGAGCCAGCCCGCAGCCTTAGATCTCAGGTGGGGCCTTCTGGTTTGAATCCAAAGTCGAGGCTTAAATCTAGAGGTGACCGAACATTTACCATCAGGGCTCCTCGGCTTTGGAACGACCTGCTTGAGAAGATGAAGCTTTTTTTAAGTCACTTCATGAAACCCATTTCTGTAGACTTGCTTTAATGTGATGTTCTTTTTATTTTCCTTTTGTTGTGTATTTTATTCGTCATTTATCATCCTTTTATCATCTTTTAATCTTTCAATTGTCCTGTGTGCTTTTTACTGTTGTCTTTTTATTGCCAATGCGCACTCTCCTTTTTTCTTTGTGCTTCAGCCTTGTATTTGACTGCCATTGCTTTGTTGTCAAAGCAGTTTGTAAATTATCTTTTTAAAGATGCTATATAAATAAAGTTATTATTATAAATATCATTATTATACTTATACTTATTTTATTATATGCCTTTTATTTAATTAGTTTTATATTCCCCTTAAGGATTGTTGAAGCGTTTGTTGTGTTTTGCCGTCATGTTTCCAAAAGATACACATTTAAGTCAAAAAACATTCAAAAAAATGCAATTTCATTTTTTATTATATATTTAATGAGAATACTTCTAAAATATAAACATTTAAAATCCTGATTATAAATTTTAGACACAATGCAAACACTATAAGGCTATAAGGAAAGAAAGAGAGACTCCAATCAACGTGTCATCGTGGATCAGCTGTATATTGGTAGTTATCTTGTGGACCAGCTAACAGGGGGTGTCCGATCAGCCAGAACATTAAACCTTTCAAATATTCTGAAGGTCAGCTTTTTCCTACCAAAAAAATTTTGTGATGAATAATTAAACTTTTCTATCAGAACCTTTAGTAAAGATTCAGCACTTTGTGGTACACAAGAAGTTCAGACCATTATCCCAGTTACAATTTCACGATAGGGTCACAAATCAGTGTACTTTTACGGCTGGTCAGGAAGGGCATCCGTAATAAAAAAAATGCTAACTCCATATGTTGAACACAACAGATGATCCGCTGTGGTGACCGCACAAAGAAAAAAAAACAGCAGAAAGAAGAAGAAAGAAGTATTTATTCTAAAACTTTTTCAATTTTTTTTTTTCTTTCAACCGGTAGCAATTGCTTTGTAGCAGGTGCTGGTCTGCGGTTCAATGGTTGGGAACCTCTGCTCATAATAGCAAACTTTAACTACATTCAGCAAATTATTAGATCATTAGAGCTCATTAAATGATGGTGACCTCCAGATGGTCACTGTCTCTGTTTCTAGCCTCTATCTGTCACTATCGTATTACAAATGCCATGACTCCAGCTCTATCTTAAACTCTGCATTCAGAGGTGGACAGAAAACTGTCAGCTCATTACAACTTTCAAAGTTCAGTTATCTGTGATTATTCATTTTAATCTATTCTGTGCTTCAGCACATCCACCTTCATTTCTCTTTTCATTACACAGAACAAAAGATCTAATGCCACATAATTCATTACAGGCAATCAAAAGCAGATCCCCAGGGTCCATTTAATTTACTTTCATTATTAATATTACCAATATTATTAAGTTGCTGAAATTGAAGGCTGCTGTGACTAGCTGAAATATTAATCCAGCCTTTTGACAGGTGCTATTCTCTCCGAGGATGGATCCAGAAGCTCTGTGAACCGGCTACATCTTTCATATGAATGTGTTACAAGTGACATATACAGAACCAGGCTAAATTGAAAAAAATAATTGAAGCAAAATGTTAATTTATCTGTTAAATGACTGACACAAATATACATATACCAATCAGCCATAACTTTCTAAGCACTAATTGAAGTCTGCATGACATTGAATATCTCGCTACATTGGTACCGTCAGTGGGTCGGTTATATTAGGCAGCAAGTGAATCCCAATTAGGGCTTGGTGATTAATCGATCAAGATCTTGACCTTGGTTAAGAAGTATATGAGACCTCTTTTCTGAACTAGGCCTGAGCTGTTGTCCTCGAAACTAAGACTATATCCCTGAAAACTCCCCCAATCCTCTGCATTGTACAAGCAATCCCCCTGATTGAACTGAAATTATGTCAGAAAAACAGTGAAATTGGACCGACAGTTGAGCAGACATTTGAAAGTGCCCCTTTAAATATTTATTTTAATATTTATCCAATGTATCTGCAATGTGTTAATTCAAAACTTTAATTGCTGAAAAGTTAATGCCTGAACTTTTCCTCTCAGCCAATGAGAGCGCAGTGTTAGATCAAGTGATACTGAGGTGCAGAATTCAATTTCAGGCAAGTGAGAAGCAAAGGGAAATGAGAATAAAAATACAAAAAAAAGGAAAAATTAACCCGCATGAGAGAATGAAGTTAATCCAACGTATGCTGAGCTTCTTTCAAAAAAAATTGTCAGATTCTGAGGTGTAGTAGAAGATGATGAAAGTGAAAAACATTTGCATTTCATGCAATGTCAGAATCAGAAGTAGCACAGCAGATGTATGAATTCACCTCAAACATCACCGAACAGCTCCCGGAAGGGAATACAACCAACTACTTAACTTAGATTTTGTCTTGAGTTTGTATTCCGGCTTGCTAGTGAACAAGGTCAGACCACTTTAATAATGTGGCCTTATGGGTATTGTGTACCCATGATATGGGGGATATGGTAGTTGTAGTTTGTTTTTTGCGTCTTGTTAAAAATGTATTTTTGCTTTTCACTTGGACACACTCAGTAGTAAGGCTTTGCATTTAATCAGGCTTTCAAAAATAAAGTGGCTGTTCTCTGCTGAAGAGTTGCTGCAGGGGATCCTGCAAAAACGGCCATGACCATGTTCTGCTGGGAAACCTTTGGGCCCTACCATTCATGAGGATGTTACTTTGACTTGCAGCTCCTACCTAAACATTGCTGCAGACCATGTCCTCTCTTCAAGAAAACTGTACTCCCTCATTGCAGTGGCTTTTTCCAGCAGGGTGATGCTCCCTGACACACTGTAGAAATGGTTCGGGAATGGTTTGAGGAATACAACAACCAGCTCAAGGTCTTGACTTCGCCTCCAAAGTCCCCCCCATCTCAATCCAATCAAGCATCTGTGGGATGTACTGGATAAAAAAGTCATTCATGAAGGCCCCATATCACCTGTTTGAGGATCTAAGGGGTCTGCTGTTAATTTTCGGTCACACCAACAAACACCTTCAGCGGTCTGCAGGAATCCAAACCAACCAACCAACTTGGGCCACAGCTGTTTTGCCAGGTAAGGAGGACATACATAATATAAGGTAAGTTATTATAATGTTCAGCAAGAACATTGCTTATACATGAGGAGGAATCTAAAGCTATCTTCTGCTGTTTCAAAGCCATTATTTCGTATTGCTTTTCAGATAAAGGGATAAAGGCTAATTAATTAATTTAAAATTAATTTATTCAGCAAACTAAACTGATTTAAAAGAATAAAAGCACCGCTACGTATGACTATTTTTTCAATTGTGGTCTAATGAAAATGTGTAATAACTAGATGAACCTGGAGTGTTTTACTGTTGTGGACTTTGACTGTTTGACTGTATGGTCTGTTTGGACTTTTCTTTTCCT
The DNA here is from genome assembly GCA_037951165.1 of Lophius americanus. NCBI lineage: Eukaryota > Metazoa > Chordata > Actinopteri > Lophiiformes > Lophiidae > Lophius > Lophius americanus. The sequence goes on along the minus strand of JBBDHG010000028.1, from coordinate 7,918,158 downwards.
GCTGGTTTGATAGGTTGTCTGCGAAGAACAGTTTAAACTGCTTACGAAAGTTTTCTCCAAAATTATTGGCGTTTAGCAGTGGGACTTGGGCTCCCCTTGGGAGAAACATGTTACCTACAAGGCAAACAAATGCAATCTGCCAATCAGACTTTTTTTTTTTACCCTGAACTCCCTCTGATGCCTTCAACCCGACGCCATAATGTGCTTTTGAGGAGAACAAATCGTTACTCCAAGTTTAATCTCTGACTTTCCTGGGATATAATATTGAGAACAATTATGATTTCTTCGAATTCTGTCTAGTCCTAATTAGGGATCACAACATTAGAAGTATTCATACCTGTGCATATTTGTGGCACAGGTCTGACCGTGGTGCCTAAAGTAATGCTGCGTCCACTACAGATGCCATGCTCTACATGCTCTATTTATGAATTAGAATGAGACAAATTAAACAAATGTTCAACTACTAACTTTGTGTGGAATCACACCATGTAAAAAGCATGCGTCCCCTTAGGTTTGAATGCTTAAGAAAACAAACCTTCCCAATTTACAAGTCCAGGGACCGTCAGTAAATAAGATAAACTTTAAAGCAAAGAATTCAAAAATCAGACTATAAAACATGAAGTCCCTTTTTAGTTTTGTTGACTTATTTCTTCCCTCAGACTCAAAAGTTTTCTTACAAACATTGGAGCTCAATCCTGGATACTTTTTTATACCAGGATAATATCCCTGAAAAGTCAGTCCCTCAGTCTCAGGAAGGGGCGAGAGATGTTGTCCAGGATGGATGTCACATTGGTTAACTTTCTCCTCTCACCCACATCTTCCAAAGAGTCCAGGGGACAGTCAATGACAGAGCTGGACCTCCTGACCAGCCTGTTGAGTCTTTTACTGTCGGTGTTTAACAGAGTCCTGCAAAGTCCGAAGGACCTTAGTCTCCTCGGCATGTGGAGACGACTTTGACCTTTCTTTTATAGAACATCTGTGTTGTCTGATCAGTGCAGTTTATTGTTCAGGTGCACTAGCCGGGTATTTGAATGAATTCACCTGTTCAATGTCGAAATCCTGGATGTTAACCGGTGTGTTCTGTGAGGACCTCCTACAAAGGGGACCTCCCAAAAGTCCACAAAGTCCTTTAAAGTGTTTGATACTCCAGATCGTTCTCCTCTGATATGTATCCGATGATAGGTGAGTAAACGGAGAACTTCTGGAGTTGGCAGCAGCCCTCGTACTGCAGCCTGTACTTCAGCCTGATGAACTGTGGTCTGGCAGTGAGGTGGTTGGTGGTCCATGCAGCCAGGTAGCAGTCAACGACTGCCTCTTCAAGCTTCCCTCTCAGCAGTTTAGACTGGATCACGTTGAAAAAGTAAAAAAAGCGTGAGCCTCACGGTGTTTCCAGCATTCCTTTGCTGTCGGGACGACAGCGTAGGCCTAATATTGATTAAAAAGTAAATATAAAAATTAAAAAGGCTGCTTCATCTTCTTTTTGAAGGATATTCTGGGTGACTAGTTGTTTTTACCAGGAGGTTATGAGGGTTCTGAATCCCAAATAAGGCTGTAACTCAGGAAGAGGCCTGGTGATTTCCCATTTGGAAGTTTGTCCGTTTGATACCCGGACTGCCCCTGCAGTTTACACGTCTTAGTGTCTTTGGGCAGATCCCCGAACCCCGATTTGCTCCCTCAACATTTCACAGCGCTGCCTGCTGGTCCTCGGGGATGACCGCAGGTACTTTGTGTTTACGCAATACCTCAGAAATGATGTCACTTTCAAATTTTATGACCACACATACATTAGTAGGACGAAGAGCTGGATTGATTTTGAGGTTGCCATTTTATTTCAAACACTAGGAGGAGCTTTCCAAAAGTTTTTGGGACATAATTTCTCAATCGTTGGTCGAATTTAGTTCAAATTTGGTGCATATGAATAGAGGAGATCTATCTTGTAAATTTCATATTCCAGTATAAATGCTCATATTTTATAGGAGTAGTTTTTTTTTTTCAAAAAAACATTTTCAACATTTGAAGAGTTCAGTCAGAGGGATTTCTTGTACATCGCAGCAGAAGGTGGGCTTTCCTCTCTGACAATAGCATAGGCCTAGTTAAATAATGACAAGAGTATAGCTTATCATTACTACCCAATACCTTGACTGATGGCTATCCCATTTGTTAATGTACTTTCCATTTATAGTATATCAATACAAACTATGAGTATATGAGTATGAACTGATGACAGATTCCAAAAGTGTGGTTCTCTTTGCACCATGTCACTCCTAATGAGTATTTCACCTTTCATAGCGACCTGTGCCATCATTGCATGAATGTCTGCTAATGGATATTGCGTATGGTCATCACATTAATGGATTTAAAATAGTCCCGATTAGATTTCTAATTAGCATTTCGATTCAGTCATGCCGAAGGGACTGCTCCTGTGAGGACACATGTCAGATAAGTATCTCAAGTCTCTTACCACATGAGACCAAAATTTACAGTATTTAATTATTGGATGTGACCTCCCTGTGTAAAATAAATGGGAAAAATGAGATAGACAGGCCAATACCAACACACCTGCAATTTCTAGACAAGAACTTTTATAGAAGTGTTTCATCACTGAGTAATTCTGTAACTCTCGGACTGGCTGTAGGGAGTTTCATCAAACTATTCCAACTAGACCTAATACATAATCAAACTTCACATCATCATCAGACGTCTATCAGTCATGATCTATTTCGGTGCTATTTACTAGAGCTTCAGAAAAAAAATGAACACAGAAAATTGTAAAGCAAAGGCAACCTGAATGGAGAGAAAACATTTGATTTATTGAGCCTGAAAGTTTCTCCAACACCTTCTGGGTCTTTGTGAAAAGAAACTCATTCTTTAGAGGCTTAATCCTTTAAAACTACCAAACTGCAATAATAAGTGGTTCCAGCTGGACTAGACCCACCCAAACCTGATCACTACCAGCCCTGGTCAATTACATCATCACTTCAATAGACCATCTTCAGAAGCAGAAAGTTGGCTCCAGGGTCTGACCATTAGCACACTATGCAAAAATCATCAGAATTCAAGAGCATGGCTGAATGATCCCAAGCAGAATATTATGTTCACCTCTGAATGACCTGGACATTGAGATGCTGTGATTTGACCTCATAAAATCAGCTCATGCTCACAACGCCCTTAATTTTTCAAAGAAGAGTGAACTGAAATTCAACCACAGTGATGTCAGAGATTTACTTGTAATACCATAATAATAATCATAAAAAATAATCCAATAATAATCAATTATTGGAAGCCTTGGTTGGGGTTGTTCCTACAAAAAGCATTAGCTAACCTCTTTTGTCTTACTTGATAAAATTACCATTTGAAACACAATTTAGTATTAGAGACATACAAAATAGAATAAACTTAGAGGGGGTTAATGCTTTTCCACAACACTGTATGCATGGTAATCAAGATAAATACAGATGAAAATGTAAACTACTGATTTGTAGATGTGAATGAGGCTCTCTGCACATATCTCATAAACTCTGGGAATATAAGGCCAGGTCAAAGATCATGGCTTCCTCTACTCTCGACTGCAGGGCAGCAAGCGTCTATTATTCAAACGGCTGCACTGATGGAATTGATATGATTTCTTCATAAAACTGCAGAAACTGTGAAGTGATGGAAATAAATGGATAGGGCTGTCACGGCTGACCAGCTCATGAACCTTGCGCTGAGCTGTAATACTGAAGCAAACTTGAGCTGTTTGCTCCAGAGATTGTAGAAAAGCCAGACTCAGCTCATTCAGCTGCGACTTTCACTTATTAAACAAGGAGGAAGACGGCGCAAAGTTATGTGTTTGAGGAATCTGACAGAACAGTTAAACACCCAGCATGCTATTGTGTTATCAAACTGCTGTACAAAAAAATATTTACCACACATTACGCAGATACTCTGGAGCTCTGGTTCTCACCATCTAAATGATAGAACCCCTTGTTAATTGTTTAGCATTTTCTTTTGAGAAATGTTCTTTTGAGAAATGTTTATTGTTTGCCAGATGAAGAAATCTTATTTTCTTTGTTGGATTACCAGCAGCCTTTCTGCTGGAAACAGCATATTGTGTTTTACATGAGGGTGAACTGCTGGGAATGAACCATTGGAATAAAAAATAGTGGGTGCTGATTGTCAGTTCTGTCAGCTGTGGGAGCATATCTTTCACATAATTCCAGAAACACTGAACACACAAACACATTTATTTAATTTTTTTTTATGGCTCTATTTTCGTTCATAGTACTTATATGTAAAAGTGGCGGCAAACTTTTATTTTTGACCTTTTTTTGAGATAACAAGACAATTATTTTTTAACAACTGAAACAGAGATAACAGAAATTGCTTTCACAGCTACTCTTTGACTGGTGTGTAACTGTAGCCATGATATCACTGGGAGTCAATATTCGCAATTTTCCATTGGTGTATAAAAGTTTTTTTGAGCAAGTCTAAGACACCTTGATTATTGTGGCTTTGGGTAGTGTGCATCATATGCTCATTATTAAGTTAATTTATTGTTCTTTTCCGTTGGTTTCTAGGATACTTAGATCGACTAGTTCCTGTGTAACATGAAATGAAAACACATGTCTTAATTGTTGTATGCATGGTAGATACCTGATGATGTCCGACTTGCTAGACCTACCCATACTCTAGAGTCTGTTAGCCTTGGTTCACTGCCAAACAGCAATGTCAGAGGTACAAGAACAATCATATTATTTTTAAGAATTTTACCATTTTCTGACATTTACTATTAAGGCTAAGTTATTTTTTATTCTACTTCAATTATATCCCTGAAAATTTGGGAATGTTATTGAATCATAATCGCTGCTCCAGTCACCACATCCTCCAAATCCTCCACATCAACCACGCCTGCTGCTAACACTGCAGATCCTTTGAGTCAACACTATAACTATTCAAATCAAAAACTATTTCATGGATCATTTTGAAATTTTATACCTACATAGACATTTTTGCGAGGAAGAACTTAATCTATCCTGGGAAAGGTCAGTCGTTTATTTACAACACTAGGAAGAGCTTTATCTCAAAACGTTTTTGGGTAATATTTTCGCCAAGTTTTATCCAATTTAGTCAAAATTTTGTGCCTAGGTATTGTCTAGAGGAGATCTGCTTCGTAAATAATATTTTATAAAATATTTTAGATGTATATATTCTTAATGTTGATATTTTACTCACCAGGGGGAACTTTGATATGAAAAACATTGCTTTTCTGACGTAAATTCCTAACTGTTGGGACGATTTAGTTCAAATTCGGTGCTTGAATTGACTTGAAGGGAGCTATATGTCATGTTTATATCATATGCTATTCATATAGATGATTTTTTACTCATTAGGGGGAACATTTTTAAGAAAAATATTATGGACATAACTTCCCTTTGAGGGGATTGGGGACTTTTCGGGTAGATGCCCCTCTGTCAAGGATGATAGTATAGACCTAGTTCATCTGCCTATACAATCGGTAAATAGACCTATTTCCAGCCAATCACACCTGCCTTAGTGAAAACATCACAAGCTGTTCATCATTTTACAGTGAGCATGGAACAGTATTGTAATACCCACAGGGTATATTATATATTATAAATATATTAGGGCTGGGCAAGTTAACGCGTTATTATTGCGTTAATTAAATAATGCCGACAATTATTTTATCGCGCATTAACGCAGTTTTTTTAAATTATTATTATAATTATGAAAGTCTGTTACTCACTGGCTCTGAATAAACATCCGGACAAACAATGGGTCACAGTTGGGTGGGATGGTGATCAGTACTGGTTTGGGATGGCGTCATCACGCGTCTTAACTAATGAGAGCGTTTGGGGTAGGCCTAAGACTGCTGCAGCGCTCACATGAACCGGGACAGAGAAAAGTACGGAGCTCTTACATGGAAGTTTTCATTTTAAATCTCTTCCAGACGGTGGGGTTGATAGAACCAAAGTTATTTGTAACCACTGCAAAGTTGAATTTTCTTATCACCGTACCTTCGAGTCCGAAGTATCAAGTATCTCTTAAATGCAATACACTCTGCTGATTCAAGCAAATCACCTACCCAAACAAACAAACTGTGGAAGGAGGCTTCGGCAGACTACGTTGGATGCAGCATGTGTGAGAAATGTACATAAACAAAAGGAAGATAAGTTAACAAATGCCATAGGGAAGTGGATAGCTACAAACTGGCCCATTAGTTGAAGATGTTGTACTGGGGAACCTTTTAAGGATTGAAATTAATTCCGGCACGTATGAGCCTCCCTCAAGGCGCACCGTCACAAGAAGAATACACAAGTTTTATAATAATAATAATAATAATCCATTTTATTTATACAACTTTACATTTGGATCAAATCTCAAGGTACTAAAATGTCAAAGTGCTAAAATCTCACTGAAAATGAGTACTACAAAAGCGAGTACAAACATGGACTTCACAGACTATAAAATCCCCTGCACAGTAAATCCCAGCTGTGTACTTTTTTTGTGCTCAACCACTTCACCTCACTCTAGCAGGGACACTTGCTACTGAACATAGACTGTTTTTGCAGCTCCCTGATAAAAGAAAAATGTTTCTGCTGGTACCTGTTCAGATCCAGATTTATAAATGTTAACTTGCTGTTGCTCGGAAGGTGCCTGTAATGTTAAATAGCTTTGTTTTATATTTGATTTGATTAGATTAATGTTTAAGTTAAGATTAACAAGAAATATTTAAACTTGTATTGTGTAAAGCGAATACTGCTGTTAAAAAGCACCTTATTTTTTTAAAGTTTTTGCAAACAAAATGTTATTGCACTTTGTTCATATAGCAGTACTTTTAAAATAAAAGGGCGAAAACCACTACCTTTGAATTCAATATATATATATATATATATATATATATATATATATATATGTATTATATGGGAATCAGCATATAAATGGGATAATTTTGCTCAAAATGGTGTCATTTGAATCATTTTGTACAATTCTTTAACATTTTCCATCTGGTATCACTGGCATACTTGAAATTAGAGAGAAGAATATCTGGGGAATTTCTCCTCCTGTGCATGATTCAACCCGATTTAATATAGTTTAGAATTGTAAAACTCCAGTGGAGGGAGCTCGACAGTACACTCCACTACGTATGCATCATTTGAGAGACTTTTTACCTGCATGCAGTATATCCTTAGAGCAGCTGGAACTGAGTTGGGTTCACCATGAGGGGTACCACATGTATAAGGCTCCAGGCGATCCACCGGTTTCTTGACAGTTATGAGACCATACAGCAGATGTGCAACAAAGGAGGAAGTTGACAATTGTATTGGAAGAGATGGAGAGGTGGAAAGGGAAGAGGGAGTGAGGGTGAAGACTGGGAGACAGGGACAATATAATGAGAGGAGAGACAGCAGGAGAGTCATGATGACAGCCAGGAGACGAAGTTTCTGTTAGTCAAGTCTCCACACAGTTGTTGACATCCACTTGCTGCATTTCATTGTACTCCTCGGCATCTCTCACAATGATAAGACTAAGGATTTATTGTACGTCATAGTTCAAAACCATACTGAGAAAATTAAGTAGTAAATCTGATACCCGGAGAGTTGTCTAATAATGTTATTTTAAGGATGTTGCATATTGAGTTTTTCAGATTATGCTAAATAACAAAAAGAAACCAGGCTAGGCAAGGGAAGGCATTTTAAGGAAGAGCTAGCATTTCTTTCCACAGGCCAAACAAAACCAAAAATTAAAATTCAGTAATCGACTCACCTCCATGAAAATTGCAGAATTTTCCTAATAATTAATGAATATGGGGACTTTTTCAAGCACTAATGAAAGCAAACATAAAACAGGCCTATGCTGTCGTTGTTGACAGCTTGTGTATATCCCCGGAATGCCCCCAACCCCCTGCATTATACATGCAATCCCTTTGATTGAACTCCTAAGTTTAAATGTAAACTTATTTTTAAGAAACTTTTGCTGTAAGAAATCAACAAAAGGTTCTGTCTAGTGAGTGAAATATGACATATACAAGATAGATTACTACTACACCATTGCACTTTTCAGCCAGACCTCGTACCCAACTGTGTTTCTAGACCATCAACCTTCTTGCCTGCTACATATTCTGACCCTATCATAACCACATTTGGGAAATTAATTGAACAAGACATTGAAGAAATGAACAAGTAAGACAAGGGACCGACATACTACAACCTCACTAAAACTGAGCTTCAGGCCTTAAAAGAACTGGGTAATAATCCGGATACCTCAATCCGAACTTAGTACAAGGGGGGAAATATTGTACTCTTGGACTCAAATGAATATAGAACCAAGCTGCTCAATCTTCTGGAAGACACACAGTCCTACAAATATTATAAAAAAGAATAAACTGATAAATGCAATTATGATTACAATTAACAGCCTCCTCATGCACTCATTTGATTTCAACTGAATCTCACGTAAAGAGTTTGAATTCCTTTCGTAAATATACCTCAGAGCACCAATCATATATGGTATTCCTAAAATTAACAAAAATGCAAACCCTACCCCACTAAGACCCATTATTTCATGTATCCAATCCATCACAGAACCATTATCCAAATTTGTGTACCTAAAACATCTGGTTTCTTCCATACCATCACGTCTGAAGGATACCAAAGATGTATCCAACTGCTGGTAAGCTGCACAGCAGACGAGACAACTATCCTTGTATCCATGGATGTGGACAGCATATACATATGCATTCCCAAAGAGAGTGGCTTGGCATCTATCTCCAAATACATCTCTCTGAGGACCCCCATCGTTTACCCCCCAGTTAACTGCTGCTAGACATGCTTCAACTAGTCCTAACTAATAACTACTTAAGACTGCTTTTTCCTCCAGACCAGGAGGAAAAAGCAGTGGTGGCACATTGGGAGGAATCTAACCACACAATCCACTTTCTGGACTTTCCCATCTCCAAGCATGAAGACGGAAGTATCACTACCTCCATCTACAGGAAACCCATGGAATGCAACACTGTTCTCCACTACAACAGTTACCACCCAAGACATTTAAAACAAAACATGCCCAAAGGACAGTTTTTACGTCTGAGGAGGAATTGTTCGCAATTGGATGAATTCAACCATTAAGCAAAAGAGATGAAATCCCAATACAGTGCAAGGTACTACCTCCTGTTTGTAAAAAACATAGTATATAATTAGGCTTTTATCTTCTCCTACAGCTGATCTACTCAAGCCCAAAACAAAATATCCATCACCAGAAAGATTAACATTCACTACTGAGTTCAATCCCGGCCACCATAAACTTCGGGACATAATACACAAACATTATCATATCCTGCAAGCGGAAACGTCTTTATGTGAGATCACTAAGGAACCCCCACTACTTTCATTGAGACGTGCACCGACCATCGGAGATAAACTGCTTCACAACTTCCAACCTAGGAAACCAAAACGTACACGGCTTAACATCCAAGGAAACTACAGATGAAGAAACTGCAACCATTGCCAAAACACCACAAATTAAAACTTCTTCAACCACCCTAATAAAGGCAGAACATTTCCAATTAAACAATTTATAAGATGTAAAACATCAGTAGTCTACATGCTCCGATGCCACTGTGGACAGGCCTACATGGGATAAAACAAGAGAGCACTCAAATAACTCATCTCAGAAACTCTCCAAATGGATTTCAAGCTACATAAACACACACATGCATAATTTTGACAATACCTAACCGCCAGGGACCTTAGTGACCTCAGGACACACATACTGGAACCAATCACACAGCACTTCCGGTTTATCTATTACTTTCATCTTACCATACTTACTCTTTGATCATCTCATCCTCACCTTGTTACATCATGAGCCAACTTTGAAGCACCGAATATAAATAGCTGGAACTCTCTCCCCTCTCCTCTTATACTCTATTATTGCTTGGAAGAAGTCTCCAGAAGCCGAAACGTTTGCAAACGTTGAAATAAAGAACTTTAACTTTGGAGTAATTCATATAGGTCTACTTGAACGGGTTTTTGTTATTGCCGATATTTTTTCCCCCCACTTTATGATCTTTACATGTTTTGCTTGAGTAAAACATACCAGAGAAAGACGCTCCAACCGCCCTAAATGATTGATTGCCTTTTGTCAATTCAGATGCACCAAATTTGGACTAAACCGGACAAATGGTTGACAACTTATGGCCTAGAAAACTGTAGATAAGCTTAACCTAGTGTCAGAAATATACAACCGACCTTTCCCAAAGATCAATCCTCACACTAAGCTAGTTTTAAGCTGAACTCTTGCTTTGGATGCTAAGATAAAAGCATCACATACGAAGGAAAATACCATTCATCTGAGTGAGATCACATGCTCGTAAACATGCTCAAGTGCCAGATGGATGAGATCAAGTATGCAGAGATTGCGAGTTCTTATTTTTCTCAATCAGTTAGGTATCTCGGGGCTTTTGAAACTTTTGGATGATCTATTATTTTCAGTAACCCTTCCTTTTACAGTCATCTAATTACTAGTTATTTACCCTGCAAATATATGGAAATCATAATGTATCTCTTAGTTATTACCATTGGTAACAATGGGTGAACGCAGGGAAAATACAAATGAAATACTACGTACTTATCCAGGAAATATAGGGTATATTACAGTATATTGTTAATATACCAACTTATGAATAAGTATTTAAATGCAGAAATACTACAGTGGAAATACAAGGTATATATATATATATACGTATATATATATATATATATATATATATATATATATATGTATATATATATACGTATATATATATATATATATATATATATATATATATATATATACGTATATATATATATATATATATATATATATATATATATATATATATATACGTATATATATATATATATATATATATATATATATATATATATATATATATATATATATACGTATATATATATATATATATATATATATATATATATATATATGTATATATATATATATATATATATACGTATATATATATATACGTATATATATACGTATATATATATATATATATATATATATATATATATATATATATGTATATATACGTATATATATATATATATATATATATATATATATATATATAGTATATTAGTAGGTAAGTAAAAGAATGCTGAGAAACTATGGCTGAAATAGTAGATATTAACCTGATAAATATTTTAAAATAATATTGTATTATTGGGTCATTTCCCCTGGTAATAAGTGGTTAAATACATAGATATACTAGGTATTTACCTGATAATTTCAAAACCAAAATTGTTAATACATTATTCCCATTCAAATGAACACAAACTAGTACCATGTAGCATCGGAAGCAAAACATGACATTTTAACCGTTATTGGAAACTGCACTGTAAGAAGGAAGCATTATTTTATTCCATGTTCTTTGTAATTACCCAATAATACATTCTTATTACCATATGTTTACCAGGTAACTATCTAAGAGTTCAGCTTTAGTTTCTCTGTATTTCTATACGTATTGATTAGCAGTGGTAATTACCAAGTAATATACTATAATGTACCATTTACTGTGTAAATAGCTAATCATTAGGGGACTATAAAGGGATGCCCATTTATATTTTCAGCTCATGAATATTATTTTCTATTTATTTAAAGTTTTCATACTGCACCTAAAACTTTTACTGAGATACCACTCCTCTACTAATCAACACAAACCTAAATGTGAAGATTTGTATTAAAATGGCCATCTATTGTGAAACTGTCACCAAGAAGCATAATGTTACCTTACGGAACAATGAGTGAAATAATGAATCTTGGGAGAAGAGGTGTAACTCCATTTTATATCCATTAACAGAGTCCTTCCTTTGCCAGAGAGATTCTATCAGTTTATTGGATTATTTAATGTAAGCATGCATAATGTAGTAGGATTAATTGGAAAAGGCTGCACCTAGAAGGGACCAATGCATTAAGCAGCTACTTAGACTCAAAAGAGGATTTGTTAAATGGTCCTTCAGTCTTGAAATGCAGGTAAATTAATTCAATGCTGGATAACAAGGACACTTTTAAGAGAGTGCAAAACCTTATTAGAAGATGAATACCTACCCACTACCTTTTAAAATTAGAGGCTGTATTTTTGTTAAGCTAAAACATAAATGATGAATGAAGCTCACTTTTTTAAGAATTGGTGTCTTCAGATCCATCTGATGTCCCATTCATGGTAGAATTAGTGGATTGGGTGAGTAGTAAATATGAAACTCAATTCTCAATAAAATTACTATGAAGTCTTTTGGCACAGTTTCGTAAACAGGACAGAATCTCAGTCAGAAAAAAGTATTTTGATGTCAAAAAGCAAACCTGGAAAGTTTCAGCAGAGATCTCAGGGTAGTTCAATTAATTTCCAACCTCATCATTATGTTGAACCTACTAATTACACTGATTAACTGAACAAAATTGGCAAACCTGCATTTTTTACAGACAGTGGCTCAGTGTGGTAGGATCAATTGCCTCCCATTCCTTTTCCATGTGTCCACATCATTACAAATTGCCCTTTATATGTAAGGATGTTGGTTAGCTTTCCTCCGTTGAAATACAGAGGTGATTTTGTTTTCATTAAAAAATAATAATAATAATTTGTAAATCAATGAGTAGATGAACAATATAAACCTTAAAAGTAATTTCCCATAAATTCAGAACATGTATTTTACTGCTCTTATATAAGGAACATTGGTTAGCCCTCCTCTTTTTGAAATATGTTTCATTTTGACCGCTACATCAGGAGCATTCAGCTATGTTTTTTATACTGATGTTGGATTCCATTATCATAACACATCCAGCAGACTGAAAGGCATGTCATGTCCTGCCCTGAGGCGAGGACTCAATCTCAGAATAACAAAACCTGTCCCTGGGAATCTATATATCTGATGGTAAATGCAAGAAAAAATATCATCTCTCTTTCTCGCTCATATTGCTTCCATAGATCAACAAAGGAAAGTGCATCCCATAAGACTCAGATATGTGGCCGTAGCTACGTAATAATCCATTTGCCTGAACATCAACAGGCTGATATAATCCATCCAATTGGCCGTTTTTTGTGTGTGTTTTTATAATGATTTCGTGCTAAAACCCAGAGTGTGTTCCGGAAAATTTTGTTTAATGCATATATTACAGCATGTTTCAGACAGCCTAATTTCAATATCTACAAATAATGAGAGTTTTCTTCTCTCCAAAAGCAAGGTCTGAAACCTAAGCAGTTATTTGCATGTGAAATAAGGTGTATCACAGAGAATTTCACACAGACAAATCATGGCAAAATTAATTACAAAGGGTTCAAATGGTAAAGCCAACGCCTGCATCAGAGTACAAGTGAGTCTGATTGCCATAATTAATTTGAAAGAGTTGCGTTGTTTACATGTGGTAATTTTCTATTTATTACTTTGTGTTTTTGTCATAGAAGAAAAACCAATCAGTGACTACAGCTGCACAACAAAGGTGACCAATTGACACATTACTTTGAGCTCTGAAAGGACTTCAGTATGTGTTGCTCTAGATGAGGGAATGTGTCGATGCCAAAGCAAACGGCTGTACCAGAGCTTTAATAGTGTTGCCTGGCTCACTTGCCAACAAGACAAAGATCCAAATAGTGCACATGTACATGAGCACATTTGTTTGCATTTGGACCTTATGTCAAAATGCAAACCCTATAAGAACTCACCAAATGTATTCTTTTCAGTGATTCTACGATGAAGACTTTCAGAGTATCCATTTGAGGTGCTGATATGTGGTCGGAATAACCAGGAATGTCCGAGACATAAAAACGACACTGTGTTTCACTATGGCCTTGGTGACATCACTGAATGCACCAGGACTTCTTTTGTTTTGTCTAGCTCACTCATATTTGTAAAATAACTCTACTTTGCTAATAGTTGACACAAACAAATCCCTTTGTTTTTCTTTTGCCACCGTTGTTGTTATGACTTTTTTGAGTTCCAAAATTGAAGATTTTGATATTAGATTCAGATAATTTTTTTTGTCATTTCATATCAATGTCCCAACTTTTATGGAATGGAGAATGTATCAATATTGGTATTCTTAACTTTTAAAGTAAGTAGTATGAACACTATAGTAGCTTGATCAGTCAGTACACCACAGATGATGATTCAAATTAGGGAGAACAAATAGATCAGCATAAAATGAGCACAAGGGTATACATTGCCTCTGAAACACATTCATACACAAACACACGCACACAGACACACACACAAACACACATACACACACACACACTGAAAGTAGGTTTGGATTGATTCGAGATCCTGCTAATTAAAAAGCTTAAGATGATATTGATAATGTTAGGATCTTGTGACATTGATTTTTATTTCTGTTATTATTGCCAAACACATCATCTCCCATTGAAGTCGTTTACTGCTGAAATTTAGTTTTTGAGTTGAAACAGAATCACAACAAGGTTTTCTGAGACTCAGACTGATTTTCAAAGAACAATGGTAATTCTATTTAATGTCATCCAACATGTTTGTTCAACCTGTTTGATACATTTATATTTAACAGTTATTGTATTATCGGCCTAAAGGGTTTTAATCAGATTGCCAGATATTTGGCTTTTACCAGATCTGCCTGCTTGGGGTTGGCTGCATAAGTAAACTAATGCATATACAATCCATGAGAAGATGAGATGAGAAGAATTTTTTTTTTGGGAGGAGGGGGGAGAGAATTAAAAAATCTTGGCATGTACATTGGTGTTGTCTATTCATCATCATGGAATAAAGGACAGTCAACAAACAAACAGTTTTTTATCTTAGTCTACTTTCGAGAATTAATTAATCTTCAAAATGTTGGGGATATTACGGATCGACAGTGCTGCGTCCGCGTCCTTCACAGATACTTCGTATTAGTGGATTGTTATGGTCCCTATTCAGTACATGGCTCAAAGGAATCCATAACACATAAAGGATGGCACCAATGCCTCAGTTTAACAAGGTTTAATATATATACTCACAAATCACAGCAAGTAGAGAAGGGAGCCATGGCCAACTCAAACAGAAGAGAAGCTTCTCCCCTAACCTAAATTCCCGGTCTAACACATAAACATGATCAAAACAGTATAACCAGGAACTCCCAAATCAATTTAATATTTGAGTAACCAAGGGAATGCATGAGGAATGGAATCCGGATGGTGGCTTCACAGTAAGAAAGTGGAGCCTGAGAATGTTCAATATATAGTTATATTTGTGTTTGTGTTAGCTATCAGGTTTCCGTATGGTAATGGGGCAGCATTCTGCATTAACAAAACATTCTGCATCCCAATCTTCTGGAAGAAATAAGATTCAGCTGCTGTTGTAATACTTCTCACAAAGTTCTCATTTGTTCAGCAACCCTGTCCTATACTATATTTAGATACAACTAACTTGCATGAGCAAATACGTTTATAATATAATAATTCGATATGGATTATACACCTATCTGCCAAAATGTTATAACCACCGACCAGATATTGTCTATGTTCCCTTTTTGCAGTAAACTGCTCTGCAGTACTTGCTCTTACACCTTTATATAAGAACAAGCATTGATCTTTACAGCAATTTTTGCTACAATAGCTCTTTGGCGGGATCAGACAACCTGGGCTAACCTTAACCGATCCTATGTATCATTGGCTACATTCACACTGCCAGTCTTAATGCTCAATTACAATTTTTTCTAAGATTTGTTCTTGAATTCTTGATTTTTGGAGATGCTCTGATAATCAGTCATCTAGCCATCACAATTTAACCATCGTGACAGTCACTCAAAACTGCATGTTTACCATTTTTTCCTGATTCACGCACATCAAATGTAGGACAAAAATGTTCACTTGCTACCTAATTTATTCTAACCATCGAAGCCTTGGAAACAGGATAATGATTGTAATTCAGTTTTCAACTATCAGTAGTTATAATGTTCTTGCTGATCAGTGTATTAAGAGTATGTTTTTTAACTTGAATGAATGACAACAGGAATAGTGGTTTAAGTCTTGACTGCAGTCTGATGTGTCATGAAATGAAAGCACACATCATGTTACGGGTTAAAAGTTCTGAGAATAAATTTAACACATTTTCAATGGTTAGTTAATCAATTACATTTTTTATTTTCATAGGGGTAGATGTTATCCGAAGCGCATTACATTTTACCATATAAGTATTAAATAAATAAGATGTTATATATATCTAATTTCTATGCGCTGCCAGGGTTTATGTATATTACTAATTATGATATTATTCCTCACCAAAAGCAGCAGTTGCATTTGGAGAGGAGGCTTTTCACTTCATCATCAATATAATCAGTTCAGTTCATATTTGTGAAGTTGGACATCTATCGGATCAGATGAACAGAGATTACCTTTGATATTTAGACATGAAATAGAACAGTTGACATTCGATAAACGCAACATGAGGCTGATGAGAGCTGATTTAAACTGACTATTTAAATTAATCCGAACAGGGTTAGCACTTTAGTCATAACCAAGTAAAAAGGGAAGGTAGGAAAGGATGAAATTTAGTTACCATACAACTCTGCCTTATTATGGATTGTTAGATCATGCATTTAACGTGAGTATGCAGATGCCCCCAGAAACTCCATCGAGTCCAATAACAACGCAAAAAAGGACAGTGAGCTAATTCAGAAGATGGTGGTGCAGTGCAGTAGCCCCACATCAGCAGTTCTCTAACACATATGTGCGACCGACATCGGTCTTGCCTGGGGAGAAGTTTAACAAGCTAATTTGGATTCAGCTGCTCCATCATCCATGGCAAATGCTTCTCCTCATCACACCCTACTAATAGCGTTGCACCATACAATGGAGGTAAAGTTCAAACAAGTAATCAATATGGCAACAGTGAATGCAAATCGAGAGAGCAACTTTCCTTCTCTTGTGAAAAGGTTCCTGTGTCTTTTACATTGTAGTTATATCACCATGAAGTTGGGGATATTATGGAATTGTTAATGCAAAAACTTTTACAAACAACTTTTTTGGCGTTGGTCCGATTTATTCCATATTTGGTGAATATTGTTGTAGGCAGGGATTAAACTCAACTGATTAAAAAGAGGTAAAACACTGCTGAGGGAGAAACGCTAATTACATAGACACACACTGAATCCATCACAGATGTAGCGCTATTACACAGAATGACATGATGATACCCCACTAATAGATGTCACATATACAGTGGTACCTCCATTTATGAGTTTCCTTGCTTTAAGGGTATTTTGATTGACGAGCAAAAATTCTTCAAAAATGTGCCTCCCTTTACGAACGGTGATTTAATTTACAAGCGTTTTTTTTTTGCTCAATACACGGATTTTCTCCGGATCCGAACAGGAACATGTATCTCGTAAGAAACTTGCTTGGTATACGAGTGCTCCGCTTTGGTTTACAGGCGTCCCGTTTGAACGAGTGGAAGACGCGTGCGTGTGCTTCCTTTGTGCGCCCTATGACTAGAGCGAAGAACAAATGGATCTCAGGTCAGCCTCCCTCGCGCTCACTCTCAGTCAGCAAGTTCACTCTCAGTTACACTCGCTGATAGTATCCGCGCGCTCGTTTCCGCTTACATTTGGAAGGAATCGAGTGAGATAAAGTTAAGTGAGCCAGAAATCAGAAGTCTACCTGGCATACCCTAGCATGTAAGGAACACGCCCTAAAAGACAAATTTGAAATCTGATTGGTTAAAAAGTATGACAATCAACAAAAATCATCCTGTGTATTAGCTCTGAAAGTTGCTTGTACCAGTGGAGATGTTTCACCCAGAGACTGCAGTGGAGAAATCTATGTGGATAAAACAAAGCTCTCTTATATGAGCTCACTTGGATTAGCCACGGAGAGAGTCAATGAAATAACATCAATTAACAGGGGGACAAATAATTCATATACATGTAGTCTTGATTCAAATTTAAATTCATTTAATTTAGATTTTTTTTTTTTTTTTCCGAAGATGTCTTGGCAAGCAGGGAATACCTTGGTGGCCCTGACGGCCCACCATTTGGCATAGACCTAGTTGCAATATATTGTAACTAGGTCTAATAAAATATCTGTAACTCCATGGGGGTTTGCTGTATTCAATTGTGTCGAGTGACTTTAGCATTAATATTCCACAACAAAAATAACATGTAAATTAGCGATGCCAGATTTTTTAATCAAATAAGGATTGCAATTAGTAAAGTGTGCATCAGATTAGGGGTGCAGTCCCTCTGGCTCCTGTTGCTCTTTTGAATGCAGCTCACAGGCGGCGGGGGGTTCATTCAGGGCTTGTGCAGAGGGTTGAGTTGTGAGATACATAAACTCTACATGTTGTTATACCTTCTGAGTGAAACTCAGGTCAAGGGGAACAGCTGGAAACTCCATGTGTATTGACGTTCTCACCAGGAAGCCTCTCTTCATCAGAAACAGGGTTGGACAGGTAGTTTGTGCAACAGCTTCATATGATTCATGTTTGTGTTTATTGCTGGGCGGTGATCACTGGTGGCCACCATAAGTAAGCAAATGAGAAATACATTGCAATTAGATTAAATGTGATGTAAATATGAAATTAAGTTGTACCAAGCAAAGTGAATGCCTGGAAAATGGTATATTTGAGTTATTCAAACCATGTCTGCTTGAAAATGTTCTACTTGGAAATGGAAATGGTTTGCTGTGCAGTGTTGTTTGGTTTGGAAAGGACTATCAGAGGCACGCAGCAGCTCTTTAGAGCAGTTGAACTAAGGAGGAGACTGCCATGGGGACAACCAAACTTTTTGGAGGATTTAGCATCTGCAGTCACATTGGATTCTGCTCTTGTCTGCAGCTGTTTACCCAGAGAAGTGGAGCACTGAGTTAACTTTTTAAACTTTTAGGATTAAAAGTGGATTTATCGCTGCTTTACCTTATCAACCTGTCAGAAGCAGCAAGACCTGCAGTGGGATGCGTATGTACTGTGCTGTGACTGCTGACTGTGTATGCTGATGCACTTAACTCCATCAATGCACCGAGAGGACGCAGGAGAAAGCGAGAGAAGCTGCCTCTGCTGAATGTGGAGCTCAGGCTTGCTGTTGCCCGCAAGCTTACAGCTAATGTGGATGAAAGCATTGTGGTTGCCTGGGACAAATAAACACGCAAGAAAAAATAAATAAATTGTCTGTCTTTCAAGCAAGTAATAAAAAGCAAAGAAATCTTGTGTCTGATCATAAGATGGAGTATGGCCTCTGGTTGACAGGACAGTAGAGTCAAAAAAACACTTGTCATACACTCTGTGAAACAAAAAGTAGCTACATTAATACTCACTCAAGCCAAGCAGTGTTGCCATATTGGAGATGTTGTAGTATCCTAAGGCTTCATAATATTGTGTTTGGAGGAGAATGATTGGGCATATGTCAAAGGTTCAGCTTTTCAAACTTTAACGCAACGGTTATAAAAAGTTTCACCTTTTTTTATACTCTGCTTACAAGACAGATGCTAAAATAGGCGCTACGCTGTCGTCCCTGAGAGTAAGGATCTATCCCTGAAATTCCCCAATCCCTTGCGTTGTACAATCTATCCCCCGGATTGAACTCAAATTAAATGTGAAGTTAAGTCCGAAAAACAGAACTGTTTTTCATAAAACAAAAGTGCACCCTAGTGAATAAAATATGATTTATTAGAATAAAATACGATATATCTTCTCCATCTTTCAGCTGTTCCTTTTCCGGGTCATCAAAGCGGATTATCTGTTTCCATCCATAGTTTAGCAAGAACTCTACTGGCCAAGGGTATAGTCATTATATTTGTTAACCCGAGTCTGATTCAGCTTTGAAATCTGATTCCTGCTCGTTATATTGACCTAAGCAATTAGGTTTAACACGTTCCCTCTGTGTCTGCGTGGGTTCCCTCCGGGAACTCCGGCTTCCTCCCACAGTCCAAAAAACTGTGATACAGGTGAATTGGTGACACTAAAATTTCCCGTAGGTGTAGGTGTGAGCGTGTGTGGTTGTCTCTATGTGTTTCTGCCCTCGGATAGGCTCCAACCCCCCCGTGACCCCGGACAGGATAAGCAGTAGATAATGAATGAATATGATATCTTTATATATATCAATTGATATGGACCAAATTTAGACTAAATGAAAGCAAACGTTGAGAAATTTTGGGCGGAAAATCTTTGGAGAAAAAGTTCTCCCTTGTGTTGGAAGAATAGCCAGCCTTTCCCATAACCATTGCAATACTTCCTCATAATCAGGTCTATGGGGTTGCAAAATTTGTAAATCTTTTTCTTCTCCATTCAACTGTTCCCTTTAGGGGTCGCCACAGTGGATCATTTATTTCCATCTTGCCCTGTCCTCTGCATCTTCCTCTGTCAGACCAACCAACTGCATATCCTCTCTCACCACATAAAGAAATCACCTCTTTGTTCTTCCCCTTTTCCTCCTGCTTGGAAGCTCCATCTCCAGCATACTTTTACTAATACAACTACCATCCCTCCTGTTGACATGTCCAAACCATCTCTATTTGTCTTCTCTTACTTTATCTCCAAGATGTCTTACCTGGGAAGTCCCGCTGATGAACACATCAGCGGGACTAATCTAATCCTGTCCAGAGCTGCCGTCTCCAAGCTATGCAGAAGGGATGGCCTCACTACCTTCTTTTAAACCTTCCCTTCACTGTTTCTGCTACTATTCTGTCACAGATAACTGTTGACACTCTACTTTATCCACTCCACCCGGCCTGTACTCGCTTCTTCACCTCTTTTCCACACTCAACGTTGCTCTGAACAGTTGAACCCAAGTACTTCAATTCCTATACCTTCTTCACCTCTACTCCTTGCATCATCACAGCTCAACCTGCTTCTCTTTCATTCACACACATGTAATCTGTCTCTCTGCGACTGACCTTCATTCCTTTTCGGTCCAGTGCATACCTACACCCCTCCAGGTTTCTTCAACCTGCTCCATGCACTCACCACAGAACACAATGTCATCCGCAAACATCATAGACCATGGAGACTCTTGCCTGACCCCAACTGTCAACCTGTCCATCACAATAGCAAACAAGAAAGGGCTCAGGGCCGATTCTTGATGCAGTCCCACCTCCAATTTAAACCCATCCGTGAGTCATACTGCACACCTCACTGCTGTCATGCTTCTTTCATACATATCATATACAACTCTAACATACTTCTCTGTAAATCCAGATTTCGTCATGCAATAATACAATTTGATCCATGATATAGCATTTTGGTTTTGTGTTTACAAGAAAGATCGTCGGACGCGGTTGACGTGGTCTCGACGACTACATAATACCCCCTAATTTGCCTGTAGGAGGGAATGTGAGTGTGAATGGTGGTTTATTTGTTTGTGTCAGCCCTGTGATGAACTGATTGAGAAGCTACAGAAATGGATCCAACCATGCAGTATAATTACTTCAGAAAACTGTTTTATGTTTGAGTAAACGTAAGTCGAAAATCTTTATTATT
Organism: Lophius americanus; assembly: GCA_037951165.1. Taxonomy (NCBI): domain Eukaryota; kingdom Metazoa; phylum Chordata; class Actinopteri; order Lophiiformes; family Lophiidae; genus Lophius; species Lophius americanus. The sequence continues at coordinate 7,896,679 of JBBDHG010000028.1, read as the reverse complement.
TTACTTTCTTTGTTCTACTATGTTTGTTTTTGTGTATGTGTGGAGATGGATGTGTATATATCTTCTGTAGCACCCCATCATCATCCAATCACCTAGTCAAATTCATGACTTTCTTGACCTGCTACTGTATTTTACTCTCAACCTGACTGACTAAGGGTTTTGGGTGACTTAATTGTGTTTGATACAAGATGTCTTTTATTAACTGCCCCTTTTATCCACTGAACTGCCCTTTTTAAATTATTTAAGAAGAAGAGAAAATCCTTTATTGATCACATGCAGCCATACACAGTACAACATAGTGAAATTACTTGTCTGCATTTGACCCATCCCTGAGGGAGCAGTGGGCAGCCACTGACATCTGGTTCTGGGGAGCAATGGTTTCAGGTTCTTGCTCAAGGTCCCTACGACAAGTAGACCCTGGTGGGATTTGAACCGGCTACCTTCTGATCTTCTGATTCGGAGATGGCTGCTTTGCCCACTGAGCTACAGCCGCCACATAATGTTAACAAAAACAGTCCATAAAGTCTGACGGAGAGGGTCTTTATGTTGATGCAGCAGAATTCTGGGGTGAATCAGGGTGTGGATTTTTATGTGTTTGTGTGTGTTAGCCTCATCTTTCTAGGATCATGGTGCAGCATTCTTCACCATCTAGTTGCAAACACAATCTTCTGGTGGAGCATCTTAATTTTTTTCTGAAAACTGTCGAACTTTCTGAGAAGTAACTCGGATATGCATGTGTGCGTGTTTTTTCTGCTTCAAGCACTTATACTTCTGGACAAAATGTTCGCCTGCTACTTGATAAATTCCACCCCCAGGTGCCGTTATTCTGTCTTCACCTATCGGTGGTTAAAATATTATGGTTAAAGCTTTTTTTTAACCTGAATGAATGACACCAGGAAACCGTGTTTCGAGTCCTCACTGTTGTCTCAAATGTAACAAAATAAAGCACACATCGTGTTCGAGCTTTGGGATGAATTCCAACAGTAGCAAGTGCTACTGAAGTTTTACAAACATACCTGATTTTGGAATATGTATTGAATCTCAAGTTGACCAGCAAATCCTGATATACCAGTTTTATTTCAACCATAAAAACATCCAATAGAATTGTTTTAAAAGACCAACAACGTACAAACAAGGGACCGTGACCACCATTATTAAACACCCAATTTAAGTTCTGTTGAGATCTGATGTGTTTATGGTAGTGAAGTCCAAAAATTTAGCAAGAATAAGCAAATTTCTCAAAAGGTACCGATTTTAGGGAATATAATGTAATAAATATTCACTTGTAACAGTAAATACTGGTACACCAGTTTTTTTGATCAACTTTAGTATCAACCATTCGGAGTGTTCTAAAATAGCAATTCCATAAAGAGGCACCGAGACTATTTTTGAGTGTTTTCAGTTGAACCTTTCAGCATTGAAAGGATGTATCACATTTCAGCTGATTTTGTGTTCTTGTTTTTGTTCTTATAACCACCCTCTACCTCCATCCTATGGTTGTCTCTGTTCAAAGCCCCTAGGCCAGAGTTTTCATGTAATTACCAGCACATGGCTACCCAGAGCCAATCTGCCAGACTCTGATCATATCTGATGCTGAATGGCATTTACCCCCTGTATGGAGAGAAACCTGTTTCTTTGGCTCTGAGAACAGATGGTGGAGGATGTTGCTATTATTCAAGCCAGAGGCTTTTTTATCCACCAGGAGAACTGGAAGAAAGATCACAAATATTTTGGTGCAGCATTGTGCTTAGTAGAACAGGAACCACCCGTCAAACACACAGACGGAGCTCCAACCTTCAACATTTGGTGGATCAAAGTTTGCTTTTTCTCCTGAAAATGAAATGTTCCCGATGTAACTTGCTATTCAGCTCGCACCCCATTTAAACACAACTCAGATGTCTGCAAGGGGATGTGATATTAATATCAAATCTTGACTAATTCCTTCCTTTCCACTTTGACTTGAGTTTCATCATATCATCTCCCAGAAGTGTTTATCAGAGGCAGCAAGCATTATGCGTGAGGAGGAAAGAGCTCTCTCATGGGGAGAGGTAAGCAGATGAAGTTATCTATTGGGAGATGCTGTTGCAGATGCAGCTTTTGAGATGCAGTGAGAGAAACCAGAGACGAGATGAATTATTGCAAAAAAAGACTAAATTTACAAACTCAGATAAGGGACTAATCCAGGTGACATATGGTTTCCGATTAAATCCGAAATAGTGAGTCAAAGGGACAAAACAAATTTGACACGGGACTCGGAAAGCAAACAGGACATTGGTCAGTACAGCAATACAAACCCCCAAAATATATTTAATTAACTCAAGCTATTTGTAGGTTGTAGGAAGATGGAAGATTCCTCCCCTTTAACTCTCCCCTATTATTTTCTTTGTGCTTGATTATAAAGCTTGATAGCTAATTGTGTTTGAACTGAAACTTCAGTTCCATTACCACATGGACAGATGAGATAGACCACATACGTATTAGGAAAGTCAGACAGTCAGTGGCTATTTCTTTACTGACTATGTTCACATACACAGATATATTGGATTTATAGTGTTTAGATGGAGTATAGTTATTCATATCCTGTATACACGATGTATTCTAGTAACCCAGGTACTGATTACTACAGGCTGTTTTGGGAGTATCTGTTATGTATGCAAGGGGACCGTTTAATTTGACAATCTCATCATGCCATAAAATACAGCAGATTGAAGTCAGTTCTGTCACACAGGTTACTATTCTGTTGTACAAACGGGGTAATCATGAAGGATAACGCTTGGATGCAAGAGCTTAACATTATTTACTTAAAAAAAGAAGGAAAATAAAAACTCAATTCCCCCATGGGGGTGTTATGCATTTTCCTCAAGCTCAGGTTCTCTCCTAGAACCCTGGAAGTTTGAGGGTTCTTAGCAGTATCTTAGATGTCCTCAGCACTGGACTCTTATGGACAGAGACCTCAAATATTGTACCTGAAATCTGCTGGAGCCCTTATTGCAGTTTGTGGGTCACAGCCCAGTAAAGCTCTTATTACCACCATAAACAATTTGGCTTTCACCTTCCACATCTGTTCCAGCTTTTCTTCAGCCACTGGTATATACTGGTACACAGCCATTTCCATCTTTCATGCTCCTTCTTCCTGATGTTACTGTCAGCTAAGAATGGCATACTTCTATACATTTCTGACGCCCTCTTCTGATATTATCATCCACCGTATACTGTATATACACTATACAGGATGGTGGTCAAGCAATGTACATGTAAACATTAGTACAGTTTCTGGTGGACAACTCCAGATTGAATACTGGGGTTGTCAATATCCAGCTCTCATCCCCGCTACAGAAATCTGGCTCAAAAACCCATATCATATCCAGGTTACTGGTATGCATGTTAACACAGTGATTGATAAAGTTTTATCTGTGGTACCCCTAAACTAGGGTTCCCACATTTATGTGGTAAAATTTGAAAGTAATTATTTTTCTAATAATAATTTTTGGGTTCTAAACAGAGATATACTTGGAGAAGCAATTAGTTATTTCTATGCGTTACATTTATTCTGATAGCAGTGGGGCTGAACCTTCGTCTTCAATCCGGTTGCTCTGGGTATCAGTATGTGAGCACCTGTCTCCGCTGTTTCCTCAAAGGTAATCTGGAGTGAAACAATGCACACCTAATTTTCCTGTTTTCACCTGCTTAATAATGGTCAGTAAACTATAAAACCACAATGGTTTACTTTTTGTGGTCCCATATAATTATATTTGTGCCTACAATGAGTTTCAGAGTGATTAAAGTGATTTAGCTATGTGAGAGACATAAATAGATAAACAAGTTTTACCGTGAAAGGCGCCATTTTGTAGCAAGTGCCACCCCTTGAGATAAATGTGGAAATGTTTTCTAGAAGGTTCCTTTGCACTTCAGACATACCACAAACTTTCAATCACAGGTTTGTTTACACTGTACATGTTAAATGTATTTACTGTAAGTTTGTAAAGGTTTCTTTTTTGGCGATACCTGAGTCTGTTGCACTTTTAAATGTACATTTTAAAGAAGTCAAATGTCAAGTTGGACATCTTTAACGGGACATTGCACATTAATTTTCAATTAAACCAGCAGCGACACCAATAGCTAGTTTAAGTTAGTTAAAACTGAAGATTATATAAGTAATTCATTCACAAACAACGTTTATTTTATTAAAAAAAAAACCATGGAAGTGTGTTTATCACAGTAACAAGCTGGATAGAAAGAGGGATATTTTGTTTTTTCGGTAAAGGTATTGTTTAGGTGATACTCTCTTGTGAAATTAAGTAAAAATGTTTAACCTGAAATGCAAGGGGCGGATATATGCCATTTGTATTATGGTTTAATTGTTACTAAAACAAACAGAGGCAATCTGAGGGAAAACACTGCAGACCTAATCGACATTGCTCCTGTTTTCACCGGCTTAAAACAGGTCACACATATTTGTTACTGCAGCGCCCATCCCTGGGACCCGTAACACATCCAGTGTTTGATACATAGAAGGAGCACAAAACTAGAGAAAATCAATGACGGTAATGAACGTCACAACCCTGTTAACTGATTATCGTTAGATAGCAATCAATACTTTTGGAATTTTTGACCATATAATCACCAATCCATTGTTCCATAAACTATTCTAACTAATGCCTAATTTCTGATGATCTTCACCTTGGCTGACTTTACAGTGGGCAAGAGTGTGTAACAGTAATGAATGACTGCAGTAAGAAAACCAAGCAGATCCGAACAAAGGTAATGATATTCAAATGGACTTTGATATAACATTAACAATCCAGAGATGATACATTTTTTGGACTGCTCCTTTGTTTGGTTTCCATGATTCAATAAGATTGCACCAGTTTATACAACCAATACCAGAAAGCAATTTATGCATTTTCTAACAACAGTAATTACAGTGGAATCACCATTAACTGTATTTTTTTGTAAAATATTTTATTTAAAATCACTTTCTGCGCCACTTTGTTTCTTATTTGTTGGACCACTATGATGGTTGCAGTCACATTTTTTCCTTACAGCTTCTACTTAGCAATGGTAAAGATTGTTGCATGTTAATTATATTATTAAAAATCGATTCATATGAATGACTCTTGTTTTAATATGGGAAATAGTTTTTAACGGCGCTTGGTAGCAATGTGATCCAGCAAGTGGCACTGATGGAACTACAAGCAGTTTGCAACTACATTACAAAGAAAGAATGTGACATTACTATTATAAGGTTATAGGCTGAATAACATAATTTTGTATGAAGTACCCGTCTCTAATTGTTGGAGCTTTACAACTGAGGAAAATGTACACAGATACACAGAAAAAACAGTGATTTTCTTCTTGAAGTCGCCTTTGTTCTGTGATGAAACTGCAGTAAAACAAAGTGGATTTCTGTACAAGGGAGGATTTTGAAAAACAACTCCTTAATCAGCGCTGTCTATACTCGGGGTTGGATTATGAACGTATTATATGTGGCAATTATTTTGGGCTGCCCATGCAGAATTTGGTCATAAACTGACATAAATATAATCCATAGTTATAATAATAATACATTCCAGAGCAGTAATAAGATCGGAGCTAGGCTGTAAAAATCAACCCCATAAACAGTGAAAGCACAAAAAGCTGCAAAAAGCAATAATGCTGGTGTGATTAGACTGGCAATACTTTAAGCAATTCAATTAAACGGATAGCTGTGTTCCCGCTATCATCTGCCGCCAATGATACAGTCTTAATTAACCCATTTAAAAGCAGTGGTGTGCGTTTATTTCTGCAATGAGGTTCTTCAGAGTCACAGCATAACACATCATTGGGATAATGCTATCCCAACAGCACTCTGATAGTTATCACACGTTTCCCACTATGTAACATGCAGATCCTGTGACGGCATGTCTCTTTCATGCAGATAGGTACATCATCATGATGCTCTCTCACATGGCTTTTCTCCAACTTACCCTAATGATGCTCAGGGTTCATTTCCCTTTACTGAAGGAATATCCAGCAAAACCCCAACACCCCACCTCAACTGTAACTTGTTCTCCACACATTTCTGCCCCAGTCTTTCACAAGCAGTACTGCTCAATATTATAATAATAATAATAATAATAATAATAATACATTTAATTTATAACACACTTTACATTTGGAATTAAAAATATATATCAGCTACTGTCAGGTGCCATTGTTACAAGTTTATTATTGTCATTTGGACTTTGCCTGTCAGTGGTTATACTGTTAGGGTCTGTGTACAAGCACACAAATGCTCACATAGACTCAAAGATTTTTGGGTAATATTAAACATTGTCATTGAAAATTTTTCCTTGCATAATATACAACCTTGATTATCAGCCTCCAAGTGGGAATTAAAATGATTCCATCCAGTGCATTTTTGTTGCATTATTTAAGGCCTATGGGTGTGGTGATGGAATTGGATCTGACTAAATAAAGCTCAGACAGATTTGACCAGGCTAGGCTCTCTGCCCTGGACCGCTGAGGCTAATGTGAACACTGAGTCACACTCTGCTCCTTCAGGTGAACTTTATACTAGAAGTGAAAAAGGAGCACATTGACACATAACCCTTCTTGTGAAAAGAATAAAACAGGAGTATTTCAAACCTTTACTGGCCAGGCCTGTGCAGTGGAGAAACAGCATAAGTGCTCCAGCTGAAAGCAGCAGTACAGAAAGACGTGATGCATTCATGCTGAGTCATCCATCCTCGATATGAAAACTGTTTCACAATGTGATTCAGATTTGAAAGATTAATTTCTCTGTAAAAAATTTTTCAGTTTGTTCAGAAATATATTTTCAGTCCTGGTTCATTTAGCATTCACCATGCCCTTTTTAACCCTTTAGATCCTAAGATTAAGCCAGTGAATGATCCCTAACCCAAAACATGTTAGGGTTCAGTACACTTATACAGAATGTTTAAGTGAAGAAATAACTGATGGTCTTATTGGTTATGGTGGGAAAATTGTTATCAGTGTGGCTGAAGGTCAAGAAGTAGAGTGGATATATTTTAATTGGAAGACCGTAAATTATATCCTTTGATTGCTCAGTTATGTCCTAGGTTCCTTGAGCAAGACCTTGATTCCCCCTTTTGTCTGGTTGACCACTGGTCCTCACGGATAGGTAAAATGCAGAGAACTAATTTCACGGAAACATTTTCGGTATATAAAGGCTAGATTAGGGTTGATGCCACATTAACATTAAACTAAATATAGACCTTTTTTTATTTTTTTTTATTTTTAACCTTTCGGTACATATATTTATGGTTAGTGCCAAAATCGGTGGAAACCATTTCTTAATAATACATGCATTTTGATCTTGCAACAGATAAGGGTTTTTATTGTTTTTTGTGTGTATTTGCTTGTGACTTTCACCAGATCTCTTTTAGCTACTAGCTTATTTAGTTTTATTTGGAGCCCATATACATTTTTCTTATCAAAGTGGGCAGAACCTGAAAAACAAAATTATATTTGCAATTATTATTATCACTTTTAAAATATTATGTTTGTTCATATATATTTGTATATAAACATCAGACTAACAATTCAATTTTTTTTAAATAAATTAAATGAATCCGTAAATTACAGTAAGCATCCTCAACATCAAGGATCAAATAGGAGTTAACTGAATCATCAAAAATATTTAGAGACATCTATCTTTATGTGTTTGTATCCATGTATATATATATATATATATATATATATATATATATATATATATATATATATATATATATATATATATATATATATATTCACAGATATATTCATGCATACTGTTACTTTTATTTAGAGTGTAATATTATCAGTACTCAATTTTATTATATTCACTATTGCATTGAGTATTATACTGTAAACTATACACTATAGACTACAGAATTACTATTGGCATGTATATATCTACAGTATTATTATATTTCACGTTTATATCATGTCTATTTGACATGTACAAAATACATATAGTGATAGAAGTTATAAACTGTGATCACGTTCTATAACTTTTATAACTATTATCACCTCCTCCGTCTTTGTACACTATGTCACAAGGCTCTACTGATCTAGTTCATGTGCATCATCACCTTATTTATCTCTTTTAAACTTTAACTGCATATACTGTCATTGACTTTATTGTTTTTATTGTATTTTAATGCAACTGCTGCAATGATAACTTCTTTACCGATGATTTATAAAGTTGTTAATCTCTATCTTTCTATGATCAATCAATACTATTATTAATAAATAAACCAGTTATGACAAATGGTCAATAGTGATATCATGATGTGATGTAAATTACTAATTTTATGTTGTGACAATTACAGTATTTGTTTTTCACGCTGCATGAGACATTAAGATAAGATAATATAAGATAAGATAAACCTTAATAGTCCCACAATGGGAAATTGCATGAGCAAAGAGCACAGAGATTAATATAACGGAATAAAAATGCAAATATAAATATGAATATTAATATATAATAGGCTATTACACCATAATATAAATATTATACTATACAGGAAATATTAAACCATAATTTAAATATTACACTATACAGGAAATAATAATAATAATAATTATATTATTATAAATATATAATTATATATTATTATATTATAATAAATGTTATAATATACTAAAGGAATATACTATATGACAGTATACAATATAGTGGACATATTACACTATTAATTAATTAATTAATTGATTAATTAATTAATTAATTAATGTCTTATTTGCGCACCAGTCTTATTTGTGTAAAGTTTTTGAAAGTGATACATTTTTAAAATAATTTTCAGGCTTCTGTTTTTTTAAATGCCACTGGTTAAGTTTACCGTGTTCCTTTTTCTACACATATCACATTCCTGTAGCCTATATGCCATAAAATCTATAAATGCCATTAGGATGATGAAAAGTGACACAAACCTCATAAGAGTCCCTGTGATTTATGAGGCAGGCTGAAGACAGGCAGGACAGAGATTAGCAATAAAAGGAAATTTATATTTAAAAACACATCTATGGCTCATCTATAGCCACAGAGGGTTTCTGTAAGCTCCCTGAGATATCTGAATAGTTTTTGGGAAAGTAAAAACACTTACATCATCTGACTAACAGTGTTGTCTGCTCTGTCTGAAAATATCTACAGTTTCTCCCATCCTCGGCTTGAGATCTCCTTAAGCCCGGAGTAGAGAAAGAGAACTAAATAAAACCGACACAAACGAAACTAGAGGTTGAACTTTGCCAAGTGAAACAATGATTTATCATGAGGACAGTAAAATTTCACTGATTGGAATGTTGTTATTACTCCTCTAATGGAAACTGTTCATTCAGATAAGAGTTTCTCTTTCTGTTTGGAGGCGGGCCGTTCGTTCTAACAGTCCTCTTCCATGGAGATCCCATGTTGCACTGCCATATTTGCAGAGTAACCTTAATGGATGAACTGAATGCTGGCTCAAAAGTCAGCTTGTTCTCTAAAAAACAAAAAGAAAGTAGATGATAAAAAATATTGTGCTGGATAATTGTTTTGACAAAAAAAGAGAGGTTGAATCCTCACCATCAAAGGTATATGAAGACCTGACACATGAAACCGTTAAGAAGTTTTCTCATCGGGTCCCCCGAATCCGCAAGGGGGATTCAACTCAGCAGGCGAAAGATGAAATAACAGCTGCAGCATGGATCACACGACGGATTCAATTTCCCAAGCAGTAGTGCAATGTGACCAGCTTTGTATTTACCTGGAAAGGGTCGGGGACGGTGGCTCCCAGTGACCCTCACCTCGCCGCTTCCCGGAGCAGCGGACTAAGTGCTTGCTGCTACTCTCCAGTTTCATCCAGCCATCCCTTGCCCATCTTTTCATTCATAAGACTAATCACTCGGGCCATAACCACTTTTTATACCACTCTTGTCATTCACAGCTTTTGGGCGCCTTCAGTCACAATTAACAATTTCACAGACATCAAAGAGGCATCAATTCTCGAAACTTGTCAGCCGGTAACCACAGTCCCATATCATGGCGATTTACAGTACCGTTATTTCTAATATATCTAACTACTGTATTTTTAAAATAAATTATGTTTCTCTGTCCATTAATTTGTCTGTATGCATCAATCTCAGCAGAGTCATGAGCCATGACCACCAGTATTCCTGGTTCTATTGTCTGGTGCTGTCAATTGGATATCCATAACACAGACTCACTGGCTTCATAATTTCTTCATCTCATCTACATCCTTGAGTCCCAGCAGAGTCATCAGTCACCACCACCACCACCACTGTTTGGTCTCCAGGGATTTACTGTCCTGTGACTGACAGTAGATGCCCATCAACAATTGATTATAGTAATCTGGAGGACTGGCAAATGGTGGGTTGCTTTTAAATCACGGCAGAAATAAATGTTCATCTCCTTAATTTTGAATAGGCCCCTAAACTAGGCAATGCAAGGTTTGATCTAATACCCTACCATCAAAACCAGCATTATCTTTTTCAACAATTTATGCTACGGTAGCTCTTCTGATTGATGGGATAACACGGACTACCTTTGTTCAAATTATGCTTTTGGCTCATCACCCTGTCAACAGTTCTCTGGTTGTCCTTTAGCCACTTTGGTAGATCCTAACCATTTTAGATCAGAAACACCAAACAGGAACTGAAGTTCCAGACATACTCAGGCATCTAACCATACAAATTTGGGCCTTGAGATTCAACTGAAAATTTGAATATTAATTGGAATAAAACAACAAATATTTTTCTGTGTGGGCTTGTATATGGGTATGCTTTGCAACAAAAATATATTATGTTTTGGGGAAAAAAAGATTTTGCTTATTTATAACAGAATAGACTTTTGTTTGTTCAGCTTATGTTATTCTAATTGTATATCCAGGTCGGCTGTTATCAAGGTACATGCCCTCTAATAACCTCTGCTCAGAATTAGGCATTTATCGCTCATTTATCTCTTCTTTGTCCACTATATTGCAGCACAAAGAATATAGAAATATGAGGAAACAAATGACTAAAACTACTCTAGTTCAGTTGTGCTGCTTTTACATCTACCTTCCACCTCCCCATCACTGCCCGGTCGACTGCAGATTCACCAACTTTATCAGTATCCGCCACCACCGGCACACTCACCATCAGTGGAGGATTTATCTCTCTTCTTTTAGGAGAAGATACCTTTCAACTACAATCTCCATGAAGAGTCTAACTTGTCTCTCCTGATTTAGCTTCTAGTTTCAAAATTGTAATTGGAATGAGTATTTCCTTATCTAATGTCAATGTCTAAGGACAGGCATTTAGGTAGAGTATTTGTTTTCCTGCTGTTTTCACAAAAAACATAACAAATATGTGCAGAATAACTGACTATAATGATGTGAGACAGATATAACCAGAAAGCATGACATTGAAACAATCAGATAGAATAGTATTTATCTTAATATAAGACAAAGGTCAAAACCAGAGACTCAATCCAGGTCCCGGTTATCAGGTGAAGGTCCAAACAAACAGGTCAGACAGCAAAAAGAGGCAAAGAGGAGGAGTATAAATAGTGACGGATGAGGGACGAGCAGAAGATGAGGAATTGAAGGGATTTAATTAATCAGATGGGCAGGATGATGCGTGAAGATCTGCAATAGCAATGATCATATAAAACAGAAACATCAATAGCTAAATTGAGAGCTGGCAGGATTCAAGCCATTTTAAGATAAAAGGACAGATCAGATTATCCAGGAAATACCGAAAACCTTTATCATATTATTTCCTGTCTCCAATGAGACTGAAAGATTGAAACTATAGTATCTGCAATTTCATATGAGTATTTTTTTCTTCACATTCCAGAAGAAGAGGAAGAAGAACTTTATTTGCTATTATATGACAAGTATACAACAAAATTACAAACTCCCCGTAGTATGAGAAAGTAACAATGTCCATCAACAAATAAATAATTTTAAAAAGAACAGACACTTGCAAAAACTACAACACAGCAATTTTTCTCTTTCTTAAATAATTATAGGCAAGTAAAAAAATATTATTATGAAGATAATATTATGATGCTAAATTCCAGCAAGATAACCAAAAATGTATGAAAGGAGTTTTAGAGTTGGATAGGTTTCATATGCTAGCACACCCTGATCAAAAAGACCCTCATGGCCAAGTTTGCCTTAATCTCTATTGACTCCTCTCCACCCACTCTGCAATACATTTTACACATCCTTTTTTCCCCCGCCATTATGCAAATTTCTTCACCTTTCCCTGTGAGCACCCCTGTCAGTTCTTTAGTTTTCTTCCACAAGAGCACAGGAAGCATATGAGATACGTATATAAACATAAGGGGAAAGTGTTGACAGAGGGAAACAAACGGCCATTCCAGCATTTCATACTTGCTGTTCCCATCAGGTAGGAGGAAGCTCAGCACAGCAGGATGGCTTTTTCCTAGTCCCTTTGAACCAGCATTTATATGCATTTGAAGTAAAATGAATGTGTCATTACTTGTGCACGGATGACGTATGTGTTGTTTCCTGGACCATATGTTCATGTTTAACTCCCTCCACATCTGTGCTGGCAGCTATAGCTGCTCGCCTCAGAGGAGTGACCAGTCTGTCAGGGCTCATCAGACACATTGCAAATTTTGATGATACGCCCACCTCAGACCCCAGCCTTGTTTTACAGCTTTATGATGGCACCCAGTCACCTTTGACCTATGCAATCTAGTTTATGTTCAGGAAAGACTAATAACCAGATTGTCATCCCTTGGGTGACATTATTATTATGAGGTCATATTATTTTACTGATTTAATGTGAGAACATATTTGTCATGAATTTTAATGTTCTATGAACATTGTCATCTGTGTTTCTCAGTCCATGTCAGTGTAATTCATAAGAAGAAAAGTGATTCAATCAAATAAAATGTGTTCCATCCTTTCATAAGCATTAAAATAGGCATACAAGTCATTTTGGTCTGTGTTCCTTTTCCCTCTCTGTGTCTGTCCTGTGATTCTGTTTTCCTCTTTTGTGATTGTTCATTATGTTTACCTTCCAGCAGTGTCTCATTGTCTCGTTATATCAGTGTATATAGTCTGTCTGTTTCCCCGTGTCATCACTCGTCCCAGCCTTTTCCCATTTTTCTTTTCAACGTAGTGTTTTCATTATTCCTGTTTGCTCCCCTGCTTTTTCCTCATGCTTTTTTTTTGGTTAACATTAAACATACTTAACATACACCATCATCTGCCTCCATGTGGAGGGGATGAGAAGTCTGCATGAGGAGGTACAGTCCGCTCACCGCATCGCTCGCCGGAAAGTCTCGGCCCAACCCTGGCTGAAGGCTTTTTTCCTGATAGGCTCAAATCCTTTGTGGAGAACCTGGACGTTCTGCCGACATATTCTCGGCCCTGCCCTGTTTGTTCTCCCCATGTTTGCTGCCCACCAGCTGGCTAGTCCTATGTTTCCTGTGGCTCCTAATCCTGCAAGCCTCCTATCCGCTAACGCTCAGCCACCATCATCACCTGAGGGAGCTGGTAGTTTTCCTGATGTTGGTGTCGACCTGGACTCTCTATATAAATAAAACTGGTCCCAAAAAGGAAGCAAAGCCAGCGCCGAGCGTCACCGCTGCCCAGCTCTAAATCCTCACCGCTGCCCAGCTCTTCATCCTCACCGCCACCCAGCTCTTCTCTTCAACGCTGCCCACGCCGCTGAGGTCCCGCTGCCCAGTGCCGCGGAGAACCTGCCTGGATCTCTTGAGCCCGGCTGGAACTCCGGTGAATTCGGACCTCAACTCTCCAGAGACTACGCCCCCTAATGTCCCTGAACCTGTGACTCCCGTTCCTAGTGCTCCCGTGACTCTTCCAAAGACTTCTCTCCCGACTCCCTCAGTGATTCCTCCCACGACTTCTCTCCCGACTCAAACCGTGACTCCTCCCACGACATCTCTCCCGACTCCTTCGGTGACTCCTCCCACGACTTCTTTACCAACTCCCTCAGTGACTTCGCTCTCCGGTTCTCCATTCCCAGATCCGGACTCTAGCTCTGTGCTCCCCAGTGACCCGGACTCTAGCTCTGTGCTCCCAGGTAACCCAGGTCCCGACTCTCTGGTCTCCAGTTTCCCAGGTCCCGACTCTCTGGTCTCTCTCTGGTCTCCAGTTTCCCAGGTCCCCACTCTCTGATCTCCAGTTCCCCCAAGTCCCCGCTCTCTGGTCTCCAGTTCACCAGGTCCCAACTGTTTGGTGTCCAGTTTTCCAGGTCCTGACTATCTGGTCTCCGGTTCCCGAATATCTGGTCTCCAGTTCCCCAGGTCTCCACTCTCTGGTCTCCAGTCTCCGCCCACTATCAGCCAGAGAGTCCAGAGTGGTTTCGTCCTCATCTCCGGCCCCTAGATGCACCTCGTCACAGTCCCCCGGAGGGATCTCTTTTCCGTTGCAGAACCCCTGAGAGGTCTCTCCTTCGCCACCTTGCCCGCTGGCCTCCTGAGGGGTCTTTCCACCTTCACTGCCAGCTGCCTTGTGACCAGGTCCGGCTCCACGGGCAGCTCCCTACTTGGGATCCTCGTGATCGGGTTCCCCTCCACGGGTGAACTGCTCCTCGTGATCGGGTTCGCCTCCACAGGTGACCTCCTCCTCGTGCTCCTCGTGATCGGGTTCCTCTTCCAAGGCGACCTCCTCCTCGACCCCCAGCGTGGTCATTCTGGTGCTGCCTGGCTCCAGCCCTGCCTTCAGGTCGTCCATCGGACAGTAGAGGTTCGATGGATGGAACCCCGGCTTGTTGAACCTTTTTTTTTTGTTATTTTGTCCCTTCTCCAGACCCCCTCCTCCCAACCTGTTTGGGTTACGTTCTTTGGACTTTTGGTACGTCAGGGAACTGTCCCTTAATGATGGAACTTATTATTATAAGTTCCATCATTTTGGTCTGTGCTCCTTTTCCCTCTCTGTGTCTGTCCTGTGAGACACAGAGAATAAAACTCCTGCCAGCCTTCTTCCCTATCCCCAAATGTTTTCTAAGCCAACCGGAACTGCTCGTGTCGCACCACCACAGAGGAAATGCAAATTTTGTTTGTATCTCTGAGTTTTCACAATGCACCCAGTGAAATCCGGCGTTTAGATTCATTAAACCCTTGAGGGGCACCTTGCCAACGATGTTTGATGTTATTTTGCCTTTTTCTAATGCAAAATATCGAGCAACATCTTAAAACCGTAAAAATCTCTCTCTAGAGCGAGAGTTTGGTTTGTCGATTCAGGCAACTGTAAGATATGGTAGAGCAAAATGGAAGTCGACCTACTCTCTCAGTAGCGATAAAGTTATTTTCCGAACAAATAAATTACTTTACACGAAAAAACAAAACATGAATGCTAAATTACAACTATTCAGAGCGACGAAAACATTTTGCACACTTTTGTCCTTATTTTCACTGTATCTGTTATTGTCTGTCTGTGTTTTTATTGTTCTTCTACTGTATCTTGTATTGTCTGTTTGTGTGTTTATCTTGTTTTTTCTGTATCTTGTATTTTTAGGGACATCTTTAAGTACAACTTTAAAATGTGCATTTTTTTTTTAATCAAAGAAAGAGCATGGCACTGAATAAAATCAAGTCAACTTTATTCATGCAGCAACATTCAACCAATAACAATCTGCCCCAATAGTCTAATCTGAATTTTATGTGTGACTGATTTTTCATTATCCAACAACGATCCCAAACGATCCCATATGACCCCAAGGGTTGCTCCAGCGTTCTGGTTGTTGTCTACGAAATGCAATACACATTATCATAGTGATGTTGTTAGAAGGGGGGTAATCAAGAAAATTATGGAACAGGAATTTCATCATAATTGAATTTGGTTTATTTGAATTCTCATAGAAGAGTCAGAGGCCAATACCACATCCTCGCATTCAGACTGTCGGTCAACTCAAAAAGGCGATAATAGAAGTAAATATAAACCTCTACAATATATGACATTGAAAACTTACTCTGCTCCAACAACATATGCAAGTCAGTGAAGGGCATTTTTTGACTACAGCTCACATTGCTTAAAAATGGAGGAAAAAAGACCATACATTCAGCTACCAGTAATTTACTTTTCATTGTGCCATTTCCATTCAGGATGAGTTTAACACTGTGAATAAAAGACTCAGCTCCCCTGTGCTGATTAGAATATAATGGCCCATTGAATGGCATCATTTTATGGCTGGGTTGTTTCAGATGAGATAGAGGGTTGGATGCTCCAATGAATGAATTCAAAAACCTTACTAAGCATTTTTTTCCACCATGCTTTCATTGAGGAGTTTTAAATAATGCTGAGTTGTTGATCAAATGATGTGTTTTCTTTTTTTCCCTTTCTTTATGCTCATATTCTCACTTTGTTAGAAGCTCTTGCACCGAAACATACAGGGGATTCTCCCCCCCAAAAATTACGTAGTTATGGGTGAGAACGTAAAAGCAGCTGTGACCACTGCCCTTCACAATTATTTCATGACTGTATCTGTCACAGAAAATTATTTAAACCCTATTTAATGGTCAAGATAAGGATGTGGACACAGATCAAGCACATATCAATAAACTGGACGGGTAAGGAATGTTTGTTTAATTGGCAGTTTGCAAACATTTCTAGTATCAGGGCTTAAGATCTATCACTGCAGGTCCATCAAGTGTGAATGGACAGTGATTCATGCAGAGCATAGAGAGATTAAGTCAGGTGAGATGAAGAAGAACCCTGAGCAGAATGCATACGCCAGTCCGAGAGACACCTCAGCAGTAGTATCTACTCAAGAGCGGGTTTTGTGCTGTTACATAGGCGTGGGCCTTATTTCACATGGATTAACAAGGACAGGACATGATCTATGACCCTGGAGGTGAGGTGCATGGATTTGGTCGTAACTACCTACCTGTAAACGGGAGAGTTCTGTTGATTGGGAATGAAAAGACTAACTATGATGATGTCTTCTCCAGACACAGGGTATATATATATATATATATATGTATACATACGTACACATACATATACCCTCAATCAAAAATTAGGAAATAAAAACTATACATTTAAGTTAAAATACAGGAATGAAGTGCATGCAAATATAAAGAAAGGCTGTCCAGCTGTCTCAGTCCAGTACTGAGCTGGAACTCATAACTAGCCTGTTCAGTTTCTTCCTGTCAATCTCTGTGCTTCTTCCAGCTCAGCAGACCACAGCATAGACAATTGCAGGTGCTACCACAGTGTGGTAGAAGGTCTTTAACAGAGTCGTGCACTCCGAAGAACCCAAGTCTCCTTAGCATGTGGAGACGACCATGGCCCTTCTTGTGCAGGACATCTCTGTGTGTGTGTGTGTGTGTGTGAGCGAGAGCGAGAGCGAGAGAGAATCCTTGATGTTACATAATAGACAGTATCTCATATATTACACTTATATTAACCATTATGCCACTGTTATTACTATTGTATACACTATTTATACAGAATTTTCATTCATTTTTCATTTTCTTATAATCATTTTGTCATATACATTTGACTAACTATGTCTGTCATTATTATCATTCCATACTACATTGTGACATTGTTTCATAACTTCTAACTTTCTATCATCATGATCAATTCGCTTTTTCAACATTTTAAGAAGTTATCTACTAATATTTAATTCGATGTGTATCGTCTGTGTCTATCTATCTATCTATGCTAATGATTAACTGTACTATATATATATCATGGTGGAAGGTGAGAAAATCTACATCTAAATTAAGTTTGAATCTCTAAGTAAGAAAATCTACAACTTCAATTATGAGATGCACAGCATTATTGCACCTACAAATATGCGACATTTCATTGAAATATGTCGATCAGTTTTGGGAAGACATGGATAGACTCTACCCTCACTGCGTATGGAAAGGCATGGGTAACCTTATACTAATGTACCTCTGGTTGGCTCATGTGAATGCAAAAGACATAACGCAACTGAAAAAGCCAAAACTGAAGTGATAAATTGTAGCAAATGAGCTGGGTTGTTCATCATAATTTCATATTTACTGTATGTACATTGTAAACCTCCATTTGGCTACTAAGAAGCACAGTGACATCATGGATATCGGAAATCGGAAATAGCTGTTTAGACTATACTGTGTTTTGGAGCTAAAGCTACATTCATTGATCAGTTGGTTAGTTAGTAGGGATATATCATTGTGAAAATAATTTGAACGAAGATTTACACTTTCTTTGTGGCTTTTGAGTTTTGTGAGTTATCTGGTCCTCCGTATGTTGTGTTCCTCCCTTTGCGAGATATAAAGACACAAATTTATTTCCACGATATCGGTGGCCTATTGAAAGGTCAACGAGATGCCCATATACTCTCCCTCTATATTTGAAATGTGGAGACAGCCACACTGAGGGACATTTTATGATTAGAGTGTGATGCAGTAGGAAAGAAGCAAAAACTGAGAGTGTGAAGGACCAAGCACCATTCAGTTAAGCAGCAACAGTCGGAGCTCAGCAGCAATAAGCAGGTGATGTCGAACTCTCTATGTCCTGGAAACACAGAGTACTCTGGAGCTTTGACAGTCAGAAGCACATTAATTATCCTATATAGAACTTTCTGTGTGGTAAATGTGTTGTAGCTGAGCTGTCGGCTCTGAGAGGATGAGACGTCGCCTACGGTTTTGCGTCTGCAGGAGAGTGTCAGGATGGATCTGTAACCGTGATATTTATCTTCATCATTAATTCAGTCCAGTGCTGCCTCTGCAGAAGTCAGTGACTTCAAGCCAATGTGGCAACACTAAGTGTGGGGCCACCAAAAATAGCAAAAACTCCTGTCAACAATACGTATCAGTTAACAACTGAGCTATTTAAAAATGAGATATCCTCCCTCAAGCCCCCAAATGCATCAGTTTATGAAATAAATATCATCCATTCCTTAGGTAAGCCTAGTATAGTGTATATTTGTTTGGATATACAACAAGTAGCCGTAGTTTTAAAACCGGGTCCTCCGTAGGTCTGTTTTTTGCTGCTAAAAAAGCTCTGAGATGAAGTTTATACCACAGTAGCTCTTCTCAACGATGGATCACGTCTTAAGCCCACTCACCTATCTGAACTTCTCTGCTCGTCTTTCCTTAGACAACTTTGGTAAGTACTGCACTGTATGATCTTTGTCAAAGTCAATCATATCATTATATATGCTCATCGTTTCCAGGCCTGCAAACTAAAAAGTGTTGTTTATGCTCAAAAAAAGAAATAAATGCAACAGTTTGCATCAATCTTATTGAGTCACGACAACTTTAAGTTACGTTCAGACAACATATTACATTTAGTTAGGAGGATCAGATTTTTTTTATAAACAGAATAATGTTTAATTATCATTTACTAACTACAAGGCAGCAACAACACAATCTTTTTAATAGAAATTAAGTTATTGTTTCAAAAATCTTTGCAAATTATTTGAATTTAACTGACCTAATTATGATAAATATGAACAAGAGTTTGCTAAATATGAACAAGAGTTTGCTAAGTTGGCATGCAGTAAATTTTTTTTGTGTTTTAGCCTTTTCAGGTCTTGCTATTTTAGTAACTTTAAAGATGATTACACCCAAGAAATCTGAAGTACTGCACTGTATGATCTTTGTCAAAGCCACTCAGATCATTATATATGCTCATTTTCCCTGCATCCAACACATCGACGAAAGGAGAAATCCCCCAAAAACCAGCTCTAGAGAGAACTTTTCACGTTCTGCAGATAGACAAAGACCAGAAAAGATGAATATGCAGTTGCTAGATAACAATTTTGTGTTGTGACAAGTTAATGAATTTTGATAAATGGTAGATCATAGGGATTATGTAGTACAAGAAAATGCAACAAAGCATGAAACCTGGCTGTCAAAGAAGGGCAACTCGAGGTCCATCGGCGTGTGAAATCATTCAGAGGTATACGGTAGGGTCCACATAGTCTGCCTGACGGATTCAACTTAGTGGACGAGCAACTGAACTCATCGTTTCCCAGGCCGGCAAACTAAAAAGTGTTGTTTACGCTCAACAAAAGAAATAAATGCAACAGTTTGCATCAATCTTTTTGAGTCACGACAACTTTAAGTTACGTTCAGACAACATATTACATTTAGTTAGGAGGATCAGATTTTTCTTTATAAACAAGATAATGTTTAATTATCATTTACTAACTACAAGGCAGCAACAACACAATCTTTTTAATAGAAATTAAGTTATTGGTTCAAAAATCTTTGCAAATTATTTGAATTTAATTGACCTAATTGACCTAATAGATAAATATGAACAAGAGTTTGCTAAATATGAACAAGAGTTTGCTAAGTTGGCATGCAGTAAAAAAAAAGTTTGTGTTTTAGCCTTTTCAGTTCTTGCTATTTTAGTAACTTTAAAGATGATTACACTCAAGAAATCTGAATTCAAATGACACCCAATAATAAGTTTCAGTAATTACCAACATTATTAAGCTACCCAAATTTATCGAAATTAGGCTTGAAATCCGCACAATTTATTTGAAATAAAGACTACCATTGTTATCCTGCTGAGATTCATTTAAGTTTTAGAGTGTTTGGACAGAGTTTAATGTTTTCAAAGGTGTCCTGACCACATGGAGTTAAAATACACCTAAAAAGCTAAAAAGTTTGTGTAAAAGTGCTGTTGCGAAAGGGATGGATAAAGAAAAAGTTACTTCCGTAACTGCGTATATTACAATGCTTAGCAGGTCATATTCAACTGTTAGAAATCAGTTTATTTTAGTTATGAATGGAGAGAGGCATATTTTCAAGAAGGCAGCTGATGGGCCAAGCATGAAGTGTGAAACGGTGATAGGATGGATGAGGCTACCTGATTCAGTGCAGCTGAGGTCAATTGATGCACCAGAACATGTAGCAGGTAAATGAGACATGAGATCAGGTGATCTCTGAGAAAAGGTAAGGATAATAGAGGAATGAGCATAACTTAGGCAAACATGTTAAAGGATAGGATCCGATCTCCAACGCCGGGCTCTGACCAAACTTTTGATAGATCTCCATTTCATATGTGATTAAACACATAAAAATACTTATATTTCTACCCTTGCCTGATCTTTTTGATCTTACAAACCTTCATCATTATATTACAGTAAAAGCATGATACAAAACCAATAGTGCACTTGCTCATAAAGTCAGTAATCACTTAGATTACTACTGCATCAAATTGATAGATATACCACAAAGCTTATGTTATTCTCCACAGATTTTGTCTGGTAGGACCAGGAATATGCTCCATTTGTATTATTTGGATAGACAATGGACCCAACATGTACTAAAAATTAGAGTTTGACGATGGGATTTTGCTGCAAAAATGCACACTTCAACCTTTGGTTGTGACATTACACTAGTATATTAAGAAAATCTATCATTGTGCACAATAATAGAACTAGGCCTACGCTGTCATTCAGTACCTCAAGGGTATATCAGATACATCGAGATCAGGGTTTGGTCCATGAGCTTGATGCCACATGCCTAGGGGTTCCTTGAGCAAGAGACTGAAACCCCTTCTTCCTGGGCGCTTCATACGGCTGCCCACTGGTCCCTCAGGGATGGAAGAGAAGAAATTGATCATTTTGTACTGCGTTATTGTATGATTAATGAAGTATGAATTAAAATAATAATATTTATTATAATTGTTATATCTCTGATAATTCCCAAATCAACGTTTAAGCAGTGCTGTACAAGCAATTCCCCTGATTTTACTCTTACAATTAAAGGAGATGTAATAAAAAGGCTTTTCAAAATAAAAAAACTCCCACTAGTGAGTAAAATATGAATTCTTAGAGAAAATTATGTTATATACCTTATAGATGTTCTCAGGTCGAATCTTTTGCACCATATTTGGACTAAATTATGTCCTGAAAACTGTTGGAGATAAAGCCCCCCCTAGCGTCAGAAATGTACAATCGAACTTTCCTATAATCTATCCCATTCTTCCTTGCACTAAAGTCTATGTGGGTATAAAATTTGAAAGTGATACAAGATAATTTTTTGAGTTATTGTTTTAAGAATCTCTATATCTTTTGGTGATGAATGTTTGGAGTGTTGCATCACAGATCATGAGAGCTGGGGGTTATGATGAATATGAATGAACAAAATTATTTCAAACGTAAATAAAAAGAAGACAAATAAGACCTCAAACAAAAAAGAGTAACAGTGCCAAGAAAAGGGTCAGGTAGAAGTAAAAAGTATAAATCCCTACCCATTATCACTTCGTCTTTCTTAACTTATAGATAATTTACATCTTCCAAATGTATTTTCAACCAGTTATAAATACAAGGACAACTATTCTAAAGTAATTACATCACAAATAATTCCATTTACAACAACTAACCCAAAGTTATTTACAACCAAGATACCCACGAATAATAATATTATATAATAATAATTTCCTTAAGTCATAGGGTTACAGTAGTGGATTTACTTCAAGCCCAGGTCAATCTGGTGCAGACTAAGGGTGTCCATTGGATCTATATATGGCTTCCATATCTTGACAAAGTGTTTGTAGTTGTTTCTCAGAGTATATGTTATTTTCTCCAGAGAAATGCATCTCTTCATTTCTGACAGCCACTTTGACAAGGAAAGATTATCGAGACCGATTTCGGCGTACACATTTTCTTATAGATGCAAATTTAACCCTGCTAAGTTTTACATTTTCCTTACTTAAATTTAGACCATTGAAGTTACCAAGAAGATATATACGAGCGTCAAATGGAAAAGAGACCACTCTGATAGAAGGCATAGTGTCGCACAATTACCTCCAGAAGTTTCTAAGTTTTTTGACATAACCATGTACCATGTAAAAATGTACTGTCTGTAGTACCACATCTAAAATACATTCCAGAATCCTGAGTTAATAGTTACGCACACACTGTCTTGGCATAAATTGCGCCACAAGATCTCATCAATCTTAAAATTTGGATCAGAATCACTATTCACTTTTGATTTATCTATTTGTGGCTTACAGCTGTTCTGCATCAGCATCTAATAAACTCTGGATGTGAATTTCACAGGACTCTGATTGTGATGGAGCAGTTGTTCAAGACTTAATAGGTCTAGCAAATACATTTGGTAAACAAGAGTGCCCCTTATAAAATTTCTTATTTGGACGTATTCAAAGAAAATGTGCATTTGAAAGTTTATTAATGTCCTTAATAAACTCAAAGCTCAAAAGACAACAGGGTGTCTTCTTTCCAATAATTTTCTAGAGGTGTTATTCATTTTTCATGCCAGAGTTTGAATATCTTTTTGTTAAAAATCATTGGCAAGATCATGTTCTGCCTTAAGGGCGTTTTAGGTGACAAGTCTGTTTGATGACCAAAACATGTACGAGTTCACAACAATTTTGAACTAGATGTTTGTAAGCGCATTCTTAGTTTTAACTGGAACTGTTTTGGATTTCCATTTGTATATATATTATTTGCAAGGTTCTCGCCCAATTCATACATTTCTATTTGGGTCCACGACGGGGCTAAATGCATTTCAAGCAAAGAGAGAACTATTTAAATTTGTGATACCCAATAATACATTTTGATATTGGGAAGAAGTAAGCCTTCAAGTTTATAATCCCATGTCAGTTTATCTAATCCTACCTTCAGAGTCTTGTTATAACAATTAAATTTCCTTATTGTTTTATTCAGATGTTTAAAAAATGTTGCAGGTAGGGGTACAGGTAAAGACTGAAATAGATTATTCTCCATAGTAGTGATAATGGGAGGTCGATCCATCGGTTCAGGTCCTCTTGAAATTTTTGGATTAAAGATGGATAGATTCGTTTAGAGATTTTTTAAATTGTCGCCAAGCGTTACTCCTAAATATATGCGTCCTTGAGGTGACCACTTAAAAGAGATGGTCTGCTCCAGACCTTCATAGTTTTGTAAAGTTATTTAACGGGAGTATTTCATTTTTTTCCATATTAATTTTGTAAGTAAGTGATAAGTCTATTAATTGAATCTGTTGGGTGTGACAGGGGTAAACAGAGGTCACCGGTGAATAAGTTTATTTAATGTTTTACCTGACTCACTTTGATACCTCTGATATTAGGATAATTTCTTGTAGCCCAGACATTGGTAGACTGTGGCCCGTGGGCCACATATGGCTTTTTTGTCTGGCCTGCCGAATATTAATACCAAGTTATAGCAAATTTTTGTAATTTTGCATTAGTTCCTGCAATGCCTGAAGATCCCAAAAGATAGCGCACTCCAGACACAATTGACATTTGTTGGAATCTTTTCTGTCATTATCAGCCTAGGTGTTATTAATGTACTTCAGGCTTTAAGCCCTTCAGTAAAAATGAGTAGAGCAAAAAAAAAAATTTTTTTTGACAATGAGTGCCGAGTGTTTAATAAGGAGAGGACAACTAAAACATTTTTTCACCAAAGTTTGATCAATGTCTTAATGTCTTATTTGCCTCGAAACCGTACAACATCAGTCGCCAACTTTCAACGAAGCATGCAAGCTACGCTAGTAAGCAGTCACCACAAGAACGGGCGGCTTCTGCTTAGAAGATATTTGCAAATTTGCAGACTCAGCCAAAAAGATTTTCACCGACAGACTGCTATTCATGAGTCAAGTACCAAGGCGAGTTATTTACTGGTATTCAAATTACCAGAGGCCAGCAAAACCTTTCTCTGAAGGGGAGTTTGAAAGAATGCATGATAGCGATAGCAGGTCTCTTGTGTTCAGAGAACAAAACAAATTTGAAAAACTCAGCTTATCGCTCCGGACAGTGACTCGCCATGTAGAGCTAATTGACGAAGATATAGCCAGCGGGTTAAACAATAAAGCAGAGTCATTTATGCTATATTCGTTAGCGCTGGATGAAAGTGCAGACTGCAAAGACACCCCTCAGCTCTTTATCTTTATCAGAGGAATAAATGGCAATTTTGAGAGAACCGAGGAATTTTTGACAATGGAATACCTAAAGGGGAAAACACGAGGACAGGACTTCTATTACAGCGTGACTAGTGTTATCCTGAGGCTGAACATACCTTGGTGCAAACTTGCTAATGTCACCAGGGATGGATCACCAAACTTGACAGGAAAAAACGCCGGGCTGCTGAAAAGAATCCAGGATAATGTGAAAGAGGAAAGCCCTGACCAGGATGTAATTATCCTACACTGCATAATCCATCAGCAAGCCCAATGTAAGTCTGTATTGCAGCTTGATCATGAACTGAATGGAGTCATTAAACTCGTTACTGTATACGAGCAAGGGGACTTCAGCACCGTCAGTTTATGCATTTCCTTGAGGAAACCGATGGTAATCACCGGGACTTGCTTTACCCCTCTCACGTCTGCTGGATAAGTTTGGGGAAAGCATGTCAACGAGAGTGGGACCTCAAAGGGAAGATAAGTGCATTCTTGAGGAGGTCCTGTTGTGAACTCGTACATGTTTTGGTCATTAAACAGACTTGTCACCTAAAACGCCCTTAAGGCAGAACATGATCTTGCCAATGATTTTTAACAAAAAGATATTCAAACTCTGGCATGAAAAATGAATAACACCTCTAGAAAATTATTAGAAAGAAGACACCCTGTTGTCTTTTGAGCTTTGAGTTTATTAAGGACATTAATAGGAGGTCCTCACCTGTTGTTCATGGGACTCCAGGTCAGGCTCGGTGGGATCTCCGCCATCCGCCGGTGTCACTGCTTTGGCGTATGACCAGGTCTTGTCTCCTGCTCGCTAGCGATAACAACTTTCATGCGGTAGTACTGTTCCAGGTCTGCCACACAACACTCCAGAAAAGCCGATCCTCTTGTCCTTCTCTGCATGTTGTCGCTTAAGCTCCTTGATATCCCCAATTAAATCCATTATCAGTTTTTGCGGGTTAGAGACGGTTGCAATTTCTCCAGACAGAAAGTCCAGCGCTTTATTAATCTCAACTTCCTCGGCTGAAATTTCTTTCTTTCTTTTGGTGTCATTTTGGTGACGATCGGATAACAAAATGAAGAAATATGACTGATTGTTAAAAATATATATTTTAGGCTATTAGGATGATAAGTGTTTTCATTCATATAAAGTAACGTTAGTGAAGACTTCTAAAGTCCAAAAATAATCATCCTGGACCAAAACGAGCGAACCGTGCGTGACGTCCGCCATTGATCGATGTATTATAATTCCATAATATACTTGCCTCTTAAGAGATTTAAATAGGACAAATTAAGTATAAATCCAATTATGGGCCTTCAAGAGAGAAGAGGTTTTAAGACTTTTGCTTGTTTGTATTGAAGGTTACTATTTTGTTTAAATATACTTCCTGTTTCCTAAAAATGGCATATGATCAAAATGACATATTGGAGTGTGTCCCCTCAACAGGTTCAGAAATGGTGAGATGTAGCTGATGACCACTGACAAGCACACAATTTCACAGGAACACCCAACACCTGTCAAAGCATTAACTATGAAACAAAAGAGAATCCAACTCTACAAAATAATCAAATAAATGGGCAGGGAAAATAAAGCCCTGATCAAATGAGCAAGCGTCCCTAGGGACGACATCTGTGAGATGTTCCTTTTGTTTTTCTCCAGACTGTGCAGCACTTGTACTGTAATTATGGGCACATGGCACATTTCACGTGGAGCTAAACATTATGTGGAAAAGAAAAAAAGAGACTATGTATTGCTCTTTTTTTTGGGGACCATAAATCTTCTCTGGGCTGCAGATGTGGATTTGACAGCCTCTGTAGCTCGTGTGCTATTTGCCATTTTGAATGTGTCCCTCACACTGAGCAGTTTTGTCTGCACACAAGTCTGAAAGCTTGACAAGAAAATAGCTTTTGGATACTTCAAGTGATTATTAGTGATGATTCATTGTGAGGGAACATTAATTATCATGACTTCATTCATGTCCCTTGTGTAATGTGTGAGTACAACGTCAGCTATGAAGTTAATGAAACAACTAAGATTTTACAATCATGACCTCTGGGTTATTAAGGATGTTCATACACTTAAAGGCACGAATGAGAAATCATTGAGTAGAGCCAAAAGAGCACATGTCACCTGTTAGATTTCAGATGCTGTAATCACCAAGTATAACCAAGCACTAACTTCTTCTTCATGTTTCTGGCCCTTTAAATAAAACGCGTTCTTGCTCATGTATCATCAACATGTTTCTTAAACAGGAAAAGATCAGTGACAGCCTCCCCGATAAAAGACCATGTACACTCTGAAATTTTTTTCTTCTTCTTTTGCTTTTACTCGTCAAAGCAATCCCTCTGACTGAGCTCTTCAAAACAAATGTAAAGTTATGTCCAAAGTGTTGTGTCCAAAGACAAATCGCCTTAAGTTGATTGATATTGAACAAATTTGGACTAAATCAGACCAACCGTTAGAAAATAAGTCTTAAAAATATGTACTTCTTTCATCCCACAGTTCAAAAAGGTGTAACAGATGTATTGCATACTAATGAGGCAATAGATATGGATATGAGCATAAATGGGTGCCCCGATGTGGTTGCCCTGTGGTGAAATGGCAGTCAAAGTTAAGGTTGTACCCCACCTCTCCGCCCTCAAAACACTGAACAGAATAGACAATTGCAGAAATGGATTGATGCACATTGTATATCAACACAGTTCCAAAACGGCAATTTTTTTCTAAATTGCACAAAAAGGAAAAGCCTAAAGTCTAGCCCTACTGCAAACATATGATGTATTGCAACGTTAGTATTATCATGCTTAATATGAGAGCAGTGTGATCCTGTAAAAGAGTCTAAGAGACACATCAGATACAAAACTGGTGTAGTAAAACATTACAATAAAGGACACCAATGAGGAAACCATTGTTTCGTTCTGGACTGCATATTTATGCAGTTTAACAAAATTGAAGGTTCACTAGCTGGCTTTATATTTGGAGCTTTCAACTGCACACGTTTTTTTTCTAAGTAATAAGCTCATCGGGAAAGTTGATTCTGCTCTGGGAGTAGATCTGGGGTTGTTGGTGGCGGTGTCAGATTGAGGATGCAGACGGACCTTCTCCTTATTACACACAATGCCTCAGACCATTTGTTGTCAGACAAGAGAGGAGGAGTCAAACCGGAGAACCTTCAGTCGTCAATTGAAACTACCGAGAAGCACCACAGGAAGTATTTTCTATCATTGACCATCACACAAACCCCCACCCCCCTCTGCAGGAAGGACAGCTCAAACACTAGACACTATCAGTACAACAGTAATACCAACATCATATGGAATATCATATCTCATTATAATTTTTCAGGCACAATATAACATTGAATATCATTGCATTCATTATCACTTGCAATATTGCATTTCAGATGAATTTTAATAATACACTCATTATCATGTTGATATTCTTAGACACAAATTTGCACAGTTTTTATTTGTTTATATATATAATATATATGGTTTTCCCTGTTATTTGGGGGCAAACACTGGTCCAGGATTTCATTAGGGATTATAAAAATCATATCTTATATTAACTTAACTTACTAATTTATATATATAATATCATACAATATCTTAACTTATATCTTATTGTATCTTACCTTATCAGATTATACCATACTTTACTTTATCATATAATTTCTGAAATTAAAAAAAGACATTTGAAAAGATCCATCTATTTCTCAAGTTGAAGCTTAATGTGTATAATACTGTAATTTTGTCAGTATTTGTCTATAAATAATAAATAATTACCTATTAAATAGATAAGGAATAAGTGAATAAGATGCACACTGTTTTCCAGTGTGCACCCCACTTCTCACCCAGTGCTGGGATAAGATCCAGCTGCTCTGCAACCCACAGTCAGGATAAGTGGTTATAGAAAATGGATGGGTGGATAAATCCAACAAATCAGCGACTGCAAGAGCGAACTTGAAAAGAAAAGATAAAAGTTGCAACATGCTATTCCAATTGAGAGAGTGGGAAGGTTAAAGAAGGGCTGGAGTAAGAGAGAAAACTTAATTGAAGAAGCTAACAATGAATATTTTTTGCTGCTGGACATAGGTGACCAGCAAAGAAAGATGGGGAATGCATGAGAGCGTTGAATAAGAAATAAACTACAGCCATACAATGCATAGGGGATGTCTTCATGACTGATGTACCACATTCACAACAGGAGCCTGTTGCTGTGTATTCTGTTTATAGATGTCCGTCAATATTAGCTCATAGTGCTGTTTGAAAGTCCGCCGCTCCGGTGGAGCACACATGGATTGATTTGTTGTTGTAGGCCTTAGTTCAAACAAATGATGATTGCAGCTTTCATGACAGTCTGTGAATGTCCTGTTCCGTTTGTCTGAACTTGAAAACCCATAAGGGGATGAGAAAATGAAAAGTTAGACGGAGAGAAAAAAAAGGGGTGAGGGAGGACAGAATGTGAGATCGCTGTTAATTGTGTGAATGTCACGCTCTGTGCAGGAAGGCTGTTGTTTTTTGGAGGTATTACCTTTCAACATCTTTCTGATCTCAGGCAACAAGTAATGGACTAGCTAATGTCAGATGTCTTTGAAATGCCTGTTAAATTATGTGTGAAACTAAACAAAAGCCTTTCGGGAAACAGATGTAACTAGGACCACTCAGTGCACAGAAAACAAAACTGACATAAAATTAATTAAACTCTTAATCTTGCTTATCTACAAAAACACTTAAAGAAATCAAATTACCCAACTAGAAAACTTTTTTCCTAAACCCAGGTGATTCCTTCCTTCCTTGTATCTTTCTAGCACTAGTGGGAGCTTTATCTTCAACTGTTTTTAAGCCATAATTTCTCAACTGTTTGGCTGATTGAGTTCAAATTTCATGCATATGAATCAGAGATCTAACACGCTTTTATAATATTTTATTCTACTAGATCATATTTTAACCCACTTCGTCATGAAAATCGCAATTTTTTAACAATAGTCACATTTAAGTTGAGGGGAATCAGAGGGAATTGCTTGTACTATGCAGGGGACTGGGGGATTTTTAGCGATATACCGTTGCCGTCGGGGAAAACAGCATTGGCCTAGTTAATTATTGATTATTTATATATATATATATATTAAAAAAATATAGTTTTAATATTTTTAATATATTAAAAAATATTTATTATAAAATATAATATAATAAAATATATATAATAGTATATAATATATATAAATATATATAATACCATTATTAAAATATTATTTTTCTCAAATATTTAAGAATATTTATGAAGCTAATAATGATTAATAATTACACCAAATGACATTCCAAATTACAATAATAAGTTTTCATGGGCATATTATAAGGGTGACACTATTACTGCTTTAAAGGGTCAGTGTGTAAAATGAAACGCAACATTTAAAACTTTTTTTTTGTGAATAATCAGCTAAAATTTTAAATATAATTATTTAAAATTTATTTTCCATGGAGGCTGTAATGTTACACTGCCATGTTTCTACGGGCGCCACAATGGTCAAACCGATGACTAGAGAGAGGGCTTCTCATTTTCATTTGAAGTGTTAGACCGATGATCTATTCTCCAGAAAAACAATGAAAAAGTTGTTGCTGGCTTACTAATTTCATCTCAGCAGGTGTGGCAGAGTAGCACGCTGCAAGAGGATCCCCTTTTCCCTTCCGCTAACCCACCCACTGGATTTTAACTAAAACTGTGTGCCACAACTGGGTCAGAAAAGTTTGGGTTGCAGTACCCCCACTCAGATATTGCTGTTAACCAAGTGTTCGCTGTACCGTCTCTTTTCGTTTCCCTTAGGGAGGAGGGAAACAGTCGTCAGAAGAGCTAGCACCACCTCCACAATGTAAAACAAATATTATTTGTTATCCATTGAGGAAATGCTGCGATTTTGACACTTGGGCCATCGTAGATTCTTGGATAGGGCGGGGTGAGCTGAGATGCAATATAGTATGGAATCTGTAACTTCACCACTAGATGCAACATCATTTTCTTTTTCTATTTAGTAAATTAGACAACATTATAGCTGCTTTTGTTATTGTTGTTGTATAACATCAATAACATCAATGAAATTGTTTTTATTGCAATGCCAAACCAACATTTGTAATTCATGTCATGTTTCAGAAAAAGAAAAACATATCTTCTTAAAAATATATAAATCCATTTTAGACAAGAATCTATCTGTGAGAATGTCAACTGTATATAATTCTTGTTGTTGCTCAATACTGATCTGATTTACTGTAATTCCACCTTTCAGACCATGCAGTGAATATGTGTCAGGAGAGGACGAGAGCCCACAGTCTGACTCTTTGCACAGAATTAAAATGTCAGACCATGAGTCTTTGACCTCTTGACTCTGTATGTAAATCATATGAGGGGTTTTGGAGAGAAGAATGAGAAGATAGAGCTTGGCTTTTAGGAGGAAATAAAGCTGCTATTCTCTCCAGGTGGTAAAATGTAGGGTTTTAACATTATTAGCATTTTTACGTCTGAGAAGTGTAGCACTTTAGGAGATCTATTCTGCTTTGTTTCCCCCTTATTTTGATTAAAAGTTTAATGCTAAAGTAGTTACAAATAAGTATTGATTGATGTTGGGAAAGGTCAGTGGGTATAGTCCCAACGCTAACGGCAGCTTTATCTCTATTTAGCCCAAAGTTGGTGCATATGAATGGCCTTGAGGAGATCTATATTGTGTAAATCGTCTTTTACTCAAATATTCATATTTTAATAAATTCAGGGAGCTTTTTTTTTTAATTTGTTTTTTTATGAAAAGCACTATTTTTGGATACAACATTACATTTAATTTGAGGAGTTCAATAACAGGGTTTGCATTCACAATGGATGGAATTAGGGGCTTTTCAGGGATTACAGTGTAGGCTTAGTTTCTTAATCATAGCTTCTGAGATAATATTAGTCCCATAGGGCTTAAGAAGGCATTTCATCTCTTTTTAATGTACAGTAGAATAACAGTCATATGTTTGAAACTTTTCAGTCACGGTTTAAGTTCAACTAAAAGTTATTTGTGGGTTTTAATGCAAACATTTATTTGTTCTGACACATTGTGTCTCAACATGTTCATTGTCCTCAATCTGATCGTCGTGTACTTGGTCCAAAGGTGGGCAACAGGGAGAATCAATGTGTTTTAAAAAAGCCATCTATATCAAATCAAAGACAGAGAACACAGCATTTGATTGACATCCCAACTCTGTATGTGAATTGCAATGGATTTTCCATGTCTTGTGGTTTCCCCCCTCCACCGCCCCCTTTGCAGTGCTATTGACCTGTTGGCTAATGAAATTGCCATGTGTCACTTTGCACGACAGGTGTCAGTCTCCAGCTTGGCACATTCACACACATCCCGGGAGAGAAAAAGGGCCACTGTATCGATCAACGTTAATTATGCGTATGCAGCAGGGGAGGGTGCATGCTGGTCTGTGTCTCCTCCAAAGGAGTCGATAAAGGTCAGGCAATTAGTTTTTTTTCCTCTCAATTTTTTTTTTTTACTTAGTCTACTGCAGTGGAGTTTCAGACTGAAAGCACCAACAATTCAGAAACTGGTCAGCAGACAAATTTTGGTGGTCAAAAAAGCCATTTGACATACAAAATATATACATGAAAATTAGGTGTCTCATAAAAAACCTATCATAAAAACTTAAATTTAAAAATAGGAACAGGTGGTTCATAAAGTCAAGGTTTTAAAGAAGCATTTTAGAGATGTACATATAAGCCTTAACTAAAGAACAGGCAATACCTTTCCCTTCATCAGGCAGTCGGAAGAATGATGATAGCTGACTTAGCTGAATTAGCTATGATGTCCTGGTCTGCTGGAAATCACTGAGGTATGAAACCTTCTTTTATTACTTCTGTGGTTTACCAATGATCCCTGTTGGATTGGTTACAAAACCTTTTTCATCGAATGCAGAGAGGGTTACATTTTGCGAAATTCCCATGTGGATCCATACCCTTTTAGATTGGTGGTAATGAGTTACTTCCGCTTTGCAAACATTTCCAGTTTTTGAAATGACAGTATGATCATTTGATCATGATAATTCTAACCCTAACCCTGCTTTTGAGATCAGTATTGTCATGAAGAAATAATTGGCAGTTTCTAGAGGGGATGTTGTGCTGAAAAGATTGGCATGTTGAACATTATTTATTATGGTATATTAAGGTTTAGGTTTGGAGCTAACGCTGAAACCTGGATTACAGGTTTTTTGTGAGATCAATCAATCAATCTTTATTTATATAGAGCCACTTCTCAACAACAGTTGTCTCAAGGTGCTTTCCAGAAAGAGCATGTCTAGACCAAACTCTTTATATAATTATCTACAGAGACCCAACAAATTCCTCCTTGAGCAAGCACTTGGCGACAATGGTGAGGAAAAACTGCCTTTTAACGGGCAGAAACCTCGAGCAGATCCAAGACTCAGGGTGAACGGCCTACTGCCATGACCGGTCGGGTTTGAAAAAAAAGAGACAGAGACAGAGAGAAAGAGAGAGACACGGGTGAGGAGAGATACAAACGTGGGAAAGAGCAGCAAAGATATCAGCTGTAAACAACTTTCATCAACCTCTCCATGGTCGGGATGAGACGTGAGAGAGATGTGTCCTATTGCATGATTGGTTCCAAATAAAATCTGCAACTGGATAGTTTAGCAGTTAAAAAAAAAGCGAATGTATCCCTGGATCAAGTAACTGTAGGTTAGAGAGATGGATGTTTGATGAGAAAGGTGTCTGTGCAGATGCGCAATCATCAAGGTCATGGTAATGCATGTGGGTTGAATGCAAAGTAACTGGACTTCTGTTTTGGCTTGATGAAATTTAACCTCTCATCCATCCCAAGACTATCCCAACTGGGCTTTCATCAAGTCTGACAAGAAAGCTAGGTAGATCAACTCCACATAGGATGGGAGGGACAGGCACTAAAGCACAGTCTGGTTCTGGAACTCCACAGATCCGCAGTGAGACACATTATCTACAAATGGAGAAGACTTGGAACAATATTGAACCTTCACATAAGTGTCCCCCACATCCAAAATTCCTCCAAGTGCTCAACAAAAGCTCATTCAGGAAGTCTTAAGAAATCCACATTCAAGAGAGACATCCATGAAACTGCATGCCTCTCTCACCTTAATACCATTTGGGAGTTCATGGCAACTGTTCCAAAGACACTGGGCAAATATTCAAAAATTGCATCCGTGGATGGGTGGGGAGGTGACTGACAATAACCGTTGTTGCTTCAGGTCAACTTCGCCATAATTGAAGGAAATGTTTAATATACTAAAAAACTATGTAGGATAGTCTTCTTCAAAGATGGGCGTGAAACCCCATTACGACAGCAACCGAAGTGATGTCAGAGACTGAGCTCCATCTTCTTGCACCCAGGTGGTTGAAGAAATCAAAACAGGCTCCAATCCATTTCATACCACTGTATAGTGATTCTGGCCAGCTAGCTTACTAACCGCTAGTTAGCCAATCAGGTCTTAAGTTTTTCAATTCTTCTGGCTGATCGAATCATTATTTCAGGGTGGGCAGATTGATATTGAGCATAAACTCAATGTTCTACATGGTGTAATACGTCCCATAGTTCTGTCCCGTCCTATCAGGGCTACATAACTATAACAATATATACAACTGAACAGCGTGCAGTGGGAAGGAGATCTATCTTGTAAATAATTTATTTTACTCCAATATTTCAGATGTTATTCACTAAGGGAAGTATTTTACAAAAAAAAACAAAAAAACATTTTTTTGGACATTAATGACTTCTTGACCTTCGGTCGGAGTTAGTCCAAATTCAGTGAATTGGCTCAATAAGTTCTCTTTTGTAAATATCATGTTTTACTCTAGTAGTTCATATTTTACTCACTAGCGGGAGCCTTTTTCATGAAAAGCTGTTTACTCAAAAACTATTTCATGGATCATTTTCAGATTTTGTACCCAGATAGACCTTAGTGTGAGGAAGATCTCCTTTTCATAGGGATTATTTTGGAAAAGGAAAGTTGTACATTTCTGACACTAGGGAGAGCACGATCTAAAAAAAAAAAATGTATACGAGTATAATTTTTCAACCGTTGGTCCGATTTAGCCTAAATTTGGTGCA
Source organism: Lophius americanus (assembly GCA_037951165.1). Lineage (NCBI taxonomy): Eukaryota > Metazoa > Chordata > Actinopteri > Lophiiformes > Lophiidae > Lophius > Lophius americanus. The sequence continues at coordinate 7,861,693 of JBBDHG010000028.1, read as the reverse complement.
TATTAATTAATTTGAGAAGATTTATCTTGTATTCATGATGTTTTACTTAAAAAAGTTCATATTTCACTCACTACAGGGATTTTTTTACATTATTAAAAAAATTATGTTTCCAGATATACCTCAAAAACTATTTCTTGGATCATTTTCAAACTTTCTACCCCCATAGACTTTTACACAAGGAACTGGGTTGATTTTGGGAAAGATCGGTTGTATATTTACAACACTAGGTGGAACTTTAGCTTCAAAAGTTTCAAGCCAGTCATTTTTCAAACTGTTAGTCCGATTTATTCCAAATTAGGTTCATGTGACTGGTCTTGCAGAGATCTATATTTGACATTTGTATGTATGGTATATTTCCCTCTACTGTTTTTTGGAAATTACTTCACATTTAATTTGAGAAGATCAATCGGTGGGGGTTGTTTGTACACCCGCTGTGGCGACCCCCAAAGGGAACAGCCGAAAGAAGAAGATGAAGGGGCGATGGGATTGGGCACTTTTCAAGGAATAACCTTATAATCAGGGACCACAGCATAGGTCTAATAGTATTGTGGTAACGTAGTCGGGGCAGCTCTGTCCCTCAAGGAGCATAAAACCTTTGCATCAAATAAGCAAAGCACAAACTTTTGACTTGTAAAACCATTGAAAGAACTGTTGAGGTCAGTGCAGACCACACCCCTGGGGAAGAGAGACGGCAAGAACACAGTCCACAGACCCTGGAAATGGCGTCCTTCAACGCTTTCTTGCTTGCACTCCAGTTCCAGCAGTTGGGACAGTGTGGACCCCAACATTAAACTCTTAATGTATTTTTACATGTGAAATGTTTCTTCTTTGTGTTTCTGACACTTCAACCTAGAAAGGTGGAAATCTCTCTAGAGAGCTTTTTGCGGGCTCTGTACAAACATTGCAGAGCAACCCACACCTCTGAGATAAAGAAGGGTTTTTTTCCAAATTTAAGTTAAAACGGACAAGGAAAATATGCAGCTGCTAATATAACAATAAGACATAATTATCAATATTATATTTCATTATTCAAAGACATACCTCTAAAATTTTACAAACTGCACCTTTAACATAAAATTTTTCCTGGCCTTTCTCTGTATTTAAAGAGGTTTGTCAGAATGAAAAATAAAAACTTCCAATCACAATAAAACTGTTCCCTCTCTGTCTCCCATTCCTCACCCTCTCAACCTTTCTGTTTCCCTATGTACTGGCTGTAAATAGAATCTGTCTCTACCATCAGCTGAGAAATAAAAATAGACAGTTGGCTTCAGTTTTCCTCTTGCTAGGCATTAATAATGCTGCATGTTCTCAACAGTTGCTAAGTCAATTAAATCACTGGCCTACGGCCATCAGGCCACAGATTGGCATCAACCTGCAAAAATGTACTACTGGGCTAATACACAATGTTCAGTACCACAGATTACCCAAAGTTGTGGTGATCCATGACTCGTTTGTGAATATCCTGAGTCAGTGAGGAACAAGATCAACTCCTGTAACTTGATGCGCTTCTGCATCGAATGTTTAAATTATCTACCTACATTGTAAATTAAAGTAGTTTTAGGTAGAATTCTGAAAAGCATAGCATAACCTGTTAACTTAGCAGAAATTAGAAAATGGAGTCAGATAGCCAGTTAGCTTAGCAATAGATATAAGAAGGAGTCAGATAGGTCACGCAAGGTAATGAACCAAATGAAAGGAGGTCATAACACACCGCCTTCCTTGGAGCAGAACATCCTGCAGATAACAGGATAAAATGGCCAAAATATGGAGTTGTTATTGCACGAAGGGAGCTGGGATCCAAGGGCAAATGTCTGGCTGAAATCCAGGGTAGTGAAGCATATGTACCCAGACAGGAACATGCCTGCTGAAGATCAAGAAAGGGGGCCGCTGAAGATGGAGAATAAAACTGTTTGGCTCGTGGTCACTTGGTAGAAAATCGTAAGGCGGCTAAACTAATCCATAGGTCAGGGTTGGAAACTCGGTGATCTCAAACTCCGGAGTTTGATGATAATGTAATGCTTGGGACACAGTGATGATTTCCTTGTAGGTTGAAATAAACCTGTTTGATTTGTAAATAGTTTGTAGCGACGTCATCCTTCTATTCGGCCTCTCGCTTAGGATCAGGTTTCCGTAAGGGACTGGATCTTTGGGCCTGGAATGGACAGCTCAGCCTCGAAAATTTGAACACAACAGCATTCTGAAAGGTAAGGCTGAATGTCTTGAGATGCACTGAAAATGTTTCTTTCATTTCTAAAAATGGTTTCGTTTATTATGATCTTTCCTCGGCAAGATCATGATGATATGCTTTTTTAGGGATTCTTGAGCTTTATTTCTTTTTATTTTCCTAAATTTTATTAAAGACATGTGAAGAGAACTGCATTCTTGCTGTTTTGTGGGCGTGGCTTAGCTTGCTTGATTTATTTCTACCTTGACCATCACCCATCTTCAATTTTTCTGGGTACATAATTCATCTTCAGAAAATTCTTGATTTGTTGGATCTTCTGAAGGTCGTTTGCAGTGGACTGTGGTTAAAGGTTAGAGAGCAGGGAAAAAAAGGGAAGAGGGGACCTCCAGCTGCCTCTGGGAACTTTCACAGATAAAAGTTTGTTTCTGACGTTATGGAGAAGTCTGGTAGTTCCGGAGTTTGAAAAGATTGCAGGGTGCCATTTTCTCCTTCCTGCGGCACTGATGGACAACATTGGTAAATCAGACCAACTGACTGGTTTGCCCTAGACTGTCTCAAATGCTGCCCTAAAAAGACCAGGATGATATACACTCAACTCCAACAGCTTTTCCAGAAGTCGTAGAGATCTGAGGGAGAGATCAAGTGATCTGAGAGAGATCGAGAGATCTAAGAGAGATTGAGAGATACGAGAGAGGGATCTTTTGATTTTTAAAACTTTTTATTTTAAAATCCTTTAAAAACCAGCTGCATAAATATTATCAAAAAACGCACAATATTGTGAATTACAATACCTATTTAAAAATAGTTTTGAACACTATTTCATTCCCTGATACAGAACATATTGCATTACTGTAGTACCACTTTTTCATAGCTTCATTCATGTCATTCATTTCTTAAAAATAGTGAAAGTCAACGAAGATTCTTGCAGTCACCAATGAAATAAATACAGGGAGATTTGGGCCATGTCTCTCCAAATTGTGTAAAAACTATTTTAAGAGCATCAATTAGGTTACCCAGTCTTTCACATTCATGTTAGCAATAGACAATTGTCTCAACTTAAGCACATAAGGGACATTTATCTGAAATTGTGTGGTTCATCATTGAGATAAAAACATTTTCTGCGATGGCGACATGTAAATAATCCAGTGTTAGTTACCAGTTCATTCTTTTAGGGGTGGTTTGTACAAAACCCTCCACACTGGTTTTGTGCCACTGTCCACCTCCAGTTTCTTCCTCCACACCTAGTTAACTCTCCCATTCAGTTTGTTTCTGTTTAATAGTTTCACACATTTTTTCCTCTAACTGTGTAGAAATTCACCAATCACAGCCTATCCTCTCAAAATGGGCCAGAGAATCCATCCAGTTTGGGCGCAAAACCAAACTCTTGAAATGGCTCAGTCTCATCTGGAGTGTCCATTCTTTCACCGTATTCCTGCAGCATCCTAGTTTCCTCCCGAGTTAGTCTCTTAGTCCACTTATCCAAAATGTACCTTACTTGTCGAGTAGACCTTGACATGAGAAGAGTGTTTTCTGTTAAAATCTCTCAAGCTAAAAACATCAATGTTTGCCATTATTTTACCCAACATGGGTTCAAGAGCCAATGCATACAGCATTCCTGAGAGCGAGTAGCCCTGTTTCAACCCTGCACACTCTGAAATGGGAGCTCAGACCATAATATTCAGAACACTCTCAACATCTTCATCTTACCTATAAGACCTGGGCTGAGATAGAAACTGCCAAGAGTTTTCCAGAGGTAACAATGATCAAAAGCATTTTCCTGCTCAAAAATTCATGCCCAAATAAATCGAGATGTCCAAAATATTTCTAATTAAGGATACATTATCCAAATGGACTTACCAGACACATAGTAAGTCTGGTCCTGGTGAATGACTTGGTCCATCACCTCTCTCAGTCTGTTGATCAGTGCCTGGGACAGGATCTTATAATTAGCAAAGAGAAGGGATTCAGGGTGCCAGTTTTTTTATTTCACATAGATCTCCGTTTTTGGTAAAATAGTTAATACTGCTCTCCTCCAGCTCAGTGGCAAAGACATATATTTAAAAATCTCATTAAAAACTGCTAAAACATCATCAAAAATTTATTTCCAGAACTCTTTGTTGTCTTCTACTGGTATTCCATCGATTACAGGGGCCTCTACCCCGTCGATGCCTTTTAGGGATGTGAAAAATTCAGATGATCCCAGCGGTTCTTTCAACCTAGCGTTTACATCTTCTGGAATATTTGGTAGATCTTCACAGAAGGATCTAAGCAGCTCATCTTCTTTGTTTAATCTAGTGTAGAGTTCTGAATAAAAATCAAGTTCTTGTCTCCGAATTTCATGAGAGTCTCTGAGTTCCTGTCCAGTGGTAAGAATGCAGAGCATGAATTAATCTGCTTTGCCCATTTTTTCTTCAAGATCAAAGAAAAACTTGTTGAAAACATCCATCAGTGCGGGGACTCTGGAAGCGTGACCGTACCAGTGTGCCCTGAGTTAGTGTTTAGTAGGTCTTTAAGGAATGTTTATTTAGACTTGAGATCTTCAATATGATCTCTATTTCCAGAAGACTCTGCTAAATTCTGCAGTTCAAAAACTTAATTTTCTAGATCCTTCAGCGATCTGGTGTATTCCCGGAGACACTGACAGTGTGCTGCTGACGGAATTGCTTTATCTCCATTTTTCCAGAATCCCACCACTGTTTTGGAGATCCTGTTTCAGGTTTTTAAAGCCTTTCCAGAAAAACCTTAAAAAATCTTTAAAATTGGAATCAGATAAAAGGGATGTATTAAAATCCCATTGTGCACATCTAATTTTTACATTTCTGATTAAAACATTACAGATAGAAACAGAAGAATGATCAGTAAAACCAGCAGGTATCATTTTGCATTTTTTGAGAATGTTAATTAAAATCGTGTTTAAAACAACACCGCTCTAACTTAGCCAGGGATAATAAATCCCCTCAAGTTTGAGCCCAGGTTTATTGTCTGCTGTCACCCATCAGTCTTCTCCACACATCCGCTAAATCATGGGTTCCTATCAATTGTTTCTATGCGTTCTGTGTAACAGTATGTGGCTCCAGATGGTTTCTGTCCATAACTTCATTTTCAGTACAATTAAAATCTTCTCCTAAAAAAACCCCAAAATATCCTCAACATCAACGTTACTTAAAACGCTGCATAAACTTGCAGTCGGAGCGAACACATTCATGAAAACAATATTTAAATGTTCAAATTTGACCTTCATCACTATCACTCTGCCCTCCACTGCTTATCCACCTCAACAGCCACAGGGGTAAATTTGAGGAAGGGGAAGCCCACTCCTCCATTGTTCATGCTCTTATGAATCAGGATCACCCCTCCATCCCGCTCTCCCCTCCCATGGTCACGTTCAATTGCTCTGTCACTGCGTTTCTTGCACAACAATTACATATTGTTACATATTTTACATATTTTTATCTTCATCAGTTGATATAGTTGCAACCTTTTTGCTGCATCTCTTGTTCAAATTTATATTTAATGTGCTTGGAAAAAACACAGACTTACCCTCAGTGGGTAAATGTCTTATTCATCATCATTGTTGATCTGTTGTCTGATTTTTGAGTCAATTTTTTTTCAGTCTGTAAACCTCATGCTTAGTTAAACCCCCTCTACCTTTAATGCTCATTTTGAGCGGAGCAGAGTTGGAAAGCAACTCTTCTATTCTAAAATTCTACCTCTCATGTTATTCATGTCATTCATGAATAACATTCATGTCTCATGTCATCATTGTTCACTGTTCAAAAATTGCTTTAATTTTCCGGCACTGTAGGCTTTTATGGTTTTATGGCCACCAGCCACTCTGAAGTCAGAAGAAACAGACAAACGTATCTCCCAAAGCAATTCCACGTTCCACAATGGCGTTCACCTTTTAAACATTGTCCACAAATAGGACAACAGCGTTGTTGATTACTATTGTGACCGATAACCGGTCCCACAGCTAGGGTCTAGTCCTCCACTGAACAAGGGAATGCCGGCGTGATCCTTACGTCGTGCATTCCTTGTAAGTCTGACAAACTCAAAAAAAAAAAACAAGGAAAAAAGATCATTCACGACCACGCTCACACGTCTGTCTGCACACTCACTCCATTCACACACACAGAGACAGAGAGAGACAGCGACAGAGAGAGATTCATTGGGGAGGCAAAGCTAGGGAAGGGCGCCTAAGGTCAGACTAGAACCTTCCCCTGCCGACAGGCTTCTGCTCTGCCTACCCCTACCCGTGTTTGAATGACCTCCATAAGGTGACGTAGATGGGCAAAGTTCAAATGGGCTGTTGTCATTGGTCCAGGCGTCCAACATGATCGAAGCCTTATGAGTGTTGAATGATCAGTCATTTGGCCTTGGCTGTACATTGAAATGTTTATTAACTAAATTGAAAACAAAACTATAGGTTCTCTCTGTTATGTAAGGTGAGCTAGCTGTAAAAGTGAACCCAAAAGGCCTACCCATAATTCCATGCCTGGTGCTAGAGCTTTCTATTGAGATGATATTTCTTGGTTCAAGTACTCTGAGGGTACGAAGATTTGCACGCAGCTGTTCTCCCATGAACAGCTCCATCCAGCAGGGCTTTGTCATCTGCAACCAACATGGTTAAGCTTATATGGACCTAATGTGTCCAGTTATGTGAGAGGACAAGCCTCATCAGTGAGTGTGAGTAACCAGCATTATATTATGTGGTTCCCAATTTTTATGTTATGAATAAAATCTAAATTAACAGCATTTTTGACAAATTTCATTAAATCCCTGAATAGTGCGGGGAAGAACTGGGTTGATATCGGTGAAGGTAGGCTGTATATTGTAGACACTTTGGGGAGCTTTATCTCCAAAACTGTTTTGGCCATAATTCGTCATCCGTTGATCCACTATAGTCAAATTTTGGTGCATATGAATCATCTGTATATATCATATTTAACTCAAAAAGTTCATAATTTACTCCCTAGTGGGAGCTTTTTAAGGAAAGTTAAGTCCAAAATTAGTACCTATGAATGAGCTTGAAGATATATATCTTTCGCGCATCATGTATTGCTGTAATAGTTCATATTTTATTCATTGGGGGGAACTTTTTTTTTATTTCTTAATTTTTTTTAACAAAAACATTGTTTTTCTGACATAACATTACATTACATGCTTACATTTGAAGCATTTAGTCGACCACATCTGATAAAACAGCTTACAGGTCATGCTGGTTGTAAACACGCTCTCCTGCTAGAATATGAACCAGCTCATGGATGCAGAGGATCTGAAAGAGTACTATCGGACTATGACCATGGATATCATACAACGATAGTATGATCTATATGTTTATCTTGATGCTGACAAAAAGTGGAGCTCTTTAGAACAATCTCTCCTTTATGATTAACATAGCAACACAATCCCCACACAGACACCAGTGACTGTGTCCCACTCTCACTTCTTCCCGGCTCTCCTCATCTTCTTGTGTATGCTCAGTTTGAGTAAAGTTTCCCATGTTGTCCTTGTTTATGTTGCATTCCAGTTCAAATTGATAGGCTGGACAGATAGTATTTTTAACTGTTGAATTATAAGAAAAGCCTTTATTAATCCTACGACGGGGAAATTGCAGTGTTACAGCAGCAAAGAGCACAAGAGCAATATGAATAACAATATATACACTATAAAATACACAAATTGGCAATATTCAGTAAATTTATTGTGCAATGTGAAATGTAAACATGTTGAATATTACACAGTCCCATAATATAAATTGCAAGTGAAGCGTAATTGTGTACATGTGCGGGTACGTTTGGGTCAGTGTATGTTTGTGAATAAGGATAAGCAGTTCAGAAACTAGCCATTGCAACCTTTTGACATCACTACGCAGAATACATTGCAACATAAAAAGAAATCGTGACCTACGAGTAAATTATTTTTCAGAATTTGGACAAACTACGGGATGTAGAGTAAATTTAATGTTGTATTTATACAGTTGATACCGTCAAATATGTTTTAAAGCAGTGATTCTCAATTCGGAGTCACTCGTCACAGACCCATTTTCAGTGAGTTACGCACCTTTGCTGTGCTTTTATTTTGAAGGGGATTTTTTATGCAGCGGAATACTGTTTATTCACACTCCTTGACAGTAGGTGGCGATAATGCCCTGTAATGCTAATTAACACCTGCCATTTCACAGCATAGGAGAAGACCCGCAAAGCTTGTTCTGTTATGCTAATTGAGCATGGCGAAACATAAGTACGCCACCGACTACATGAGATATGTATTTTCATACATTGAGGACAAAAACCTCAGTGTGTTCTCAGCTGCTCCTCGTTTTGGCTTATTATTAAACTTGTTTTATGTGTTGGCATACTTTGATATTCAGTACTATGTCATTTTTTCATTAAATACATTTGAGAAGTTCAATATTTTCCTGGATTTGGGTCGTGACTTGTCATCAAGGGGTGATGTTGGGTCCCAAAGCTAGACCAGTTGAGAACCACTGCTTTAAAGCATACAAGTCTTGACAGACGGGGCATCCTTTAAATTATATGATTTTCAGTGATGATTGGTTTTCGATCAACATTCAAAGTAAGCTTTGGTTGAGACTTGGTCCGGCAGCTGTTTCTCGATTATTGGAGCCTGAATGAGCTGGAGACTCTGGGTTACATGAAATACTTCCAGTTGAGGCTTTTTCTTAGAAGTGGAATGCACCACCCTGTGTGCATGAGAATTCAGAGAGGAATTTAGTGATGACTCTCATGGTGCACTTTGGAGAACATCCACACTGAAGTAAAAAATTAGATTGTGAGAAAATCCTTAGCTTCTTTTTTCGTTGGAAAAGATTAAGGCTTATCTCTTTCATGAGTGGAATATGATATTGATGTTTTTGTTAGTATCAAACCAGACAAAAAAAAGGAATTACTTTTTTTATTTTTACCATTATCTTAGAAAAAAGTTGTTTCATGCTAACTGTTTTCAACTCTGTATGTGAGATATGGAGGAAAGTGGCAAGAGGATTTCTTAGGACATTTCTCTGGTGCTCCTGCCAGGTGCATTACCTCCCAACGATGCACCCTTACTGGCTCAGGATCCACTTGGAATTGTTTAAGGTGAAAGCGGCAATTTGTTCAGGCTTAGAGCTTTACAGCCTCAGGCAGTGACTGAATACTACAATTAGGTAGACCCAGAACTCAGTGGAGGGATATCATCTGGACTGGGAAAACCTGGATGGATGGAAAGATGGACCACATGATTAAGTGATTTTGGTTGATGTAAACAATCAGAGGTACTCCACTGTAAGAACAGGGCTGATGGGAGGCTGTTGGTGGCTTTCTGTGATCAATGATTTTTCCACCTTGTAACACAGGGTGTCACGATCTCAGTGCTAATTACACTTTGATGTTTGTTTATGAAAGGATAAACCAGGAGTGGAGAAAAAAGTATATACATAAAAAATGCCACAGACTCCATAGCTGAGGAATGCCCAGTCTCTATCTGCTCAGAAGATTAAAGATAATTTGAACTAGAAAGCTGGAATTTACATTTGACCCAAATGTCAGCGGCATATAGGGGGGGCTTAGATGGCTCTAACATAACATTTGAGGTTATCACAGCCTGGTAATGAAGGCGCACAGGACAGTCAGACCTAGAAAGGCTTCTGGATGCGTTTTTCATCAGCAGAGGTTTGACAGAAATTCTCGGGGTGCAGATATGGGTTACAATCTATAATTATTACCTTATAAAAGCAGCTCTGAGATAAATTCATCAACACCCTCAGGCTACTGAGGGATATACCTTTTCATCAGAGCTGAGGGAGATGCTCACGGTGATGTTTTGACTTATCTAACTCACTTTGTGTGCAGTATTGAGTCCCATCCTCTCCTTCATATACATCTGACACATATTACCCCCTGGCCACCATTGCCAAAACTTTAGTTTGCGGATGACCTTTGCTAATGCTCCGGCTCCAAACGTACAATCCTGGTAGCCAAAGAGCTCTACTCCTTCTTAAAAGAAATAGAAACATGGTCAAATACATTGAGAATCAAACTGAACCTTGACAAAATACATGTGTCTTCCTCAACAAAAACCCTCTACTGTTTCTTAAGAACACTCTTAAATTTACAGTATACGATCAAGAAATCAAAATGAGCAAAGTAGCAAAATTACTGGAAGTCACATTGCAACACAATATGACTTGGGCCAAAAATATCACGAATCTGGAACATAAAGCAAACAAACTCAACCATCTCAAAGCCCTCAGTTGAAAACATGGTGCAGCTCCCCCTTCAATAGCCAAGGTCTAGCTGACATACATCTGACGACTACAAACAATCCAAGACAAATCCCTGAATCTCACCCACTGACTCCCATCATACATCAATAACCATTATCGCCACACCATAACAGGTATAAAATCATTGAGGCAAAGGAATACAGTTCAGGCACTGAAATACTTGACAAGAGCATCCAAACATCCTTCCCTCCACACAACAATTAAAGAAGCAGAGCAAACAGTTAACACCCCCGTCTTTCATTGGGCAACTGGCTGATTATCCTCTCATCTGATCCAACTTAAAAGAACATGATATGGTGAAGACGGTAATCAGGATGCGTTTGAACCATCTCATCGCTTAGTAATTATATATCATGATTATTCATATATAATATGAGATGTCAGGCTCATGTATCGTTCTACGGATTTACATATGAGCGGTCGTACCAAAGTACTCGACAGCATTTATTTCTTTTTCACGTTTTGCTTACAGAGTGCGTAAAACCACTTCTTGAAATTAATTGCATGAGAGAATCATGTAACTTTTGTCCACCTTGTTGACCATTCAGTATTTATCAAGCCCTTATGTTTGACCAAATGGAATGTGACAATGGGTTATTTCAGCGTTTAGGCGCTGGATGGATGCAGTAGTCAGTTGTTTGGTTTTGCAGCCCAGACACATCTCCAAAGCATATTTTGCACATGATTTGTTCCTGGAATCTGAATTACTTTCAAACAATGGGCAAAGATGATTGGCTAACTGTTTATATCAGTGAAATAGTATTAACTACATCTGGGATATATTTGCACAGTCTACGCTTTTCAGGGAACAGCTCTAAAGGAAATCAAGTGCTCTGTAAACCCATCAGGTCAGGCACTTTCCTTGAACTTGATCATATTGCAAAGCCAAAATAATGATCAACATTTTAATTCTGTCATTCGTGTAGTCTTAATACAATTTTATGTTTAGAAAGAAAGAAAGAAAGAAAGAAAGATTCCTTTATTAGTCACATAGAGTCATACACAGTACAACATAGTGAAATTACTTCTCTGCATTTGACCCATCCCTGAGGGAGCAGTGGGCAGCCCCTCGTGGAGCGCCCGGGGAGCTAAGGATTCAGGGTCTTGCTCAAGGACCCTACGACAAGTAGACCCTGGTGGGATTCGAACCGGCTACCTTCCGATCGGGAGACGGCCGCTCTACCCACTGAGCCACAGCCGCCCCACAGGGAAAGGTTCTTAATTGGAGCATATAGGCAAGATTCTGCTCCATAAATTAAATTATAGTTGGTCAGATTTAGTCCACATTTGGTAATTGTAAATCAACTCGACGTGATCCGTCTCGTATATATCGTACTTTAATCTAATATTTCATATCCAGTTTAAGGAGTTAATCAGGGAGATTGTTAGGTTTAGCTTCTTCACAGGACTCAATTGCAAACACACAAAGTAAATATTCAGATACGTTTGTTCAGAAACTAAGGGAAAAAACATAAAAACTTAAGTAGAAAATAATAAGTACAAACTAATGATGCAAACTAAAAGTTGCGGGAGCAGGGCAGGAGATGGACTAGAGCAAGAATAGACGAGACCATTGGCAGGTGAACCAGGAAAGTAACATGGGCAACAACACAGACAAGAGCACGGAGATCCAACAAAGACATAGTCCAGGACACAGACTTAAATACACAAGACTAACGAGACAAATGGGAAACAGGTGAGGACTTGGGACAGGTGACAACCTTTAACAATTAGGGAGGAGACACTGGGAAACAGGATTCACACACATATTAACACACAAACCAGACAGTAGGAAGATGAACAGAGAAACTAAAAGAAGGAAGTCTCAGAGAGGAAAGAGGAAAAGACTCAAAGGAAGGGAAAGTACAACGAAAATGAACAAAGAACCAAACCTCACAATAAAACCAGAAACAATCTCAAACTAACAATCAACTACAAATATAAAACAGAACAGAACCATGACATTGCTTGTACAAAACATACACTTTTAAGGGATATACCCTTTCTATCAGGTATGACAGCATATACCTAGTCATTAATGGATATACTGGTTTCACCAACCTAAATGAGATACAAATCATATCAATGAGGAGAAATGGAAAATTTTCTCTGAGGACAAGGAGCTATTGCTGCAGGATTGCACTTACAAAAACTGCCTGCTCTGTTGCACCACTATTGTAGCTATTCCCCTCTAATTTTATACAGACCCCATCCAAATGATCTCATGTATACCCCAAAATAAAGCCTATTTATGATTTGAGGAGATTTTTCCTCTGAAGTCGCTGAGGTTTAGGACTGTGCTGCCGGGGAGATCGATTACCAGTCTGCTGGTGTTGGCTTTGTGGCCAATGGGGCCTAAGGGTTTTAGAATAAGATTAAATGTGGTCAGTCAGGGCACACGTCACATGAAAAAGAACAAGCGCTATGGGGCGTGACATTTATGAGATAGTCGGCCAATGAGTGAGAGTTTGAGGGTATCTGACGCAGGTTTCTGACATTCCCAGAGACTAAAATTGACAGTAAAACAACTGATCATAAAGTGATGAGGCTATGTTCAGGATCATTACCCAGGCCTATAAGAACAGGACAGAAAGAGATCCCACAGAGCACATAAAGTACGTAATATATGTACAAAACACAAAATGTTTGGCTGCTGATCACAGTGTGGAAGATAATTGATCCAAAACAAATTATTAAGGTAATTCACGGCTACTATTGCGTTCCACCGACTCAAAACAGAATCAGTAACTGTATACTTAAGACAATACAAACACCCGTGACATCGACAGGGAATCACATACAATTTCCTAAATCTAATGCCTGTATAAATTATCCTAACAGTGGCAAATGATGTCCAGACTGTCAACATATGCTTCTCTGAGCCAACAATGTTTGTTGAACTGAGGCGAATAATTATTTTATTGTACAATTTCAAGAGGCATTTTTCATTAAAACATTCTTTAAAAAAGTCAAATCACCTTTCAGAAGGTGGGCTGTCCTTTGTTTGTCCAACTCAGTGTATGTGTGTGTGAGAGAGAGTGTGTCGGCTGTCCGATGAGGCGGACTGTTAGTTTTAAATATTTCATTTCAGACAGGACTGACTTGATACTTTGTTTACTTTGAAAATGTTTCATAATTGGAGTAAAGGTTGAGAAACTCCCTGGATTTGTAATTTTGAGTTGAACTTCTTCACACCTTCATCGAAAAGGCCAAAGTTTTGCAAAACAAAGATTTTGTCAAAGATCATTCATTTTCATGTCTGTGTACTTCTAGTGCTGGTCCCAAGCCTGGCTAAATGGAGAGGGGTGTGTCAAGAAGGGCATCCAGCGTAAATCCTGTGCCAAAACAATATGCAGAGCAAAAAAAAGATTTCTAAACCAAATCGGTCGGGGGTTAACAGTCACCGCCACTGGTCCAGTTAGCTAGCAGTGTTCTGGTGGTAACTATGTAACTGTTCAGTTAGAAGAGGAGAAAAAAAGAGGCAGTGCTTGGAGAAAGCGAGAGATGGGGAAAGGCAGGAGTGTGGGAGTGACAGGAAGAAGGATGAGTGGATCAGTTGGTAGAAGGATGCTGGAGACGGAAGTGCTGGCAGGAGAAAAAAAGTGAAGACAAACGATGAGTCGTCTGGATGTGGTGAAAGAGGAAATCCAGTTGTTTCGTATGACAGATCAAGATGGAAAAAGATGATCGCGTGTTGCGACCACTAAAAGGAACAGCGGTTAGCAGCTTGCCACCAACTTGCAGAGAAATACACGGTACTCATGTTGCATGGTCTTAAAGTTGGCTCTCACAACCCTGTCCTAAAGCATAGCTCTGATGTGTGAAAAGGACTATTAGAAGAAGAAGGAAGCATGAGGTCCAACAATTTTCTTTATTCTCATTGAAATCAATCAAATTTAAGATTTTGGATCAGCTTTTCTTTGGTGAACTCAGAAGATAGCGACTACCGAGTGTTCAGGACAGTTTTTGTTGTTGTTTTAATGTGATGCTTTTTATGGAATATCAGCTTGATAATTATGCAGGATTTTTTCTTGCTTGAGACAAGAAGAATGAAAAAGGCAACGACAAGAAGGCTTAATCGGTATCTAAGAGCATCATCTGCCCATGTCAGAAAGCAGTTTCCAATTAGATGAGTCGATGCATGCAAACATTGTATCAGAAAAGATCACAGGTCATGTAAATAGGCGACCGAAATTGCAATTCGGAAAGTTTTCATTCGGATAGGAGAAAAGTGTCCCATGTAAACCCACCTAATGTTGAGGTAAGCTACCTGGGAAGAGGTTATCTTTGGTGCAGACACTAGTTCTACAAGTTCTTTCCAAGTGATCACTAGATGTCAAACTGGGTCATGCGGTTCAACTGTGTCACCAATAATGACAGGCAGAGTGTAAGGAGACACCAGTCCTCATCTGCAGGGCTAACTATCGTGTTGGCCTTTTCACTCACCTGACAGGGAAATAGAATATGGGTCCTTGTAGGCAAATTTTGTGATTTGCATATTCAGCTGAGTGTATGCGAGCTGATATTTGACCTCTATGAAGTATCGCAGTTAAATAGGTAAGTCATAAGATACTAATCCCTCAGACAAGTCATTTTCAATGCATGGAGGAAGGCCTGGTTGGCATATTTGGAAATATTTCAGAGTATTGAAGACGGAGTCACAATATTTGCCTTTGACATAATCCACATCACTCACCTGCATATATCCACTGCTTCTTTGTATTTATCAACTTTCCGTACAGGAAAGGTCAGAGTCACACTCTCAAGTTGGTCTCTTTGTACCTCACAAAACCTGCAGAAGTACATGGAAGTGCTGAAATTCTGTTTGTAGCCAACAATGAAGTGTGACTCAAAATTGTCACCTACAATGGATACTATTTTTACTCGAACCACATGAGAGAAGTGGTCACAAGTCCATGTTCTTCAAGCTGTCTCTGTTCTGACAACATTCTTGATCACACTGTCACAGTACTAAATGTATATTGTCAATATTGGAAAGATCAAATACTCCAACAAGTTGATGTTTTTTCCCGGCTGACCCAGGTGGGTTGACAATGCATCCTGATACTAAATCCGTTTTAAGATGATGTCACCAGCTTGTAGAAAAAGCTCATTGGATTTGAAGACCGAGCAATCACAAATATAACTTAAGATGACTTCTGAAACAGGAAGTCTGACAGACTTCAGAGATTTAATACACCCGTCCCACAAAGCAGTATCCTTTAGAATAGCTCTTATGTGTAATACTCAGGTAAACATTTTATGGGTGCTCAGAGGCAAAATTCTTCTCAAAATTCTTCTTCTTTGTATATTTGGTAGACAGAACCACAAACAGCGTGAAAAACAGTTTCCTGAAGACTCTGAAAAGCTGAATCAATCTTAGCATCCAACATGATAGTATTTCCTGGAAGAGTGTCTATAAACGTATCTTTTGAGTACTGGCGACAAATGTAATTGTTGCCAATGATCTCTTCAACGATCAGTAGTTCACATAAGAACCAAATACTTTGCCTTGGGTTGCATAACCTTATATCAATATTTCCTATAACCTATGACCGATTTTTTTTTTTTGTCCATTACAGTTTCAGTTTAAATGAGCTAAATCCGAGAAGAAACAGATGGCTCAGAGTATGTGACACTAGTACTATCATCAGTTTCATGTTTGTGTGTTCTTGAAACATTGCGTGTAAATGAGGACTTGACTTGAAACACCTTGTTACAATTGCTAAATGGACATTGTACAAACTCATGCTTACTCAAGTGTACCATGAGATGTGCAACAAGAGCTCTCAGATCTATGCATTGCTTCTTACAGTTAAAATCACATACAAATTACCTTTCAGTGACAGTCATCCACCTATGAAACAGGATTGTTTTTGGAATGATAGACATGAGCCTTTAAGGCAGTGTACTTTTCGTTTTTAGTCAGCATGGAAAGTAGCTATTTGCAGCCCCTTTGAAGTGCCTGGGGAGCTAGGGTTTCAGGGTCTTGGTCTACAAGATGTAGACCCTGGTGGGACTTGAACCGGCCACCTTGTGATCTTCCAATCGGGAGACTAAGCTGATACCATCTAAGCCGAATATAAACTTTGTCCCAACATATGCCATTGTAGTCCACTGTTGGAAAAACAAAAATATATTACAAAGAATAGGCATAACAATTCTGTAAATAATAATATAACAAGGTTATAACTGCAGTCAAAATTCTTAATTCTGGAATAACTGCACTCTCTCTTTAAGTAGTGACTGCACTCTGAATTCTGAACTCAGTAAAGGTTTTTGAAATGAAACCTCTACAGACCTATTGTACACACTCATAAACAGCCACAATCTTAAGTTATATATCTGAGATGTGACAGATAAAAAAGCTGCAGTTAACCAACTGTTTTGGTCCTCAAAGGCAAGATGCTTTCTGAAGAGTGGCCCGGTGTAATAAATGCACCTGTGGCCCGTTCGAAAAATACAGCACAGGCCATATTAAGTTAGTGAAATGCAGCAACCTACCTTGACACAAGAAATGCCTCATTATTGCGTGTGACCGTAATGCCACTTCTACCCACACTACCTGTTTGCCATGATTTGTTTTGAATTGGCCATGAATTGGGCCCTTTAAAAATAAGTCATAACACCGCAGAACTTATTTGTTCGATTGACATGCTTACTTTGTCGAGGGAAATGGATCGAAAAGAGATTTTTTTCCTCAATTTTACTTGTTCAGTTCAATTTTTATCACCCTTAGACCATTTATAATAATAATAATAATACATTAAATTTATAATGCACTTTAGATTTGGATCAAATCTCAAACTGGTACAAAGTAAAAGCAGATAAAAGCATCAATAAACAAATTAAATAATAACTGTATAAAAGCCTGACCAAAAACCATTTATACATCATTACCATTTTTATCATTAAAATATAACAATAAAATGTATACAATGAATTGTTCACATCAATAAGCGTCATTTTGTGGAAGTCAAATAATCAGTATACAGTTTTAATAATAATCTCATTAATGTTTTTCACTAATTGTTGATTGTATGTTTTGTTTTCATACAATGTAATTATCACTTATTGTTATTGTACCATTCATTTTGGCCCTGGTTCCCTAAATTTTGGCTCTGATGCCTCACATATGTGTATTTATCAAAGACCATGGTGGCCTTGCCCTAAAAATGACGATCCCAGGCCTACTGAGCTATTAAAAACTAGAAAATGCAAAACATGGAGAAAAGGGTTTGAAAGTACTGGAACATTTCCAGTATGGACTGTTTGGAAAGCAGAGGAACAGTCCATCACAGAGCTAACGTACGCATACATTGGACAATTTAGTGTCCTCAATGCGTGGCATAGCTCTTGCTTAGGGCCAAT
The DNA here is from genome assembly GCA_037951165.1 of Lophius americanus. Classification (NCBI taxonomy): domain Eukaryota; kingdom Metazoa; phylum Chordata; class Actinopteri; order Lophiiformes; family Lophiidae; genus Lophius; species Lophius americanus. The sequence continues at coordinate 7,843,850 of JBBDHG010000028.1, read as the reverse complement.
CTATACAAACATTGCCTTTGCTTCTTTCAATAATAATAATAATAATAATAATAATAATAATAACGGACGCTTTGCATGGTTTGGCACAAAAGAAAAAAAATAACAACGACAAGAGCTGAAAATAAAGTCAGAGGATCGGAAGGTTGACAAACTCAGCTGAGCTTAAAAGGTTGTAGTGAACAAGCGGTGCTTGAGGTGAAGAGGAAAAGGAGGCCTTGTAGACTGCAGGGGAATAAAAGTTCAGGATCTTGGTCATGGCTTAGCATGGTCACTTTATTGAATGCGTTTGGTCTTAATAAATATGGAAAAAATCTGTAAGGGATTTTAGAAATCTTAGTCCTAACCAGGACTGTGCTTGAGAAGCAATCAAAGACAAATACATGAGATTGAATGTAAATTCATTTATTTAATTCAACTACCCAAGGTCCTTTAAGTTTTTCCTTGTAGCTTCTTAAAATGTTGAAGCCATATGAATCTTAAGTGTATTATTATTATTATTATTATGTCATTATTTCACGTTGTTTGAATATCACATTTAACTGGTAATAGACACTTTTCTTTCTCACATTTGCCATTACCAAACTGTTTTATCTGTTCCATCCCTGTCAAGGGGAAACTGGAAGAAGCATGATTTTGGTTCTGCTCTGCCACTCCCGAGAAAGATAAGATGATAACCAAGCAAAAATAAAAAAAAATAAAAATACAACAAACTGCAGAAAATGTATCAAAACCAAGTACTGGCATCTCACTCATACGCTAGTGTATATAAGCATTATATACACTGCTGTAGTATTAAGTTATGTAGAAATGATTTATTATTATTAATTGTAAATATATTGCAAGTTGTAATAGATATAAGAAGGGTCATTTAGAAGAAGAAGTCTGTCATTAGGAGGGGAGGAAAGGAGTCATAGATTGATATACAACATAAAATGATTGCTACAGATGACAAAAGTCAGAACAATTAACAATCCTTTGTGATTAATAGTTCCTATTACTGGACTTGCAAGGTTTGGATAAGTCAAACAAGATTTTGAAATGTAGCCATGTGTGCCTTTACGTAAGAGGCAGCAGAAAAAAAATCACGGAACTGTTATTTTAGACAGATAACTGTTAGATGTACTGCAGACAAAGCATTACAGCTGCAGCATTTGTGAATATGTAAATTATAAGTGTGTTATGTAGCTGGTGAATCGGCTATTTATCTATGTTTACCTCAAAAATAATTGAATAGGGGTACCACCCAATGTGAATTTTTGATATTATGATCTTAGAATTAATCAATTCTTAATTTGATTAAACTGAAAATTCTCACATCTGAAAGTCATGAACTCTTTTGCACAGTACTCTCATTTCTCTTCAAGAAGGAAAGACAGGACGACTGTTATGCTTAAATATGAATATATTTATTCAACTAGACACTAAACAAAACAGGATAAACATGGAATAATGATTAAAAAGGTAAATAAACAGGTTAATGGATATACGTGTGTGTGTGTGTGTGTGTGTTTGTGTGTGTGTGGACTGATGCTTCAACAGCTCAGTTTGAGAAATAGGTAATGGTGATAGAGAGGAATTACTGACGGTTTTAAATTCTCTGGAACTTAATCATTGCTAAACAGCGCAATAAAATTTAAAGGGACTTAGATTTTGTACATCAACCCCAGGTCATGAATGAGCCTGATAGAATGATCTTACTTTGTGCTGGTCAACAATCATGTCCGTGGATCAGGAGCTGCAGTCAATCAGGCAGTTTCCTTTCGCTGGAAGAGAGGCAGTGTTTCCAAAAGTCAGCTATACGCTTTTCTCGAGGTGAGTCTATCGTTGCTGCAGTATGGAGACTGGTGGTTGCTGCGCACACACGTCCAGCTGGGCAAGAAATTGACCTGGCATCGACTGTCTTTCTTGCAGGATGCAAAAATGGGAAGAGGATACTGGGGCCTTTAGTCTAGATTTCAAAACTAATTTCCAGGGAGAGTTGCAGGCCTCGCAAAACTCCTTAAGGAAAATTGGAATGTCATTCCACAGTCTTGGAATGAAAAGGGATTAAAAATTGACTCAATGGAGCAGGTTCAAACAAAAGTACAAAAGTTAGCATGCCGTTAATGAGCTCAGGGTTATGAGGCTCAATTAACAATCAGTCCAGAAGTACGAAGTATAACTGAACAGCGAAAAATCAAACGACTTACAAAAACAAACGAGTAGAAGTAAAAAGGAATGAAGTTAAGTAGAAGCAAAGTAAAAAAGTAAAAAGTAAAAATAGAGTAAAAAGGTAAAGTAAAAAGTAAAAAGAGAAGAGCGAGACGCAAGGCGTCATCCCTTTTTTATACCCGTCCGGGTGTCCCAGTAACTTATTTGCATGAAGGGATGGGCAGAGCCTCTGCTCTTGTATAATGCCAAGTAGGTGGATAAAAAGGAGGGAGAGAAGGACAAAGGCCTAATGTAGCTGTCGTAAAATTACTTTCTTTGTATATCTAAAAATACCATGTATTTTATAAAATGTGTTCATGCAAAGCAGAAATTAAGATATGATCAAATCCAGCTTAACTACAATAATATCTGCATTAATATCGCTAAATCTATCATAGTTGTAGCAGACTGGATCCGCACATGCACACACATCAATCAATGTAAGGACCATATTAAAACAGATTAATAGCACTTTTCACAGTGGTACCTACAGTATGCTTGTTTGTTATTCAAAGACAACAACATTCCTAAGAATATAGTGGTAACAAGAATTGTACATTCATATATTTAAACTGGATTAGGTAAGACACACGTATTAAAATATCTGACAGTAGCCATAGAGTTTACCATAGCGTCCAATTGTATTTATTTGGTGTCATTCTTTAACGTTCCAAAGAGGTCTGGCAAAGATACCAGAGTGGGAGTTTGGCTTAGTTGTCAGCCATGACAGTTTTAATGCACCTAAGGTCGTGAACCCAGGATGCTCAAGTCAGAAAATAAGGCTCATTTGTTAATTGATTTCAAACAGAATCCCTTTGTTCTTTTGATCTTGTAGAGCAAATGGTGATCATTCTCTTGCTGTGAAGAACCAGATGCGGAGCTGTCTCGCTACACTGGGGGTTAGCACTGTTGCTTCACAGTTAGAAGGTTATGGGTTCACGCTCATGTTTTCAAGTTCTTCCATCAGTAATAGCTTCCTCCTGCAGTCCAAAACATGCAATAATGGAGCTGGCTACTCTGATTTACCCATAGGTGAGAATATGTGTGTGAATGGTTGTTTGTCTCTATGTGAAGTCCCTTCAATCAATTACATACTGTGGGAAGAAATACCCGGAGTGAATGATACCAACAAGATGAATGGTTCAAGAAAATGGATTTCACTGCCTGATTAGTGGGGTACTAAAATTAAGTCTGTGTATTTTGTTCAATTAGCAAAATGCATTTATTTCTGTGTAGACAATTTTAGCCTTACCTTTTGAGCTGCAAACCAGTACTGTCAAAGAGACTAATGATAAACAAAAAAGATTTTTCGTAAGATATGGAAAGCCTTGGAAATCTTTTTTAGCCAAAACATTCACAACTGCTGAATACTTGGAAGCTGCAGCTGTAATGTTTTGTCTGGAATACATCTATCATTTCTTTGTCTTAAATAAGACTTTGCCCTTCAAATGTTGAACAGTCCTGTGATTTTTTCTTACGTAAAAAGCACACATGGCTACATTTCAAAATCCTGGGTTGACTTATCCGAACTTTGCAAATACAGTAATAGGAACCACAAATCACAAAGGATTGTTATATTTTAAGACTTTTACCTTTTTTATTGGTTCCAGTTTGGTGTGTAGGAGCCACCAGGATTGATTATAAGATCTCTCTCCTAACTCACACGTACAACAACACTCACTTAGCCTGCCATTAACTGACCACTCAGTGGTCTAATGATTAATCTATTTTCCTATCTATGTTCATATATGTTTGGTGTTCTATGTTATTTATGTTTGGTGCAGGATCAAACAGTACTGTGGGTGTTTTTCCATTGTTGCGAAGACTGTCGACCAGTGGATCGACATTCAAACATTCACCTATGGTCAGGGGCTCTGAGAAGCGACCAAAGAATGAGATCGCAGATTCAAGCAAATTAAATTTGCTTTCTCTGCTGGGTGGTTGTGCTAGGCCTTATACATAAGATGAGGAGCTTGGACATTGAGAGAGAGTGTGAAGGAGCCACTGCTAAATCATATCTACAGAAATCAGTTGAAGTTGAGACATCCAGATGCCTCCCTTTGGATTTTTTCCAATCATGTCTAACTGGGAGGAGACCCTGTATAGATCCAGAAGATAGAGCTGGGTGTCCTCCACCTGGCAATCAGGCTATAGCCATGGTTTCGTATTACCAAAGTGCTGAATATCGCACTTTAGATTTGGATCAAATCTCAAAATGCTACAAGGTAAAAGCAGATAAAAGCATCAATAAAAAATATAATAATAACTATAAAACATGACCAAAAAGCAGCGATGTTAATTAAAAGTTATAGGTTCTGATAAAAGGGAAAGTTTTAAGTCCTTTTTTAAATGCGTCAGTCAACTGTGGAGCCCTCAGATGGTCAGGGAGGGTATTCCACAGACAAGGGGCAGCAGACCCCTTTATCTCCTCACCTTTATCTACTCCAGACAAGCGCGGAGTGTTGACAGGGGAGGTCTTCATCATCATCATGATGATGACGATGACGATGGAGAGGCTGCGGAGGAACATGTGTCAGTTTTTATGTAGATTTGCTTGTCATCAGCGTAGCAATGGAATGAGAGTACATATTGACTGCTGACATGGCCAAGGGGGAGCATGTACAGTATGGAGAGAATGGGGCCAAGGATTGATCCCTGGGGGACCCCGCAGGTGACGGGGTGTGTCTGGGACCTTGAACTACCAAGGGAAATGTATTCTGTTCTGTCGTGAAGTAGGACTGAAACCAGTTTAGGGCGGTGGCAGTGATGTAGGCAGTGTAGGAGTATTCCATGGTTAACTGTGTCGAAGGCAGCAGACAAATCAAGGAGAATCAACGGGGAAGGTGAACCAGCATCGGCTGCCATCCGTAGGTCGTTTGTGACTCTAAGTGAAGCAATTTCTGTGCTGTGGGCGGAGCGGAAACCAGACTGAAAGGTTTCAAAGAGGTTGTTGTATTTGAGGTGGTCCTGGTGGTGGGCAGCAACTACTTTTTCCAGTACTTTGGAGAGGAATGGTTTGGAAATGGGCCTGTAATTAACAAAAACTTCTGGATCGAGAGTTTTTTTTTTGAGGAGTGGTCTGATTATGGCGGCTATTAGGGCAGATGGAACATCTTACATCTTACTTAACATGTTACTGGAGGAGTCACTGAGGGACATGGGAGAGGAGTCATTGAGGGAGCACTAGAAAAGGGAGTCACGGGAGACTATGAAGAGAAGTTGGAGGGCGAGTCACTTGAGAACAGGAAGAAAAAGTCACCGGGGTACTTGAGAAGGAGCTGTGCAATGGTGAGGGTTGACTTAGCATGTTGCTAGCATGCGGGGGGCTAGGTGATAAACGGGCCCTGTGGCACAGGTTCTGTTGGAGATATGGCTCAGGGTCAGAGGCTGTGGGAACTTGAGAATCTGTGTCCATCTTGCCAGAATATGACTTAATTCTAGCTGTCACAGCATTCAGTTGTTCATCAGTAACTCTTTTTATGTGTGAGACAGAGTTCAGGGACTGTTCATACTTATTAAACAAAATGCCTTGGTTATAGCAGGCTTCTTTGACAGATTAAGATGGGTTTGCTGGGTCCATTATGGTGTGATCGTTACATTTATCTTTAAAGGACCCAATTGCAAACACACTAAAAGTTAATGTTCCGAAATAAAGTTTGATAAAAAGCCTTCAGAAACTACAAATAAGAAGTTCATTCAAATCTTAAGGAAAAACCAATGAAAATAATAAAGTGGCAAATAATAACACAAAATCAAAGTATAACTAATGAACACAATGAATTCCAAAACTTACACAAAAGGATGCAAGGAAGCATAAGGGAGCGGGACAGGAGATACAAACATAGATAAGACTATAGGTAGGTTTACCAGGTATGTAACACAGAGGATTTGACCAAGACATAGAGCAGGACACAAACTTAAAAACAAAGAGTAACAAGACAACTGGGAAACAGGTTAGGGACAGGGACAGGTGACAACATTCAAAAATCAGTGATGAAACACTGGGAAACCGGATTCACACACACAACATTGAGTCACAGAAGGAAAGGAAAGTAGGAGGAAATGAACATGGAACTAAACCTTCAAAATAAAGCAGGAAACACAACCGTGAACTACAAAATAAAACAGCACCATTACATAAACAAGCTGCTCCTGGGTTGTACTGGTTGCACAGGTATTGAGCGTCACCCCTGGAGAGATTTTCATTTTTTTCGTTCCTTATAGTTACTTACAACAAACAATCTATATGGTTCAGAGGCCTTGAGATAATCTTGACTCTCATCCATTTTATGTAACCTATCTGCTTCAGGGTCATAGAGGGGCTCGAGCCTGCCCTAACTTACAGTGGGCTAGAACCAATGTACACTTCTGGACATTTTGCCCTATCATCAACAACCCTTCTCCCACTTTCAGAAGTGAATCCATGCAAACATGGAGAGGACATACAAAATCAACAAAGAAAGGTTCCCAGGAGGATTTGAAGCTTGAACCTTTTTACTTCCCATTACAACTGCATGCTGCCTCAATACGATGCAGTGTTTCAAAATGTAAAAATTAAATTGAAAAAAACTGGGCCAAAAATGAAATCCTAGTATCCACCACAAAGAAAAACAATTTTGTATTTACTGGTGCACTCAGGCTGTTCGAACTGTGAGGATGATGGCCCTAACTCCCTATAAACCGCTGAGCTCATGGCTGAATATGGTGTTTTTTTTCTGTAAAAGCACAGCTACAAACCACAGGAGATCTGTAGAGATCAGGAACTGTAAACGGTAAATTACACAAGGAACAAAAGCTTCTAGCATGGATGGAGGATGTTTGGTTGTTAACAGTCATTCTACACAATTTAACAGCCACCTCGGGCAGCACAACTTAGTCTGCCTTTTTCTCTGGTTGCTAAACCTCACTGCCTCTGAACTGTTCCTGTTCTTCCACCAGCATCAGTCCGTTGTTGGATAACACACCTTTTTTCTTCCCCAGGTTCTTCCCCTGATCTGGCATCTTTGCTCATTTGAGAGATATCAGAGATCGCTGTGCCTCCTTCCACTGACAGGTCAGACACCCTAAAGTGATGTCATAATGACTACACATCGTTAAACCTTGCCATACATTTGTCGGCTGGTAAACAAGCGCTCTCCGATGACTTTGCCGATAATTGCCAAATCATTACCGACTGGATTTGCATAACTAGATTTGATGAATCAGACAGTGTTGCAAATATTTCTGACAGTCTTTGCACCAGCAGATCCGGGTTACCACTCCTCTTTGGTTTCACTGATCAAAATCATGCAGTACATGTGTGAGATGTGCAGGGACACTGTTGCATTATGGGTAATGAATAGGCCTGTTATGAAAGGCTTCATTCTTCACTTCTTCCACTTCCTCCATCTGTGACAGAAATGGTTTATCTAATTATGCATACTGAATCAGAAGAGCTTGCTTATCCTACTCACACAAAAATATAAATACTGATTTCTCCATGGATATGCAATCCATCAGGCATCTGCTCTAATCATGCAGCTCATGGTCATGCGTTACTGTGGAGCTCCACACACCAGTGGAAATACGTTGACCAGGATCACTGAATCATCTTAATGGTATCTCCTTAATTTGATCTTATGTTCTTTATTCTATTTTGGACCTCATTCTTCATTTTTTGATAATTAAGTAATCCAGACTAGAATGGCTACAATTAAGCACCAGCCTAGATTGCTTGGTTTTACAAATATGGCTCAAAATCCATCTGGAATGTCCGAATAAGACCAAAAAAATCCTCGATCTCCATGTATTAAAACCCACTGTATGTAGAAATTCTCTAACTTTGCCTGAAGTGGTTTGGCTGGAGAAAGAAAAAGTGCTACAGTAAAACATGCAAAAAACACCCACTCCCTCCACTTCTTCCTTATCATTGTAAACTTAATACTGAATTAAAACACAAATATATATTTTTTAATTTCACAAGATTAATGGCTGGACACAAGTTGCCTCGTCCAAACATTTTACATGCTGAATAACAGACCAGGTTCTACTTTGAGAGTTTATAGGAGCACACCTCTGACGTCCATCGGATTTTCAGTAAGCATAAAAAGTGTATAGTTCAAGAGCTGCATGGTGGTACAGTGGGTAGCAATGGCGCCTCGGAGAGAGAATGTTCTGGGTCCAACAGGCCATTCTGTGCAGAGAAAGCATGTTATGCAGTTTAGGTGGGTTCGTTTCATGGTCCAAAAACATGCAATTTTGTTGACTTGGTGACTCTAAATTGCTGTGAATGTGAGTGTGAATGGTCTTTTTGGTCCTGTAATGAGCCGGCAGCTTGTACATTATCTACCCTCCCTTGGCTCTAGCTCCCCTGGGACCCTAGCAAGAATAAGCAGTTACAGATAATGGATGAATGAATGGTTTGATTTTCACATCTTGAGATTCAACAATCTAAAGCTTGTACATAGAGGGGAATAACCTCACCTATCCTGAATTAGATTCACTGACCAAATCTTATATAGGATATATAATTCAATAGACTATCAATTCATATATTTTATAAAATGACTACCATCACTGGACAAGCGAATTGAGAACTTTAAGACAAGAAACGATTCTGAAAAAAAATGACATCGATTGAAAAACACTTCAGAAAAGTGTTCTACATGGTCTATATCATATCTTATTACATTTATTATAGATAGAAAAAAAATTAGCAAATTATATCATCTTTTGAATTTCATGTGGCTGTTTTTTACACTCTACTGGGGAGAGCACCTATTGTTTCAGCAGAGATGTTGCATATTTCCATTTTTTCTGTACAGGAGAGAATAACTGCATTACATACATCAACTCCCTGCGGGACTATTGTTGTATTTCTAGCTGCACAATCATCACAGAATACATAACAAATTGTCAATATGTGCGATAAAGCGGCAGGATTGGGGAAAAGGAAGCAGTAATTGTAAATACAGTTGCCCGAACAGGTCGTAACCAGGCCATTGTTGATTCATATTATCAGGCTGGCTGGTTTGGTGAAGAATGTTAATCAGTTAACATTAGCTTTTAGCAAATGTTTCCACAGTGCTGTTAGGTAAAGGCACAAATGTTCAAGATGAGTAACTAATTGATTAAACCATCGGTTGGGCTCAAGATGCTCTCTAAGGTATGACATTGTGTGTTTTCTGCATCAGTGAACTTAATGGACGATTTGAAGTAAACTGCTGTATAAGGAAAAAAGAGCAATTCTTAAAAGTATCTGCAGAGAACTGTATTAGCATTATTAAAGAGAGTAGGAGCTACTTCAGGACCATGGACAGTTCTATCATCTCCGGACATAGTCAGCACCAGCGAAAGCTCCAACGTTCAGTCACTGAACAATGTTGAATGGGTCTAGCCTGTTTTATTGTTATAGAAATACACCAAAAGTAACAATTGATTTTTATAATATGAAGTTGGAGTGTCCCCACTAACACTTGTGACTTGTGATCTGGAAAATATTATTTATATTCAAATTAATCATTGACCCTAATTTCCTCCAGCAATCGACTGACGAGAAATACTCAACACTTAAACAAGCTTTATAATGTATCCTTTATTAATCAGAAAAGCATAGTGAAATTATTTCTCTGCATTTGACCCATCCCTGGGGGAGCAGTGGAGCTCCCCTTTGAAGCGTCTGGGGAGGTAGGGTTTCAGGGTCTTGCTCAAGGACCCAATGTAGACCAAAGTAGACCCTGGTGGGACTTGAACCGGTTACTTTCTGATCTTCTGATTGGGAGACTGCTGGACTACCCATTGAGCTTCAGCCGCTCTTTATGATGTAAGTTTAAATAAAACCCATTTTGAAGGATTATCTCTTACAGAGCATTTTATTGCAGCTGTTGACTTTCAATCGTATACCAAATATCTTCAGGATCGTTGCAACATATTTCTGGATTTGTGCAATCTCCCGTTTGGTATTAATACAACATCTACACAATTACAAGAGGCTCTCTAAACCTGCTCTGTATGACACTATGATTAAGCATTCTTGAAAGTGTTTACTATGGAATTTACCATTTTCTAATATATTTTCTTCTGTGTTGATTTGCTCTTCAAGCTTTCACTTGATGCATGCTCAGCTGGTCACAACTAATAACTATTACTAAAGGAAATGTTATCTCTCAACCTGTAATATAAAACCAGGCTTTGAATTGCCTGACAACTATGCTGCTAGCGGATTTTATAATCCTAACCTACAACTTTATTAAATTAATATCTCTGATTATGTTTATGGCTAGCTTACATTATCCCACGCTGAACCGAGTTTAAGGTATGCATCGAGTAGTTGTGGTTGTGGTTGTGGACTAGCTTTTTAGCTTTGTGATAAGGAAAACTTTCTGTTTAAACCTGTTTGTTTGATTGAAGATGCATACACATTTATATATATGTGTGTTTGTGTGTGTTGGACGTGCAAACTATATTATTCAGAGTAAAAATCAGGGAATATCACATTCACTTGCAGGGGCTCTGTTACAACATCACCACCATCTGTTTTAATGGGGGCGATGTGTGAAAAGGTCTCATTAGCTCTCGGCCTCAGAGCACTTAAGTGGCTAGGTCTGGTACCATTCAAATAGTATGTATGGCGTGTTCTATGTATTAGAAATTCAGCACGTTGTTTCAGAATGGCCTTTATATCCCTGCTCACAAAGTCAGATTCAAGTGCAACATCTTCATCAAAGCCCATCTGCAGAAAGCTGTCCGGTACTGCAACTTCACGCTCTAATTCATGTAATCTAGAGTACTGGGCCTTTCTCATTGTTGAACCACAGAGTGTAGTATTGTTCCAATAAAACCTTTTGTTGTATCCCAGAGTATCCTTTGGTCATGAACTGAACCTTTTGAAATTCCAAGAAGTCCTTATGTTGCTCAGGAAATTGAGTTTTGAAGGTTTCATCACAAAGTAGCATCGTATTAAATCTCCACTCGGGGGCTCGTGAAGGCGTGGAGTTAACCAAGGCCAGGGCGATCACTAACTTATGATCGAAGACAGAGATAGGCAAAAGATGGAAAAATGTAACATTATGGAATACCCCTCGAGAGGCAAGGATAAAACTCATTTGTGAGAATTTCTTGCGTCTTGACGATAGGTCTTTCCACAAGCGCAAAGCCTCGAAAGACTGTTTTTGATCTGTATTGGGCACCGGCCAAGATCTGTCCAGGTAATGGTCCATTACAGCATTAAAGTACATATACATTACGATACATTTAAAGCCCAACATTTCCAGCAATACTTTAGTTATCTGATCAAAATCTTTGTTCTCTATATGAATGTTTGCAATGGCTATTGTTCCATTACTGTCTGTTCAGGTGTCCAGCATTTTAAAGTACATCAGGAATAGAATTTCACAGACAGGGACAAGATATACTGTAGGCTGGAAGCATGGAGTTAATGGCCAATGACTTGGCCATCACTGCTTGGCATCAACTGGATATGAAGGTCAAAACTCTCCATAAACTTTGTTTTTCCGCAATGATTATAGATTATATCCTTTTTTAAATGATTATAGAGGTGCTATATTTGCGTATTCAAACCTGTGGTCCAAGTACTTATAAATTTTGCTGATAACAGCAATACAGTATAGAAACTGAGAGGAAACAGTAGCCAAGTGAAATACAAGGAATTTTCAGTCTGTCAAGAAACTACAGTCCTCTCTTTGGACTGTGCCTATTACACTGACATCTGATTATGGTACATGACTCAAAGCTGCATGGCAGCATCAACCTCCTCCCGCCAATCCCCGCCACATGCTGAGGCCTCAGCTGGTCTCTACTCCCTGAGAATGAGACTACCTAGAGTGCCGGGCTCACACAGACATCAATTACAGAAAGGTTATCTTGTGCTGATGCTGGCTGCTTGGTTTTCTGGAGAGAGAAAATATGAGAGGAGGAGACTTCTCCTGGCAATTAAATTCCAGCCTCTTACACACAATCAAGCCAACACCAACGCCACTTTCTGCCTCCATGTTGCAAATTCAGTTTTTGATTTTCAAACGGTCACCTTCCCTCACTCAGATTCTTCCTCACTGATCAGACGGATCAAATATTTATGTGGGAACTTTGGGGTGTGGTTTTTTACAAAATGCTAATGTGAGTCTGAGCGATGAAGGGCCTCAGGTCCCACTGGTATTACTCATCAGACATGGTGGTATTGGGTTCTCCCAAAGAAATGGGAGTCGGGCTGTGTTTACGCCACTGGATATTTACTGTGGAGGTTAAAATCTTAAACGTGTATTCTTTGTTCATCAGATTAGACTTCTGTGCCGCAACCACAGGCAGCTGTGAAAACTGTCATCAAAGAATTTTTTATAGTAAACCAGCACCGAGCATCGAAACTGTGTGTGCCTGTGTGCACTTCTTCCTGTGAGAGAGCGACGTTGAGAATAAACAAGACTGTTTAAAGTCCTGTTTGTGCAATCTATTTCTAACACCTACAGGGGTTATTGACACATTTTTGGTGAAGGATGGAGGATATTCATTTCACTTGAATGAATAAGTGGGCCCTTCATCTTCACACGAATGACTATGAATTTGTCTCCTGTTTCTTTTACTAAAATTAGGTGCAACTGATTTCAAATATAGATAAAATAAACTGTACTTCTTTTAGGAAGTCATTATTCTGCACCAATGTAGTTCAATTGTAATTTAATTAAATTATGTTTTTTTTTTGATGGACTACTTCAGACTGGAAGAACAGAAATTTAAAGACTTTTCAAATAGTCTTTTTCGCCATACTAAGAAAGGCCTTACTATTATTCGTAACTGTGAAAGTATGCTTAAAGGCAACAGCAATACATTTCAACTTATTAATGACCTGTTTTCCATTTTCTTTAATGCTATAAATGATGAAGATCTCTACGCTCAACCATTAGCATGTTTGTTGACAATCCTAAGATAAATTGTTTTAGTTTAGAGCTCTTGAAAATCCTTCCATTTATCCCTTCATTTTCTTCTTCATTTCAGGTACAGGTTGCAGTGGCAGCAGATCAAGCACACTATTTTTAACGTCTCTCTCCCCAGCAACGCTCTCTAGTGCATCCTGCGGGATCCACGTTTGCAGGTCAGATGATTTATATCGTTGCAGCGAGTTCAGGGTCTTCCCCCGGGATCTCTGCCCAGCTGGACGTGCCGGGAAAACCTCCACAGTGAAGCGACCTGGTGGCATCCTGATGAGATGCCTGAAAAACCTCAACTGGCTCCATTTTATGCAGAAGAAGCAGCTCCATTCCAAGCTCCCTACCTTATATGTGAGCATAGGAAGCTTACTTCCTTAGCTTGTATGCCTGACCTCATTCTTTGGGTCTCTACCCAGAGCTCGTAACCATAAGTGAGAGTTCGAACAACAACTCATCTCTCTCTTCACCACAATGGGAACTTTCCATTTTTGTATGGAACATGGAACATTTTGAATTCAAAGTCAAAATTTTGCATTCTTTTTGTATTCTTGCAGCAACACCCACCATCTTGCTAAAATGTCTCCTTTCAGTGGTGAGATATCCCAGGCAGTATGTGTTGGTGGAGGAGAAGGTGGGCAAGTATAAGGATGAGAATAAGTGGGCCTTAAGATGGCGTACCTTTGTAATGCACTATTGTAGTGTTTGTTTTGCACCTGGCATTCCCTCAGATCTTTGAGAAAAGTTTATCTGTTCATGATCATTAAGCTGTGGGTAACGGGAGGCTCCTATTCAGATAGAGAAGAGTTGTGTTGTTTTGCACACAGCCCACATGTGCCATTGTCATTTAAGATTACACAGTACATTAACTTGGTCTGTCAGTTACTCAGTTTAATTAGCTGTAAATTCATAAGCCATGTTTGAATACAGCCATGTTAGTTACATAAAGGTCCATTTATTTTATTTTATTTAATTTATGAAATTACATCTTCCAAAACTCAATTTGATGGATATTGTTGATGTATCTGAATCAAGGAAATCCAGCAAATTAATTTTGAATGTATTTTCTAATTTCCATTCTCTGACAGATTCTTTATATCGGGCTGACCTGACGAAGTCCTGAGTCTTTTTTTTTTTTTTTTTACCAGTCCATCAAAATCTCAAATTTCAATGGAGATCAGGAGTGCAGTTAATACATTAGTGAAGCTGAGATTACTCAACATGCACTGGAATTTTATCGAGCCATCTTTTTTCATTGGATGCTCGTTAGGTATGTTGTATTTACCTCAATTATGTCAACAATTGCCACATAGTAATGTTAGCTAAATCGAGATGATTTATAGTAAATTGAGCTGCATCTAATTTAATAGTTGAAAATAAAATTATGTTAATTGAACACGCTCTTTATTCAGTGTACTCTTCTCCCAATGATGGAGAAAACACACTTAGCTCTCCACTAGTTCAGTTAAGATCTGCCATTATTTTCAGTGCTGAAGTCGACTGGCTCTTCATATAGATGGCTTTATTGTGCAGCTGTTATTTCATTCCTCCATCCAGGTTAGAATATAGCTTCATGACAGAATTCATTCCAGACGTTAATGTGGAAGTGGAGGCAATAATATAGAAGAGAATGAAGCAATGATTGCATTGCCAATTTTCTTTTCAACACATGGCATTTATGCCAAGGAATGCTTGATTCATATCTTCAGGCTGGATTGAATATTGTTATTTGTAAAATGGTTGACCCTTTTTTATTGGTTCCTTCAGATTAAAAAGCAAATTGTTTACACAGTATTAAGTCTGAGACAGATTGCCAATTCCTTCTTCTTCCTTTTTTTCCTTGTCTGTCTGCACATACATTTTATAAGAAATACATGAAGTTCGATTTTTTCTTTTTTTATGCGTCGGAGTATGTGCATGTGACCCCAGCCAACCTTCTGGTACTCTATGTGGCACTCTCCAGGAAGAGGGGAGGACACAAGACAGACCTATGGCTCTTGCAAGGCCACACCGGGGAGGCCAAGGCACAAAGACATGTATCAGGCCACGAATGCACCCTGCGTGGCCTGTAATTGATACTGTGTCGATTCCTAACGGTGTATTTAGAACAACACATTGGTTAAATATAGCACTATGGCAGCAAAAACCAACATGAATTTTGATAAATTTGGAATTACTTCTTTCCTTTTTACATTATCTTAAAATGTAAACACAATAGAGTTTGTACAAAGTACGCATACATATACATGTAAAAGATACCAAGATTAGCCTTTAGATATGATTGTGCTGATATTAAGCATAAATTGTTTTGACATTTTTGATGAAATTTGTCCATAGATCTAATCTGTAAGAACTAAAATGATTGACAGGCTAGCTGCAGTGAAAACAAGGGTAGAGCTTATTAAAATGAGCTAGAAAAACAATCATTTACACTTTTTACATTTCAACAAAAGAGGCAAACCGGAGAAAATCCAAATTTGATTATTGTAATGGGAAGGAAAACATTATGCGGCAGAACAAGTACCAACTTGTGACTTGTGAAGGTTCAGTGATAATGATAATGATAATGATGGATGGAGTCAACAACATCACATCCCAAAACGAAAGAAAGAAAAATAAAAGTAAAAAACGAAAGAGAGATTAGTGGATCATTCAAAAGCTTATCATTTTTTGATAGAGAATGTTGATTTGGTTTTTGAGTTTTGACACGTTTGTATATAATTTAATGGAGACAGAAATCAATGGTTTGACCTTAAAATAACTTTTTTATTCCACTAAAATGAAATAAAAAGAGAGAATCTTGTGATTGAGATGGAATAATTACTATTCCTACCAGATCTATTCAATTCAATGTCCTGCTATCTGATCTGATAGAATGTAGGAGCATCTCACTTTCAATTGCGCTGTGCAGACTATATTCAGAGAACTTTGCTCATGTGATTAAAAGTCAACCTTTATTTTAAGTACTATTTTAAGTATGTACAGAAAACAGCATGACACACAATAGCCAGAACTCAGACATGTGGACATCAGTTCAGAATGTAAGAGTATGAAAACAAAATCTGAAAAGAATAGAGTAACTAAAGCTGTGTGTGGTGTTGTTTATTTATGGATCCATTCTTTTTACCAAGATAATTTTCAGAACAGAAAGCAACACATTACTTTACTACCAAACAAAGTAAGAACAGGAAACCCTGAGGGCAACACATACGAAAAAGCGCAAAAATTTAGGACCAAACTACTCGTATAATATTTAAAAACAAGATATTAGAGACGTCAGAAAGTCAAAGTAACCTGCGCTAAATCCAAACAAAAAATTAAATACAATAAAAAGCAACTAGGCTATGCTGCCATCCCTGACAGAAAGGTTATATCCTCGAAAAGCCCTAAATACCCTGCATATTAGAAATTAGAAATCCATCGATTAAAGACATGTCAAAAAGAAAATCCTGTTATTCGTATTTTGTCTTTGTGTTCGAACTTTGTTTGGTCTTAAATCCCCTGTGTTCAGCCAATCAGAATTCTTCATCTCTGTGGGTCACTGCTGGCCCCCTCAGCTAATAAACGAAGAATCTGCAGATCCATCATTAACAGAGTTTAGCTCCACTTGGCTCGGTTCAGCGTGACACAATCTCATACTACTCTAAAGCCTCATATCCAGATGGAGAAACAGGATTTTCACCAGAGAATAATGTGAGATTGAGGGCAGCAGTTCGGAAGATAAAACTTTAAATTCTTAAAGGAGAGCTCACTGCAGACTTAAAAGTTATGAACGCTATAATGATGATGTGGTGAGGAGGTAGAGATTGTGTCATTGATGGGTTTGTTTCTCTTCACACTTCCTATCCTTCCCTGTTGTTCTCTTGCATGCCTTTCTGTCTGTCTGTCTGCCAGTCTGCCTTTAGGGGCATGGTTCTATACATCTGACCCTCCTGGTGTCTCCTTCATTATTGAGTGTTTCCACCAGTCTTGGGAGCGCAACAGTTCCCCATTTGTGCTTTAGGCGCTGTATGTTTAAGTCCGTGTCTATCTATCTGTGACACGTTGTTGTGTATGGTTAAAATGAAGGCTTGAAGCTGCTTCCTGTAAACCTTTTTACTTTTGTGAACACTGGCCAGATATTTCCTTTGTCGATCACTGTGTTCCTCAAACTGTTTTTTTCTCAATACATTACCTTTCCCTTACCTTTAAATATTCTCCGTTTGAGGTTTGTTTTGGATTTTTATTTGCACAAAGCTTGTTTCCCTGCCGTACCTGTATGTGTTAATGTATATGTGTGTTGTTGTTTTTTTATTTGTTACGATTATAAAGTACTGCCTAGAAATAGGACCCACAATTGCAAACAAACAAGGAGGCTGGATTGCAATTAGACTTTGTTTTGATAAATTAACATGCACCAAAAAAATATGTATAAATGTCAAACCAAATTGACATTTGGTTACATCCATACGTTATACAAGGCAAAACCTCACACACACAAAAAAGATTAAAAAAATACAAAAAAACAAGACACTCAATAAGGGGTGGGGGGAAAATATTAAATGAAGAAATCAATATGGAACAGGAAGAGACAAGGTTTCATGTGAAACAAATTCAAAATCAAGTGGCAGAAAAGCACACAGAATAAACTTACAAACAGACTCAAACACAAAGACAGAGAGAAAGAAACATGTCAGGGACAACAAGGAAGTATCATATTTTAGATAACCAGCTGTAGTTAAAAGAGACCTAACATATTCATCTAGTGTGACGTCGAGCAGAGCTTTCTGTACATAGGCCTACACTGTTTCCCCAGACAGCAAAGGTATTTCCCAGAAAAATCCAAAATCCCCTTCATTGTATTAGTAATTCCTCTCATCAACCTCCTCAAATTAAATATAAAGTAATGTCTGAAGGCGTTTTTCATTCAAAAAAAAAGCTCCCCCTAGTGAACTATTAGAGTAAAATATGATGTATAAAAGATAGATCTACTTGGTTCATGGAGAGACTTTAGTTGAGCTTTTCTCCAATATCTGGGTTACAGTCCATGTGGGTGGAATCCACAGCAATTGGACATCTGTTTTGGCTTGTTGTTATTCATCTCCCTTCCAAGTGGTATCGGCAGTTATGAAGTTCAGCGCTTCAGTTCTTCTTCAGTTCTAAGTCTCTGATACAATAATTCATCATCTCCCATCTGGTAGCTTTGCTTTCCTCTTCCCTTTTGAGTCTGCATCAGGGTCCACACCTAATGTGAAGGGCCTCTTGCTCTAGCAGTGCCTGCTGTGTTTATTTTTCCCCCTTCAGTCCTTGGTAGGCGGAGCTCATTAGCACCCTTGGGTGTACCTGACTAATGGCCATGAATGCTTAAAACCTGGCCGTCTCAGTTGGCTCTCTCTCTCCATCAGGCCGGTTCAACGTCCTTTAGTTGGTTGGTCTGCTAAATTAGTCGAGATTTACATGACTACAATACTTGTCATGCATTATTCCTCACTAAACCAACCTCAAATACGCTGATGACACTGCTTCACACAATCCATCTCATCAAGTTCATAGTTTGGGTTATTTGCCATGAATAAATTATTTCAACCATGTCTCTCCTGTTTCTTCGTCATGGCTCCCGATAAGGTTTGTGGCAATGAACTGATAACAGAAAAAACTGTGACTGCAAAAATTCACTTGAAAAATAGTAAACGCATAAACATACCTCTAAAAATATTAAAATAGTTTGTTGTAGTTCATTTATATACACAGGATTTATCGTTTTATTTGCAAAGGTTTCAAAGTTCAGACAAATGTTAATTGGCTTGACCCAATCTATCAGCTAGGGATCCGCAAATCCTCAGCAACTGTCTTTATTTAAATAAAAAAGGATTTGCAGGACTCTGCATAATTGCATTGAGTATGGAGCAGGCCAGCGGTGGTTCTACTTTACTAGGGGGAGAAGAAAAAAAAAAAAAACATGTCGAGATAATATAGACAAGAAACCATTTGAGCAGAGAGAGACATTGGAAGAGAACTCTGAAATCTTAAGAAGCACTCAAAAGAATTGGGAAACAATGGGATCAGAGAAAATGAAAGGGAGTGGGCGGGATTTGAAAAAAAGATTAAAAGGATTGAGACGGAAGCAGAACAGAATAAAGCCTGAATATCTGACATGGTATAAAGATTTTCATGTGAGTCGGAGCAGATCCAAAGTTGTTGCTAAAAGTTAAAAAGATGAAAGGAGAAATTACAGGAAGTGAAAGGAGGAGGAGGGGGAGGAGAAGGATGACAACAAAGGACTTAGTGGAAAAGGGGACAGCAGCCCATGGGGGCAACATCAGGTACACAGTGGAGGTCCACATCACTGGATGCAAGACAGGAAAGGTTGAGTGGGGACACATCTGAGTGGACGCAGCCACCCGTGTGAGACTGCAGCTCCATGAGGTCTGCTGTCATGAGTGGAGACTGCTGGGAATGGGGTCAGAGAATCACAAAGGGAGGCCAGTATATACAGAACGTTATAGAGGAGGAGAAAAAAGCAGGGGAGCAAAGGCTGAGAGGAGATAAATGCAGGCATCTATGGGAAACACATCACACAAAAGGATTCTGGGGCAGGTGGAGGAGGGATGAAGCAAATTTGTCTCCAGCTATTTCATGCCAGAGCTGCATATTTAATGACACATAGTGCGTTAATGCTGCTAGATACATTCAGGCCTGAGATTTTGAGATGATACGGATTGCAGAAGGCCACAATGGAACAAGAAGATGAGTATAAATGAATACCAATAACCATTTCGCCCTTTTCATCAAGCTTTAGTCACAGGCAGAGGTGGAGTCATCGACCAGGAAGTCGATCCTCTCTAGAAGATCCAATTGGTAATTTTTGTTTACTTGTATTAAGGTCATTGTAAAAAGCCATTAAATTATTATAACTGCCCCTGTTAAGAAGAAGGATATCATCAATGAATATACAAGATTCCACATGTTTGATCGCTTTAGAGTTGGTAGCTGGTGGTAAACAACACCGCACTAACTGATGAAACTGATTCATCAGTTATGAAAGTTATTCATTAATTACTTTCATTGGTTTGGGTGCACACTAGATAGATAAACTTTGACTCAACCCATTTGCCATCCTTTAACCCTCATTCATTTGAACCAACGGTGCCAGTCATGATGAATATGACCTTTCAAACAGAAAGAGTCCAAACTGCAGGACATTACCTGGTCTGGTCAGAGAGCAGACTGTAGCTCTGCAGCAAATACAGGTTAAAGCTTTCCATGGACTGTGTCAACAGGAAGAAGACATTGAGTGTGGTGGAATTCGTTTCTCTCAGCCTCTTATCCCCCGAAGTCTCTTCATATTCCTCCACTTTGACAAAATCAAACACTCATCACCGGCCCTCCTTTCTTATTTCAGTACTCCGACACAATCAAGCACTACATCACAGTCACACTGAGTTCAAACTGTGTTTGAGTGACATATTAATTAAATGGAACTTAATGTAGTAACTGGTTGTAAAATGTGTTACTGAAGGGTTAATTTATATAATTAAGCACAGGTTTTGATTTGTTTGCTTTAACATTGATGGAATGTCAGAACAGCAAGAATAATTTTCAGATACTTAAGGCTGGCAACAGAGATGGCAAGAATTCACAAATTCTGCACTCAAGTAGGAGTAGAAGTAGTTACTGGTATAAAAAATTTACATGGAAAAATACGGCACACATATTGATTAGACTTCTTCACTCACCCTCAAGTTGAAAAGGAAATTTTCTGAAATGTATTCAGAGTAAAAAAAAAAGTCAAATAAGAAACTTTAAAAAAGTATGTAAGTTAAATATTTTACAACAATATGGGATATAGGCATATTTAAAATCAAACCAATTTAGTGCCAAATTGCAGGAAATGTGAACTCAATGCAGTTTCCAAAAGGAGCAGGTGTACAGCGAATACCTTTCCTACAGAGACCTAAAAATTCTCCCACGAAAAAGAACATGCAATGGCGACATTGCATGTTCACTAATTTCAAGATGAAACACTAATTTCAAGATGTTTTGAGACCAAGATGTGTTTTACCGGTCTGAAATGACCTGAAACAAAGGGTGTCATTTTGATGGAGAATACATCAAGTTTTGAGTGTTGAAATGTGTTTCATGGGTATTGATTAACATATACAGTGCATCATCTGCAGCTGCACGGGTCTCCATCTCCACCATATCCACTGATTTTGAGGGTTAACGGGTCATCAGACTGCAGGCAGTGAAAATTTGATGTTTGTGGTTGTTTGGAAAGTTTTCGAGGCAGCAGTGGAATCAATACATTGAATACTAATAGGCTACAGCCGTGAAGTTAATTAGAAGCATTTAGATTGTGGATTGTCCTTTTAACCGTTCCAGGCTTTATGCTACTGATACACTTGGGTTAAATCCTGTTACTTTAAGCACACTAGACACATTAAATGCCCCTCATTCATGTAGATTGTATTATCTCCAGCTAGACAGCTAATTACAAAGTAATGCCATGATAGATTTTGGAAAGAGGAGTAATACATATAGTTTAAATTAGTTAAAGGTGTACTTTGTCAAATTTAGGGGTGTCTCCGTGAATAAATTGAATAAAATATCCATATCTAGGTTTCATTGCTGTTCAATCAGCTGAAAACGAAAATACTTTTTGTAATAACTTTGGATGAACTTCCATCCAATGCATTAGGGATGTATGCAGAGTATCACATATCTATATCCTTCATCTCGGTTTTGACCTTTAGTTTTACGGAATAAATAACTAAATAAAATTTGGAAATCTAATTTCAATATCATCAAAAGGAACCTCATCACTGGAAAACACAATCTGGAAAAAATGTGTTTTTCATGAAGAGAGCTCCCCCTATTAAGTAAATTGTGAATCTTAAAACTGTGTTGTTCATAAGGCGAGCTCTCATTGATAAAATATGAACTTTTAGAGTTAAATATGATATGTAAAAGATTGACATCCTTGTGTTGATTCATATTCACAAAATTTGGACTAAATTCGACAATTCGGTGGTTATGGCCGAAAAAGATGGTAAATATAAACTATTAGATTGAGTTATGATATATATAGATATATTTTGGAGATATGCCCAGGAAATTCTGTTTTTTGATTTTTTTAAAAAAGCTCCTCTTGGTTATTAAAATATGAATTACTAGAATAAATTACATTATTCACGATAGCTCAAGTCGATTAATCCAAACCATGCAGTTATTTAGGTGAAGAGGACCACAAAATTGGATTAGCCGTTCCTGAGGCAGTTTGACCTTTCTGAACTCGTGCATATAGTACATCCTCTGCTGGTCCTCCTTGATGATCATTTGGACGTTGGTGGTCCATTTTTTTAGTCCTGGAAGATTGTTGTTCCCAGAAACCTGAGGGTTTCCTCAGCCAACACAGTGTATCTATAAATGGTGATAGGGGCCAGCTTTGGGGGGCTTTTCCTGATGTCCATTGTCATCTCCATAGTTTTGAATGTGTTCACATCAACATTTTGGTCGTCTAAAGTTACATCATTCTGTTTAATAAGTCCTCATATAATTTAATATGCAAAAAAAAGTTGATATCAATAAGGACTTTCTTAATGGGCATGATTAATGCCTCCTGGTGACCCCTTTGACCTGTGGTGTCCCCCAGGTGTCCGTCCCTGGTGCCTTACTATTTAGCAAATACTCTATATGCTGCCGCTGGGTTATATTAAAAGCAGGCTCAGTCGCAATTTTCAATAAGAAAGAGACTAAAAATGTTGTCAACGCAGGATATTTTATCGTTAAAACACACCTCATCAAGCTGGCCTATTTTTGGTCTGGAGCTTTAGTGTGAGAGGACGGTAAAAAAGTGCCCAAAAGTCTGATAAATGCAAACTGAAATACTTCTCATTTCAGTATTTTTGAATGTGTGACCTTTGGCTGTTTTATTTAATCGGCATAGAGTTAAATGAATCAAGTTTCATTTTTGACCTTTAAGTCACACATTTTGTTCCACTAGGTCCAGCAGGGAGCCCGGATCCTGAAGCCACATAATCACATGGAGCAGGAAACATGGTCAAATGATTCAGAGGGTTGCATACCCTATGAGATTAGAGTACTAGAAGTAAAGCAAATCTGATTTGTTAAGGCTGTTTACTTCCTGCAGTGGCCGGAGTCCAGCCTTTTTTTTGGTTGTCAACCCTTCACAGCGGTGGGAGCAAACAGTCAGTAGAACTCTCAGACCTCAAAAAAACAAAAAACATTGTATGTAATTTTAGATGATATAGATGTTAATTTAGAAATGTAGAATGTAGACATTTAAACAGCTTTTCAAAGAAGGAGAGAACAATAACACTGGTAGTGCTACCCATTAAATGAAAACTATGATTACCAATACAGTATGAATATTTCAGAACCAGTTAAATCCAGGGGATTGGACGCTTTTAGAAGGATAGACCCTTGCTGTAGGGATCAACAGCGTATGACTAGCTGAAACAAGTATGTTCTTGAGTAAAGCTCAAGAACATACTTGTTTAGACTTTAAGTTTAGGTTAAAGGCAGTTAGCTGCACTAACAGCATGGTGTTACACAGGTGAGATAAAAACTGCCACGACAACTGGCAACATTAAAGATTTGTTTACATCAAGTCATGTGTCGTTGATGAACAGGGCAAGTCAATCATGGCTACTGAGGCACTCTTTGTTATGCTAGCAGCCTTCGGTTAAGAGGAGAAGAAACAGGCAAAAATGTGTGTATACATATGTATCATTGTTCCACCTTGTACAAGTGACATCACTTTGTATGTTCACTGCCATGTTTATGTTCACTCTGTCTACTTATTGGTCAACTTCAGAATAGGTAGGGAGTGATTTGAAAAAAATTGTTTCGTCTGATCCTGGCATAAGAAAGTTGCAAAACAATTGAGAAGACACATTTATGAATATCAGATATGTGGAACATCTATTTTGTACAGAGTACGTAGAACATTGAGGGACAAAATGCCAGAAGAGCGAATAAGTAAAAAGATTAAATAATTTAGAACAGCCAATCAGGGCAGGAGAGGGAATTACATTGACAGGAAGAGACACAGAAGTAGGATGTTTGAAAGGACAGGATAAGTAAGGTATCCAGACATAATATGACTGGACAAAAACATGACCTTAGATTACATAATGAAATGCATCACCCTTATTATCAAACAGAAGGGACCTACTTACTTATTACAGTAAGTGCAATTAAGATGATTAAAGCTGCATTTTCATTTTAAAAAGTTTAATTTCTAAAGGGGAAAAAAATACATTGTATGCACATTTATTTATGATATTATTCTTTTCTCAATCATTTAGTTTCTGTACTTTACACTTGAGGTGAATTTGTGACTATTTACACTTTTACCCCATCATTCAATATTTTCCCTCTCCCCATCTGAAATTCTTTGTTAAAATTAAATTACCCACATTTGTTGCCTGTAAAGGAAATCACATGAATGTTTCAAGCTCAGACCCTAATGAGGGAAGGAGGAGGGCTTCAGCAGAGATGAGGGTTACCATTTTATCATGGCATACATGTAAAATTCCCATTACAGTGGGTCTCTGGTGTGCGGTGTACTGATAACATTATAGAAAGTAAAGGATTACACCAATAAAGGCACATGCAAATCTGTGTGTGTGCACATAAACAGAAAGCAGGAAGCCATGCATAAAGAGAGAGAGCGAAAGGAAAGTGAAGATATACACTGACAGCGCCTCATGTTAATAGAGTCATATGTTGAAGGAAATCCTCTCTCAAAAATACATCACACTGCAATTTTACTCACCCTGCATGACTATGAATGTAATGCGTCGCTATTGGAATGCAATCTATTAGAAATATGGTAATTGCATCAACATTATGTGCCATTTATAATCTTTCCCCCTTTTATTCCTTCGGAGCAAAATTCACACTCTATCATTGTAATGTTTGTGTGTGGGGGTATGTGGGTTTGTGGGAAAATATTTGTTGGAGTGTTTGTGTGCGTGTGTCTGTGTGTGTGTGCGTGTGTGTGTGCGTGTGTGTGTGCATGTGTATGTGTGTGTGTATACACACATAATAAAGTTTAGTAAAACAAAAAGACAGTTTTGTTTTGGACCTTCGGAGAGATGACATTATTGGAAAGTGAGGACAGATTGGCTTCATAAACCTTTGGGTTTAAACATTGTGTTTTATGTTGGAATAAGGTTTAGTGTCCGTTTTTGCAGTTATTTGTGAAGGTGTGCAAATCCTTTCAAATCATCTCCTGGTTCCAGAAATTGTACAAATATTGTTATTGCCAGTAGCTTTATGTCAATTGCATTTAGAGGTTAAAATAAGAACACATAGGGGGGGGGAAATATCCTTTATATCATCACACATAAAGGTTAGAAAACCATGATAGTTTGATAACATAATATAACCCTACAAAATCATAACCATAGAATTTAGAATTCCTTAAGTGTCACTGTTAGTTTGATAGTTAAAATTATACACTGTGGGGCAACTTGGTGTTCGGTCGGATTTAGCGATACATTACGTCCCTGAGGTTATCAGTTGGATTTAAGGCCTGGAGAACGTGAGGACCAGTCCATGGCATCAAGACCTTCATCCTCCGAACTGCCTACACAGTCTGGCAACTTGACACCGGGCATTATCGGGCACAAGGAGGAACCCAGTGTCAGCTGTCTGAGGATTTCATCCTAGTACCTAACAGCAGTCAGTGTATCATTGGCCAATTCATGGAGGTCTGTGACACCCTCCAAGGACCTGCCCCCCTGAATACGTCAGGTCAAATGAAAATAAAAATGTTATAAAATATATGGATATACCCACATGTCTTTAAAAGTTGTCTTTTGCGTATCCATCTTGTATACATGTTGAAGTTTAGACAAAATATTGAGTTATTAAAAAAAAAAAAACGGTCTAGTAATTTAAATGTTATAGAAGGAAACTGTGAAAAATCTCCCAATGATAAACTTCTGGGAACTGATGCCCCACCAGCATGAATTAATGGTATGGAGGTGAGAAACCTATTGTGAACAATCAAAGCAAGCATTTTTAATACATTAAAATATAGTTTTTGCATAAATACTAATGACAGAAATACTGATAATGGCCACATCTGCAGGATTATTGAAAGGAAACAGAAGAAATCCTCATTCATTCACATGATCCACCCCTTAACATTTAATATGTTCTTGGTTGTTAAATAAGCAAAGTTGTATCTTTGTCATGGAGTTTTATGTATAATAGATGTAAACGTAATCTCCAAATGTTACGCTTGAGGGTTAAAGACAACGGTAAAATAACCTGCATCCATCCTTGGTGGAGTAAATGAGAATGAAAATGAGGGGTGAGCAGGGTGAAGTTTGATAAGCTGTGTGTGACAGCACCAACAAAATGTTGAAACCTATTTGTGGGAAGAAAATTTGCATAAACTTTGAAATTTAGGTGTTTGGTTTACAAATGGGAGTCTGCAAGATGTGATTTGCATAAAAGAGTGTGTGTGTGTGTGAGAGTGTTCATGTGTATAGTGCATCAGCCTCCAGCTGCTTCAGTGCATACAAACTGTCAGCAGCCATCATTGAGGAGGGCCCTCATTGTGAAGGACAAAAGCGGCGTGTGCCACTGGTGGGAGATAACGGTGATTTATGAGGGCCTGCCACGGCAGCGGCAGGTAAACATGCTCTTTGGGGCTCTGTCTGAGTTCTCTCACCCCTTCTGTACCTGGAAGGAGAAGTTGGCAGGAAGGGACAGAATATTCAGCTAAATACTGGCCAGCCGTCAGCTCTCAGACACAATCAACAACCCATCTCCATGCTCTTTATTTTGGCACTGGAACCTCAGGGGGGGGATGGGGAATAGAAGACATGAATAAAAGAGTTGGAGATGCAGCCAGGGCGTGCATGTGCGTGTGTTCATGTGTGTGCGTGTATTTGTGTGTCATACATTTTTTATGGTAGAGAATCACATATTAAAGACTGCTCATATATTCGTTCCTCTGTTTTCGATGCCTCGTGACATTATTTAATTTTTTATTCTTTGTATCTGTCCATGGATATTTCAGTAAGCATTAATTATAAATAAAATCCTACACTGGAAGAAGATAAGTAGCAACTTGGACAAAAATCTGGTCTTATTTTAAATAGTAGACCTATGCTGTCATCTCTTACAGAAAGGGAATATCCCTGAAAAGCATAGCATGGCATATTTCAGCAAAGTTCAGTTCAGTCAGAAAATGCACGTTATCATTGTTGACTACTGTGGCACGTGTCCTTTGGCATCCAGGCTCAGAACTCATCACTCCCTGCAGATAATTTACAGGCAGATTTTGGGAAGTGATGAGCAAATATCTTAACCCCCCTGTTGATGCTTCTAAGTGGATGATTGAGTGGTGGTTGGGCTTTCAGAAGCAGGTAGCAATGGTGAAGCAGGGCAAATGCGGCATAAGCAGAGCAGAGGGGAGAGAAGGGAAATTTGCTGTTGAAATGACAGCGACTTTGGCGGTTGGGATTGGTAAATAGTTATGGAGGTTGTGGCATGTCATGTGACAAAGCATAGCAGCTGGAGTTTACTGCCTGAACTAGCCCTTAAGCGTTGCTCAATTCGTAGAAAAAAATGGACTTAAGGAAAACACCATTGCGCCTTCTGACAGGGGCAGTCCCGAGATTATATCCCACTGATTAAATGAATTAAAATTGTCTTGAGGGTGTGTTGCTGTGTGTGTGATTATGTGTACTGTATGTATATGAAATTAAAAAAAAACATTGTTTATTAATTTGTTACCATGGTTATCTGTGACTGGGTAGGCTATAATGTTAGGTAGTGAGTGAACATTTTTTCCTGGAATTTGAAGCAGGAAAAAGGGGCAAATGAGGTTAAGAATTGGGACGACTTTGACAAACTGTAATGGTGCGTTGATAGTGCACATTGAAGAGGAGCCAGTAGTTTTTCGTCATTGTGATGGACTAGCGAATTATTTGAAGTGTACCTCACCTCTCGACGAATAACAGCTGAGATAGTCCCCATTGTGAACTTGAGAAGGATATGCAGTTGCAGATAATTAATGGTTATAATGTTATGGCTGTTTAACCACCCATATTTGCCAAACCACAAGAATACTATCAATGTTAAATTGGTCCGTGGTGCAAAAAAGGTTGAAGACCCCCGCTGTAGAACATAATGGAGCCTGCATGTGTGATTAGAGCCCACACTAGTTCACATAGAGAAACTTGAGCAGTAGCCAAGTATATGCATCACTCTTCCATACCATCATGATTTCTGTGAGGACAGATGTACCTTTAAAGAAATTATTCCTAATAATAAGCTGTTCCTTATTGACATTTCTAATCAGTCCAACTGATTAATACCCTGTGTTAGCTAAAAAACAAACACCTCTCTTTACAATGCAAAATAGTGCAAAATAGTTGATACAAACTTACAGTAACAGGTGTGTAAGAAAAGTTTTTAGGAGGAATCAGCTAGTACAGTGCAGCCAATAATCACTTCCTGCGGCAAGCACACAACATTTCCTGTTCTTTGCAATTTATAGCTGTTGCACACTGTAATTTATCGCAATTATGGCAATATTTTTCAAAGGTTTTTCTTCTATCAGGAGTAATTCCACATAATCACTGAACTACAAACACAAATTTAGAAATTCTCGCTAAATCTGCGCTCTATTTTTTAGCTGCTAAACTCAAAGATCGACGTGGCTTCTCTGTCTCATGCCCCCTGTCCTGCTCTCTTTTGTAATTTATTTGTAGCTCTGGCGGCTCCGCACCATGGAAAAAATCCCATTTGCCGCACAGTTCCCCACCAGCCTCTTCATGTTTAGAAAAGATTCTTCCCATTCAGCAACACACCTGCTGACGAACCGACTCCGGTCATTGGCAACTATTTTGTGAAACTTGAAATTAGTGACACCAGCAACCGTACTGAAATGCATTCCTGGGGACAGAGGTAGCCACGTGGAATCATATTTAAAATGATTTAAATCATTTTAAATGGGCTGGTAAAGCTAAGTTCTGAGCTTTAAATGAGGCTAAACACGATGTCATCGTTCAACCGCTGGCAGTCGAGTTGTTGTCCAGCAAATGATGTTGGTCTGGTAGACAATTGCCGAGCTTTCTGGGGAAAGCTTAGTCTGATTAGGAGAGACAGTCTCCAACACACTTTGGATGGAGCAGCGCTCTTATCTAGAAATCCGACTGAGTTTATTAGACCAGAGCAAACGTGAAATCTCATAGTTTAGACCAGGTAGCAGCATCGCAGTCTTACACGCTTCCCTGCACCTCCTTTAGAGTCACCCAGACCAAAACCCATAGACACTGTGTCTGCCCCCTGACCACTTAAATTATTCAAATCAGATTGCAAAATAATTTCACACAAAAAGCTTATAAATATGAACACAACCAAGTATGTGGTTAAAAATGGAAATACAATTAAATGTGGACTCCTAACATCTTAAACAGTTTTAGTAAATTATCTTATTTTAGATCATCATATTGATTTATTCTGTCTGACGGAGACCTGGTTTTTGTTAGGAGGAATATGTTAGTCTAAATGATTTTAACTTGACAAATTTGTCACAGTGTATCAGGCCCTTGGTCCATACTCCGGATTTTTAAAGAGTTTTCTGAATTTTATAAAGCCTAGTCCTTAAGACAGATAAAATAATTATTGTATGGGACTTTAACATTCACATAGATAGGGGCCACGATAGTCTTGGTACTGCGTTTACCTCAATATTAGACTGTTGGATTCAGTCAGTGTGTACATGAGCTCACTCATTGTTTTAATCACACCCTGGATTTAGTCCTGATTTATGGCATTGACACTGAACAACTAATAATCCATCCATAGAATCCACTTCTATCAGACTACAGTTTGATAGTTGTCTGATTTGTTTGAATTTGCACAACTAAATCACTTGCCACAAGAAATGTTTTTCTTATTAATTAATTAATTGATTGATTCAACATCGTCATTAATATTCCACAGTGGTCCATACATAAATATTCTGTTGGTATATACTGATTTAAAGACATGATACCAACAAATGTATCACAATTATCAGGCTGGAAGTCCCTTCAGTGGTGGGTATTTATCATATCCTCCCCACTCCTGTGTAGAAGGACTGCTCACTTGGGCTGTTTAAAGTTCAAATGACATGCTGATAAGGACAGAATTACAAGTTATTCCAGTATTGTCATGCCACAATAGAACGGATAGTTCTGCAGTGGCAGAATAATCTTGGAACTGGAACCTTCATTTCTCATTACCATTACAATCTGTGAGTAATACTGAGATACAGTATGTTTAGTCTATGAAGTGCAATGTGTACAAAACTTAACAAACCATGAGAAAAAATATACAGAAACTATTACATATTTCCTGCAAAAGTAAAACTTGAAGAGGCAGTTCAGACAAGCTGGAGTTGAGTCTAAAAAAGTCCACTTCCCTAGCCACTATGAGGTCACTGGCTAAAGCTTGAAAATGACCTTTTTACAAGGTCTATATAAATATTTTGTGTATCATAATAAAGGTAACAAATAGGACTGTGTTGCATTCACCAAAGAAAAAACAATTTCCCTGTTTTTCTGAATTAATGGCTTAGTTATCTCAGTATTTCCTTATAATCAGAGTCCTAGGCTTTCTCTCCGAAAAACAGCCGCAAAGTCCTTATGTGCCTGCGCAAAGTTGACAACTATTAAAAAGACCATCTAGATTACTATTAGATATACTACTAACTTCACATGGGACTATCTCCCAAAGTTTAGTCCAAAATACATTTGGATTAAACAAAACAAGCGCAACATGATTGCTTCCATGAAATCCAACTCCTATATGAGTGAGACCTATCTCGTTAATTCAGGAAAACAGGGCTTTTTTTTGTCGATGTATCTGTGAAAGAGTAAACTCAGCCATTTCTCTCGTTCGGTACAGCAAGGGTAAATCCCTGAAAAGTCCCTGATCCACTGCATTGTACAAGGAATTCCCAGGTTTGAACTTCAAAATAATTTGGTTGAAGTAGAGCTGATTCATCTGAAACAATTCTGGAACAAATCGGACCAATAGTTAGGACGTTATGTTGGAAAAATATTTTTCAAAAATAGTCAACCTTAATGATTAAAATATGATACAAACAAGATCTCTAGAGTTGATTTATGAGCGCCAAATTTGGACTAAATTGAACCAACGGTTGAGAAATGATGAACTTTCAGAGAATGCTCCCCATAAATTTTGGAAATATACCTTGAGCTTTCCCAAAATCTATCTATTTCCTTGCACTAAGGTCTTTGTGGGTATAAAATTTTAAATTATCCATCACATAGTTTTTAACTTATCGCATTAACACAAAAGATCTGTGGGGGACACGAGAGCGATGATGACTATTTCGTAATATTCCTGACTTTTGAGGGAAATGATTAAGATGGAACAACGCATAACGGTTTCATCACCTTAAAGAGTGAATTCCTCCTTTGAAATAATGATGCTAACGTCTGACAAACCATATCACAGTATATGAACATAACAAATGTCATAATCGATGCTAATAGATTGAAAAAATGCCAATAAGAGCTTTTAGCCTCTAAATTTCTCTTTAAGTGCCATAGTACCATATTAGATTTCAAAGCAATAAAACTACATCTGACCCAATGGCATAAAAATATTTCTTCAATTTAAAACTGTTACACTTTGTATAGAGATCAGCCGGGCCTTTAAGACGTTGGCTAAGCTGTCACAAACTGCTGGTTAAATAGGGTCGTATCTCATAGTGGTCAGTTTCTATGATCAACAACTCTGTGGAACTGTCAAACTCAGTTTTAATATCATTTGAGTTTTTGGAGGTTTTATAAGCTGTGTTGTTTTTATTGTAAGCATGGAGGTATTTGCATCTCAAATGCCATTATTTCCAGTATGTAGAGTCAGTGTGCTTTTTGCTGTTAGCTCATTCACTTATAGTTTGTTGGTCATTGGAATTTTGAAAATTGTTCTCATTGGCTCGATTTTGGAAATATGTTGCATTCTGGGAGGAACTCTGTCATGTTCCTGAGATCAAATTGGCTTTTTTCCCCATGTTTTCATGTTGTGCCTCCATTTTTTTTTTGTTTCACATGGTTGTAACTGGAAAAAATATGTGTTCGTGTGTATCTTCACTCAACCAGCACCTGCGCCTGGTCCTCTGGTCATACCAGATGGTGGATCAGGATTCCACCAACTACAGCCCTGCAGACTTCAAAGTGAAGCACAAAGGTTGAATATTCAACGAAGGAATTTCAAACCCTTCAAAGATGACATCAGCTTGCTGTGCTGAACTGCTAAAGAAAATTATAATCATTGTTTGATGGTCAAGAAGAAGAAAAACAGTTTTGTTTCATAAAATCATTAACGGGTTGCACAAGGTAATTTCTTCACAGTGTAACAGTATTCTTGAGGTACTCTGGCAATAGCACCGTTTGTCCCTTCCTCTGAGGGATCGTCAGAGCCTGCCGTGATGCTACGCTCTGTCAAACAAACGTGGGCTGAAAGATGAGAAGGCCTCCATTATCATTCATCTTTGCGGCAGATTTTAAACTTTTACGCCGATACCGTCTCCCGTCGCTACCTAAGGAAGCTGATGTAATTGTTAGAAAGGTGAGGCACATTCTAAGACACACTAGGCTCAGGCATTAACAAACGAATGATCTCATTTAAGTTCTCTCCTTCTGAGTGCCATGGGTTGGATTAAGAGAATTTGTTACTTTGACCTGAGTGGATTCTGGGATAATGAGTTCCTGTGACTGTGGTTTAAACATAAACGGATGGGGCTGTGAGGTAATAATGAGGCAATGATGAAAGAAAAAGCGTTGCTATCAAGAAAATACATTTCTCCGTAACCTCAACTGTGTTTGACAACTTTCCAGACACTCCAGTGTGTGTTTACAATGTGGAAGAAAGATGAATCTAGTGACCATGTAACTGGAAGGATATTCCTGCCAGTGCTATAGACTGGCAGGAATGACGATAAGAGGAAGACACACTCCTGGTCCACATCCTCACTTGCGTCCGGTACTGGGCTCGGTTCACATACATCATTGAGTCTTCTTCTTATATAAAGAAATTATTGTGTAATATCGCCGTAATTCTTCTCTAATGAGAATCGTGCTCCTGCATGATCTTTGCTGGTTGTTGCTGTGCCAGCAGTGGCAAGACTTTCTCTGAAAATTTTGCAAACCTCATCACCACTTTTTATTGTTGGTTATTCTGACTTTTCAAGCAAATAATATTTTCGAAACCCTTGCAGGCTAGTCACAGATGATTTGTTATCAGGTTGTTTTTTTAAAGTTATCTGGGAACCGTTTCTTGGTTTGTCAGTTTCATACCATATACTAGGTACATAGGGAGAGGGCATGATGGATCCTTGGCAGAGATGAGACACTATGACATGTGGGTTGAATGATGAACTGCATTTCCATAATAAAACACATAATATTCAAAATTCTGCAGTATCCGCTTGACATTTTGAGGTGTCAAACCTAAGTGTATTCTAAGAACTTTGGCATTACATTTTACACTCAGGCTATTATTATTAGTGATTGATTTGCATCATTTAATTAATGTCTCTGTT
Organism: Lophius americanus; assembly: GCA_037951165.1. Classification (NCBI taxonomy): domain Eukaryota; kingdom Metazoa; phylum Chordata; class Actinopteri; order Lophiiformes; family Lophiidae; genus Lophius; species Lophius americanus. Next base: position 7,810,157 of record JBBDHG010000028.1, on the reverse strand, counting down.
TTTCCAGTGTTATCTACAGCAATTCACATTTTGCCTGATTGAAATCTCCTAAGCACACTTTCAGCTTGTCAAAAATGCAGAAGCTAGACAGTTTACAGATCAAGCATTACTCCCAGCCTCAGCCTCACTGTACTGGATGCCGGTAAAACTAGTTGTCTCACAGCAAGAAGGTTCCGGGCTCAAATCCTACTCAGGGGAACTGTTTTGTGTGGAGATTGAATGTTGTCCACATCTTTGCATGGGTTCCCATCTGTTCTTCACGATATATATTGTAAATATATACTATTTTAATGAGACAGAACTGTTGCTACTGCCGTATTTTACCAGAGTAAGGGACAGCATACGAATTCTAACAGGTTTCCAGTTAATTAATGCAAATTTCCTGTGAAAATTTGCTCAATATTTTTCCCAACATTGATTTTAAAAAAGGGAGTGAAATGTCATACAGAAGTTACTGTTTGGTCAACTATAATTTTCTCACTACCAAACCACATAAAAGATATACCCACATATGCTACATTTACATAAAACTTAAAATGATGGCTTGTTAACGATTACACGTGCACATAAATGTTTCTGTTATTGGTGACATGATCATGGATGCTGCTCCTTCTTGTTCACTAACTGCCTACTTGTATCAATGTGATTATAATTTAACTGCTATTTGTGCTAATTTGATCTCACAAACTGTATTGATGCTGCGATTTATATAGTCGATATGTGCTTGCAACGTAGGACACCCATCTCCCCCCTGCTTGTTTGTGCCTGAATCAATTGGGCTGTTTACTTTTTACGTTGCCTCTCTTTATTCTTTCTTTCTTATTAAATAATAAGTAATTATAAAAATTATACTGTATTTATTTAAAGTACCCACTGTCAACTGGCCAGGGACTCCTGCTGTAAATTAGCCGCAGAGTCTAAAGCTGCCCCATTTATTGTTATTCTTGCTGTCTATTAATATGATTGTCCTTGACATTATAAACCGAATAACAAACAAACAAACAAGAACTTTATAAAATAAACAGAATATTTGACTTATAGCTGCATTTAAAATTATACTCCAGCAGAAAAATCATGCAGCAGTGACGGTCTCAAATAATATGATGCATGTAATATAGATATTTCATATTTCTACTATAAATTTGATTTAGATTGATAATATCCAAGTGAGGATGTTGGTAATCATTCTTTTTTTATTACAGTATCACTACTGCTGATTTACTGTTTCTGCCAGCTGTGATGTTTTTCAGGCCGACTCACCTTGTGTTCATCATTAAAAAAAGGCCCATGGGGTGATTGCATGAGGGTTTAGCACAAAGAGAGATTCCAGGACCTACTGACTGCACACCAGTGACCAAACAAATGACAAATGCATCTGATAATCAGATGAACACGTGAGGTCTTGGTTGCTATGGTTCAAAGCCACTAATGGGTATAATACTGTGACTCGTTGGCTCCTTTTGAGGTTCTGCATCTAATGCACAAGGATTACTGTACAACCCAGATTGTAATAAAAAAATGTCATCCACAATGTCAATGAAACACAAGCCCAAGTTATTAACTACTTTATATTTCTAACAGATAAAATAAGTCTAAATTATTCAGCAGTGCAGTATCTGTTACATCACATTCAAAAGGACGCAGGTTTTATTTATTCACTGCATTCTAATGTGTCACAGCAGGAAAGGCACAGTTGGAACTAATAGCATTAATAATGGTTGCGTCCCTCCATTTGAAGGTTTCCGTGAGCTGTGACAGTTAGCAGCAGGACCGACACCGGTGCTCGAGAGGTGGCACATCTTAATGAGACTGAGCAAATATAACTGTAATTAGTTACACATGTGCTTTTCATGTTATGCATGACAGAATGGCAGCGGCAAAAACGTGCATTATACTTTAACAAGTCCCCAAAGGTTATTGCTTTTAGGACGCACAAATACCTCAGCGTCAGTAGTGTGGCTCTCCAACAGTTTTAGACGATTTCAGAAGATTGTAGAAGTTGTACAGACAAAACCACTTCACTCCTACTTTATTTATCTGTTCTATTGCTGTTTGAGTTCTGTATGCCATTTGGAAATCTGCAAAATCAGACATTTGGACAAATGACAGACTGTCCTGACACTCACTGCCGTGTGTATTTGGACTATATTCAAGCACTTATGTGTGTGACATCAGCTTAGCTCACCCTAAGAGTTTTCAAATTATAAGTGACAATGGAATAAAAACTAAGCCCTAAAAGTAGCTAATATTTTTATCAAACTGTTCGATGAAGGGTTAAGTTATTAATATTGTTGACACCATTAAAAAATTTAATCTGACAGGAGACCTGACAAAAATTGTAATAAATAATAATAATAGTAATAATACATTTCATTTATATGGTCATACTATAGAAAAAAATGCAACTAGGACTAAGCTGTTCTTAGATGGCAAGGGTGTATCCCTGCAAGCCCCCAAGTCCCTATGTTGTCCCAGCTATCCCCCTGATTGAACTCCTCAAACTAAATATGAAGTTGTGTCCCCAAACTTTCTTTAAAAAGCTCCTCCTAGTAAATAAGGGGATACAAATACAAATACAAACTGTTAAAGTGAAATATGACAAATACAAGATAGAGCTCATTGTGTTGGTTCTTATGCACCAAATTTTGACTCATTTGGACCAACAGTTAGGGAGACTTGTCAGAAATACATAATTTTTTGGCAAAAAAAGCTTGTCCTAGTGAGAAAAATATGAACTATTAGAGTAAAATATGAAATATCGTCACACTAAGGTCCATGTGGATATACAATTTGAAAATGATCCATGAATAGCTTTTGAGTTATTGGATTATGACAAATGATTTTCGCACAAAGGATATCCTCGATTTTTCGGGGATATAATTAGTAAAATGGGAGCATGAAATGGCAGGAATGGGATTTGCCTCTTTACTTACAGTCACATATAACTTATTTTGAGATAAAGAAAGTATTATCTTATCTTATACCCAATGTGATGCAGGAGGTGAACATGATGCTTTCCAATATATAACCTATGAAGACTACGGACTGCAAGGACCGCAGCGCTTTTCACTAAATAAGAGATGTTAATGCAGTTGGATTATTTTTTATTTGACAAAATGCTGCATCACTGTTGTGATGTGAAGCTCCATAAATGTCTTGTGGACTAAACAACTTCACCATCTGTCCGCCAGCATGGGGGTAAGCTAATGAGTGAATGTTAAGGTTGGGCTGAGCTGCTCTTTTAAAACATTTCTCAGCTTTAATCATGTTGGTGAAACTATGAGCCGCTGCATTTTGTAAACAGGGAGTGAGGCTGTAAAACAGATGGATATAATGGGCTACCATTCATGAAAAGGGTTTGACACAAATTAAAAATAATGGCGTGATTCCTTCACCCCCTACAGCTGGTGGTACTTGATCAGACCATGCAGTGAGCCAACATGCTCGACATGTTCAGCCACCGTGAATTTAATTAATTTCTTCATCTGTTTAATTTGCAGAACCCTTTCCTTGAGTTTCCCTGGACATGGATTTCCCCAAACTCAACATAATGACCTATTAAACTCTATTCACTTCCACTTCCTCTTTTTTTAGACACCTGCTGGCTGACGGAGCAGAACTGAGGGGAAAATTAAGCACACAAACCACTTTCCTCCCCATTAACGAAGGAGGCTAAAACTAATCCAACTGCTTAAGAATTACATTACAACATTCTTTTAAACTTTTCTTTTTCCTCACTGTTATGCCTTTTGCAAGTGATTTTTTTTTCACCATACAACCCTCAAACTCATGGGGAACTGATCTGTTTAATCCCAATTTACTGCACAAACTCTGTCTGTCAAAGAAATTAAAAGATGCAAACAACATTTTGGTTAAACTAGTCTACAATGAAAATAGCAATTTTGGCATTAAATGCAACTATGTCTTTTTTCCATCTCTTATTCCATGGTATAAGGTAGCTGTTAGAAGTTGGAAGGTTTCTAATCTTCTTACTCCCAAGTAGGGGCTGACGTTTTACAAGTGCAGTCTTTAAAATGTATTGGCATTTAGCAATAAAGTCCCAGATTGCAACCAATATGTAACATCGGCTCACCTTTAAACTTGAGAAAGTGTTTCAGCGGCTCCAGACGCTTCTCTGAATATTTTTTAATGATGGAGAGAGGCGATCTACAAACTACTGTTGAGACTAATTTCATCAAGTCACAACACAGACACAATGCCAAACAACTTTACAACTAGTATCATCTTTCAAAATAAGAGCACTCAAAATACCCTGCTCAGTAACAGGAAACACAAGTATGTGCTTAAAAGAAAAAAATAGGTGACTGGTTTTGTTAGTAGATATAGGATTGTCACAAGCAGGAATAATTTACTGCACATACTGAAGAGTAACAGGCAGCAGCTACACTAGTGATTTTAAAGGACTGGACCGCCTAAGATATGCTGAATCTTTCTTGTGCACACAAGATAAGTTGTGCACATAAAATAATTATCTGGCGCACATAATAAAATATATATTTCTCAAACAACTTCAAGGGCTCCATAGAGGACTGCTTCATAGATTTAACGTTCAACCTCATGTCTGGACCTAGAGACTGTAACAGTTATTTATTAACAGTAATTTATTTTGAAATATAAATAGACTATATTCTGTCATATCTTAAACTTACTTAGATATAGTAATGGAAATGTATTTTGATATATTATTTATATATGTTTAAATAAGATGTACGGAGTGATTATTCACTAAAAAAAATTGGAAAAATAAATGACCATTTATTTTATTATAATTAAAATAAATGGTAAAATGTTTTAATCTGTGAATAGTTATTTATGTTGAACTAAGATAGAAGATGGTTATCTGTTTACAATAAATGGAGGAAAGTATATACTTTTGTTTGACTAGTTTATTGGTGAACCCATCTATGACAGGCTGTATTGCACCAACCACCAACGCGAGTAAATTCTCCACTCGTGTGAAACCTTGCCCCAATTTGCAAGCTTGCTACGTGTGACTACACCACATTCATATGACAGGGAGAAATTGCTTCAGAACTATGACATTTTTAAAGTTTTTGGTAGGAACATAATAATGCAGTAATTTTTTCTTTTTTTTTTTCTTTTAATTACTACTATTCAATTATTCAAAAACAAGAAAAAGCATTAGTACGCTGTAGCTGACATTCAAACAGTCCATTTGGTGAGCTTCAAGGAGCTAATGGTCTGCTGGAAGCTTTATTTCTCAGGTTTGAGTCATAAGCAGCTAGACTGCTATTTACGATGTGTGGACATAAGAGGCTTCCTCACTTCTGACTGACTAATGGGGAGTCAGGTATTTAACCTCCTCCTGTGAGACCCCACAGAAGTCCTCAAACCCGAAGAAGTCTTGCTGCTTCTGATTCAACCCCGGAGGATTATCATGTCTTGTATGTGTCAGAATCTACATAAGGCTAGATAAATATTATGTATTTTAAAATGTATATTAAAATTCAAATTGTTGTAGTTTCCTTCTGATAAAAAATCAAAATCACTTTAAAATACAGCGAGGTTCAATGAATTACCAAAATACTGAAAAACAATCAATTACATAATATGCATTTCAGTTCTGGACAGTGCCACCCCAGGTCATTCTGCATATTGTGTTTGATACTGCATCTTCCTTATAAATGTTTGACCTCTGCTTTCACCAGCAACCCCCCTGTCCATCCTTCAGCCTTTGAATAGAAGAGCCATGAGATGTAGCATTTACAATACACACTGTTTATTGGCCTGCAGGAAATTTAGTCAATTCCATTAAGGAGTGGCAAAGCTGAACAAGTGAGAGTGTCCTCATCCAGCTAAGCTTTGCTTAATGGGCCAGTAAGGACTGGATATTTTGTGGCCCCATCGGATCTGCAATATTTTTTAAAATACAGGAATCATCGCTCTGTTTCCTCCCTTAGTCTGGATGACTGCTTGGGGGTCAGCTTTGACCATGTTCAGCTACACTAACGCCCCTGTCACGCACTCAATGTACCGTGAAGGTAGACTCAGTTGATTTGCTTCAGTTTCTTCAATGAAAAAGACTTTAACCTAAGCCTTGCCCAGCTGAACTCTCACGTTTAGAGTTTGAATCATGCAGCTTTTCAGATTTATCCCGATGTATATTGAATCGAATGGATCAAGACTCACTTGTGTGTGTTTGTGTTGTCCAGTGCTGCCCCTCCAGGGGACTAATTATTTGTTAAACATTAATAGAAAAGGAAACATGCTATGGAGTGTGGCAGCGAATCAGTGGTATAGGCATTTGTGTGAGCGTCAGGTTTTAACAGCCACATACCTGTACTTATATTACCAGTACAAGTAATTTAATGAACAGAATAACATGACAGCTTACTTTGAAACATGCTCTATTTTGAGCAGACGTTACTTTCAAACTTAATTATGAGGTGATTTGCATCAAGGTGACCTTGTGATTTTTCCCAGAGTTGTCCAGCTTTTAGTAGTACCTATCTGGTATTTAGTGATTTCTAGGAATCTCATATTTTTCTTCACTTATCCGCATTCGGGTCGTGGTGGTGGCAGGCTTAGAGGGGCATTCCACATATATCTCTCCTACATATAGCTCATGCCAGGGAATCCTGAGGTGTTGCCAGGCCAGATGAGATATCAAATCCCTCCAGTGAGCCCTATACCCACCCTGGGGTCCCCTCCCAGTTGGAGGTGCTTGAGAAACCTCAAAAGGAAGGCATCCCGGAAGCTTCCTGATCAGATGTCGAACCACCTCAACTGGCTCCTTTCGACATGAAAGAGCAGCCGCTCCTCTCTGAGCTCTCTCTGGTTGTCTGAGCTACTCACCTTATCTCTAAGGCTGAGGCTAGCCACCCTGTGAAAGAAGCTCATTTACGACAGTTTTATCCTTGACCTCATTCTTTCGGTCCTTACTCAGAGCTGAGGACCAGAACATGGATTGACTGATAAATTGAGAGCTTTGCCTTACGACTCAGAACTTTCTGGCAGATTTAAGGAGAAATATAGTGAGTGAGAGTTCACACATTATTACTACTTTATTATACATAGTACAATATTGTGAAATTATTTGTATGTATTTTAACCATTCCATAGCATCAATGGTTCCACTGGGGCTTGAACCCAGAAGCTCCTGTATGTAAAGCAGATTTGATAACCTCTCCACTATGGAATCATTGAAGATGTGGGAGTCCTCTCATTGATGAAATGCATTGCTGGAGGCACATACAGCAGTTGGAGGTGAATATAAAAATCAAACATGTATAGGCTTTTCCTCTCTGCAGTGAACCATCAGCACCCCAAATGAAATATGCTACATATTACTTTCGTTCTCATTTAACCATTAATTTGTTGCCTGATCTTTGATTTTTATCATTTTCTTCTAAAGGTGTGTCTAGTTACACATCTTTATCTGATCATAGCCTCAAAATGCTGCAAATTGACTCTACATTTGACATTATGCATACGTGTTACTTTAACCCTCATCTCCCTCTAGAACAATCTGTGTCTTTTCACGTTTGAGTTTCCTGTTGATGTTGGCCGAAATAATACAATTAACCTCACCGTTGGAAAGGTCGCATAATTTATTGCAATTAAAAGAAGCAGACATTTGGTTCTTCAAAAAGGATGTGAGTAAATCACGATGAAGTGAATCCCGAGGGTTAAACCTATGAAGCACAGCACTGCCATTGTTTTTCTCACAACCTCGTGACTCACACCATCACTTACCCCCTCTACTTCCTCTACAATTTTTTTCTGTGAGATGGATTAGTTTTCAACGCCATTAGTCCCAGGAGCCGTCCGATGCTGCGGCTGCAGCATACGCGAGGAGACACTGATCAGAAGAGGAACCGTCATTTCCGGGCAATGGGCCTTGGATGAATGCAACACAAAACCAGTAATGGAGGTCTGGCCTCAGACAGCTATTGATGTGTCATGAGATTGTATGTCACGGAACAAGGAGGCTGACACAAACATGCTCATCGCTGCAGCAGTGCTGGTCTGATATATGAAAATGATGGAACCCAAAGATCCCACGAGTAATGGGATCCACACCACGATACCAAATATACTGCATGTACAAATATATATTATATTTGCAAAAATATATTGTACATTCAAAATTAATGAATAATTTGTTTAACATTTTAAGTTTTTAGTATTTGGTCATTGAATTTCAGTCACAAAAATATCAAAGAGCTCCTAGATAACAGGTCATAACACTATAATTCTCTGAACTGCATGTAATCTTTATAACGGAAGAGGATTAGGGCCACATATGGCTATATGAAATGTTTCTTTGGAATTCTGACTTTGTTCTCAGAAATATGACTTTATTCCACGAATTCTGACATTAATCTTAGAATTCTGACTTTAAAATCAAAATTAAATTATCTGAGGATTGTAACTCCTTAGATACTACTTTGTTAACATGATGCCCGTATTTTTTGAAATGGCAAAAATGTTATTGACGATATGCTTAACTATAAGTGGAATACATTATGTAATAATGCCATGTAGTATGTATGTATCCTTAACCACCAATAATACTGATTTAGATTTACTGATTTCATTTTGTTACATATTAGATAAAAAAAAAAGCTTTCACTGAATCCTCAAAGAGCCATGAAATAAGGCACGTTAATAGTATTATTTCACAATTTTATAGATTTAGTGATTAAAATGAACATATCTTTTGATCACAACAAATATTGTTTTTATAGGAAAAAAAGAAAGAAAAACCACCAATTTTGAAGCCAATAAACCAGAATAAAAACATAATAACAAACGAATGCAGTACAATTAAAAAAAAATTGTACTTTATGGCTCTGAGCAACCATTTTTCAGACTGTAAAATGTTGTCATGGGATTTGAGGTCGTGATGAAGAAATTTACACAAAAGTACGTAATCCCACCAAAAATGATTAAAAAAATGATTAAGCAAAAATGATTTAAGTAAAAGACAAAAATGTTAGGTACAAGGGTTGAGGTATTTAGGATAATAACGAACACATGCATAAGAAATGAAGAAGCTTTGCATCACATTTTCAACATTAGACATGCTGGAATGCTTGGTGCAACTCATGAGTGAGTACAAATATCCCCAACTGTTGACACAGAGTCATATTAGATCTGTCTTTAGGGAAGCAGAAAAAACATGGTTCTTAAATGCTTTTAATTCTAGTCTCACAGCTTATGTGTGTCTAGACATCACTGATCAAAAGTGAAACTGTCAGATCTTCGATCAGATACAAAAGTGTCAGAATCGAAAAGCCATTCTTAGTGGAAAACTTTGCAGTGACAACTATGACCTCCTGATTTATGTTCAGGGGGCAGCACCTTGGCTTAATGGCTGGAGTCGATGTCTAAAGGTTTCTGGATTCTCTGGCTTCTGCCCACGGTCCAAAAAAACAACAACAATACAATCAAACCTGTTATAGCTGAACTTGCGATTGTCAATTGCGCGTAGTCATTAATGACAGAAGTTGGCTTGTATAGACTCAATAAATTGCACAGAGGCTAAAGATCAACGCGAAGCATCCTGAAAACACAACAAGAAGGAAAACAATGTTCTCTCTGGAAGCATTGTCTAGCAGACTTTGAAGTTTTTTCTTTTACTAGTAGACTCTGACATCAGCAGCACAGACACTAGTTTCTCATGCACACAGGGTATTTTAATCTTGGATGGTCTTCAAATAGAGATTGACAGAGATGAATATGTCTGGAATGCTTTCGGAACATTTCCTTAATGGCGAAAAAAAAAAAATCTTGAAAAAAAAAAAATGAAATGTGTAATAGGGCGGCACAGTGGCGCAGTGGTTAGCGCTGCTGCCTCACAACAAGAAGGTACCCAGTAGAAATCCACCTCTGCCAGCCTTTCAGTGCAGAGTTTGCTTGTTCTCCCTGTGTCTGCGTGGGTTCTTTTCGGGAACTCCGGCTTCCGCCCACAGTCCAAACGCATGCATTATAGGTGAATTGCTGACACTAAATTGCCCGTTGGCAGGGGTGATTGTAAGGTTGAGTGGTTGTATGTCTCTATGTGTCAGCCTTGCAATGAACTGGAGACTTGGTGAGAAGTGAGGATGTACCCCACCTCTCTACCGATGTCAATTGGGATAGGCTCCAGCTCCACTGTGACCCTGAACAGGATAAGCGGTTGATAATGAATGAAATGCGCGATCGGCTTCTTTGACTGGGGCCCAACAGAGTCTTGAATAATCGCTGCCTCTTGTCTATGTGTTTTTGAGGATCTTTTATAAGATTCTGTCCAAAATCCAAATTAGTAAAAGTCAAGTTGTCGTGAATCTGTTATGGTTAATGCTTCGAGGTGAGATGATTGGCATTTTTTTTTGTAAGGCGATGGTATCACTGCTGCTCTTCTTTATCAGGAAACCAATTACTTCATAGATGCAACAGGACCGGGCAGCATGGGGGTTTTGTTGATGTCACTGTTGCTTGTTCTCCCGTTGTTTCTCTGGGTTCCCTCTGAGTCCAACTAGATATTACTGCAGGTAAACTTCTATGCACTTCTATGCAACATTACTGCAGGTAAACTTCTATGCAGTTTCTGTGCCCTGAGTCACAGAAACAAACCAGGGGAAGACAAGAGCAGAGAAGAATGTGATGTAATAAACCATAGATTATATTTCACAGGTCCACTAATATGTACAGTATGAGCTTGTTAAAAATGACTGTCACTGCGGTAAAAGGGGTTCTATGGAACTCATATTCGTAATCGATCACAAGCATTTTATCAGGACGCCTCCCTTCGGAGGTTTACCAGCCATGTCCAACGGAAAGGAGGTGCTGATGAAGACTCAGATCTTGCTGAAGTAATCATGCATTTAATCTGGCCTGGGAATGCCTCGGGATGAGCTGGAGAGTGTTGCTGGGGAAAGCGACATCTGGAATACCCAAATTGGCCTGCTGCCAGCATGACACAACCCAGGATAAGAAGATGAGAATGGAGTGGAACTGATAATTGAACTTAATAAAGAAAGAAACCTTCAACAGATCTGTTCAAAGTGCTAGAATTCTAGATTTCAGCATGTGGGGCAGCATTGGGGGCCTGATTGAATTCAAAATAAATGTGTAGTAAGTAAGTAAGTAAGTTATGTTTGAAAAACAAGGTTTTTCGTTAAAAGCTATTTGTAAAATATGAATTATACAAGATAGATATCCTCGATTTGATTAGTATGAACCAAATGTGGACCACATTGGACCAACCTTTGTTATGTCTGAAAAACAGGGTTTTTCTTAAAAGGCTCCCCCTATTGAGTAAAATAGGAACTGTTTGAACAAAATATGGTATATACAAGACATATGTCCTCAAGTCGATTAATTTGCCTAATATTTGGACTAAATCTGACGTGATTTGAGATATTTTGTCCAAAAACTTTTGGAAATCAGTTAATTTAAAAGATTGTTCGTTCTAAGGTCTATGGAGTCATCAAATTTGAAAATGATCCACGAAATAGCTTTTGAGTTATCGCCTTAACAATAAGCCGATGACGAATCCATAATATCCCAAATTTTCAGGCATTTAATTAATCCAGGTGGAAAATTTGAGGCCAGACCCAAAGATGGAGATTCCTTTCAGCCATTTATCAATGTGTTGACGCTGAAACATATATTTTAGCAAATTAAGTGTGACAAAACTGAAATGTTGAGATAAGGCTTATCTCCTTGAAATTCAGCTGTTAATTTTATCCCATGAGGTTAAATAGTGTCACAAATCATTTTCATGCAATAGAAAGTTATTGATTTGTAACTGGTTATTTTCAGCTGACTCATTGCCTTAAAAGATAAGTACAATTCAAAGGTTTTAATGAGGCATCCTGTTTTACATTATTTAACCAGTTAACCTTTTTTTTTATTTTACAAATTATGTTATTATTCCTACATAACGTCCTAAAAAATTGGTCCAATTCAGTCCAGATTTGGTGCATATGATTCATCTTGATGATACCTTCCATACATCATGGTTTTAGTCTAAAAGTTAATGTTTTACTCACTAGGGGGGCTTTTTAATGAAAAAGACTGTTTTTTGGACATGACTTCCTATCTATTAGTACAATTTAGTTCAGATTTGGTACATATGAATCGACTCTAGGAGATGTATTTGTATATATATCATATACTATTCTATTTTTATTTTATTCACAAGGGTCAGATTATTTAAATTAAAACATGGTTTTCATTTGAGGAGTTGGACCTAATTTTCCTTCAAGGATAGATGTATCAGGGTTCTTGTGGGTTTAGCAAGACAGCATTTTACTCCCACAGCTCTGAGTATTCATTCTGTTATCTCTGCTCTGTTTGTCCCCGTCTAATTTCAGATCCTGCTGTCCTGCAGTAACCTCTCCCTCCATTCCCTTCACCTGACCTTCCGTACCCACCTGCGCATCTGTTTACCATATATACTGGCCCATTTGCACTCATTGCCTCTGCCAGATTGTCCGGTTTATTTTCTCCCCGCCTGTCTTCTTGTATGTGTGGAAACCACTGGCTGCACATTGTACATTCTGCTCCATTATCTACTCACTTAGGAAATGGTTCTAGTGCAATTAAGCTTAAAAATGTCTTTACAGCTGTTTTGTCTGGAGGTCAAACATAAGATCAGAAACAGGCTGCTCTCTATGCAAGCGATAGATAGAACTCTGTGGGTCAATATTTTATCTGCCAGAATCCTGAATATCACCCAAATATCCATGTCCAATCTTAACATACAATACTGAGAGGGGTATTGGGCCCTCTCCTTAATTATTTTATTTTTGTGTGTATCTCACATTGACCGAAAGCTTCAAACTAAATTTATCATCAAAGGCAACCAAAAGAAACGCAAAGTCTTAAAATTTAATGAGGCATATTTGTAAACCAAAACCAAAATCAACAGAGCTTTAATTGTATTTATTTTGATCCATCCATTCAGAGGTTGACTCACTCTAATACTTGGAATTATTTTTTCGTTGCATGACCCAGTTGTGTTTGTGCTTCAAATCACAGACTGATGACCTGACATTCTCCGTCATTGAACATCTTTTGGAGAGCAGAATTCCTGAAGCAGCAAAGCATCTCCATAACATTCTATTGCCGAATCCATGTTTAACTGTAGGTCTGATGTTCTTCTAGTTCAGATTTTCTCCTGTTAATCCAGTGGAGATTCTCCCATCTATAAATTTGGATTTGGATTAGGAGGATGCACATATGTGACTTTATTTTAAGGATTACGTAGAGTACATGGTGATAAAGCTCACCTAATAAAGTGTAAAGATGGTTTCTTCACTGTGATGTTTGATTAAGGACTTAAATGAATTACTTGATATTGTGATACCCCTGAAATATCCGGGATATTATGGATTTGTCATTGCCGCTGACACACGTGCTTTTTGTGTGTTAATAAGCCGTAGATTGGTCTTATTAACATGACTATTTCATGATCAATTTCAAATTTTACACTGGTATGAGGAAGAACTGAATTAATTTTGGGAAAGGTATGTTGTATAATGTATCCGACATTATGGGTAGCTTATCTCCAAATGGTTTCAATAAATTCCATAATTCCAAATTTGGACTATATCCAATACCCCATTTTACTCTAATAGATAAAATTCTACTCACAAAGGGGAACTGACTGGTACAAAAACCCAGTCTTTTGGACATAACTTCACATTTAACTTTAGGCATTAAGGTGTATTACTTGCATTATGCAGTGGATTGGGGGCTTTTCGGGGATATACCCATGCTGTCAGAGATGACAGCATAGGTCATCAAGGGCCTAATGTACATTTTGGAAGCATACATTTTTAATTAATGTATAGATGAATACATGCAATGTCCATTTCAGTTGATGAAACATTTGAAGAGATAAAAACAGTCAAACATGATTAAAGGACCACCACATCAGAAGAAATGTGCTCATTTGAAACTCCAGTCCCTCAATTGCTAGTGCTTGTCTTATCGATCGACAGCACAGTTCAATCCAAGCTAAAACTAAAAGCTTTGAATGATTTGAACAACAATCAATCATTTTGAAAATGAGAAGTAGAGAGAACCTCAAACCTGTTTTTCGCGACTCTATCTTTTTCCGGCTTTTAGAGCACTTTTTTCCATGATACAAAGTTCTGCTAAAGACTATGTGATTGGCAGGCATCCAAGTCTTATCTTTTCATTTAATTGTATCCACTGAAACTGAAACCCACAGAACTCACAGCTCAGGGACATACCAATCTACAAGCCAACTAGGCCCAGACTGTCATATCCAGAGGCAAAGGGTTTAAAATGTGGTGATAAAGTTGCCCCAAGTCAGGAAAATACAACTGACCTTTCCCAAAATCAATCCAGTTCTTCAATGCACTAAATTCTATGGTTGTCTAGAGTTTGAAAATGATCCATGATTTAGGTATTGAGGTATGTCTGGAATACAGTGTTTTGTAATAAATAAAAAAAATCCCCCTCGTGAGTAAAATATGAAGTTTAAGTGTAAAATATGATATAAACAAGACAGACCTCCTTGAGTCGTTTCTTATAAATTATACACATACACTAAATTGAACCGACAGCTAGAAAGTTATGTCTTTGAAAAAGTATTTCCATAATAAAGCTCCCTCCAGTGATTAATGATATGAACTATCAGTGTAAAATAAGATAGAAATATCCCACTTGATTCATATGCACCATATTTTGTTAAAATTTTGTTAAAATTTGGTGCATGAGTGTGAGTGGAATATGAACTATAAGGGTAAAACGCAATATATAACAAAGAAAATTCCTCAAGTTTTCCGGTATAAAAATATTCCTACTGTGAGATAGATGGATGGATTTTAGTAGGAAACAAATCCATAATAGCTTAACTGGGGGATACCCATGGAAAACTCTCAAGGACCCCTGGGGTTCCTTATACCCCACATTGAAGAAGACATCTTTTTTAAAGTGGTGGGCTTTTTATATCCATTACTATGGTTAGCCACTGGGACTAATTAGAAGCAGAGCTGATGAACGTATATAAATGTACGTTTTCAACATTTTCACTGTATTTGTATATTTAGAAAAATCTATGCATATTTTTGTGTGTGGATGTGGGGAAAAGATGTTGACCTGTGGCAGGTTTCAGTACCTTGTTCAAGTAAACTCTGCCATCACTGATTGACTGAATGAAACTATTTATAATATGGAATAGACCGCGTTCATGAAAATTAAAAATATTTTAATTTCATAAGACCCAGCAGAAACCCTTGACGAAACAAGTCGTTCTTTATTGGTAGAGAAAATTGTTCTATTTCTTAATATAGACTAACTTTAAAAAACTTTTGGAATATCTGGGAATGATGAAATTCTACAATAGAATTATGTAACTTTATAAAAACACAAAAAGACTAGAAAGGGTCAATTGTTGTCTAATACATGATTTACCAATATGGAGAAGAGATTTCACTTCATAGTAATGATGAACTACACTTATGAAAATTGATTGAATTTTCAATGAAATACAAATTTCAATTCCTTTTTTACGATTTAAAATCATGATTGACAACAATTTCTCAATGTCTAAGATATTAATTAGAAAGAAATAAAATATGCAATTCATTTTTTCGTTAAAGGCTGTTACAGTTTTGAATGCAGCACTTATACCCATTTGAAGTATTTGAACTGCTAGGCAATACTACTTTTTCTCAAGTAGAAGATCTGAATACTTCATCCACTGCTGCACATTACATTAACTAATCCATGTTTCTTGTTTATTATCATATTTTTTACCAATAAAGGATAGAAAACTTAATTCTGTTGCTATTTTTATATACATGCATACAGAATTTTCTGACCTCATGTCAAGCTAACACACCTCAGGGTCACCGTCTCCCCACATCCACCTCTATACTCTTGTCTCATTAAACATTAATGGCCAAAATGAAACCGGACTCTTCTCGGTCTGAACGGGAGATAACTGCATCAGCAGGGCAACATGATAGCATAATCTGATGCGGACAGCTTTCAAGCCATGACAGCTCGCTAGCTGTCCATACAGATGCCGGAAACTAAAAAATGAAGGAAAGAGATGGGGGGGTGGGGGTCTGAATGAGAGGGTCTTTGGTGGTACTAGTTTGATAGAGATAAGGCCTTCAGGAGAGGGGGTGTGATGTAGGATAAAGAAATGAATGTCAGTGAGAGCAGAGGGAAAGACATGAGGAAAGACAAGCCAAGAAAGGAAAACTGTAGAGAAAGCCATCACAAGGAGGATACGAATGTTCATCCACCCATTTTTAGTCGCTTATGAGGGTAATGGAACCTTACTGCTCTCCAAAATACTGAGTAGAATAGAAATGTTTTTCCTACCCTCGTTTACCTGCCTCTTTCTATTAATAGAAACTTAAAATTGCTCCCAATTCTGCTACAGTTCAATTGACTCCATCGCCTCATCTGATGTAATTTTTATGAGAGTTTGTCTCCAGCCCGCTTATTGTAGACCTCACACTGCCTCCACTGCAAGCACATTAAATGGGAAGCTGATGGGCTTGTTAGCAAATGAAACTGGCAGTGGCAAGCTGTCAGTTTGAGCTGTTGTGATGTACTTCTGTTGTTGTCAACCAACACGGAATGCCAGCTCTTGTTGAATGTATCCCTAATGCCTGCGAGTAAGGCGCCGAGCCTGTCAAGCGTTTACTTCTTTCTCACCATCTTCCCCTTCCTCTCATAACATTGCCCGCTCTAAAAACAGATGGTGGGAAGGGGTTTGGGGGGAAAGAAGTTACAAGAACGTTGTTTGTGAATCTTAGAGCTGAGAAGAAAAATGCCAGAGGGGATCTTACATCACTGGAGCAGAAAAAGGAGGAAAGGGAAGGAGGGTAGGTGGATACTCCTACTACACCCGACATCTGTTAACGGTTGTGACTTTGAGCATTGAGTCTCAGGTGCATCACACCTGAGACTCAGGCTAAACGTTAGGTTTTAATAGGGACATTGGAGATTTAATCTGCCACACTTGACCTGACTAATATAATGTGAGATTGTGTTGCTCAAACGGTGTTTTGGCCAGGTTTTTCTAGCAGTTGTCATTGCGTTTTAGACAAAACGAAAGACTGCAAAAAAATATCTGCCCCTGGTCCTGATACACATTTAAACTAGGCCTATTTTATCTGTCGGGGACAACACGTTAATAGAGTTGATTCATATACACCAAATCAGAACTAAATTGGATCGATGGTTGAAAAATTATGGCCCAAAAACTATTGGAGATAAAGCTCCTCCTACAGTATAAGAAATATTCAACCTACCTTTCCAAAATCAGTGGACCTAAAACCCTTTCTGTGTATCCCCACTTTCGAGGAGAGGGAATTTTCAAGCCCCACCTGTCCCCCATGGCCACAACAAAATGGTAACAAAAAAGGGAAACTTTAAAATTAATTGAAATAACATCAATATCTAAATCAAGTATTAACTTCAAACAAGAAAGTAGAGAAAATAACATAAAAAAATCAGACAGCTACATGCTGTCCCCCGCCTCTCCTCACCATTTCTCACATCTGGGTGGCGGTGTATTTCCCCCATAGCTAAGTCCGCCAGTGCGTTTGATATTTATTGGCAATAAAGAGTTACATTAATTAAAGTAGGAACAAAAACACATATTTCCACCCCATCTGTCATGTGTCTATTCCTTACCAGTGCCCACACTTTCAGGAATGATTCCCAAAGTCAATCAAATTCCTCTTTACACTCAGGTTTATGTCTGTCTAAAATTTGAAGATAATCCTTGAAATAGTTTTTGACTTATTTTTAGAACACAGTGTTTTTCGTAAAAAGCTCCCCCTAGTGACTCGAAACCTCAAACAAACAACACATAAGCTAGAACGAAAATGGCGACACACCAAACTTGTTGAGTCCCGATTAGCCTGGCAAGATAGCATTAAAAAATATAAGAAAGCCATCCGCAGCGCCAGAGTGGCCTATTACTCTGCACTGATAGAGGAAAATAAAAACAACCCCAGGTTTTTGTTCAGGACTGTAACCAGGCTGACTGACAGTCAGAGTTCTATGGAGCCCCGTATTCCTAAAACCCTTAGTAGCAATGACTTCATGAGTTTCTTTAATGACAAAATTATAAGTATTAGGGACAAGATCCATAACCTCCGGCCTTCAATTGGCTCAAGTTTACACCCCAGGACTATGTGCTTGGAAACAACAGATAGACCTGGAGCAGATCTAGACCGCTCTATTCCCATTGATCTGAAACAATTAACTTCCCTTATTTCCTTATCCTAAACAACAACCTGTCTCCTAGACCCTATCCCAACTAGTCTACTTAAAGAAACCCTTAGTCAGCAACTGTCTGTTAGAAATCATCAATCTATCGTTAAATTCAGGCTACGTACCAAAGTCCTTTAAAATAGCTATAATCAAACTGCTGCTTAAAAAGCCGACTCTTGATCAGGAGGCTTTAGCAAATTATAGGCCGATATCTAACCTTCCTTTCCTCTCAAAAATCTTAGAGAAAGTGGTACAATTGTGTGATTTTCTGCGTAAGAGTAGTTTATTTGAGGATTTCCAATCAGGTTTTAGAGTTCACCATATTACAGAAACAGCACTGGTCAAAGTTACGAATGACCTTTTAATGGCATCTGATGAGGGACTGGCCTCCGTTCTGGTCTTCCTTGGATCATAGAGCTGCATTTGATACTATTTACCACCAAATTATAATACAAAGACTTGAAAACCTAATTGGCATCAAAGACACTGCATTACATTGGTTTAAGCCATATTTATGTGGCAGATCTCAGTATGTATCTGTTAACAATGAATCCTCCATGCATAGTAAAGTTACCCACGGAGTTCCCCAGGGATCTGTGCTTGGGCCAATATTATTCACACTATATTTGCTCCCTTTAGGCAACATTATTAGGAAACACTCCATAAACTTTCACTGTTATGCTGATGACACATAATTGTACTTATCAATGAAACCAGGTGAATCTAGTCACTTATCCAATTTAGAGGCGTGTCTCAAAGACATTAAGACTTGGATGACCTGCAACTTTTTACTATTAAATTCAGATAAAACGGAAGTTATTGTGTTGGGACCCAAACACCTTAGAAACAATTTATCTAATGATATATCTACTCTGGATGGTATGGCCTTGGCCTCCAACACCACTGTGAGGAACCTGGGAGATGTCTGTGATCAGGATATGACCTTTTGATTCCCACATAAAACAGATTTCTAGGACTGCCTTTTTTCATTTGCGCAATATTTCTAAAATACGACACATTCTGTTACAAAAAGATGCAGAAAAGTTAGTTCATGCATTTGTTACTTCCAGGCTGGATTACTGTAATGCCCTACTAGCAGGTAGTCCAAATAAGTCTCTGAAACCCCTCCAGCTGATCCAGAACGCTGCAGCACGTGTGCTGACCAGAACCAGGTTAAGAGGACATATCTCTCCTGTATTAGCTTCCCTTCATTGGCTCCCAGTAAAATCCAGAATCAAATTCAAAATCCTTCTGCTCACTTGCAAAGCCCTTAACGGTCAGGCACCAACGTATCTGAAGGAGCTCATAGTTCCATATTGTCCAATCAGAACTCTGCGCTCCCAGCATGCAGGGTCACTGGTAGTCCCTAGAGTCTCCAGAAGTAGAATGGGAACCAGAGCTTTCAGCTATCAGGCTCCTCTCCTGTGGAACCATCTTCCAATCTGGGTTCGGGGGGCAGAGACCCTCTCTACATTTAAAAGTATGCTTAAAACTTTCCATTATGATAAAGTTTATAATTAAGGCTGGCGTAAGCTAGCTCTTAGCTATGCTGCTATAGGTTTAGACTGCTAGGGGATCTTCAATGATTCACTGAGCTTTTCTATCTTCCTCTCTCCCTGTCCCTCTTTATACATCCCACTCACTTTAATGCATGTTAAATGGATTAATGCATGTTAAATGGTTTAATGCATGTTAAATGGTTTAATGCATGTTAAATGGATTAATGCATTTTAATGGATTAAATACATGTTACTAACTTTACTTCTTCCCTGGAGTCTTTGTGTTTACTCTCCCTGTAAGGTCACATGGTTGGTGATTGCATCTGCTGCTGTGGACCTGCTCGATGTCCAATGATCACAAGATGCTCATGATGATGATTATTGTTGTCATCATTATTATTATTATTGTATAGTATTTCCCCATAAGCTATAACTATATGGTACATTAATATTAAT
Source organism: Lophius americanus (assembly GCA_037951165.1). Classification (NCBI taxonomy): domain Eukaryota; kingdom Metazoa; phylum Chordata; class Actinopteri; order Lophiiformes; family Lophiidae; genus Lophius; species Lophius americanus. The sequence goes on along the minus strand of JBBDHG010000028.1, from coordinate 7,789,953 downwards.
GTTATTATCAACCTGGGATCCCTGCTGCTGCCGCGACCCGACTATGGAGCGGTTGGAGAAAGTGGATTATAGCTGATATCTTTGCTGCTTTTCCCCCGTCTGTATCTCTCCTCACTTGTTTCTCTCTCTTTCTAGCTCTCACTCTCTTTTTTCTCAAACCCGACCGACCGGTCATGGCAGTAGGCCGTCCACCCTGAGTTTTGGATCTGCTCGAGGTTTTTTTCTCGCCATTGCCGCCAAGTGCTTGCTCAAGGAGGAATTTGTTGGGTCCTGTGGATAATTATATAAAGAGTTTGGTCTAGACCTGCTCTTTCTGGAAAGCACCTTGAGACAGCTGTTGTTGTGAATTGGCGCTATATAAATAAAGATTGATTGATTGATTGATTGATTGATAGTAAGTAAAATAATTACTTTTAGTGCATGCGTGATAGATCTCCTCCAGTTGATTTACATGCATGAAATTTGGACTAAATCAGTCTAACGGTTGAGAAATTATGGCCCGAAAACATTTGGAGGTATAGCCCCTACTAGTGTCGGAGATATGCAACCAACCTTTCACAAAATCTATTCAACACCTTCTAACCCTAAGGTCTATGTGATTATAATATTTGAAAATTATTCAAGAACAACCCAAACTTTTCAGGTAAATAATTGGGCAAAAACTATTGTATAAAAGTAAATGTATATAGGGGTAGGTCCACAAATACGCTTAGAAGTGTTTTTGGTCTTAGATGGTATGTCCACTACTGAGAACGAGCCGAGCTCTTGATGTAGTTGCACAGTTGATGAATGGCTTCATCGAGAGGAGTTTCTTTAGTTAAGGCTCCGCCACACTTACATTAAAGGTAATACTGTTTGCTCTATTTAAACCGTGTGGCCCAAAAGGACTCCCATCCTTTTGAGGACATAAATGCCCACGTCTTTACGCTGTCATAAAACATTAGATTTATTTTCTCTTCATTCATTGCATTAAGTTTTTTGAACCGATATCAATCTTGATCATATGTGTCAATTTGTTTTTTCAGGAATTTAAAATTTAATTTATTTAAAATAAAAAAATCCAACAATCAAATGTATTTAAATGTATGTAATTAAATTACATGTATAAATGTACAATTGATTAATTTTTATAATTAAACCAATAGGGAATATGTTAATGATAAGAGAAGGTAATCTTTGATCTGAAATTGGCATGAAATATTATGTATGTAAGTATGAAATGTACATGCAATTTTATATATACAGTGGTACCACGGTTTACGAGCTTATTTGGTTCCTAGTCCTTGCTCGCAAACTCTAAAACTCGTAAACTGAAACAAATTTCCCAAGTCAAATGAATGGAATCCCCATTAGTTTGTCCCATATCCCAAAAATATTCATATAAACATCATTTTCCATGTTCTTTTATACAGAATAGTGGTAATTTTACTAACAAATGGCAATGATAAATGATAGAAAAGCCGGCAGACTCTGGCTCACTTAACATTGTCTCACTCGATTCCTTCCAAACGTAAGCCGAAACGAGCGTGCAAATACTATTCTGCGAGTGTATGACGATAACTAAGAGCGAGCGCGAGGGAGCCTGAAATGAGATCCATTTCTTCTTCGGTCTAGTCTCGGGCCCACAAAGGAAGCCCATACTCGCGTCTTCCACTTCTTCAAACCCGATGCTTGTAAACCAAAGCAGAGCACTTGTATACAAATCAATTTTCTTAAGAGATACAGGTACTCGCACATATTGGAAAAATCTGTGAATTGACCAAAAAAAAAAAAACGCTCGTCAATTTCATCACCGCGTAAAGCAAGGCAAACTTTTTGAAGAATCTTTGCTCGTAAACCAAAATAGTCTTAAAGTAAGGCACTCATAAACCGAGGTAACACTATACATCAAAAATTGCGGGTGCATAATTTTGTTACTCTATACTTTTTAATTATCATAGAAAACTCTTTATATTTACTATTTCAATCAGGGGCTGAAGGCAGGGATTTATGTGTGAGGTGGGAGTCTTATTTTAATGAATATTTATGTATGAATTTTGCTTAAAATATAAATCAACTGTTATTTAAGAGAAAGTCTAATATAATTAGAATATTCAATTCAAAACTCTTTTAATTTTTTTTGAAAATATCAAAAATATGAAGCTTATTTGGGAAACCACCATTTTAGATAGATAATAATAATAATAATACATTTAATTTATAATGCACTTTACAATATTGAAGCCAAAATGCACACAATCAGGATATGGACACTGTATGTACCTTTGAGACAGTGATCATGTTTCAATGAGCATCTTACAAGACGTCGAGTCCACCCAAGAAGCCCTTGCATTACTTTTAGTTTTGTTAACTTTTTTTGTATTTTAGTTATAGTCTTCTCTTCTCTTTCTCAGCTTAGTAACCACTTCTCTCTACTTTCCATGGCAGAAGCTCCCAGCTTTTTTCCCATCACAGTAAGCATTAGCTCTTTTCAAGAGTCTGAACAGCCACCTTCATTCTGCCAGATCATAGACTATGTTACAGCTAGTTGTCACTTCATTCAAGCATTAAAGTTGCTGCCCTTTCAACTCAACCCTGTTCTCCCTCGAGTTGCAGATCTGCCCAACCCTGGCCCAGGACCCTGAAACCTTCCTGAGAACTACCACTGGATGCCCTCTTGCTCTTCTGACTCACAAACTCCAGGTCCAAACTCCCTGCCTCACTGTTAACAGGGCTTTCAAAATTAGGCTTACACTGTTGTCCCCAACTCGTACAATACTTCAATATCTCCCATCATGCAATGCTAGGTTTAAATTTGATCTTAATGTTTCTGCTCTCTTGCACATTTCAGCTTCATGGCAGCCAAGCTACTGGGAGAGAGAGGGTGACAGAGATGGAGAGGGAGTTGAAGAGAGTTCCTCTTTAAAACATTGATCTAACCTGTGCAGGACCCCATACACTCTCATATCTGCTATTTATGGAAAGAAAATCTTTGAGGGATCCCCCTTAATCCCCAAGTTTCTGACAGTCAAAACTTACATTCTTTCAGAATCCCGTTCTGTAGGAGGAATGAAATATGCCTCAACAACTCCATGTCAGAGCAGAGTGGAAGATGATCACTACCTCAGGGTTACTACTATGGATTACTGTCTTAAAGGTGGAAGGTGTCTTTTACTGGGAGAGAAGACTAGCACACAGGTGACTTATTATAGATTTTATAAGCCTTCTATTGAGCAGTTAAGCCTTTAGGGGTCCACCAGAGAGATATGTTTTGTCTCTACAGTATAAGCCAAACTTAAGAGCTTTGAAAGCAACAAGACCGATTTGATTCGGAATTCGACTTTTTTTTCACGTTTTCTTAATCATCAAACTGTAATTAACAATGACTTTTGGGTAGGTGAAATTTAACGTTGTTACTAAAAGATTACTATTTCATTCTGGAACTGATCTTTAAATGTTTTCTACATGTATAAGAAATATGAACAAACCTGTTACGACATAGCATCCCACTTGATTTTTTAGGAATTCAATCGGGGGATTGATTTAAAGATTGGGGACCTTTCTGGAATGTACGCTTGCTGTTGAGGATTACTGCTTAGGTTTAGTTTTTTACAGTGCACAATGCTTGTTATCAATAAAGAGTTAGGTTTATAATACATCCAACGCTTATAGTATATACTGTATATACTGTAGCTTGCTGTAGTGCCCATAGGGGGTAATATCTAGCCAAAATCCAATTTTGGTACATTTTGGATGCATTGGCTATCCAACTGTTACAAATGGAAAGTCCTCCTGGTCTTATCCCACAAAAACTGATGAATAACAAGGTGAATGAATGAATGAATTTGGTCTTTATAAGGGGTCTTATTGTTCATTTGGGTCTTTGCTGATTTATTTTTTCCCCTATAGCGCCACTTAAGCGCATGCCGTAACACACTTCAAGTCAAAATTTTTGGTCAAATCAAGTTTTTGAATGTGGCATACGACAGTTGCACAAACTATAGATGTTTAGATAGTTGTGTTTTTTAGGTCAGACTTACTTTCCTAAAAATTAGGAACAGCTACAAGATTACAAAACACTGCAACCGGCTAATACTTTTATGTTCATTCACTTCCTGGTGCATATGTATGTGGAAATGTAGTTTTTAGTAAATTAATCACAGTCAATTGGACATAGTGACAGCCTGTCATCATCTTACAGTCCACGTAAGCCTTGAGTGTAAGAGATATAAAGATATAAATAGAAACTTAAATATTTGTACTATGCATCTTAATCCCTTATAAGGAATCCAGGCCTTACATTAACGTAATAATTCACAAGAGAGTACAGTGACAATACATTTATTTAAAGTATAATTATGTTCAGCTCACCTCAAAGTCTCTTTATTATTACGCTCTTCCTTTCATGGTAATCAATTCTACAACTCATCAGTCTAATTATAAATTAAATGTATTGTTATTATTATTATCTATTTATATATGGCAAAGGAAAATTCAAACCGTTGAACGTTAAAGGATAATTAGAGGATATCAGTTTTATAAAACCTTGACTCTCACACCACATTAAAATAAGCATTTAAATAGTAAATGAACATTTTAATAAAGTCACCTGCAGAGGTTGGTGTTGCTCATACACAGCTTTGGGGTTTGCTGCCTGTCAGAGATCTGTTGTGTTTGTCATTTATTAAAAAGGAAAATTTATCACTGAAACTGTATAATTTCGGTGTTGTTTGTCATAATAACTCAGAAAAGTGGAAAGATATAATAGAATAGACCTTGGTGTGGAAGAACTGTGTTCTTTGAGAATGGTCGGTAGTACATCCCAGAGCCAGAGCTTAATCTTTACATTACTCTGAGGAGTTCAATCAGTGGTATTGCTTGTGTGATGCAGGGGATTTGGGGTTTTTTGGTGAAATAACCTTGCTGTCAGGGAAAATAGGGTATAGGTATAGTTAATATGATTTCTGTGTTTTCTTTTTGGCTCTGAAAATCTCAACATTGATTTCACGAGTATTTGTGTGAGAGATGAAAAGAAAAAGCCAAATAGCTGTTGTCATAAAGCTTTTTTATGTATCTATGCATAACCTAAATCATATTTCCAGCTCTACATCGGTGAATATCGATTTGGACTGCCCCCACCTCCAGCTCAAACTGCCCCGCAGCATGATCGTGTGGGCAACTCTGAGCTAATAACATCCTCAGGAGGTCAGTGTTCGATGGTGCCAATAGGACCACATCACAGCAGAGACGTGATCATAAGGCCACTGAACTCGATACCCTAAGCCACTTGACTGCGCATAGACATTCTGTCCATAAAAATTAAAAACGGGAACACAGTCACAGATGCTGGGATTTGGATCAACACGCAAAACAATTTAATGATGGAGGTGTTGTCAAGGAGTGCAAATGCCTATGTCATCATCATCAGCCACAAAGAAAGGGGAAATTTACCAAGGATGTACAAGCACAGCTGGATGAAGCCAACCATAAGGCACCATGTGTAGGCTTAACTGTAAGTCCACTGATGTGTCTGACATAGCTCAGCTATTAGTTTATGTAAGGTTCTTCAACAAAGACAAGTAAGTTTTCTGTGAAGACCTGGTAGGTCTTACCATTCAGGCTAGCACAAGAGAAGAGGACATCTACCTTGCCGCTAAGGAGATTTTAACAAATCGAGGAATAGAGCCAAAATAAGGGGTTTCAATAAGCTCAAATGGAGCCATTGTCATTATAGTGAGAGAGAAAGGAGCTGTGGCAAGAATGGAAGAGGACAATCCTGAGCTCATCTCTTACCATGCCATTATTCATCAATAAGTCCTGTGCTCCAACCTGTCAGATTAGCATGCTGAGGTGATTGAAACGTTGATGATCTTTTGCTGCACAACAATGTTAGATGGCTCAGCAAAGGCAGTTTGTTTAAGCACTTTGGGACATCAGAAATGAAGTAGAAGCTTTCTTTGCAGAGCTGAGAATTCAGAATTCAACACATTTTTCTCTAGGGAAAAAAAATGGGAAAAAGCTGGATAATATAGTCTTTTTGGTTCACACCTAAATGAACCGATTTTATCATAAAGGGTAAGGGCAATTCAATTTATGAACTGATGACAGCTGTCCACTCCTTTCAGAGAAAAGTTGAGGTGTTCAAAGAAGACATGCAGGGAGACAGTGCACCCTTGCCAGTAGTGCAGGGAACAGGTTCAGGGACAGAGAGATAAAGTCAAGTCAATTTTATTTGTAAAGCCCAAAATCACAACTCCATGTCTTATGTTGTTGACATTGTTAATAACCTGATTGTAAACTTCAGCAAACTTGGGCCTCTCCAGATGCAGCTGGTTGATCTCCGAGCAGATGTGGCCCTGAAAGATCAGTTTGGAAGAACTGACCATGCCACGTTGTGGCTCCAACTGGTCTCTGAGACAGCTTTCCCAGGTTTGAGGAAAGAAACCCTATTCGTTCTGACCATGTTGGGTCCACATATAGCTGAACGGCAGCTTTCTCCACAACTCTAGATGTGAAACAGTTAGCAAAGAAAAAGGGAAACTGAAGCTGGTGCTAGAATTTATTTTATTTTTCTAAAATTAAGCACTTTATTTTAAGATGCCATTTTTCAAAAGCTATTTATTTATTTTCTCTATTTTATTTTTAAATGCAGCCCTTCTTTGTTTGTACATTGTCGAAACTTTTTTGAATCGTACTTTATTTGATTTGACTGTCAGTTGCAGATGTTGATACAACTACAAGGCGACCTCAATATCATTCTAATTCATAATTCAAGTTTTATAATGTCATGTTCCGGACCTTTGCTTGTGGAAATTTTCTCTCTTCTTGAATTTTAGTTGAATGCCCCTGTTATATATGATAAGGCCTGTTCAAATCTACTAAAAGAAAAAAATGTGTTTGAATTCATAATTGTTTTTGTCATTCCAGTTAATTTGACATTTCTACATGTATTTTAACAAAACATATAACATTTAATATCACTTTGATGTTATTCAGCTACAACATATATTATGGTCTATCCACCTCAGCGCCACTGTTATTCTAGTATCGGAGGCATCTGTGTCCGTGGACACAAACTTTCTAGTTTTCCATCAAAGTGTCAGAGTGTCAGAAGATGGCTTTCCATTGTCCTCGACATAGTTGTTGGTGAAACTAGTTTCGTAGGAGCAGCTGTGACTCAGGAAGTACAGCACTTATTTGAAGGTTGGTGATTTGACCCTCCAACTTGCAGCCTACATGTTCCATTAGTGTGATCGTCACGTCTACTTGTTTGATAGTCTGTGTGTGAACCGTGAATGCTGCTAAACCCTACGAGCAGAGACTGGCTGTATTGACACAGGATAGCTGTACGAGTGGTTGTCCACTTATTGAAGGATTGGTGGTTCAATTCCTGGACTGCCCCTGAAGTCTGCATGTCACAGTGTCCTTGAGCAAGAAAGACAACTGCATCTGTTCCCCAGGCACATCAAAGGGGCTGCCCACTGCACCTCAGGGATGGATGTTAACGCAATGACTCAAAAACTGTCATTGATAGGCTTCAAATTTTATACCCACATAGACCGAAGTGTGAGGAAAAACCGGATTGATTTTGGATCATGTCGGTTGTACATTTCCAACACTACGGTGAGCTTTATCGCCAAAGGTTTTCAGACCAAAGTTCAGTCAGATTTAGTCCAAATGTTTGCATATGAATCGAATTAAGGGATATATTGGTTATATTTTATATTTCACTCTAATAGTTCATATATTACTCATTATGGAGAGCTATTATTTAGTCGTAATTTGGTGCATATGTATCTGCGCAAGGTGATCTATCACATTTTTACCTGCTAATCCACATTTTCTTCACCAGGGGGAGTTTCTTTGACAAATAATACTGTTTTTCAGACATAACTTCACATTTAATGAGAGGAGATCAATCAGGGGAATTGCTTGTACAACATAGGGGGTTGGGAGCTTTGCAGGGATATGCCCTTGCTGTCAGGGATGACAGCGTAGGCATAGTTTGTTCTAATACAGGGTATACTTATTATTATTAAATAACTGCATTTTTATTTAAGTCAGAATCTAATTCTAAAAGTAGTGTAATTTATTGTACTACTACTTTGATGGTGAAACTGCTTCCAGTAATTGATACTGGATTAGATTGATTGAGTAATTGATACTATTCAGTTGATTTACAATTTGGCTGACTCAACACTTTTGCTGTCTGACACAAATGTATGAAATCTACATTCACAGGAAAATCATTACTTCTTTATGGAAGAAGAGAAGCATGTGATACATTTTAATCAGGAGGCTAATTGGACCCAGAGTCTAAGTAAAAGGTTTATTGTGACTGGAGGTTGATCCGACCAACACAAGAAGAAGACAGGCTGTGAATAGTTGGGCTCAGCATAGGCATGAGGCAGTTCTCTCTTTAGTTTATCTGAGTAATCAAGTACTCAGTGGACGGGAGAGCCTAAGCCACTTAACAGGCGGAACAATTTAGTGATGAGTGGACGGGAAGCTGGGCGAATGACTTGAGTGTGGAGGTCTCTCTGCTGCCAGGAATTAGGAAGTCCCCAAACTTACAAACAATCACAAACATAAATAACCGTAGAGGAAGATCCATGACGGTGACGAAAAGATCGACGCAGCGATAGCCCATAGCGTCTGGTGATGTACGATTACACAGAAAACATTGGTACAACATGACAGTCAATACATATCAATCTAATTTAATAAAAAAACTATATGTTTCCAGAACGTTAATAACACCTCGTGATTTACATTTTCCCCTCAAGTCATTGAGCATTAACATGGTGACAAGCGACATATATTCTTCTCAAAATAGTAGCAGTATAATCTTCCAGGATTCAAGCTTTAAAGGAGCACTGTGTGAGACTTAGTGGCATCCAGTGCTAAAGTTCCAGAGAAAAACACACAATATAGCTAGTATCAGCTCACTGCTCACTATCCAAGAATCTCCAGTGGCCTTCAAGTATCAAAAATCGTGCCAAGAGATGAGATGCCTTGAGTGAGGCATATTCAGTAGTAGTAGTAGTAGTATTTATTTATTATATCACAGAAAAGTCGAGAATATTATGGGCTCATCATAGCATAGCATCAGCCAAATCTGCCACCGCAGATCCTTCGTGTTAACGTGATAACTCGAATACTCAAATGATATACACAAGCCTTTTTATCCCCAAAAGATTTTGGGCCATCATTTTTAAACAGTTGCTCCAATTTAGTGCAAATTTGGATCATATGAATCAACTTAAGAACGTTTATGTTATAAATATATCATATTTTTTTCTAACACTTACTATTTTGCACAATAGGGGTACCTGTTTTTACAAAAATATTTCTTTTCAGACATAACTTCATGCTTAATTTACGGAGTTCCATCAGGGGGATGACTTGTACAAAGCAGAGAAATGGGAGATTTTCAAGGATATACCCTGGCTGTCAGGGGAGAACTGTGTAGGCCTAATTTATGCTGTAAAAGTATCACCCAAAGCTCAGATTTATGATAAGGAATACTATTGGTGATTCTTCGTACAGTTGTTGTGGCGTCTGGATAGAACGCTCCCCTGGGAGGAGAGATGGCACAGCGAGCAGTCAGTCTAGGGTCCTGGAAAGCAGTGAGGTCTGGACATTGACTGGGGTGCCGCAAAACCCCTTCCAAGTTGAAACAGAGTCGATTTCATCAAACTGCGGCAAGTAAATATGGTTCACAGTTGAATAAGAGTATTTTGCATCTTGTGGCCAACCGTTGCCTGCCGGTCCCTGGTTATTAACTAAGGGGTTTTCAAGGAGGGCATGAATGCATTAGTGGAAACTTTACTCAAGTCAAAATAAAAAAAAAGGTTAATGTGGAAATAATTATTGACGTTTTGGACTTTTGCCGTTATATCCCAAAATTTTACACACAGCAGCTTTAATACTATATTGTTTTGGCTTTTACCTTACAACTCTGTGTTTTTGCAGTTTAAAAAGAGTTCCCTCATATACCCGTAAGCACGCTCCTCGTAATAGTTTATACTCTGTTAATGTATTAGGAAATATTTTGCAGGTGAAGCTGCTGACAGTTAATTACTGAAACGTGGCAGTGAAAATTCTTGCCACGTATTTCAAGAGTTGTATTTAACTAAAAAGATTGTTGATATGTTCACAGATGAATCCATTTTTAACTCTCCCTCTTTGCAGGCAAACCTGCTAATGAACATCCATGAAAATATCTGCTGCTCCAGCCGTCCTGTTAATCGGCAAAATGACTCATAAGAATGTTCATCTTAATGTCTAATAGCTTCCTGAACAGCTGCAAATAAGAGCAGCGCATCTGCGAATGAAGCCATAATTCTTATGCTTAAGGATTGTTCAGGTGCTGAAATCATGTTTTAGACCAGAGGAAGTTGTTCCTCATAACCTTTTACTTGACAACATGATTTTATCTGCGCACCGCATTCACAATTCTCATTCATACCTACATCTTTAGAAGCTCTTAGCTGGTTGGTTGCTTGTTTTTTCTGTTGGTATTTTGGCTGAATGGCTGATAGGTCGGATGTTTGGTTGATCGATAGTTTAGTTGGTGTGTTTGATGAATATCTGGATGGTTAGTTGGTCAGTTTGTCAGTCGGTTGGCTGGATGTTTGGTTTCGTTGGTTGGTTGTTTGGTCGGTTGGTCTGCTGTTCTGAGGGGACTGCTGGGCCTTGATGGAGGTCTGGTCTCTGCTGAGTGCCATTCTAGTTGTTTAATCTTCTCAGTGTGAGCAACACAAAGCTCCCCCAATTGCAAAGAACATTTATTTCGGGCAAAAGAGCTTTTTTTGAGTGCACTTTGGCTTTATTGTCTGGAGACAACAAAGAATATTTGTATTTAAATATGCAGTAAATCTTCAAACACAAGCAAAGGAATCTCAGCAGTTTGACGCAATCAGATTACCAGCAGTGTAAATATGATAAGAGCGGGAAATTCTAATAAATAATCAAAAATTCTGCAATGTTCGCTCATAATGTTCGTCAGTTTGTCTAATAGTGGTAATCTGCATGGATGGAGTCCCCATTGACCGCTACTGCCGGAAATTTATCGCTCTGCTGACAAAAGGGTAATCAATAGGTGATTATATGGAAATGGTGCGGCATGATGTTATCAAACATTACATTACTCAATCATTTAGTCCACACTCTGTAAAGTTGTGTCTTCTTTTTGCAAAACACTCTCCAAAGGGGAGGAGATGGACGCTTGTCTCGAGAAACGCAATGAGTCCTACACTGTCATCCCTGACGGAAAGGTCATATCCCTGAAAAGTCCCCAATCCCCTGTTTTGTACAAGCAATTCCCCTCATCAAACTCTTCAAACTAAATGTGATGTTATGTCCAAAAAACAGTATGTTGGGTTAAAAATAGCTCACTTAAAAGCTTGCTTAATCTAGTGAGTAAAATTTGAACTTTTTGAACAAAATATTATAAAAATAACACATATCTCAAGTCCAGTAAAACAGCTCGCATTTGGACGGAATGGGACCAATGATGTTTTTCATTAAACATTTCCTTCCACTGAGTAAAGTATGAACTTTTGTAGTAAAATATAATAACAGAAGAAAGATTTCCTTGAGTCAATGCATACACACTAAATTTTGGTCTAAACCAGACCAACGATAGCGAAATTGCCCAAAAACGTTTGGAGATAAAGATACTCTGAAATATAACACAAAACTTTCCCAAAATCAGTCCAGTTCTTCTTTGCACTAAGGTCTATGGGATTATGATATTTAAAAATCATCCATGAATGAGTTAACATGAGGGATCATCAATGGCAGATACAGTTTCGGACTTGGCGGCAGTTTTGATGATTCCATAATAACACCAACTTTTGGGTGATATAAATGCGGTCGATGTGATCCACAATAATCTATACTAGATGATGGATCTCATGGAAACTGCCTCGAAACCCCAGGACCACCAAGACCACAGGTATTTTCATCCTTTTCCTCAAAAGTTTGAACAAGAAATGGCACATCTCTTTCCTGAGGACTGATTTCACAGTCACGACCGTTATGGACGATTGTCAGTGGATGAAACAAATCTATAGAAAACAGAAGAATGAATCATGCATTCCTCGTGTTGGTCCTAACCTAAGCAATGTAGGAAAGGGAACTGACGGCAAACTACTTGGTAAAACAAAATTTGCTGCGAAGGCAGGTGATAGTGTGCACCCAGGAATGGGATGTTGCATTGGATGTGCTATTTTAGCCTCACATCAGATACATTTTTTATGAGAGGCTATCAACATTTTGATGGCAAATGTGAAGACGAACCTGCTTCATTGTCTCAGCATCCTTCCATTCCTTCAAGCTTTGAAGCCTTTTTGGTTCTGTGCACATATCTTTCTCCCTGACAGTGAAGTATTCTAGGTGAGGGATGAGCTATCAGGGGTTACAACAAAAAAGATGCCCAGCAGCTGGCTGCCAGTGTCATGATGAGTGGGAAAAACGCACAGCATGGCGTTCCAGCTCAAGCTCACAGAGATCCATCTTTGAGGTTTTTTTTACTTTTTGGACATTTGTCTTTGAGGGTGTGCATGTAATGTTTGCTGATTGTAAATTGATGTTTGTGTGTGTGTGTGTGTGTTCTAGTGTTTGCGTTTGAGAGAAGGGGTGGCAGGTGTGAGCCATGGACCAGAAAAGAGGCCACTATCTGACAGCTTGTCTTTGTGGACATGTTTGAGAGAGGGAGCGATGATAAACTGGGTCAGTCTTTAGGCCGCTTTTACTTTGATGGACAATATGTCCTACTTCCATAAAACACTCCGTAGCTATATAATTAGATGTCCAATAACTTGTGCCCATCACTCAGACCAAAACTGTATTATTTGTGTCAAATGGAGCAGTAAACCAGAGATTTCCGATTGATTTGGTGCTTTTGGTTTTACCAAATGGAGACAGTTGCAATAAAGTTTGTGTCTACCCGAATAAAAAAACGATGCTGCAACTTTGATAGCTACAAGGTTGTCTGGACTAACATCCACATCTGTATGTGTATCAGGTCTGGATGGTGTGGAAAAAAGAGATGTCGCTCCAGCATTCCTTCCTTCCTGTGGAACATACAACCACAGTTGTACCAAGTGCTTTCCAGTCAGATTTTGTGATCCATCTGTGGTAACATTGGCGAGCGTACTCCAAGGTAGCTTGTGCCTCTTGATGACCCCCAACACGCTGTCATTCAAGTCCTCTCCCTGTGTTTTCCCCTTTAGGGATTCCATGGCCAAAAACTCCTCCGTTATCTCAAAATTGTCATTAATCTCACTGATAAAAATTGAAAGCTGAGCGGTGTCCTTTATGTCATTACTTTCGTCCAGTTTTTTTTAAGTATTTAGTTGTCCATTCCTTATTAATCACTCGGCACTCACTGTCGACTTTTCTTTTCTTTGGCCCACTCATTGTTGCAGATCTGTTCAGAGCAGTAGCAGAGTAACAAAAGACAGTAGCCCGGGCTTCGCAAAATCAAGTCAATGTATCACTCCGCCTAATGCGCCACCTGGTGGGACGCCAGGCATTACAGGCCGAAGTCAAATGCGCCACCTGGTCGAATGCCATGCCTTACAGGACAAGGTCAAATGAATGCAGTCATAATTATGATATGATTTGATTTGGGCAATTCTGTAACAATCTTCAGCGGGCCAGATTAAAAGGACCAATGTGGCCAGCGGGCCATAGTTTGCCCACCCTTGCTCTATAGCCTACTTCAACCAGTCGATACTTTGCTTTACGGCCTCATTGTTGCACATAAGTTGCTATCTCTGTGTACCCCAGCTTATGCACTCGTAGGCTTCCTCGACTGCATTTCACAGGGCACTGTGAGCTCAGTGAAATAGATGAACTGGAATGAAATCAGTCACAGTTAGAGGTCTGGTCGGAGGTTGGTTAGCACAATGTCAGCTGGCCCACATCTGCTACCAGCTTCTAGCTGCACTGCCCCCCAGTCCTCCTCCATGGCTTCATATTTCTTCCCTGTAACCAGGATGGGGGCAGCTTGGGCTACAAATGGGTCCGAGACTCCATTAACGTCATCTCCAGTCTTAACTTGGTGCAATTGATAGATGGGAGATGGGTAGCTCTGGGACTCATTTGCCATAGAACCCTATAATCGTAAGACAAAGACACTTCTTTTGCATATGAGCTCATCAGTCTCTCCATTTTTTCCACTTTTTTAAATTAGAGTTTCATACAGGGTTGGTGGCCAAATAAGATGTGAAAGGACCCCTAAACTGCGTACACCAGAAGTTGTAAGGTATTATATTATAAAAAATGTTCTAACCAAATAAATAATGGAGTTAGAAGATTACAATTAGAATGAGAAGACCAGCTTAAAGAGGTATGTTTCAAGGTGCGATTGAAAGAAAATAATACTTAATATTACTATTTAAAAAAAAAAGAGGAAAACTTAAATCATACATCCCTGATCAGGAGGAATAAAATAGTCCAGTTGAAAATCTTTGTTTATTACATAGTGTAATATGTTGAGAACAAAATTACGTCAGAACAATCAATGGACGCGAAAATCATAACGCATTGACGACTGGATTCAGAATCATACTAAAAATCAAAGTGGAAAAATGAGATCCCAGGCTGATCCGACTTTTGTGAATTTCCTCAAGACAAAATATAATGTGGCTCAGAAGTGTGTATGGCCTCCAAGCGCCTGTTTGCACTCCCTAAAACGTCTCAATCCTCCTGATGAGACGACGGATGGTCTCCAGGGTGATCTCCCCCCAGACCTGGATTAGGGCATCAGTCCTGACAGTTTGTGGTGCGACGTGGCGACGTTGGTTGCAACATTACATGATGTCCCACGTTGCTTGATTAGATTCAGGTCAGGGGAGCAGTCGGGACAGTTCATAATCCAGGAACGGCTGACAAACTCCAGCTACATGAGGCCGGGCATTTTCATGCACCAGAAGGAACCCAGGGCTCAATTTACCAGCATACTCATAATGGGATGAAGATCTAATCCCTTGTCTCGCTAATTGCCTCTCCTTTCCACCTGTTGTCTGCTCCATTTGCACAAAAGCAGGTGAAATTGATTCAGAATCATTATTGCCTCCAGATTGAATAAGTTGATGTACCGGAGGTGTGATTGACTTGGAGTTACACTGTGATGATTATGTGTCCCCTTTATTTTTCTGAGTAATGTCTTATAGGGTGACGGTGGCTCAGTTGGTATAGCGGTTGTTGTATGTTGGTGGTTCGATCCCCAGCCACTGCAGTGCACATGTTGAAGTGTCCTTGAGCAAGATACTGAATCTCCAAGTTGCTCCTAATGGCTGTTTCATTGGTGTATGAATGTTGGCGTGAATTGTTACTTGTCCTGATGAGCATTTGGAGCATGGCAGCCTCTGTTACCACTTTATGAATGTTTATATGAATGGGTGAATGCCGGCCCACAATGTACAGTGCTTTGAGTAGTTTAAAAAAGCAGACAATCAAAACGCTAAATTAGTACAGTCCATTTACCATTAAATCTAGTATCTATCCATTTAAAAAACATACTTATTTTTCCGAATTAACACGATTAATTGTTTAAAAAAAAAAGGAACAAGGCACACCAAAAGACCAACTGATTGAGATAACCCTCATGTTAATATTTATATAACAGAGGGTTCTCTCGGTAAATAATAATATGAATTGACAAAGTGGTTTTACATCGTTAAAACAGGATGAAATTAGACAGGACTAACCCCAATGAGCACAAAACAAAAAACAGTTAAGGATTTGCTGAAATTCCAGTACAAAAGGATTGAAGGTTGTAATCTAGACCTGGGACTGGGACCTGGACTCCTAGAGTCCAAAAACATGCAATAAAGTTGAATTGGTAAATTGCCAGTATGTGTGAATATTAGCATAGATGTTTATTTGTCTCCCTAATGTGTGTGCACTGTAATCGGACGTCCTTCACCACCAGAGGATAAACGGTGAAGGTGGAAGGTTGTGTGTGTTTGTTTTTTACTTAGTGCATGAGAACAGCAGATCTCTTAAATGACATATATGCAAATTCTGTTTTTGCTGATATGTTGGCAAACATTGTCATTATCAGACATCGGGCAGGCCTGAAGAGTGAGCTGCTGGGAATGACAGCGATGACAGCAGAGACACTGAATTGCTTGTGTGTGAGTCCACATAAAATGACATAGAATTCAGCATAGGATGCCAGATTAATGATGTAGAAAAGCAAGCATGATAAATTTGACAAAAATTGAGTCCATGTGACAATGTACAAATCCAAAAATGTAAAAAAACAAAAAAAACAAAATAAACTAAGGCCGAGACACACTAAACGGAAATGAAGATATAAATATGGACAAAATAAACAAGACGAGGTATAGAAATATATGGGATGTCTGTTAATATTGCACATATATATATATATATATATATATTGTGTATATAGAGCATACATTTATGTTATTTGTTTTTCCCCAAACAGTTTTGATTATAACACTGTACGGTGAGAGGCTATTTTGTGAGTTTAGAAGAAATTATTTAAAAGGGATTAAATAGAAACAGGTGGTTTTGCATTTTGTATTACTGATACATGGTTATTACACAGAAACTACCACACGTGTTTCCAGGTAATCTCTGCACCTCTGCATATTTTGGTTTAATCCAATATAACGATGAAATAAACTAGAAACAGATAGCTTTGCATATTATAGCAATTATTCTTGCTTATGTCTATATCTAGAAGTGTTTCTAGGTAAGAAGTCACAAGATTAAACATAGAATATGAACAGTATTACCTTGAAACAAAAGTGAATGTTTTGAACAGAAACAACAGAAACAGAAACAATCCTTTATTAGTCACATAGTCATTGAGTACAACATAGTGAAATTACTTCTCTGCATTTGACCCATCCCTGAGGGAGCAGTGGGCAGCCCCTCGTGGAGCGCCCGGGGAGCTAAGGATTCAGGGTCTTGCTCAAGGACCCTACGACAAGTAGACCCTGGTGGGATTTGAACCGGCTACCTTCCGATCGGGAGACGGCCGCTCTACCCACTGAGCCACAGCCACCCGAACATTAGTGTTGGATTAGTTTCAGCATTATAATATGGTAAATACCAATTTAAAATTTAGTTTGGAGATATTACGCTGACTGTAGCCTATAATATTGAGAAAATATTACCCTTTGAATCCAAATATTAAACTGATATAACCATTTCATCGTTAGAATTTTATCAAAGTATTACTTTACTATTACCAAATATGTTTTCTTCATTTCTATCTTAGAAATGTATTTTCTAATTGTTACACTTAGTTTTCAGACCATTATTGTTCTGTTACATAAATTCCAGTGAAATATTACCCATATTTACCCATTATTATTACCAGTCTATTACTAAGTGATTACTTTGGTAAATACACGGTATTAAATATTTACTACCTCTTTATTACCACACTATTACCATCTTATTACCATTCTGTAATGTAAAGTGCTACCAGGTTATCCACCATGAATTTACAAAGAACGAGGTATACGGAATAAGTACTTCAATGAAGCATGGTGTCCATCCAGATAGTATCACAGCTGAGTAAGCTTCAGGCATATCATCATTAAATATTGCATGCCCTTTGAAACAAGTGAAGCTCAGCAAGGGAGCATCATGGCCTGACCCATCGAAGACCTGGGAGAATAGGGCGTTATCAGTCACATGGTTGGACGGTTTATACTTTATTCTCCACTAAAGTTTTACACTGTAATTTCTCGGATTACTCCTGTCTTCAAAAACAACACTTCTGTTGTACAATGAGAGAGCATCTTTCCAAGGGAAACAATATGTGTCACTATTGTTCCTCATTGTGTACAAATTCAGTCCACTAAAGCTTTACATTTTTAATGTGATGCAATTTGCTCAGCCTTTGAGCAATACCTCCTTGCGAGACTCTACTTTTAGCATTCAACACTGTGTGGAAAGGTGGTGTTGTTGTGCAATAGTAAAATTTCTGAAGATTTATTAGTTAATTTAACATCTCGCCAAGGGGTGACAGTTGAAAATTAACTCTGACACATTTACAGTAGGGTTGAACAATGTGTGTTGGCCACTAAACATAAATTAATTATGAGTATGCAAAGTACGGTGTGGAATGTGCATTTACATTGCTGTTTAAACGGTGATGGGATCGACATGCACGTGGAGATTGTCACAGAAGATTCAGCTAGTAAAAGGAAACCAAACACTTTTTTACTACATATCCTCTGCCACATATCTGCAAGTTGACACTTCAAAAAGCTGTCCATGTCTTTCTGAAAGTAAGCAGATTGTTGTTGGCTTCTACTGAGGGAACTCAACATCAGCGGCCTGGCTGTTTTGAAGAAAAACCTTTCAGGGGGCGCAAAGAAAAATGTGTACACATCTCAGCTCTGTTACATCAGGTTCACACCTGAGTATAATCGATACTAAAACATTGAGAAAGAGTCCAGGTCAAGGCACAAGAGAGTGATAATGAGGCGAGAGAGGAGAGGTAGGGCGAAGTGAAGGTGGATATGGGAGGGGGGGCAGCCAGG
Organism: Lophius americanus; assembly: GCA_037951165.1. Taxonomy (NCBI): domain Eukaryota; kingdom Metazoa; phylum Chordata; class Actinopteri; order Lophiiformes; family Lophiidae; genus Lophius; species Lophius americanus. Next base: position 7,771,426 of record JBBDHG010000028.1, on the reverse strand, counting down.
TGAGAAGAAAAAAAAATACCGGCGGGCAGTCTGCCTTTGAGTTGCATGGCTGAAGTGTCTGTATCAATCTAATTGTTGAAAGGGGTTTAAACAAGTGCTCATTCTGCCTGCAGATAGAATCAGTTCTGGCTCTGAGTGACAGAAAAACAAAGAGAGAATGAAGAAAAATAGAGCCTTGGCAGTTAGCTGTCCAACATCTTTGACCAGCATCAACTCTGCTACAGTCCCCGCTACTAAAGTACAAATACATACAACTAAATAAAGAACTTTTTCACTGGTAAAACTCTGCTAAATATATCATGAAGTATATTGAGTCTAAAATTTAAAATACATGTCGGTTCACTGACATCCCCATCCAGCCTGACAGAGACTGCGAGAATCTGCAGAGAAGAACTAATAAAAATCCCTGAATCCAGTGTGGATATGAATGACTGCGATTTGTGTCTGCAAATATGTCTTGTTATATGTCAATGCCACTGCCACTACAGACCCTTTGTATTGACGCAATAACTCAAATATATTTAAACATTTTCTTACTGTGAAAGTTTACATTAGGGGGTTCTTTTTTTTTATGTATAACACTGTTTAGTAAGACATAACTTTCTAACATTTAATTTGATTTAGTCCAAATTAAGTGCAGATTAATTGACCGGAAGGAAATCTATCCTGTTTGTATCATATTTTTTAGTTCATATTTTACTCACTATGAGGTACTTTGTTTAAAGAACACTGTTTTGTGGATGGAACTTCCTAGGGGTTAGTCCGATATAGTCTAGATATGTGGCATATGACTTCACTTGCGGAGCTCTATCATGTATATCTCGTATTTTACTCACTAAGGGGAGCTTATTGGGATCTAATTTTACATTTAGTTTGAGGAGTTTAATCAGTGGGATTACTAGTAAAACACAGGGATTTAGGGAGTTTTTCGGAGATATATCCTTGTTCTCTGGGACAACAGCACAGGTCTAGGTTATTTTTAAATTTTTTGAAAAAAACTAATTTACAATTCTGTTTAGACTTTCAGTGATATTATGATAAACAGATTATAGAGCAAAGAGAGAAAAAATGATTTTGAATGATTTTAGTATGAGGCTGGAAAATGATAAGAACTAAAGGGATCCAGATACTTTCTGAATGCACTGTACAATACAGGCTTGGATCATGTGACTGTGTAATACATGTGGACACAGAAACACAAGCTGAGCTTCAGTACCTCTTTTTACCTGGAAGTTTAGCCTTTGGTCGTTATTCATTGGTTTTATATCTGAGTACCAGTGGTCAGGCAGTTCTTGGCGTTCACAGCTTATTTGATTTTGCCGGAGGAAGCCCTCTTCTCCTGAAAAATAAGGATTCAATCTCCCTGCATGAGAGGCTGAATTGCCTAGTTATTGCCTGGTTACAAAGCTGCTGTGCGTTGCGTGCCTGGAACAATGCACACCATATCAGCGTGGATGGGTCCCTTATGGACCAGCTAATGTGGCCCCTTATCAACATGTGATCCAAATTGCATCATGTTCTTTTAATGAGGTTGCAATTCAGCTCGGAGTGTGTTTTCCAGAGATTGGAGGTATAAGTCAGGCTAATTCGTGCAAAATGTAAAGAGAGCATACTGTATACACTCAGCGGACAACACATGCTGCAGATTATACACTGATTGTTTTTGCATGCACAGGCAAATATGCATCCTGTTTTTTTTGTTTCTCTGGCTGAGGTTGGACCAATCCAGTTTCTTTTCTTGTTCCTCTTCAACCCACACCGCACACCTTTGATGGACATTTAAAGAGAGGAATCTGTGTATCTGCTATTCACAGGTTGAAGTGGCTGAAGGACAATTTATAAACATTTTACCTCCAAAAAAAATGAGGAAGAAGATGATGAATATGTGTTGCTGGATAACAGATTGTGTTTTGACAAATGGAGGATCATACTTTTCAGCAAAAGAGAAGAAAACAGCGTGCAAAGCCTCGCCGCAAAAATCATGAAGACCCAACTAATGAAATCATTGAGATATAGATGGTGAGGTCCGTGTGATCTGCTCTGGGGCGGCAGGCGTGACGCATAGGGCTCACTCGCCTGCCAGTTACATTTCCTCCCAAGCAGTGCGATAACAAGGGCCTTCGCCTCGCCCGGACCTTGTCGCTTGATCGGGAGGTGGACTTAGTTCTCAATGCGTATTCTCTACATTTTTAGCTGATGGGGACTTCTCCTTTGACAGAATCCAAATCAGTACAAATTTTCTGTATAGAGGGCCTTATTGTCCTTGGAATCAATCATATTTCCCAGAAAAGTTGGGAATTTCATGGAATCATCGTTTCTCCGTTGGCATTTTGTAATTTTTTCGTAAGAAATCTCCCTCTAGTGTGTAGAACATGTACTACTAGAATAAATATATGTATATATATATATATATATATATATATATATATACACAAGATATATTTTCTTTCAGTTTATTTAATTGCGATAAAATTGGACTATTGGATAAGGTATATATCCATATATAGGTATATATCCATATATATATATATATATAAATAAATATATATATATATATATAGATATATAGATATAAGGTATATGTGGGTATGAAGTTTGATCATTAAGTAACTCAAAATGAGCTCAACCAAACAGTTGAGCAGGAAAATGAGGGGTTAAAATTAGGCTGATTTCTAAAAAAAAAAAAAAAAAAAAAGGATTTCCCTCCAATTCCAAAACATACATAATGTAGTTACAACAGCTTCAAACCTATTCTGCCCAGTCCCTCATTGTCTCGCTCCTTTATCGGGATAAACTTTCTGAAACACAGCAGATGGCAAAGATTTGATCTAGTACGGCAGACTTATTTGCTGCTGCTGGAGGAGGAGGGATGCATTCAAGCAGCATCATTTCCTCACTCTTCAGCAACACCCAGGAGGTAAATGCAAACACATTAGTTATTGACCTACAAGCTGGCTAATGAGAAGCAGGAACTGGACGTGTATTTCAACTCAGCTATGTGTGTGTGAGTGTGTCTGTGTGTGTGTGTCCAGAGAAAGCTTCTGTAATGCTTCTTCTACAACTGAATAGTAGAATAGTTGTTATAGAGATGGGGGAATGATCAATTATAAATCATGAACTGTGTTAGAAACAGCATACACATCAATAGCAATCTGTTTTCCTAGCAGCATATAACACAGTTAGCTACCTGTATTCTTTGAAAATTGTAAATCAATCTTGGTGACACATTCATCATTGGCTCAGTATGAAGATTTCCTGATTTCTGACCCTCTTGCTAAACTGATCTCTCAGTCTGTTCCATTTCAAGTATTGACTTACCAGCCTCATCTGCCACATCTGCCTAGTCTACAAATCTTCTTCTTCGTCTTTCGGCTGTTCCCTTTCATGGTCACCAAAACAGAACATCATTTTCAGTCCATAGTTACCGTCGGTACTGATGTGGCTACCAGTACCAGTCTTGGTATTTGTTAACCAGGGCCCCAATGGATCTGGTTTGGAAATCAGTTTCATTTTCTGCATTTTGATATACCATACTTTATGCCGGATACCCTTCCTGATGCAAACCTTCCCATTTATCCCCACCAGCGACCATCTCTTGGAGGACACCGATCTTGGCTTGGTTTGTTTGTTTGTTTACAAATAAACTACATTAAATGGACTATTTGCGACAACTAATCAACCTAGCCTTCTCCCTCAACATATACAGGGTCAGGTTAGGCTGACAGCAGCTTAAGGATGGTATTATAAGTGGTCCTTTTCCCGGCAACACTTTCAAGCTCATCCAGGTGGACCCCAGATGCCAGAACACCCTCAGTAAAAAGGAGCACCAACTTCTCTATGGATTTCTGAGTTCCTAAACCTGTCTCTGATGCTGACGCCTGGCACTCCTCCAGTCTTGTTACAGCTCTGGACTACAACCTCAGCTTCTTACCTACCTGCCCCCTCATTTTTGTGTTTCACGAATAAAATACCTTAAGACTTTCCTGGATTTTTCTTCTGGTCCACAATTTGTTAATCCTAAACAGTACGATCTGGTGAACAGTGTTGCTGGCAAGCAGGGTATTATACTGCAAGGCTCTGACCGATATTGCAAATTTCCTTCTTCTTCTTATGGATGCTCCCAGTCAGGAGCTACAACAGTGTATTTTTCTACTCCATGTCCCCTTGTCCTTTGCATCTGTCACAGCAGCCACCTCTGTGCCCGCTCTTACCATATCCATGGTGTGTTTGAACTCTGGACTTGAGTGATCCATTCATTCATTATTATGTTATTTATCCTGTCCATAATGTGTTAATCCTTAACAGTATGATCTGGTTAAGAGTGGAGGTAGCAAGCAGAGTATGGATGCTTCTGACTGGTAGTCGATTTCTCTACTCCTCTTCCCCCAGCTCTCTGCACCTATCACACCCGCCACACCCACTACCTAGAAGTAGGAAGCAGTTTTATATAATGAAAAAGCTTGATTGAAGATTGAAGAAGGAGACCTGGTGAGGTCAAGACCAGCCTACTAAATATAAAGATTTGTGGGAGTGTAGGAGGGTACAGCATCCATCGGAGCAGGTCTGGACAAGGGTGATTCATGCAAGATGAATTCTGGGTACTGTAGGAATGGCTGTACAGTGCTTGAAAGCTTTGCTTGCATCTGTTCAGGAACAAGAGGACCGCCACTGGTGCCGTCCCGGAAAGCCCAGACAAGCCAGTGAAGAAAACCATTCCCATGGTCCTTAGCAAATACAAACTTTCAGTTTACAGTTTAGAGTGGCCGGAACTGGAATAACAGGAAGTAACGGATGTAGCATTTTGTTTGTTTGTTGAGGGAATGGATCTGCTATTACATCAGCCAGCAGGGACAGAACAGCTGGATGCTTGAAGGAGAATTGTCATGTTTTGGTTGGTGAAGTCCCTGAAGGTTTGGTCAACTTGACAACCTATGAATGTAACAACACAAGGTCTCAAAATGATCAAACCTGTAGATTTTATTTTTAGCTTATTATACACCAAAATAACATTGTTATGAATGTTTATTCAGAGAGATGTCCCCTACATTTTACGCACTGCTCCTTCAGTATTCAGTAAATATTTTGTTTCCATCCATAGAAAGAGCATTATCCTAGTATCTGTTTGCAGCTCAGGCGCTGTGCTTTCTACATATTTGCAGCATATCTCCGCTCATAGCTGCAGAGTGAACCCACACATGCATGCACACGCATGCACACAAAGTCCAACACCAAAAGGTCATAAAGGTTTTGTTTTCATTGTGAATGATGACAATGCTCTGTCAACCCGGAGCCATTTTCAAACTGCATTGCATCGAGCATTGCTGAGCTCCTCTGTTTCACTGATACTTTGGTCCCGAAAGAGCCCTCAGGCTCCCCGGCTAAAAATGTTTTGCTCTGTATTCTCTGTACTCGTATAGTAATCCCCTGTATAGGGGCACTTAGATGCAGGCTGGGTGGGTATATTTTCCTCTCTTTTTCTATATTTTTCAAGCTTTTTATTTATTATTTGGTACAACCACAGATAGTTGCATCAATTGTAACAAACCCATTAGTTAATTATTTTTAATCTGATTTGAGATGATGTGTCAAAAAAAGAGGAAAATAAATACTACAGTGTTTTTTCTTTTAGTGTTCTGCACAGCGTTGCCTGCTGAAGTCCACAATTTGTTAATCCTAACTAGATATTTGATTTTTGTTGATCAGTACATTGTCTTTCTATAACATTTTAAATATGTATGTCAAAGTATTAGCTTTTCACATTTTAAAGCAAAGGTTGCAGAAGAGCGCAACTAATGTAACAGGGCCTCTCATTCTGCAGACGCACCGTCCTGTTCCCTGTTCACTGTACGTCTGAGACGTCACGAGTAGATAAATCAACTCGGATGCACGTTCCACATCCTGATTGTGTTCGCACATTGACTTAAATCTGATAATTTAACCATAAATGTGTCGTACAATTGTGAAATTATCGGACATTGTTTCCGGAGTAGGTATTCTTTAACAAAATTAACTCCTCTTGCCCCTCTCAGGTTGCTGTGGTGCAATAGAAAATCATTAATGAACTCAAGCAGACAAACAAAAATACAGGAGGACAAACATGGAAAACTAAATGCATTAGCTTTTCATCTATAAATAATTCCTTTCAGTAATAAAATGTGCCACCCTCAGAGGAAAGTTTAATAAGTGCTCTCTAAGGCTGAATTCAGTTTAAGATAACTTCAGTCTCCTCAATTTAATTACATCCGAGGGACAGGGACTGCAACATCACACAATCAAACAAAATAATGTATGTGTGGTGAATATCAAATCACAAGAGTGTGGCCATAAAATACTTTTCATACTGCTTTGACTTATACACACAATTCATTTGTAAAGTGTATCCTGTACATATAATTTTAGCAAGGCTGACAAAAATTAAATAATCTAATTTATAACCAACCTTTCTTATTCACACATACAACACATTTCTCACTGTATTATAGAAAGGGATTTTCAGACCATGTCTGATAATAGCTGATCATTCAAGACAGGTTTTATTTTGCCACGGTTGCCAAGTCAGTCAATCATATTATATTTACATAGCGCTAATTCACAACAACTATTGTTGCAGGGTGCATTCCAATAAGAGCAGATCAGGATTTTATTCATTATGTTACAGTGATCCAACAAATTCCTCCATGAGCAAGGTGATAGTGATGAGAAAAAAACGTATTTTAAAGGACAGAACCTTGAGCGGGTCCCAGACTCAGGGTGGATAGCCTGCTAGTATATTACTCATCATATTACTCATCAGTTTTTTTCTTCCATGCCTTCAATTGCTGTTATTCATGCGTTCTTGATGTGTGATGCTGCTTAAGTCAACCCCCTCTCACTGAGTACCTCTTCAAGTTCAGCTACAGAATGATTATCTATTGATCCTGACGGTGCATCAACGTATGTCAGTCCCATCAGAATCATATGCATGCTTCCTGTCCATAAGTGCTGTCACTTTACAATGTTGCCCCATCCTATGCAAATAGAAGAAAAAACAAGTGTAGAAAACTGCTTCCTCACATGTCTCAGTCTTTTGATTCCATTGTGTAGCACTGACTGACAAGATGTTATATTTGCTTAAGGTCAGGTCCAGGTATTGGTTATGCGATGAAAGGCCACCCCTTGTGCTGTTTTACCTTCATCACCCACCAATCAAAATTTGCACCACCGTATTATCCTGGTGTAACAGGAGTCTGTCAGTCCTGTTAAGCTTTACACAACCATCAGTCTTAAGATCTGAAAGAGATTTGAAAAACATTCATATGTTTTTGCTTTTAAATTATGGAAAAAAATTGATTACATGATATACAGGTTTATTTTTTTTTACATTATTACATGAATGAAATTCTGTAGGCAGGTAAATGAGACCCAGGTTTACGAAATGGTAACCTGTAGCAATGACCGAAACACAACTGGCGGTCGGCCATATATTGAATCATGTGACTATTTCAGTAATTTCCAAACATTTTCCACCATCCAAGTTGCGGCAACAGGCCAAAATTGTTTCACTCACAATTACAACAATATAATGTCAATGCTAAATAATATAGACCTCACACACACAGCTGGGTCATTTGACCTAATTAGTATAGACAAATTCCATGTGGATTTGGCTAAAATGCTCTCTTATACAGAGTGCAGGGGGGAATCAGCTATATTAATGAAATTAAGTAGGCAGTAAATCTCACCATATTTTTAACAATATGATCTCAGTGGTGTATCATACACTCCCCATAGCCATGTGGGCGTGGTCATGGGCATGGGCAAATTTCTCGGTTGTTCGCTTAATAGAGCAGCCACAGATATTCACTTATATAATGGATATTCAATTTGTTCCAGTCAATCTTTAGAGACTACTGTCCAGGCAGGGCTAGATACATCGATTAGCCGCAGCGTTATAACCACTATAGGCACAGCTATGATGTCACAGCTTCTGGCCGATCCGCCATAATCTTATAACCGCTGTCAAAAGAAGTCTCAGCTATGACATCGTAACTACTAGATGAACAGCCGAAACATTATAAACAATGACCAAATAGCAGCAGATATGAAAATATAACAACTAAATGTAACTCATGTTACTGGTACTCTTATATAGCCTGATCCCTCACAGAGACACACAAAGTATTCCCATAGCACTTTCAAAATCTCTGCGCAAGAAATTTTCTAGTTAAATTTAGTCTACTCAAGAAAAAGAAGAAACTCCTGAGTGTTTCCAAAGAACCTGAATGGCTGCAGACATGCCTCACATAAATTAGTTAGAACTGTCTGCCTGTTGATTCAATGCTAATAGACAGTTCTGTTGTAAAATTGTTATAAAAGTGCTGGCTGGTGTTCATTAAAAGGGATACACCAATAACATCAATTGGCTTGTGGACCCATTCTCATAAATTATACTCTGATAATACTTTACAGCAACGACACCATTTTACTGCTAAGCTAACCACTTTATGGCAATGATCCTTTGCACAAGAATGAAAGCTAAACTTCTGTTAGATGAGCAAATGGCAGAGGAGAGCTATCCCAAAAGTAAAGCAGACTTGAAAAAGTACTCTGATGAAGTGAGGAGAAATATATGAAAATCATTTTTAATATAAGCAGCTTGATTGAACAACTGAAGAACAAGCCAGTGCACAGTGTTCAAGCAGTTTTTTAGGAATAGCAGCAACAATAAACTGTGCAGCAAACACGGTTTGAAATGTCCAGAGCCCCCCTGCCCTTAAATACAATGGCAGAGCTTAACTAGTAAATTGCTCTTGATGATCAGCTGTTATCATTTTTAGATGATTCAAGATTTTGTCGTAATCTCAGCGCACTTGAACTCAAACATGAGTGTAACAATGGTAAAAAGTGATGAGCCTTCAACATTGAAGTCTTGTTCAGCTGACACACATTAAGTGATCAGTACGAATCAAAAAAGGACAGGGGGAGAAACCACTGGGAAGTATTTAGACACAGCCATGATTTGTTATGATATCATAAAAGGGGAATGCCTTTAAGAATCGGTCCCTCATGTGGTTCTCCATTTATTGATAAAGGATTTAGTACATGCTTGAGAACATTAATTTGCAAACGATTTTATATTTTTTATTATATTTTATACAGCGCTGGACTAATACAAAGAAATCAGTTATGGCATTTTATAGTCTTTGACTGGTCCACAAGAATTGTTCAAACGACCCACGACCAGTACATTATCCTCCAAAACTATTCGCAATAATGACAATAATCCCTCCAAATTACATGATACTTTATTACTGCCATGTACAAATACACCAGTGCAAATGGACAAGTTTACTCATATACCCCTGAATGACTCCTTGACCTGAGGTAGCTTTGGAGTACCGTATCCAGATAATTTGGGATGGCTGCTGCTCAGGACTAGAGCAGTAATCCCTTTCGCAGAAGATTGGTGGTTTAATCTGAGACCCCTACAGTATACGTCGTGAAAATTCTTGAGCATGATGTTGAATCCCAGTTCACTCCCAAGGTCTAAAATGGGCAACCAACTGCTCCTAAATAAGTAATGTTTCACATGCAGAAAACCAACTGAGCGAAGGTATGCATTATTGTAAAAACAAAAAAAACATGATTTTTGGGGCGACTATAGCTGAGGAGGTAGAGCAGTTGTCCCTGAATTGGAAGATTTGCAGTTTGTTCCTCACACTGCCCCTGCAGTGTACACATTGGTGGACCACTGAGCAAGACTCTGACCGTAATTTGCACATGGGGCGATTGGGAGGTGCTGCCCACTGCTCCTTAGGGATGGATCAAATGCAGCGAACTAATATCACATGTTATAAAACATAAACCGTTAGTTTCTACCTGTTGCAGCATGTAAGTACAAAGAAGTATAGACCAGAAGTGTAAACATTCAGATGAGCAGTGCATTATCAGAGGAGCAGATTCAGATATTTCATGCTGCGTCCATGCCCCATGTATTAAGTAATCATACAGCATTACAATTATGTTGTTATCTTATCATAATCATCATGAATTGAGTTAAGTGCATTCATTGTCATAATGGTACACACACAACCTCCCTAAGCCCCATTCTCCCCATGAATCCTCTGTTGCTCATCTTGCCTGTCACATGGCTGCTTATTTGTCAACATGCAGAACTAAATTATTTATTTTTCAAGGGAATGTCTCCTCGTTTCTCCTGTCAGTTGTGATTATCCACTGGCTTGAAGCCGCATCCCCAGACAGAAGGTTAAGAATCAGTGCGAGTTCAGTACAAAATGCGCAAGTTGATTAAAAAAAGTTTGAAATTATGATTTAATGATAAGACTGAAAGGTTATCCAAAACGAAAATGAATATCATATCATGCCACAAAAGAGAAATACCAGAATGTAAGGGGTAAAAGGTGATTCAAATACATCAGTTTGGGAAGACCTAAGGGTGCTTTCACTCACACTTTTGGTCCTTACTTTCATACTTTTCAGTTAGATATGGATTTCAAAATTCCAAAAGTGAAAACTCCTCTAGACTAAGATACAGTACAATAAGGTATAATTGAATCCAATGAAGATAGTTGGTTTTGGTCCTCATCAAACTGCAGCCTGCTTTGGTTTGTATGCAGTGTGAAAGCATCTTTTGTTTGTCAGCAGACTACCAACACCAATGAACAAAGGGATAAAAAAAAAAAACCCACAGTCTGTAGATAGTCCTACTGGAGATGACTGCCAACAAACAGTTCCAATATGTCTAGTATATTATCTTTTACATTGTCAAAACACTCTTTGGATGGTCCAGACTTTTGCATCAATTACAGGAGGTCAAAGTGGACAGCCATCACAGATAGAAGACGAAGCAAACGAAAGAAGAAAGAAAAGGTTTAAAGTGAGCTGTAGTAGCACATGGAGAGAGGGGGAGACAACATAATTATAAGTGACATTGTCCAACAATAAAATCAAGTAATTTGGGAAAAAAATGCATAAAATGTTCTGGAGGCTGATACCCTCTGGAGGTTAAGAACTGCAGCAGGCGTGTATAAAGTATAAATTGCCTGTGATGTCGACAGAAAAAATGGTCTGACAATAAATGAGTTGGAAAGTTTTCCTTTCCATTATGGCTTTTGACAGCACCCTGGGTTCTTGCCTAACAATCTCACTCATTATGGAGTTGGGGTCTTCTCCAGCTTCAACATCAAGCGTTTCTTTTGATACATCCAGAGCCAAAGAAAATGCGACAAACATGGGAAACATTACTCTTGAATGTTGCCTTAGGTAATGCAGTTAGTGATGTCATATGGATTATTTTTATCCCAACAGAACAAAAGCCTATCAGCCAAAATTCAGTATATATTGCTGTCAGGCTCTGCTTGTCTACACGCCAATTAATCATCATGTATGCGGAGAGGTAGCCCATGTAGATGATAATGAAGGGATGAATGTATTTCTTGCACTTTTCCTTTTTCTTGTAAAATGCAATGTGAAACCAAAACTGACTGGAGCCAAACTGAGGTACAAAAAACCTGACATTTGGATTGGTGTTAAATGACAAAAAGGTTCTGAGACTCTACAGATTCACATTATCTACAAATGAAGAAGTCAGGGAACAATAACATAACAAGCTCATAACAATTTTACCACGACTAATCTTGATGACCCTCAGAGCTTCTAGGCGCATTGTCTCTGCAGTGAGGGGACAAAGAAAGATGAACTGTTTGAAGACAGGGTTCAATCTGGTGCAAACCAAGCAGCATCTCACTAGAACACATGACCTACAGTCAACCAGAAAGCTGGAAAACTCACCATAATTGATACAAAACTTGAATTCTGCTCTTTAACAGAAAATTCAGACAGAACATGTCAGGTCATCTATCTGTTAGTCGAAGCTCAATCACATTTGGAACATGTGACAAGAAGATGAACCCAAGCAGAAGAATTAAGTCTGAGTGATTGTAAAATTAAGGTAGGTCAACTGGTTCCTATCATGAGTGTTCTTTCCATTCATCCCATTTTCTATAGTGCGGACTCTGCCCACATAGGCTTATTCTTGCTGATACCAAAAATTTCAACTACATCCATTACTCCTAAAGTCGAATGTGAGATGTGTGATGGCTCAGTAATCGCAATTATCCTGACCTGTGATGTCCCACTATTTCTTCAATATCTACAAGTACTGACTTTGTGACATAGAAATAAAATAATTGGAGTCAAGTGTTTTCTTTATGGTTGTTGAAGCCTGTACACTTAGTAATTGACTTTACTTTCATCATTAGTCCGTATTGATTCCAAAGTCACCCTGACATGACTGCTGGCTTGATTGTGAAGTAGAAATGAAGATTTCTGTAGGTCATTGCTTGCAGTTTGAGCACTTCCCCTCTTGTGTGCTAATCTATACTTATTGATTCTGAAAATAAGTTGGCTCTTGTAAATCAAGCCATCCAGTGAAGCCTCAAGAATGGAGAAAAATAACCATAGGCTACTTCTACTGAGGCTATAACTTTAAAATCAATGATGCAGCAAAGTAAATGAAAAATCAATACTGATAATACGTTCCTTCGGCCATCGGCAATCATGTTCAATATGTCAGTTGACTTGTTGATTGTATTTTAAACACACCAGCACTCATATGTTCAGAGAGCTAATAAACACAGATATCAATATCATGGCTCAGAAAAGGTTAACCTCCTTCTACAGGCCAATGCGCATCACTCTCCATTTTATGCATGGTTTATTTAAAACTACTCCAGAGTGCACTTCTATTGTTCAAAGTGGTTTACTAATCAGCACCAAGTCCCTATTTACCCGTAAGAGGCTTTCATACCAGATAGTTCGGACCAACGTTCTGTTTTTACTTGGACTGCTGACTTTAAGCTGGTTAGTTCTAAACTGCAGACTTGCACTATTGAATAGTTCATGATAAACCTACATACTGTCATCATCATCTATGTGGGATGCATTTTTCTGTAATGATGAGTGATTGAGTTGTAGACATCCTTTTTTTTCCTTTTATTTTGGTGAAGGTAGACTGATTTAACTTCCTTTAATTTGTCAAAGTGTCAGAGCTTTCACACTGCAAACAAAACAAAACTACAATTCATTTTGAACCAGACCTATTCTGTCAGACAAATCTGTCTTTTTGATCTGGACCTTGATTCTGCTTGGGACATAGGTAGTTTCCATCTACCCATACAACCATTCACCTATTCACCCTTATTTTTCCATGTATCAGTTGTTGGGTCATGGTGGCAGCAGCCCAAGTGCCCAAATGCTCCTCCCAACATCAACGCTATCCAGCTCATTCTCGGCGATCCCAAGGACTTCCAAGGCCAGAGGAGATATAACCTCTTCAGCAAATTGGGCCTACCACGGGGTTTCATCACAGTAGGGTGTTCTTGGAAAACCTTCAATGGGAGGCGTCCTAATCAGATTCCTGAATCTCTTTCAAAGTGAAGGAGTAGCTGCTTCACTCCAGGCTCCATCAAGATGTCTGTAATCCTCAAATTGAATCTAACTTTGAGCCCATGCAAGCACCCCATGCTTGAAGCTCATTTCAGCAACTAGTATTTTTGACCTCCTTCTTTTGCTCACTATCTGCTGCGTTTGGCCCTGCATGCCATTGCTCGAGCACACTCCCCAAATCATTCATGTTCCAGTTACCTGTCATTAATGTCGTATCCTTTATTGCTGATTGGCTGTCAACACCCACCTGTAGCATATGAACTCTGAGGGGGCAGAGCAACACTCCCTCTCATTCATGAGCTTCATAATGAAAACAAGTTTTAACCCTAGCATTATTCCTTTTACTAATTATATCTCCGGAAAGACTGAGAAATCTTTGAATCATCATTGCTGCCGTGTCTTCGTCCACAGATCCTTCGTATTAACGCGATGAACCAAAGATTTCGTGCATCATTTTAAAATGTTATACCCACATAGACCGAAGTACAAGGATCGCCCACATTCATTTTAGGAAAGGTCTTTGGTATATTTCTGACACTTGGGGGTGCCTAATCTAAAAAAATCTGAGCCATTATTTCTCAACCGTCCATTGAGTCCAAATATCGTGCATATGAATCGATTCAAGGAGATCTATTTTATGGCATTTAATTTGAATAATTCATATTTTACTCGTTAGGGGGAGCTTTTATTTTTACAAAAAACTCTGTTATTCAAACATAACCTCACATTTAATTTGAGAAGTTCAATCAGGGGGGATTGCTTGTATAACGCTGGGGATTGGGGGCTTTTTAGGGATATCAATCAATCAATCTTTATTTATATAGCGCCAATTCACAACAACAGTTGTCTCACAGTGCTTTCCAAAAAGAGCAGGTCTAGACCAAACTTTTCATATAATTATATACAGAGACCCAACAAACCCAAAAGAAAAAAAAACTGCCTTTTTTAACAGGGAGAAACCTCGAGCAGATCCAAGACTCAGGGTGGACGGCCTACTGCCAATGCCGGTCGGGTTTGAAAAAAGAGAGAGAGAGAGACAGAGAGAGAGAGAGAGAGAAAGAGAGAGACACGGGTGAGGAGAGATACAGACGGGGGAAAAAGCAGCAAAGATATCAGCTATAATCCACTTTCTTCAACCTCTCCATGGTCGGGCCGCGGCAGCAGCAGGGATCCCAGGTTGATAATAACATTAATAATAATGTAACATTTAGCGATAAGTTATTGGGAAATACTATACAATAATAATAATAATGATGACAACAATAATCATCATCATGAGCATCTTGTGATCATTGGACATCGAGCAGGTCCACAGCAGCAGATGCAATCCCCAACCAAGTGACCTTACAGTGCGAGAAAACACAAAGGCTCCAGGGAAGAATTCAGGTTAGTAACATGCATTAATCCATTAACATACATTAATACATTTAACATGCATTAATCCATTTAACATGTATTAATCCATTTAACATGAATTAATCCAGTAACATGCAATATAGTGAGAGGGATGTATAAAGAAGTGAGAGAGGAAGAGAGAAAAGCTCAGTGCATCATGGGAGATCCCCTAGCAGTCTAAACGTATAGCACTATAGCTAAGAGCTAGCTTATGCCAGCCTTAATTATAAACTTTATCATGAAGGACAGTTTTAAGCCTACTTTTATTCTGATTGGACAATATGGAACTTTGAGCTCCTTCAGATACGTTGGCGCCTGACCGTTAAGGGCTTCGTAAGTGAGCAGAAGGATTTTGAATTTGATTCTAGATTTTACTGGGAGCCAATGAAGGGAAGCTAATAAAGGAGAGATATGTTCTCTTAACCTGGTTCTGGTCAGCACACGTGCGCAGCATTCTGGATCAGCTGGAGGGGCTTCAGAGACTTATTGGGACCAACTGCTAGTAGGGCATTACAATAATCCAGCCCGGAAGTAACAAATGCATTAACTAACTTTTGTTCATCTTTTTGCGACAGAATGTGTCGTATTTTAGAAATATTACGCAGATGAAAAAAGGCAGTCCTAGAAATCTGTTTAATGTACGAGTCATAGGACCTATCCTTATCAAAGATAACTCCCAGGTTCCTCACAGTGGTGCTGGAGGCAAAGGTCATACCATCCAGAGTAGATATATCATCAGATAAATTGTTTCTTAGGTGCTTGGGTCCCAACACAATAACTTCAGTTTTATCTGAATTTAATAGTAAAAAGTTGCAGGTCATCCAGGTCTTAATGTCTTTGAGACACGCCTCTAAATTGGATAAGTGATTTGATTCACCTGGTTTGGTTGATAAGTACAATTGTGTGTCATCTGCATAATAGTGAAAGTTTATGGATTGTTTCCTGAAAATGTTGCCTAAAGGGAGCAAATATAATGTCAATAATATTGGCCCAAGCAAAGATCCCTGGGGAACTCTGTGGGATACTTTGCTATGCGTGGAGGCTGTTAACAGATACAAACTGAGATCTGCCAAATAAATATGACTTAAACCAATTTAATGCAGTGTCTTTGATGCCAATTAGGTTTTCAAGTCGTTGTATTAGAATTTGGTGGTCAAATGTATCAAATGCAGCCCTAAGATCCAAGAAGACCAGAACAGAGGCCAGTCCCTCATCGGATGCCATTAAAAGATAATTTGTAACTTTGACCAGTGCTGTTTCTGTACTATGGTGAACTCTAAAACCTGACTGGAAATCCTCATATAAACAATTGTTATGCAGAAAATCACACAATTGTTCGGCTACCAATTTCTCTAAGATTTTAGAGAGGAAGGGATGGTTAGATATCAGCCTGTAATTTGCTAAAGGCTTGAGCCAATTGAAGGCAGGAGGTTATTGATGTAGGTCCTTAACCTCTAATTTTGTCATTAAAAAAACTCATAAAGTCATTGCTACTAAGGGTTCTAGGAATACGGGTCTCAATAGAACTCTGACTGTCAGTCAGCCTGGCTACAGTGCTGAACAAAAACCTGGGGTTGTTTTTATTTTCCTCTATCAGTGCAGAGTACTAGGCTGCTCTGGCGCTGCGGATGGCTTTCCTATATTTTATAATGCTATCTTGCCAGGCTAATCGGGACTCAACAAGTTTAGTGTGTCGCCATTTTCTTTATAGATTATGTGTTGTTTGTTTCAGGTTTCGAGTCAGGTTGTTAAACCATGGAGCTGCTTTCCTCTTTTTCACACTATTCTTTTTTGGGGGGGAGATATAGTCCAGAGTTAATCTCAGTGAGCTGGCAGCTCTATCGACAAAATAATCAATTTGCCCAGGATTAAGGTTAGAGTCAGATTCTTTTAAATTGAGACATGCAAGTTAAACGTGGCACCGAGACTATCTCTGTCTTTATCTATCTGAATGTTAAAGTCACCTACAATATTTTTTTTATCTATCTTAAGGACTAGGTTTGATAGAAAATCAGAGAACTCATTTAAAAATTCGGAGTATGGGCCAGGAGCCCGATACACTGACAAATAATATTGGCGGTTGATGCTTTCAGGTTGGATTTGTAAGACTGAGAGTAAGGCTTTCAGATGAGTTACAGTCAGGTTTGGGCTTAGGAATTTAATGGTAACTGGAGTTAAATATGGCTGCAACTCCACCTCCTCGGCCTGTGCTTCTAGGTATATGAGTATTATGAGTAGCAGGGCTAGATTCATTTAAACTAACATATCCCGCCTCACACAGCCAGGTCTCCGTCAGACAGAATAAGTCAATATGATGATCTAGAATAAGATCATTTACTAAAACTGTTTTAGATGTTACAGATCTAATATTCAGGAGTCCACAATGTATTATATATTAATTTTTAACTACATTCTTGGTTGTTTTAATTTTTTAAAGTTTTTGTGTAAAATCATTTTGTTATCTGACTTGAATAATGAAGGTGGTTGGGGGACAGACACTTTCTATGGGTTTTGGGCTGGGTGACTCTAAAGGAGGCGCAGAAAGGCATGTAAGACTGCAACTCTGTTTCCTGGTCTCAACTCTGTGACGTCACGTTTGCTCTGGTCTAATAATCTCCGTTAGATTCCTAGATAAGAGCGCAGCTCCATCCGAAGTGGGATGGATACAGTCTCTCCTAATTAGAACAGGCTTTCCCAGAAAGTTTGCCAATTGTCTACCAGGCCCACATCATTTGCTGGACACCACCTCGACATCCAGCGGTTGAACTATGACATGGGAGAACACAGATTTTTAAGGTGTGATTTTAAGTTTTAGGAAAAGCCCAAATCGGACAGCCTTTCTCCCTCTTTTGCTTGTTTTGGCCGGAGCCCCCACTCTCAAGTTAAGGTTTTTCTAAATACATTCTTTTCAATTAAACCTATATTGAACTTTAGCATTGGTGGCATCCTATATTTCTGTTAGCTGAATATTTATTTTCATATTAATGGATTTTATTCAAGTTATTCTTATGTTTTTTTGGGGGGTGGCAGTAGCCAAATTACATCATATACAACCTTTAGGGTAAAGTTGGGCAATCCCTAATTTTAAGGCCACAAAAGAATAGGAAAAATAATTGTTTGTCTGTTTTTTTCAAATGCGACCCCTTTCAACTTTCGATGGTTGGGCTAGTATGACTTTGTTATAAAAATAATTTTAGTTAAGGTAAGAATATTAGGATGAGCCAATCAGATTCAGAGTAAATTCAGATAAATGTGTAGCTCTTTGTAAGGAAAAATATTTTAACCCTGGTGAGGCTGACAATGAGTCGGCTTAGTCCCTTATCCAACCTTTTTTTTGAGTTAGCATGTTAACACAGAATGTTTAAGGAACAACATAATTAAAAGATAAAGATAAAGATAAAGATAAAGATAGCCTTTATTAGTCCCACAATGGGGAAATTGCAATGTTACAGCAGCAGAGCATTTTACAGAGTAAGAATAACAGAATAAGAATAACAAGGGCATTATGTGCAATTAAAATAAATTAAATTAAATATACAGAAACAAAGTGCAAGTGAGGTAGGTGTGTGTGTAAGTGTGTGTGTAGTTGTGTAGGTGTGTGTGCTGGTTGTGGAGTCTGACTGCTGCAGGAAGGAACGATCGGCGATATCGCTCCTTCACACACTTGGGGTGAAGGAGCCTGTCGCTGAAGGAGCTCTCCAGTGCAGAGATGGTTTCCTGCATGGGGTTGGAGACGTTGTCCCGGAGAGATGAAAGCTTGGCCATCATTCTCCTGTCTCCCACCTCCTGCACAGAGTCAAGAGGACATCCCAGGACCGAACTGGCCTTCCTGATTAGTTTGTCCAGTTTCCTCCTGTCAGCAGCTGGAAGGAGGAAACTGGACAAACTAATCAGGAAGGCCAGTTCGGTCCTGGGATGTCCTCTATTATCATGTCCTCGAAGTGATGTTATGCTAAAAAATACTAAATATTGCTGGACATGATTTCACGTGGTTTATAAAAGGTTAACGTTCATTCTTGTGTGGCCTCAGACCCCAGAGGGTTGAATCCTCTGAGTGTATTCGGGTCAAATCAAACATTATTAACAGAATCTGCTCTGTTGGATATAGTCAAAGGTCCTGCTCCTTACCTTCCACATTTAAGAACTTTCACAGGTGGTTGAATAACATCTTCAGAATTATAGGCTATTACACAACCATTACCAGCAAAACACTGATTGATTGAAGTCTGCTCATAATCAATACTAGGTATTGCATGACAAGTTGTAGTTATACTATTGAAAATTATCGACTACAAGCAGGCAAGACAAGACACTCTGCCCATTCTCTTGGATGTTTCACAGCAGTTTGTGAAATGTCATAAGTGAGAAGAGCGAGTTGGTAGAGTGGTGCTTCTAGCTCTGTGGTAGTCATTTTCCTCTTTGAGCTACGCCAACGGATGTATTATGGCTGACGTTTTGAAACAAGCACCTTTAGAGTTAACTTATTTCAGTAACGGATGTGATGCACTTCTAGCACAAAGTGTTCGAGCTGATGGATGAGTAAACGGACCCACTTTCACTCAGCTAATGGATGCACATCCCAAGTCTCCTAGCATTCTAGTCCTCATCAAATGGGGATTATGGGATGGAGCCAAATCATTCAAGGTAATAAGTGTGCATGCACCTTGTTAGGGACCAGTCATTTCTGAACCTGAAGAGGCTAGCAGAACAAACACAGAAATGATATTGAAATAGAAACCTTCTTCTTTATGCATGAAATTTGGAAGCAGTGTCATTTCTTCTTTTTAGTTTGAAAGGCATCCATGTCAGTAAAGACAAATGCCTGTTCCTAGAGGATTTCAGGTCACTAAGAAAACGAGTGTTACCCTCTGTACTGCATAGAGGAACAAGAAGAGCTTAAACACTGCAGCACATATTCATGCAGCACACACGCCACCACCTGTGGTGTTAACTCGCTAACTCTCAAAAAAAATTGTAAATTAGTCCCAAACTCTGTGTCCCTGAGACACTCTTTTCATTGAACCTTATGACTCTGAGGATTTAAAGCTACACATACCTAAGATGGAACAATTGAGCATGCAGATGCCAGAGTAGACCGTCACTTTTAATAGATTTTAAACTATATTTATGTGGGAAATTTACCTTTTTATGGTGAACTATATGCGTCATTAAACACTGCAGGCACTATACTTTACTAACACTGATGGGATCGATTTGAGTTTCATATCCTGCAATGTGAAGAGACTCTTAAAGGAATCACATTTAGGATACGGAAAATCATAACAGACTCAGTTGAACATGGGTTAGTCACACTTTTTGAAAGGATTCAAAAGGTATATCAATTGGTGGACTAATGTTGAAAACCAAATTACACACACACACACACACACACAGCTCAAAGAATTAAGGGGACACAGTCCGAATCTCAAAGAAAGAAAGATTCTAGTTGATAATCTTTATTGACATACATTGGTTAATTTGTTTAGAAAAAAAGTATGCAAGAACTATCAATTGACACAATCACACCAAACATCAAAGTGAAAAACTATAATCACAGGTTCTGAACCAACTGAAGTGAATTTCCTCACACCAACTCATAATGTGACCCAGGAGTGTGTTTGACCCCCACTTGGACCAGGAGGAACCCAGGAGGAGTGCTGGACAGGTCCGTATAAGGACAACAACCCAGCAGCCGGACTGGTATCTGCTCCTCAGTGTTAGGAGGAACAGGAGGAGCACTGACAGATCCCCACAAAATCACCTCCGGTGGGCTGCAAAATCACAACAGGTGGACTGGACCTGTTTAAAGTCTGATAGGGGGACTGAGTTTCATCCTGGTACCTAACAGCAGTCAGGGTACCGATGGCTAGCCTGTGGAGGTCTGTGAGACCATCCAAGAATCTGTCTCCCCAGACCAGCCCTAACCCACCACCAAACTGGTCCTGTTGGATGAAGATGCAGCAGTATTACATTCTCCACAGCACCTCAGACTCTGTCACGCCGCCACATGACCTCAGTTTGAACCTTTTCTCATCTGTGAAAAGAACCGAGCACCGATGGAGAACCGGCCAACTCTGCTGTTCTCTGGTGAATACCAATTGAGCACCACGATGCCGGGCTGTGAGCACAGGTCCTAGTAGAGGATGTTGGGCCCTAATGCCACGCTCTCCTCAGTAACGGCCCATCTCCTGGCATCTCCTCCATGCTCTTGGGACAGTGCTGGGAGACATAGGAAACCATCTTGCAACTGTAAGCAGGGATAAGCTATCCTTGAGGAGCTGGACTACCTGTTCAGCATCAGTGGGGTGCAATTACTGCCTCACGTCACAAGTAGTGACAAAGATACCAGCGGAACCCAAAACTAGAGAACAGTCAATAAGGAAAGGTGAATAGAGAAAAAAGTATTCACCTTCCTGCAGAACTATTCCCTTTTGGGGGGTTGTCATGCTATTGCCTCTCCATTCCAATAGCTCTTTCATTTGAAGGTGAAACTTATTCACAATCACTTGTGCTTCCTAAATGGAAAGATTGATATCCCTGAAGTTTAAATGGCTTGGTGTCATGCGGCGATGATTAAGTGTTTTGTTTTTTTTGACTAGTGCATAATATTAATAATAATAATAATGATAATAATAGTAGATTCGCACTTTACTTTCGGATTAAATCTCAAAGTGCTAAAAATATACATACAATTTATTTTTATTTTTTTTGTGATTCGGCTAATGTAAACAGCTCATAGATAATACATTCTGCTTTCAAACGTAATATATAAAAGAGTTCGAATTGAAATTTGCTAACGTTCTAAAGTAGGCTACATCATTAATCACCACAATCAATTTTTAAGACCTCATGATATGGTTGACTTATCATACACAATGTTTCTATCACCTTTAAAGATGGTGTTGGAACTAACTTTGAATGAAACTGTAGTAAAAACATTGAATTTGACTTCAGATCCAGAATTAATTTTGGTTCAGTGGGAGGGGACTTCATATTCAGTGGCTGGTATTTATATTTATCTTACATTGCTGCACTTAGTCTTCTGCTCCCATCTGATTTGCATAAACATCATTTAAAATTATTTCCATTTGAGTAAGCTACAAATGAACACATGATCACTGAATAGTAGTCTCTTTACAGGAATAATGGCCAACAGGATCTAAGGATCGAATAAAGGAGGTGAAATTGCCATTGAAGGTCTTAGAGAGTAAGGACCAGCGTTCTTTGATAAATTATGACACAGGCCTCCTCTTCCCAGAGGAGGTCTCAAACCTAACCTTTAGAAAGCAGGACGCTGCAGAGTGGGATCACATTGTGTTGGTTCTGTTTTTCTCAAGATGATTTGTGGACTTTGTGAACTGAGGAAATTGTCTTTCAGTGACTTTTGGCTCATTAACTTTAATAATCAAAAATTTCTAATCTGTAATTGGACCTGTAATTCCTGTGAATCGGCATTCACTAAACTTAAACTCTGTATGTGTGCGTCCACAGCCTGTATTGGTAAGTATCTACAAGAGGGATCCTAGGAAGAATAATAGATGAAGCAGTGACAGGCTCATTTGCGTTTGGAACATGCTGTCTGAGCCCCCAAAGGAGGTGACTGAAATGAAGAGTTGAATATCAATAATTTCAAGTTAAATACAACCCAACATGATTGTCTTATTTAACCAGCACCTAACGCTTGAAAAATGTGCAAAAGCATTCAAAGCCACTCTTTTGGGTTATTTTCAAATGTATTCTACAATGATTTTTTTTTTTGAGATTTCAAATTGTGTTTTGATCATTATGTGGCTTCATTCTACTTATTCTCTCTCTCTCTCTCTCTCTCTCTAGTTGCCCTCATGCAGATGTCACCATCGGATCTCAAATATACTAGTAATTTCAACCAGTAAATATACACCAAAGCATAGAAATGTTTCCTTCCACCATTTCAGTCTATCATCAACTACGAACAACGTCAACACAATTGCTGCTTTGTACTTGTACTAAGTCACAGATACATCAGAAAACTAAATGTCGCCATTTCTGGGTTCACAGCATCACCCAGAGGTGAACACAGACAGACCTTGTTGTGCTTACAAAGTTCTGATGATATAGTCATCCACATCCGCATCAACGCCATACAGATGTCCAGATATGAGAGAAAGAAATTGTGATTATTGGATCTGGAGTACCATTTATGTAGTCACGCGACCCTGTATAAGTGCAACAAAAAGATAAGACAAATTCACATACAAACTTGGAGAACATGCTAACTGCAAACAGCCAGGCCAGAAGTAAATTTGGTCCCCAAACCCTCCTACTGTGAGAGAACTGTGGTCCCCACCGTATCATTGATGCTAGTTATTATATCCCTGAAATGTTGGTGATATTATTGAATCATCATCGCTGCCGCCACGTGAACATATCTTCCATGTTCATGCGATAACTTAAAAATTCAAATTTTATACCCATATATACTTTAGTACGAAGAAGAAGTGGATTAATTTTGGGCTAGAGATGTTAAATGTTTCCGACACTAATATCCCTTTTTTTAGACATTACTTCTTAATTGTTGGTTAAGAAGCTGATTTCATTCAAATCTGATGCATATGAATCGACTTGAGGAGAGCTGTCTCGTAAATGTCATCTTTTACTCTAATAGTTCATATTAAACTCTCTTCATGGAGCTTTTTGCATAAAAAAAACAAAAAGAAAATTCACATTTAATTTGAGGCGATCAATCAGGGGGTTTGCTTGTACAATGTAGGGGATTGAGGGCTTTTCAAGGATCCACAGCGAAGCCCTAGTTATTATTTACACATATTTTGTAGATCTATCTATTATTTGAACAGTACAACATTCATTTTGCATGGCTGCAGTCACCTTATAATGAGACAGATGCTTCATGCAGCATACATGGTCCTATTTCAGAGCTTGTTAGAGGATTGAATCGATGCGGAACAATAGAGCTCTTCAGCTTAGACTATTTGACTCCATAAATCATCATCATTTAAGATTCCAGACTCAATGGTATTTCTTCTATTTGACTAAGCATATCCTTTGAATGAGAATCGTTCACTCAATAGCTCGTTTTATCGGTAAAACATCTGTCACTGTTCATTTGCATAAGACTTGATAGAAAGACAGTGTGTGCCTTGTCTTTTCCATCGTCTGCTCCGGTGTGTGAAACGAACAATTGTAAAAACAAAAACAAGAAAAGACGTCAAGTTTGGTGAAAGCAATAGATAATAGCACACGTCAAAAGATAAAGATATAGACTTCAAAATACTGACAGTATGCATAACGTGTCAGTATCAGCTGGTTCATTTAATCTACATTTAAACTATTCAGCACATTGCCTCAGAGGAAATGAAGGTAGAATGGACCTGCCAGAGCGGAATTTGGTCATATTCTAATACATCGACATACGCACTGTCAAATACAATTTTAGTCTTATCTACAAAAGTTTAAATAACCATTTAGAATTAGATTGGGAGACCGTTGTAGAGGCTGTAAATATTGGACTTTCATCAATATTATAGAGCAAGGTTTCCACAGCCGCTTTTGATCCAGAATACAGTCCAAGCAAAGACATTACCATTCAGTCACTTGTGAACATCCAAACCCACCCGCCTGCACATGGAGATTGGGCTTTCAAAAAAAATGCCAGTATCAGCTGGAGCTTCAATCTTCAGCAGCATCCAATCAGCCAACTCAAACTGAGCCACCTGAGCAAATCAGGTAGATGCCACCGGCAACCCTTCAAACATATTAATCCACTCAGGAAGGCAAGGGAGGAGAGAGAGCCGTCATCCCATAATACAAATGAGCAGGTGATGAAATTCAAGCCACTTCATATCTTTGTGAAGATTTTGGCCGATCAAGCATATATAGTGTCTTAGTATTTGTGAATTTAGTAGTGGTTCTGGTCATTTTCTTTTCTTTAACCAAAGACAGGGGTGGTTGGTCCCTGTCATGCCCTTTACTACCTGATACTAACCAGAGGCTCTCTGTTGGTTGGTCTGTCTGTGCTTCTTTCCAAGAGTGGCACCAGGTGTGTGTGGGTTGGACCCAAATTGTAGCCCAAACTCTAAGCTCGCTGCTCCTGACTCCTCCAGCTCTCTCAGACCAACATCTTCCCCCAGACTGTGAAGACGTTATTAAATTATCTTTTGCCAGTTTGCCCTCCATCTCCTGGTGTTTACATTTGTTTATGTTACGTGCATGTTATAGCCTTAACAGGTCACATCTCCTGGTATTAAAATCAAATCACCGTTCATGGGCACACGGTGTCAGTAAAATTTGAACCCCGGACAAATAGCGCACATCATAGACGAAACAGCGCGTGCGTTAACGAGAGGCAGAGACAGCGCCACTTTACAGAGGGCGCCTGAGAGAGACAAAGAGAAGCACCCGCAACAGGGAGAGACTGAGATGGAGAACTTGTGCGTTAGAGAAGGTAACCTGTATTTTTATAAATTTTCTGTAACAGCTCATACTGTACATTCAGCTCAGCTGATTTCACACCGACAGTCTCTGTTGTCATGTCTTTGATGTATGTTAACACTTGTTTCTGCTCTCTGCATTCATGGAGAATACATCCGGGAGGGAGGTAAACTGACAAATTAGACAGAAACGGAGTTTGAATTTATGGTGAAATATAAATTTATATTTTGGACAGGTTGCCTGTTATTTGATCTTTATTTTTAGCTTAATTACTCCGCCAATGACTAGTTATAAACACTAAAAGAAAATATTTATTATATTATTATTGATATATTATAATTATATTGTTATAATTGTTGTTGATAATGATGATACATATGTCATAAATAATAGATCCTAATAATAGTGAACAAAACCATAACAGTTGAATTAAATATGTATATATTTTAATGTTTATTTCTATAGGGTAAATTAACTATTTATGATCCTGTTATTTAATTGTTTGTGACCATAATATATCAATTTGAGGTTGGAGGACCTTAAATTCAAGTCATTTACTCATTATAAAGGACAAGCTGCTTTTTTTTTCATTATTATTTTTTTGTTATGATGTTTTTTTTTCTTATCTAAAACATATGTCTTTTGTGACTCATAAGTATTTATTTCGGATTTATTTGTTTTTTTCAATCATTTGTTCATATTATAAAAATTATACGTTTTTCTGTTCTCCATATTTACATGTATATGAACGTACATTAAATGTACACATGCATATTGCCACTGGGGTCGGGGGGCACCAAAACCAAATTACGCTAAGGGCAAGAATTTGACTAGGCTTGGCCCTGGATACAGTGTTACTGACACTGAGAATACGTTATTTTAGATACCTGTTGTATGTAATTCAGGCAAGGCGTAACTGTAAATTACCAATGAGTTTGAACAATAAGACTCTTATTTCCATGCCTATTTTGGGTGGGGGGGGGGATACTGTGCTACAACTATTTACTTTGACATTGAGAGAGGTGTGTGCTCTCTGAGTACTTTATACTTTAAACAGCTCATCGTCCCATTACACCCTAATTATATTGAAGCTAGTACAACAAACATCATGTACAACTTTAAAAAAATAATCCTGCTAAAAAAATAAAAACAACTCTAAGAAGCTGTTAGATTAAATTAGCCAGATGTAGGATAATGTATTGTGGAGCTGCTCAATCGAACCAATGGCCTGTGTAATGAGCTTCACCACATGTTGGAGGAAGGTGCTCTTTGGTTGGTGTGATTCGGGCAAGGTCAGAGAGGGCGCGACCTTTGGCATGACGCACCGCTTAACAGAATCAGCATCAGTCACGCTCCAGCTCCTCTGGGCTTGTTATAGCAAGTCACAGTCTGTCAGGTGTCTCCAGAGTGCCTGACTGTGAATACAGTGTAGCGGGTCAGAGCACTAGACTCCATCTAATTAAGCAGTTCATTAATTCAATTTTGTCATATAATGTGACATGTTGGTGCCCTCTACTGCTAGAGCAACATCCTGGTGGGCTTACCTGAGGGGAATTTGAAATGGCTTTAATTTAGCATTATGGAATAATGACTTCCTGTCACTTCAGTATAACTTTGATAACCATTGTTTTTCCTCAATGCAATTAAAAGAAGGTAGTGGTGGCTGCATTATTACAAGATGTAGCAATAGCAGTGTGATGTCAGTTATAAGGGCGGCACTATCTGAGCCTGCAACCTGAGCCTCCAGTTTTAGCAGCTAGGCTAGCTTGCCGTTTCATTGTGTTTTGAGGACGTTTGACACTACTTCCAATCCTGAATGCCACCAATTGTGTAATGTGAGGACTGTTTGCCGGTAAATAAGGCTAACAAGACGATCACTAACTTTAAGGAGGACATCAGAAAACCCTCTGAAGAATCTGAAGGAGCAAAGGAAACTCCTTAACAGCTTGCGACTATCGAGCAGTCAGAATGGATTTCATCTGTCAACATGTCCATCCACAACACACTTCAGTGGGACCCTTCCACCTGTCAAGGCATTCCTCCTGCCTGATGCAAAATCATCATTTATCCTGGGCTAATTTGGTTGTCCATGGTCGTAAGAGGGAATAAGATGGCTGAATCTCTCTAACTGCTATGCAGCCCTGTCTGACAGAACAGACGGGGCTGGGTCGCTTTGGTTGGGTCGGGCTGCTTTGGTTGGGTCGTGCTACTCCCATCCCCGGGCCGGGAGTGGCACCTCCCGGTACAAAGCGTGTCCGATTGGAAATGTCCCACGTCTCCATACTACTCTGGGTCCCTCCAGAGCCCACTGAGACATAAACCATCATTACCATCATCACATATTCCTGAACTTACTTTCCTTCTCCTCCACTCTTTCCTCCCACCACCACATCATTGGAGAATCTATAACCTTGGACATCCTTTTCTTCAACGCCATCACACACACTGTTCCTGATGCCACAGTCTCAGACATTGTGGATAAAATCCTGGTCCTGCTTCCATCACGCCCGTCCTCCATCAGCCAAATCATGTTGCGTGTGGAGACTAATGACACCCCCCGTCATGAGTCTGAGCTTACGAAAAGGGACTTTAACCTTCTTTTTATCGTTTTATGGAACTGTTGCGAATCCCGACTCTCAGTTGCATCTCAGAGCGATTCAGCCAGATTTGAAGTTTAAACACATATCTTCAGTTGACCTGTACATCTCTCAGTTTGTTTTTTACAGATAATTTAAATATATTCTGAGACTGTTCTCCTTTTTTTAATAATAAAGGCATTTATCCCAGTAGGAGAGGCAGCTGCATGTTGTCATCAAACACAGCATCCTGTCCAATCCGCAGCACCAGTGTGACTATCAACCCCCACTTCATCTCCAGACTCATCTAACCCTCCCATTTCTGTTGAATTTATTAAGCCCATCATCACATCTCACTAGAACACTTCCAACAAAACCAGAAAAAGTCCACATTAATAAGAAAACATTTCAACTGAAAAACAGATAGAAATCAGCACGGCTTTAATCAACATAAGATCCCTAACAAAAGGGTCCTGTATGAACTCATCACTGACCACAAACCGTACCGAGTGTTTCTCACTGAGACCTGGCCAGGCACAGATGCACCTGCCCAATGTTGCCAAATTAGCGACTTTGTTGCCACATTTAGCCAGAATTCATACCCCTCTAGCAACTCTTTCTCAAAAATAACGACTAGCAACAAATCTAGCAACTTTTTCTGGTGTTATTGGAGAATTTTGGGGATTCTGTTGAGAAAGCATGTATCGTTCTAACTCTTCTCAACGAGCAGTGGATGCAGCTGTGGCCCCTCTCCCGTCCCAAAGCATTCACAGACACAAGCTCTTCCTTTGCAACTCCACTGAGTGAGACGGAGAATAGGCAGAAGGGGAGGAGCGCAGCACAGAACAGGTGCAATGCTTATTTGATATGCAAATATCGCATGATGTCATCCGAGTTGTCCTGACTGTCTCAGTGCCTCTGCAGCGGTCTCAAGAAGGGGGAGGACACGCTTCATTTGAAGTGAGTGACAGGCGTCTCAAAAAGACATGATGAGCCACAAACGCGGCACCATTTGGATGCACTTTTCTGATGACAAAAACGGTACAGCAAAGTGTATTATTTGCCAGAAGAATATCTCATTCATGTACTGGTCATCAAATAATTTGCACCGCCACTTAAAAACGCAAAATCCGACATTGAAAGAGGCTGAGGTGACAAAAGAACCAACCGATTCCGACGACAACAATGATAGTGTCCATGATGTCTCCATCACTGAATCTAGTCCACATATGTCAAATGAAATTATAATCAATGTTTCTGATTAATTCAAATTCAGATATCCCACCAATAGAATATATATTGGTGGGATATCTAAGTTTGAATGATTCTGATCTAAACTCACCATATCATTCCTCCCAGTGATTATTTCCCAGATAAAATGAGTTAACCCAAGGCTGGCTTCTTAAAAATAGATAAATATAAAAATAAGCCAGTCTTTTGAACGGCTCTTTGAAAGGAACAGATCCACAAGATCCGGCTCCCTTCAAAGAGTCGTAAATCCCATCTTTAAGGCCCATGCCATGTGTCATGAACAATTATGCAAATTAGGTGATGATGTAATTTAGCGACTTTTAGGACAGCCAATAGCTACTTTCCTTACTGAAGAGAAGGCAACACTGCACCTGCCACACTAATGGAGGCCTGTCTACCCAGCTACAACTATTCATCTTCTAGCAGACAGCATAAGAAGGGTGGAGGGACAGCTGCTATTTACAGAGAAGCACTGAAAGGCAGGGATGTAGATCTTGGTACAGTTGATGCGTTTGGATATAATACCACACTTTTATTTTTTCAGCCATGCTTTCTTGCTGTGACAATATACAGACCCCCTTAATTATCTATCTCTTCTTTTATAAAGGAGTTATGTGAGCTAATCTGTCAAATATCAGATCAAATAAGTTCTTAGAATTACTAGAAAATATGTATTTCAAACTGTATGTAAATCTACCAACTCACAAACATCGACATAGTATGGTTTTAAACCATCACATGGTATCAACATCAAGATATCCGCTGTCACTGATCTGGCCCTGTCCGACCACAATTGTGTGTTTCTTTTAACAGTTAAGACCATTTCCTGCCCAATAGCACAGACTCATCAAAATGCAACACTAGCCATGAAGTGACTATAAATTGATGGCAGTTAGATGCAAAAATATATTGCATCTTACAAACAAATTTCTTCCCTTCATCCTGCGACAACTTAGTGTCCAATTTTAATAAAAATAAAATATGACAAAATGAATGAAATGAAAACCGCAGAGCAGTGCGATCCACTGGAAGGAAGTGCACGCAGTTGGGCTCAGCTGTGCTCAGCGGGGGGAGTGGCATGGATTTATAAACTCCCTTGACTGACCCGAAACAGAGGTCCAAGGTCTTGTCAGGCATGTGACGTACTGATAAAAGTTCATCAAAGAGTTGATAACTGATAAAAGTTACTCAAAGTAAAGTTGTTAAAGTCACCAATGTTAATCGGGGCATCAGGAGACAGAGACCGAAGTTTCTGTGTCACATGCAGGATGGTCTCCTCTGCGTTTCTCTTATTCGCTTTTGGGTGAATGTAAACAGCCGTAACAAATAGCTGCGGGAATTCCCGCGGCAAATAGTGGGGACGTAGGGACACAGTAAACAGCTCCATGTCCTTAGTAAAGAGACTCACCCTCACCATAATGGTTTTGCACCAGCGTTCATTGACGTAGAGGCATAACCCGCCGCCTTGTTTTTTGCCAGTACTTCGGGTATCACGATCAATGCGTAAAGGCGTACCAAACCCCGTCTATCACGAGATCCAAGTCCCTCTCCGCCAGCCACGTCTCCGTCACAGCCAGAACGCAAGAGTCTCTGAATTCATGCTGGAAGCATACTTGGGCTTGAAGTTCATCGTCATTGCCCTCTGTTAGGATAACAGAGGCCAATGGAATGGAGGGAATGAATGGAATGGAGGGCAATGGAATACGAGACAGAGATTGATGTCTAATTCTCTCCCGAACTCCAGCTCTCCTTTCCTGCTTCTGCACTTCCGGTAAGGATCACCGAAAAATGTCTTTATTCCACCACGATCTAGGTCAGGTGGATCAAAGATTGAAGTGGTTAGGTCCCGAGGTGTGCTGTGATTTAGGTGGTTACACCACTGACGAAGAAACTCTCTGCTGTACTGGATCCGCGTAGTAAGGGGTGATATCATTCCAACTTTTGGCTAGTTGATACACCAACCACAGTAAAAACATGGCTGTCAGCTCCATATCTCAGACGTGTCAAACGACTATATCAGCATATATCTTACAAACTACATTATCTATTTACTTGATCATTTCATGCAGTGCTGGATAACAGATAATAGCGATTATAATGAGGTCAACACAGCAGAGAAACACCTAGCTCACTGCACAAGCCTGCGCCCTGCTCTCTGTGACTGCAACATCAGTGCCAGCCGAGAGGATTCTTTCAAAGGCCGGACAGTTAGTGAGTCACAGGTGATGTGCAGTAACATCGAAAATGTTAAAATGATACTTTTCCTTAATAAAAATCTCTAACCAAAACCTCTGTTCTGCAATGGGGGACAGGGCCCAAAGGGGAGTTTCTGGGAATATTTCTTTGAACTCAAGGCATTGGGGTTTTGACACTTTATTTATTGTATTTTTCAATAATTGTTTTTTTATTTTTAATTATTTTTCAAAGCCAGAAAAGAAGTGCAATGAAGGGAGACATTTTTATTAAATCTTTGTTTTGTAGTTTCTGGACACTCTACCCGAAAGAATTAAATTATTTTAATTTGTTCTCGAGTGATAATTTTGTGCACTTTGTTTATTTTAGAAAAAAAATCCAGACGTGACAATGTTTGGGTACGAATTTTTTGTTTCTGTTCTATCGTTTTCTGAACAAAAACTTATTTTCTATTTACCTGTAAATTTTGCCCAAATTCTGTCCTGGGTTTAACTAATTAATAATCCAAACGAAAAATCACAAAACACTTAAAGGTCATGAAAACTCATTCCTATTTAGCAATTTGAAGATGCATCCACCCTAATTTTTTAAAAGTATTGGTAGTGTTATTGGCGATACTGGCCCTGTATTTACTTGGTATCAGATCGATACCAAATCTTGCAGTATCGCACACCACTATTAAAAAAAGCAGAATTTGAAAGAATGACCAGCCTTTATTCCAGGTTCCATCTCCAACTCATTATGCTGACTCACTACTTTTTAACATAAAGTCAGAGCAACTCAACCTATTACCCTGGAGTATCAGCTCAGCAATGTTTTTACTAAAATAACTCAGTATATGTTAGTGTGCAAAACCATCCGTATAAAATCTGCAGCAAGGGTCTTCCATCAGTATACAGGTTTTTCATCACGCATCCCCTGTCATTTCATCCATCTAGTTAGATCCCCTATCACTTTACAGAATGCATTAAAAATAATTCTGGATCCAGATGATTATGATCCATATTACAATAAAAATGTAATAGTCTTAATAAAGTAAAAAAAAAAAAAAACGTAATAGTCCATTTCAGGTATTCCTGATAATAGACAAAAAACGAGAACCAGTTGTGGCAAAAGCATGACCTCTTTGTTGAAGGTAATATACATGTAATGGAACACATTAATATTGAAGAGTTTATGTGTCTTCAGTCCAGTCCAAACACTCCTACTGGGTATTAGAACAAAATTCTCAGCCAAAACACCCCAACAAAACCTCTCGTTAAAGCTTTCAGAATACAAGAGTATTGGAGAAGTAAATGTCTTGTATAAAACCTGATCCTCCACTTTCCTGGATTAAAGTGGTTTGATGAATCTCTTGTGATACATCCAAATAATCGGAGGAGGGTGGCGGTGTCGCAAGAGTACAAGCTGTTATCCTCATAAACCCTAATCCAAACACACTTCCTGCGGTGAATCAGCCACATTAATCTTTTGAATGAATGTGATGTTAAGATTTAATCCAGTTGGGGAACACCCCAGTAATATTCAGAGATTCTTCTAGGTTTTAAGCCTTACTTAATATAACTTTTAAAAACGGGAGAGAAGAAACAACTGTCCCTAATGAAAACATTTTCTCTGGGTGGAAGGAACAGGTTACGCTCCATCATACTGCCAGCCCAGACACATGCACAAATGCAGATGCCCACAAGCACCAAGCAGCATACTGGAAAGCTTAGGAACAAAACAATCCTACAATAGTCCGGGACACATTGCATAACTCCTAGTTTATTGCCAGGGCCTCATTTTTCATGTCACTCCCTTTACTATATTAGTAATCGGTGCTGTTCTCAGTCAGTTAATGGCCAAATCAAGTCAATCCCTCTCAGATATTAAAAAAACAAACAACCTGGCACCTGTTCAATGCAACAAAAACGTTTCCGGTTGCATCAAAATATAGAGCTTTTTATTATAGAATATGTATGGAATGTAGTCAATCTCCACACTATCCTCACATCAATCAACTACATATTTCATCAGTCTCAGCAGAGTCATCAGCCACCACCACCGATATCCGGACTCCAAGGGGGGACACACCTGCTGCTTCTCAGGGAACGCATCTTTCATCGCTATCTTCCTGAATAGTCTGAGTGCCATAGATTCAATAATCTATGGATTAAACAATCATCTTTACTTCATTGAATCCTACCAATGGCAATTTGTTTGACTAGTTTGTATAAAAAGGACCAAACGCAGAAACTTTTAGACAGACTGACAGCTAGATGGATGGATGGATTTAAATTAAAAAAAGTTGCACATTATTTCTGGGCGTCTTGCAAAATACTCAAGGACACCTTACAAAACATGCAGTAAAAACAAATATTCAGGACAGGAAATCAACATTGCATCAAATGATATAAAAATAGTCGAGAAAATAACTCACTCGATACAAAGTAAATAAAAAAGACAGGGCTACAAGGTTACTGTCAGTGCTTAGGCCGATTTGAAGGGGTGTATTTTAAGAGTGGATTTAAAGTTAACCTTGACAGTTCACTCAGAAATACAGAACTTCTTTTCACCACACCACCAAGCGGCTTCCTTAGTTTTTGGAGTCAGGTATTTGAAATACCAGCCAAATATGTGGTGATCATTTTACTACGCCCGTCATACTTTTCCTCCGTAGAGTTGTTCTGGTCTTTCCTTGCTGACTTGATGACAACCCAGTTGGGGTAGCCATAGGTTTTGTATTTAACCATACCTGTGGAGCAGTGGGAAACCTCTGTGACATACAAATATAGATCAGAGAGAAAGTGTTGGGATTGATTGGGAATGACCGTCCCGTAAGTGGGCAACGTCTCCTCAGCTGCACTTACTTACTGGGCCACAATCTCCTCGAAATACAGCGGGGAGCACAAACATAGAAATGATCAAGGCTCCTACATTTTGGGAATTTTTAGGGGACAGCAGAACCTGACTGCAACAGCTGATCCTCATCCGGCGTGAGCTACCTCCTTCACCATGGTAGATACCTGCCAGTGAAGAATATTACATAATATAAATGCACCAACTGTTGCTGTGGGGATCGGCCGTCAAAAAATAATTTAACTTTAGTACCTTTAGCGAATATTAGTGTCCACCATTTAGCACCGGGGCTATGTTGCCAGGGTCCAAACTCCCAAAATACATAAAGCTTTAGCATGGTTTCCTCAACAAAGACAGTACTTGTCTTTGTTGAGGAAGATCCTAGAAGGAAAACAGAGAACAAACTTTACAGAATTGTTTGCATATACTGAAATATACACGCCAATTAACAGATGGTCAAAATACATTTCATTTCTGGTATGATTGAATACCAGAAACAACGTAAATGAGAGTCTTAGAGAAGAAGGTACACATTTTTAACTACAGAGAGACCTTCTTTCAGCTTACTGTGGAAGTCTTCCTTCAAAGCTAAAATAACAAGCACTATAGGGAAAAAGATGTCACTGCACCACAGCATGCAATCTGGGTATTTCAGTCATCTGCTGAGGCGTGATAAGTCAGCAGTGACCACTGCTGCACTCCAAATTTATCTTCCCGGCACTGTTTGAAGTCTTAACTCTTGTTGCTTCTTCATTACCTGGATCCTGTGTGCCTTGACGAGCTTTGTTCCACAGCAGAGGACGTCCATTAATCTCACACTGTTATAATATCCACTATCTTAATGATCCCACCAAGAAAGGCAGAGAACAATAGTTTTTGTTCTCCTAAAGCGTGATGAACTGTTGGAAGCAGTAATCTTGTTATTTCTCTTACTGCTCCTAATCAAAGTGTTTGTTGCGGGAGGATGTGTTGTATCTTTGAGCGCCATCCTAACTATTGGCTAAAACACATAAGGCTTTTAGCCTGTGAGTTCTGCTTTTAATGATCCTGGGCTAAGTCTGTTACTCCTATTACACTATCATGAAGTGTTGAAGTGCTTGGAGAAGTAATGTCTGTTCTTCCGTAAGCCTTAAGTATATTTTGAGAACATCCATCCATCCATTTTCTGTAAGCAGTTATGTTTTTTAGGGTCACCGGGTACACCCAGGACAATCCTCAGTTGATCAAAGGTTCAACACATAGAGACAAAACAACCATTCACACTCACTCTCACACCAGTGGGCAATTTGGCGTCTCTAATTCTCCCGTATTGCATGATTTTGGACACTGGGATGAAGCCTCATGAGCCTTAGTGGTATCAGTGAGACCCACTAAGCCACTGTGCACCTCAAAACAAGCCAGATGGAACCAATGCAGGGGTCAGTGGTGGATTTGAACCTTGAACCGATCCTTCTCGCTATTAGCCAACTCTGGTAATCACTGTTCCTGCATTAAATGTGGAGCAGAAGTTGTGCAGAGGATTTTTGGACTACAGCAGGCAGAAGGGGAATTGCTGAAGTAAATACTTTAAATTGAGACATGAATATGAAACTCAGATCACTTACTGATAATAATGTTTATCAGGTTTCAACCTGTCAACATACTTGAGAAGTTCTCCTCTCTCACCCATGTAGCCATCTGGTTTGTTCAATGGCGTCGCCAACAAAAAACCTTAATGTTGCTGACATCAGAGAATAAATGAAAATTCATGAAAATGCTGATTACATGAATGATGCATATTCAAAGTTTGTATCAAATGATCTGTTTCCCATGTCACATTAATTTTTGACACAGCATATCACTGGTCAGTGTGTGACGATGTAATTCTGCCTGCTACAACTTTTATTAAGATGCAATGTGTGGGACACAAACTAACAGGCTCACAAGCATCAACAGATTCAGATGCAATGAATATGTGGCCACTGTGCAGCGTTTCATTTATTGAAATTTGGACATATGTGACGTCATTATTATATCCCCTTAAAGCCGGCTTTATTGTGGCATTGTCATCCCCACCGCTGAATCCACCGCAGTTCCTTTGTGTTAACGCTAAAACTCAAAAATATGAAATAGACTTGAGTGCAAGGATGAACTGGATTGATTTTGGAAACATTTTGGGTTTGGAACATCATTTTTCAACCATTGGTCTGATTTAGTGTGAAATTGATGCATATGAATCAACTCTGGGCGATCTACTTTTTATAAATCATAAAATACCCTGATGGTTCATATTTTACTTAATCCACAGGGAATGCGGATTAAGTAAAAAAAGTTTTTTTTTTACTGTCCGGAAAAAAAACGAACATGCGTGAAAAACGTTTTAATGGATAATTTTCAAATGTTATACCATCACAGACCTTAGTGTCAGGAAGACCTGGAATGATTTTGGAAAAAGTCGGTTGTATATTTCTTATGTACGAGGATATGACTTTAAAATTACAGTAAAACATTTCATAGTATAATTTCACCATGGCAGTTTTCAATTAGGCAAATCAACAACACTCATTAACAAGTAGTGGAATGCAGCTCATTTCGGAAGAAACTTGCAAATAACAGCTTATTTTCTGGTACCAAATTAGAAAATACTTGAATGGTTTTATGAAATGTAATGACAAATGTTTTTTATGTGTTTTCTATTTATGAGGACGTGTAAGTAAGATGAGCTTAGTGTAAGTTTCAACAACACGTTTCTTGTTTCATTAAACCATATTTTATGCAAAAATGCCATTTACCATCAAATGCTAAAACTGACAACTCCAAGTAATAATTCATGTGTATTCAAAGCACCTGAAACTCTAAGCTATGGAAAAAACGTTATACTAAAGTACAGCGAGTTAAATCTAGTGGTATCTTTGATTAGATGGAAAATAATATGTATAACTATGTTTTTTCAGTGTATTATTATTTAGTATGGTTAGTTTGGAAAAAGCCTTTTATATCTACATAGGGGGTGGATCCTCTTCTATGGAGATATGTTCGCCTGAACGAACAAACTGAAAACAGTCTCTAGAGAAATGTTGAAGTGGCAGAAATATGAAAAACAGCTTTGCCTTTTAATACCAACTAGATAGAAGATAATGGATACGTTGTTACTTATTAACAGATAATGGATACGTTGTTACTTGTTATTTAGTACGAGAAAATGCAGCAAAACATGAAATCTCGCAGTCAAAAGAAAAAATTAAGACCTGACTTGTGAAACCAATGAGACGTAAATAATGATGTCCACACGTTGAGGAATACTGAGTTGGCTCAGAAAAGCGAATGGGAAAGAAACTGGCAGCTCTCTGGCTGCCTGAATCTTGCCACTTCCTGGGGCCACAGGCTAAGCTCTCGCTGCACTTTCTTCCCCACAGGAGCAATTGCAACAGCACTTGCCTAGCTTACTTAACCAGAAGCCAGACCAGACTGCAAGGTCCTCATCGGTATATCTCTCTATTGTTTTTCGAGTCAGGTCTTTGTGTTTACCTTCACGCTGTTTTATAACTTTTTCTTTCCAGAACATATTATAATGTCACCATTTTATGACACTTTCATGGCAAGATTATCTAATTTTAATTAATATAAATGAACAGTATATGTCCGCATTTAAGCATGAACTCATGTGACGTCTTTCTAGCCAGTCAAATTAGCCTTCGCATGAGCACTGCATCACATCACTATGAGCACGTTTTACTTTTCTTCAACTGTTGTGTTTAAATATGCAAAAATTAAGACTTTTTTCATGTTACATATGATAATATGTTATAGAAGGAGACTACACTGATTTACGACATGAATCAGTATGCAAATTGTAGGCATTCAACAATTTGACTCAATATAGGATCATTTAAAGCCGCGGTTATGAAACTTCAACATCTCCTATGTGGGGATCTGCAAAGGGAGAGAGAGCGATCACCCAGCAGGAGTGACCTGTGCTAATTAGACTCCTGTCACTGATTTTACCCAACGTCAGCGCAACAAACCATTATCCACTTTACATCGGCTGTGGAAGAGTTTCTCTATTATGAAGTCCTTTTCTCTGCCATTTTAATATGAGTTTCTCAACCCTTTGTAGATTTGCTGATCAATAACATACTCAATATCCACTGCTCTTTGATCATACAGTGGACTGTTCTCTCCACAGGGTGATATGAAACTCTGCATAATGAGATAATTACTCCACCACAAATGCTATTTTATTCTCACACTTTAATAAATGAACACAGCTTCGTAAATGTCATCCACTATATAAGCTATGATGACAAATTCTGAGAATATGGCCTGGCATAAACTTAATATCCTCCTTTTCCTGCATGAGTCAAGATTTACTCAGACAAACTGAGAATATGTACTGCCCGGCTTGGATACGATTTGTGCTTGAATTCAGTCACTCTGAGTGACGGGAGCCTGCTGGATGCCATAAATCCAGAAACAGAGAAAAGAAAAAGCACCTCTAACTCTCAATGAGCAAAGATAACCTTTTATTTGTTTAATTGTCTTCCATTTTGAATTTAATTTCTGCAGAGTGAAAATATGTGAGGACTCACTTTCATTTCAGATAATTGGATTCTCTGGAAATGGAATTTTTTACTGCAGAAATTTTGCATAGAGATTAAAAAAAAACAACTTTACAAATATTTTCTTGCACTGTAATTTGTTTTAAAGTAATAATAATTTGTCACGAACGTTTCTTGGTAAATAACGTCGGTGTCAAACAGACAGGAAACTTTATTTTTTTATGGGATGGCATTATATCTCATTTAATTCCATTTCTACCTTGGTGATTTCAACAGGCAGAATGTTAATTGGGGACTAAAAATGAACTCCTAAATCCGGTCTCTTTCAAGCGTTTCTGGCTTCACATGACTCCAGAGCAGACCTCCATATCTTCTCCATTTTGCAGTGGGTCTCCTCAGTATCGCTTCCATTCTGCTGCATCACCCAGCCCGACATCCCACAAAGTTTGACACAGGGAAAGGTCACGACGCTTTGAGAGAGATCTGCTTACGATGGTGACATTTCAGTCCAGGAGTGTGTGTTTTATTAAGTGTTCGATATCTCCCGGATGTAACACAGGTAGGTGAATGTGGATGCTAGGTATTGACGCTGTTACATGATATCAGCCTGTGACACATGGCTGACCTTAGGATTACTGGACAGTGGATGAGGTTGGTTGCCGAGCTTGGGTTTAACAGCTGCCCGGCAGAAAAGCATAATGATCATAACAACAATCTCTTTCCAGAATGCTTTGTCGTGACCTTTTAACAGCACTTGTAATAAATGCTCTGAAAGCATTGTGTTACACAGAGGTTTGCTTGCTCTTCAGTTCTCCTCATGTAATTCTCCTACCAGGAAGTGCATCATCCAGTCTTTGTAAATAATACGCAGCATTACCTCTAAATGTTCTTGCTGTCGTTGTTAAAATGTTTTTTCTAACTATTTTGTCTTCTTATGGTGTTGTCAACATGAACGTTCCTGGTTGATCTGAAAAATGTATCACCAAGTATAACCGAATTATATCCTCATTAAGTCTCGGATATTATGGAAACTTCATGTAAATAACTCAAAAAACAAGCTGGTGGATCATTTCACAATTTTGTTGTTGGGTATACGATAACGTAAGGATGGTTTCTTTTTGAAATTCTAGTAGAGATTTTTCAAGGGGTTATAGTTTTAGTTTTTAAAGTTCCTGGATGGAAGATCACTAGCGGCTTACAGCGGGGTATTTAAGGAAGCGGGCTTAGTGGATCTTGACTTGGTTAAGCTTGAGATGAGGGAAACTCTGGGTTATATTCTATGAACCTAACCTTCTCGCTTGAAGTTTTAACTCCAGAACAACCAAGC
This sequence comes from Lophius americanus, assembly GCA_037951165.1. Lineage (NCBI taxonomy): Eukaryota > Metazoa > Chordata > Actinopteri > Lophiiformes > Lophiidae > Lophius > Lophius americanus. The sequence goes on along the minus strand of JBBDHG010000028.1, from coordinate 7,731,434 downwards.
TTGCTCCCTGACTCCTCCTCCTTCTGAGCCTGAAGCAGAGCTGTCAGATGTGACGTATCTGTCTCTCATTTTCTCGTTGATAGCATGACGTTGGGAGAGTTCTCAGAGACCCAGGTTGTCTGAGCTTTTAGTCCATAATTTATCTGAATGACATATTAAAACTGTGCGTCTCAAACATCTCACAATGTGGTGTGAGACGTTTCACACCTGAGCTCTTTGCCTTGCTCTCCGTGTTTTTGTTTTTTTTTCAATTGAAAAAACAGCATCGGTAAATATTTTATATTGAAAATTACTGGAAGTATAGCCATTGACTGATATTATAAATATGTCTAAAATCAAAGGAGATATATTAATGAATCTATCTGCCATCCATCAAGATTATTTGGATAAAATTCCAAATAAACAGCCTTGGTCAAGCCCGAGCTCAGTCACTAAATCAAGGATTTGTTAAGTCTGTGTCTTGAAATACCCCTGAGAACAACAGTTTTGGATAAAACGCTGAATAAAAACTAATAATAAAGATAGCAATATATAAATCCTATATATAATAGATAGATATATATATATGGATTTGTAGATATACGGATTTATAATTGTTTATTTGTGATTCATAGATGTATATATATACATATATTAATTATATTTTTATATTGTATAGATTATCCATCAGAGGTGCACCAATTGCAATTTTCTAGCAATCACTGTTTTTTATAAAGACCGGCCAATACCGATTTTGGCAATTCCGATTTTTTTCTTTAAAGTTTTAAAATTTGTAGATAGGCATACGAATAGCTGCTAAATTGAAGTCTCATGACCTAAAAGTGGATCTTTTTTTAATTTTTCACCAAAAATACTGTTGCCATAACTTCACATTTAATTTGAGGAGTGTACAATGCTTGGGATTGGGAACTTTTAAGGGATATACCCTTACTACTCGGGATGACAGAATAGGCCTAGTAGTTGTCTGTTATTCCCTCTCCTTTACAAATGTATGTATTAAAAATAGTGATAGCACCCACAGTCAGTTCAAACCCTTACCAAGATGCATTGCAACATTACTCCAGAATCAGGACTTTGCTATGTTGCTCCTTAATTCATCATCAACAGTAACAGAAAAGACAAATGGAAGTATGGGCATTTTCACATTTTCGCATTAACACAACCTCTGACCCAGACACATTAACTTCCTTACAATTATTGGGGTAAAAATTAGCCTTCAATTTAATCAAAACCCCAATCTCCCTAACCACAGACCGGAGTTTGGATTCCTATAATTGCATCACATCCTCCAACTTTTCAGTCCTCGGACAACCTCCAGTGCTTTAATGAAGTGTTTCATTTAGTTAAATGAACAGCGTCTCAGAGCAGAGTCTAATCAGGAATGTGTTTTTTTTAAATTTATTTTGGGCTTGGTAGAATCTGCCATTAGAACACACACTAACAACAACTGCCTTGGTTTCGAAAATGAAGAGCTACCAGTAGTAAACGATTCTGTCCATACAAAAACCATGCTACAACAATTTAAAGACAACTTAGAAATGTCATATTGACCTGGGGACCCTGTTTTAATCATACTTCACTCCTGGTTCCCACGGTCTCTGACTAGATCTGGGATGGTTGCCTGCGGGTTTCAGAAAGGATATTAAACTTTTTTTTGTTGAGATCTACAGGCAACCACATTTCAACTACAATAAAGCAGATTGTGCTCTGGCAGGAACTTAATATGAAAATCTCTGATCCAAAGGAATTCATGGGAAGTGAGGTCATTCAAAAACCTTTTATTACATTATTATTACGTAACCAAACCCACCTCCATAATGATCAAGACAGGTATTGGCATCTGCATAGTTTTTTTAACGTTTTTTTTTAATGCTAGCACTTCACTTAATTTGTATTTCATGTGCTGGACAACATGATGTGAATGGCTGAATCGAAAAAAAGTGCTGATTTGCTGATGTGAGACAAGGAAAGACTATATTCTCTCACACATTCTTTAATCAATGACAAAAATATTTCAAAAGCAGCCATTATGACAGTACATCGTACAAAGAGCACATAATCATCACAACATTGCTGCAGCATTCCTGAGTCCACCTAAAGAGACCTAATAAAGTTTACTTAGTCATAATAAATCTTACATTTATTTGCGAGATGTTCTGAGCAGTGGTATCTCATGCTTGGTTTAGATGTTCTACACATTAGTGTCACCCAAATGAAATCGGCGGGGAGAGGCTGTTCGGCTGATTGCCGATTACATCAAAATAGGTCCCCTGGCGCTGATTGATTGGTGCACCTCCTTTATCAATATATCATACAATATAATATATTGTACAATGACTAAACAATGTGGTATACAATGAGTAGATACAGTATAATATATTCAATATGCTATGTGTATATGCAGGAGTAGTACACTATAAAAATGGAGCAGCTATAGTAGCCTTTAATACAAGTAATAAACTACTGTATTTTTTTAACATTGTCCTGAAAGAATGAAGTTCCTGCGTAACAATTTAACAATGTTCACTTTTCAATTTTTGCTAGGTAAGATAAGATAAGATAAGATAAGATAAACCGTTATTAGTCCCACAATGGGGAAATTGCAGGGTTACAGCAGCAAGAGCATGTTACAGAATACAGAATAACAGAGCAACATCATGTACAATTAAATTAAATTAAATGTGCAGTTGTGGACATGTTGGGTAGTGTATTGTCCCATAGTGCAAAGTACAAATGAGGTAGGTGTGTGTGTGTGTGTGTGTGTGTGTGTGTGTGTGTGTGTGTGCGTGTGTGTGTGTTACTAGCAGTGCTGGTTGAAGGGTCTGACTGCTGCAGGAAGGTATCGCTCCTTCACACACTTGGGGTGAAGGAGTCTGTCGCTGAAGGAGCTCTCCAGTGCAGAGATGGATTCCTGCATGGGGTGGGAGATTTTGTCCCAGAGAGATGACAGCTTGGCCATCATTCTCCTGTCACCCACCTCCTGCACTGAGTCCAGTGCAGAAGTCCACCACCAGTTCCTTGGTCTTACCCGCGTTGATCTGGAGGTGGTTCCACTGGCACCAGTGCACAAAGTCCTGCGTCAGTCCTACACAGTTTTTGTTTGTTTGTTTGTTCAGCGTTCATCCATACTGTGTAGGAGCTTTTTCTTAGGGACAGAGTATTGAGAAGTCACAGAGGGTTCACAGTAATTCAAGCAAAGAACCCAGGAATACAGGTAAAAGAACCCAAATGTAAACCAGGCAAGACAGAGTTGATGCCATTCAATTAATTGTTATATCCACGAAAAGTCAGGATATTATTGAATCGTTATGGAGGAGATCTATATGTATATATATTATTTTTTACTCAAAAGTTAATATTTTACTCACTAAGGGAAGTTGTTACCAAAAATACTTTTGTGGGATAATCCCTTGCTGTCGGCGACAAAGGTGTAGGACTATTATATATATATATATTATAATTCAAACTCACAATCATTTATTCACACAAAAATACTGACAAAGTGAAAAGCCATAGTGTGACATGGGAGCATTCAAATGTTAATAGTCCCAAAAAGTTCCAAGAGAACAAATCGGAGATCCAAAAACAATATGACTTCATACAACCATCAGCAGAACAACATAACACAAGTAGAAGGGAATTAAAACAATGGTGGGGAAAAGATAAAGAAAGACAGGCAAAAAAATACTGAATCAGAAGTTAATTGTTGGAGAAAATAAAACAGCCGAACCCTGTCACCATGACATCAGTTAGGATCCCTATTGACTGTGAACATATCATGTTTTTTCCTAACTATAATTATGATTGCTACTCTATCCTTGACCAAGAAGGGCTTTAAACACAGTCAGAGCCTAATTAAAGAGATGGCAGATCAGGGAGCGTTTTTTTGGAACGGTAATAAGGGTGGCTTTGAAAGACACAGAAGACTAATAAATCCTCCACCATTAGCTCTCAGGAGCTGCTGGTATGCTGCCATTGTAATATTCTGCCATCGTCAGCTTCAGACTGAAGACTTGATTTATTTTAATAACCGTTTTTTTTTTTTATTACCAGTAATGCATTAGCATTAATGAATTTTGGAAAAGGAGGCTTATTTAAAAACAGTGTTTACAGTAGAACTCCATAAAGTAATTTAAACGCACTATGAATCTTGGTGTACCAATGCCATTCCGTGAAGATTCTCAAAACCCTCTATGTTCTCAGCGACTCTCCTGTGGCTCTTTATCCAAACTGTGGAATCACGGATTGGCGCTCTGAGAGCATTTTAATTTCTGTCTTCTTATGTCTAGCTCATGATTTATTTGTCATATTTAGCACTTTGCTAATCAGTAAACTAATACTTCCAAACTTTATCACATTTTAATTGCTTCATTACCGATCCTTTTCTTTTTCCCACAAACAAAGAACCTAGAAACTAAGGATCAGGGCAACATTGAGAAAAAATAAAATAAAAAAATTGAGAATACAAATTTAAATCCTAATTTTAAAATAATAAACATTTTATCTTGCGTTTGTTGCGGATGCAACCAAAGTAAAATGTTTTTAGTATCACCCGAAACAATGAGGTTTGTCTTCAAGGTCACGGGATCTTGAGGGAGTAGAATTGCAGCAAACGTGGCACCTGTACCGCCGATAGTCTTAGTCTGCAGAGGTCCTATGAGGGGCATATCTGGTAGTTACAAGGTTTTACGGGGGGATTATATAAATTGTGGGCCTATAGAATAGGTCAAATATACATAACTAATAAATACATTTTTGCTTAGTGTTTAAAGCGATGGGTTCATAATGAACGAAGGAGCAACAATGAACAGCTGACAAAACAAAAACCGTAGCCTAATTTAAGCTAGCTGATCAGTTCAAAGGAATACATGAGGAAGAAAAATGAAACGCTAACACACTAATTATCTACAAAAAGAAACATTACACCCTTAGTTTGTTAGTTAGCATAATCACTATAATGTATATAATATATGTAAATAACAAATACAAACCAAACAAAATCCACAAAATAATTTCTGCTGAATATTTTGGCTGTTTCCTTTCGGGTTCGCCACGGCGGATCATACGTTTACATCCATACGCATGGCTGGCATCCTGCTGGCCAAGAGTACCAGAGACGGTGTTTGTTTACCCAGGTCCTAACCGATCCAGTTTATAAATCAGTTTCCTGTTCCACATATTGATTTGGCTTATATTTTAAGCCCGATGCCATTTCTGACACAGCCCTCCCCATTAATCGGGGCTCGGGACCGGCCCTGAAAGTAGACTGACGTGTGACACCTTCATATTTGGTTTAAAATAAAATAATTAGCACAAAATAATTAAACTAAATAAATCAAACCTTTAACAGGATAGTTACTTCCTGTAAAAAAAGTCTGCTGCTTCCTGGGTCCCATCTTTAATCAACATCATTAAGAAGCAGAAGTATGACACCTCTAGTTCTATTAAAATAAAATCAGTTAATGCAAATTAATTTGATGACTTTGATGATTTAAATGTGCAAATGTCAACTCAATATTTGTACTTCAAATAAACCAAATGTACATCGACTGAAGCTAAATTAACCACGTGTATGCTGCATGAAATGAAAAATGATGTCATCATTTGTGTGTTTGTGTGCAATATGGGTGTAAAAATATGTCTAAACAAAGAAATTACGAGATGGATTAACCAACTTCTGCTGTATTGTGGCTGCTGATGTTGCAGTCACAGGTCCAAACATCTTACGGTGCTTGGACTCATATGATAAATTAAAGCTGTATATTGTAGCAATTAATGGCTGCAGTGATGGATTTTGCTATCAATTATCTGGCTAGACACTTTTTTATTTGCTAAAATTCTGACCTTTTCTCCTAAAATGATATCTTTCTCGTAAAAATTTTTTTTTTTTTACAAATGTTTATTTTTTTTTTCTTCTTTCCATATGTTTACTGTTATATAAGCAAACAGAATAATGCAAAAACATAAACACGATTACGAGCAGAAAACTCCTCAGCACCGCAGTGTACTCCTGGTTCGGATATTGCTTCTCTATTTTCCCACCCTCATCAGTGAGCAGATCTGTAGGCTTTATTGACCGTCACATTTCTGAAAAAAGCTCTCTAATGTTGCAAAAAAGTAAATTCTTATGATCAGTGATACGGGCAACACTGCGAACACGCTTTTCCTCGGATCATTTAGGTTTGCGTTAATTGTCATCAATGTCTGCTTTCTCTCTCCTCCTCTTTGATTACTGATTGGGGGCTGGAGCCAATCCCAGTTAGATTGTTGGATTCCAAGGATTTTAGGGGCATTGAAAGGGATGCTAAAACCGTCACTTGTCATATGCCAACACCAAAACCAGTGTCTGTACATTCCTAGTGTCCATGACACAATTATACTCATCTGCAATAAACTATTGTCTCTATTTCATTCACTTTGAACTACGACTCACTTTCACTTCACTCATTTTTACAAAGCTGTTATTAATGATCATGAGTCTCAACATATCTTCTTAACCCAATTTTGCCCTGCAGTGAGTCCATCCTCAAAATGAAACCCAATAGCAAAAAGAGATAAGTGAGGGAAAGAAAAATGAATGGCAATGGACGGAGAAAAGGAGTGAGACAGAATGTTTTCCTTCAGAGCCAACCTCGAGAGGCAATTTGGGCCCCCATTTCAGAGGCCTAATGGGAGATGGACAGTGATGGACAGCGCGTGTGGGTTACTTATTAATCTGAGAGAGGCAATTGGAGAACCTCTATCGACCTGCAGTAAATTAAATAAGGCCTATCCCGAAATGGCATTATTCTTCCTCAACTCTCCCTCTGCTACTCTCTCCTCTCCTGCCCTGCTGCGATGGATTAGAGCAAATAAAATGAGAGAATTTGGACAGTGTGAAATGATGATGGATATTTACCACACGAACAGTGGAAGACATATACAGTGTATGTGAGGGAAATTAATCCTCCAGTCAGGAAGAAAGGCTCAGAGTTCCTTTAAACATGTTCAATGTTTTACTTTTTAATAAAATACTGAGGTTTAGTTCAAATGGGTTTACTGTTCCGTATCAGCTGTCTGGTAAGTTGAATTAGGTGTGTTGTATTACAAAGGAAATCACAAAATCTACTATGCAAATGTGACTCTATTTATTCTTGTTATGTGTCATTTGTATGCCTGATCATGCCTTTAATAAACTATCTTACAGTCATGTTATGCCAATGCTATTTTATGGTGCAGCTATCACAACAAAAACAACAAAACAAAGCCTATAGATTTGACCTGGAGTTTGGGATGAGACGTAATTTGGCGTCAAGAGACAAAATGAGCTGGTCAAGGTGTTCCCACAAACATCAACTTGAAAAACTACGTTTTTAGGTTTCGTTTTCAAATATTCCCAACTATCAGGTAAAAGGTCCTATTATAGCCCCAAAAAGTCAGAGGTATTATGGAATCGTCATCGCCGTCGCTGCATCCGTCTCAGAGTAGTATTGTCCTTGTGATATCTCAAAAACCATTTTATAGATCATTTTCAAATTTTATACCTTCATATACTGGATTAGTTTTGGGAAAAGTTGGTTGTATATTTCTGATGCTAGGGGTAGCCTTTTAGTTCAAACACAGTTTTGCAGAGCATTGGGAGCTTTTTTTTTTACCTTTGCTGTCAGGGAGGACAGCACAGGCCAAGTTTCTCTGTTTAACTCTCTGGATCTTTAAATGATACCGACATTTTCCTAATTTATATTTAATTATAGACTATATTAATTATAAATTATTCTTTTAATTTTCATTTTTTGTGCATTTTACTCTGGTCTTCATTATGAATTATTCTAAAAAGCTTTTCATTTTTAATCAATTCTCTTATCTCTCCTCTTGATGAACTAACTTAACTGACGGGCAATGACCTATTTTCCCAAAATTAAGGTAAATCAGTACATAAGTAAAGTTATTGAAAAATTAAGGAATAAAAACAGAGTTTATTTATTCTTAAACAAGGATTTTTAAAAAAATCCCAAAATAAATTGTATATTTACTATCCTTCATTTCAATCTATATTATTATAGATTATTATATTATATTATTATTCTTGGTACTCTCTTTTTCAATTAGATTTGTCATTTTCAACCAGAAACTTGGTTATCAAGCCTTTAATTATACAATTAGGATACGACATCAGTACTCTCATGGTGTCAAGCAAAAGTGTGTCAACCGAGATATATTTTTATCATCCAAGCCCTGAAGAAACACCAGGCCACCAGCTCACAGCATGAAAAAGGAATCTCAGTAGTCTAGAAAGTGCTCTTGTGAAACAGTTTGATTGGTTGATCCCTTTGCTGCTTTCCTTTTTTTCCCGAGCATCTTCAGTGCTAATCTTTCATCTGAGCCATTTATGGATGTCTCTCTTGGAGATTTCATATCCTTCCTCCACCAGATGAAGCAGATATTGAGAATGTGTGGCAAGAGGCCTTAGAAAATAGCCCTGCAGAAGTCACCTTGTGTCCAATTATAGCCCCAGCTCTGTTGTACATCCATCAGTCTGCTGTCAGTTATTGAGGGCAACTTCACCCTAACGTCTTCACAAGACCTCAGGGTGCCACAGACTTTGGCTCCGGACCGTTCTGCCCCCTCTCCCTTCATGCTACTAAAATTTAACACACTGTTAGACCTTAATACGATGAGCAATTTATAATGAGTGAAATATTAACTTTGATGCTCATAAAGGAAAATTAGGTTGAAGAAACTACGCGTTTATTTACATTCCTAAAATAAATAAATGAAAATAGAAATTAAGTCTGTTTATCATATCAACTGACAACATCTAGGTGAATTGGTAGTCCAAATGCATTTATATGAGGCACCATTTACGCCCCAGTATTTTCTGCATGAAACAGTATAACACGGATTTGTTTTTCTAACTGGTTTGAACGTCACCAGCAATTATCGTGCAAATATTTATATCTTTAATATATTACCAGTCTGATAGTCATGCACAGACAGAACGAGATGTGTGGAGTTGGTTTTGATATTGTTACACCACCAACTACTGACCTTGCATGCATACTGGAGCATTTTAAATGTGTTGGTTTCAGATCGGTGCGCACGAGGATCATTTTCACAATGTGGTATGACAACAGGATGTTTTAATATCACAAAGAAAACTAAATAAAAACATTGTGTTGTGCCGCAAGTCTCCTCATTTCTTCTCCACTGTTATGCAACTGTCATCTTGTGTACACAGCTCTCACGCTGTGAACGCGCAGCTCGTCACCAAGCTGTATGGCCATGTGTTCTGACAGGTAGCGATGGCTGAGCAAAAGGCGGGCATCGTTGGAAGCTATTTCATGGCTGTAAATTAAAATGTTCCAAAGTGTGGTATTTGTAAGAAGGTTGTTCACCACAGCGGCAGGACCACAAACTTGTTTTAACACATGAAAATCCATGAAAACCTAAATGTGGAGCTGCAGGGGAGGAGATAGGACAGGAGGGAAAGACTGTTGCACCCAGACTCCTGACACAGACAGTGTGAGTTTACTGGATGGTCTTTGCAAAGAGGCATACTATCCAAGTTGTTAGTGACAAACCACCACGGAGACAATAACACGACAATCAAAGTATTGAAGGAGTCGAAGTAATTGTGTAAAACTAAGTAATCATCTATTATTCATCAAACACGAAGATTCAAACAAGTTCAATAGATGGGGGAGAAAGGGAATGTGGTCGTGCCAAATAAAGTGAAAGTAAAAGAGCAAAAAAAGGCCAAACTAAACATCTCTCAGAAAATAAAATTCACAAAAAACTGCTTCACTATCCTATCTGAAAAGAGACTGTTCAAACATACATAGAGGTCACAAACCAATTACCAAATGTATCTAAACAAAGAATATTACTACGTGAATGAAATGTAAAGATTACCCTGATTTACCTGTCCTCAACCTCCCATCACTTTTCTTTAACAGTGACAGATTTAACAACTGCATTGAATCGTACTGAGCAGCATGTGTCCAGCCGAAGAGCGTGAATTCCAGAAGGCAAGCCCCCTTTATTGAAACCTCTTGGTTTGAGTTGGAAAGCTGTTCCATAGAGGAGCCTGTGAGCTGCATAGCCAGATCACAGAGACAGACTCCAATCAGGTTGTTTAGACATAGGAGGAGTTCAATCTGACTGTGAACACCTGAGGAGACACACAGAGAAAGGGAAGGGGACAGAGCAGGAAAAAAGGATTACACAAACATGCTGGCCCCGGCTGGCATGTAACATAAATAATTCAATAAATCTTAATAGTATGAATTATTTCAATTTAATTTAAGGAGTAATAAACACACCAAGTCTTTGAAATTTTAAAGTGGCTGAGTATAATAACCTTCTGCATAAGTGTAAAAGATACAGGATTCATATATTCAAGCCACATTTAGACTGTCATAGACTATACACCTAATAAGTTTGGTATGTCAGGTGATTCCCCAAGAGCTGTGGATATTACAAGAAGCTTTGCAGAAATTATAGTAAATTATCTTCAGCCTCTCTCCACAGTTGGAGATGAGGGTTTCAGGAATGTTGTGAAGACCCTTGATCCTCCCCTTGATCCACGCTACAAGATTCCAAGTAGAATAATTAATTAATGGAAGGGAAAGTGACAAAGAGGTTCAGCGAGTGCTGCTCAAAAGTGTTCCTCTAAGCCTCATCTGTACCTGCAGATAGGATTTTCTCAAAAGCAGGAGAGCTCATATGAAGAGGAGAAATGCAAAAAGGCAAAAAGTATCAATATGTTACTATTCCTGAACAAAAACCTCTATATTAGTGGTTCTGAGCAGTGGGCCAAAAGGGTGGCCCAATAAACTTAAAAGGGACCTTGCCTATCTTTTTATTAAATGTTAACTGATTGTTTTTCCTTTTGTTTCCACAATTTGGTTGTGATGTTGTTTTGAAAGTCCACAATGCATATCTCAATGAGTACTCTCCCAGTCCCTTGAATAAGTATTCATACAACAATGCACTTTTCACTTTATTTCAAGACATTTGCAGCTGACCAAAAATATATGCTTGCACACTGTTTATTTAATATATATATATATATATTATTTTATTTTTCTTCTTTTTTTTTTTTTTTCTCTTTACAATAAGAAAGTAAATGTTTTTGTTATGTGACATTCAAAACTGTTGTTTTGAGAAATAAGGTATCGTAATGGACAGATCTGGAGGGGTACCAAAAAATCCAATTCGGCAATGACAATTTTCATTATTTGATTTGATAATTCATTGTTGACCTTTAGGAAGTGGAAAATTACCTCAATTAAATTGTGATTTTATCCAATTGGCTTTAGATACTTATTCATCAAGTGAACGCATAGTTTCCGCTTTAGTACCTCGCCTGAAAGGTATTTAAAATGTGGTAGGTGGTGAGGAATGACCAACTTAGCCATCTGTTGATGATCTGCTTAGTCACAGATACGAGGAACAAACTGTCTATTGCCAGAAAGCTGCACGGAGAAGAAGAGTAGTTTTTTTCAGTTAAGGCTAGTTGATAGTTCAGGATATCACTGTGATAGGGAACCTGCTCTGAAAAAACATTTCATTTCATTAACCTGCATCCACATAAAGAAAAAAACCTGCATCCACTGCAAGTCATCCCCCTGATTGGACTCAAATTAAATATTAGGTTTTGTCCAAAAAACATTGAATAGGAATATAAGTAAAATATGGCCTACAAGATAGAGCTCCTCGAGTTGATACATATATACCAGATTTGTACTATACTGGACAAACAGTTAGGATGTTTTGGGCGAAAATAAGGGTTTTTCAAAATGAAGTTCACCCTAGTAAGTTATATACACAACCAAAGCCTGAAAGCCTTTGGAGAGAAAGCTCCTCCTAGTGTCACAAATACAACCAATCTTTCCCAGAATCAATCCAATTGATTGTTCGCAACCAAGATGGACCCACAGATTACCTGTCAACATTTGCATGAGTCGGGTCGGATGTGTTATATAGGTTGCAGACAGGAACTTCACTGCTAGATGACACTAACTTTTACAGACTGCATGTTTAAAGTATGACTTAAATCATCAATAAGAAATCCCATCACATTGCTAAATATTTCCTAAACCTAGTATATTTATCTGCATGACAGCATTTTAGTCTGTGGACAGAGGACAACAGTGTCCAATGTCCATTGAGCCATTGAGCCCAGCTGCTACCAATTCAAAAACAGTGGTCTTGCTCGTTGGGACCACCTGTTTACGGTCTTAAACCACCTTAAGTCAAGTAAAGCAATCACTCTGTCATACTGATATCTGAACCACCATGCTGCTTTATCATCTCACCTTTATCATAGCACTTGTACCAGTTCATGGTTGACCAGGTGTAAATAGCCTACTTGTCTTGTTTTTTAATGTCCTTGACTCTGCTTGGTAAACCTGACGTTTTGGTACTCTTTGTTGAAGAACAGACTGAAGCTCACTGGCTTCAGTCTGTTCTTCATAGAGAGCTGCTAAATACATTTGTTTCTCCAGTTCAATGATCCCTGAAGGGCAGCGGACGGAGAATTTGTAGTACCTAGGTAGCCAGGTAGCTGGGGTTTGCCTGCAGCATCAAGGAGCAGCATTCATCCCCAGCCTTCCGATTGTGTGATAACTGCTTTACCTGCTGAGCTAAAGCCGTCCTATAGCATGTATAACATCCAAATTCGGGCATTATGACTGTGACCATATGAGTGTTTAGCTGTTTGTGTTTAATTACAGCCTTTTTATATAGCTAGCCTTTATATAGTGGGACATACAGTCATACAAAGTTATTGCATTGCTAATTACTGCACAGGTCTGAAAGGCTGGTTATCTACTCCCCGAGCTGAGTCGCTCACTGGAAGTTGCATGCATAGGTTATGTCCTTCAAGAAAGTGATGCGTGATAAGCAGGGATGTAGAGGAGAAGAAGTGATCATGAACAAATTAGCATTTACTCAGCTTTGTGCTGTACTTTATTATCCTGTCATCACCCAATTAAAACCCAAGTACTACTTTGTTATTTACTGAAATCAAAACTGACTGGCCTCATCTTTCCCCTCTTCTCGGTCTGCCTGCAGTCTTCAAGGAAGTGAATGAAATGCGAAAGCATGTTTTATAGTTCACACATCGGCATAGATAATTCTTCAAATATATTTAACAAATCCCCAAATAAAAAGTATCAATAAAATAACAATACAATTCCACAAGTACAGGCTGCAAACAATAGAGAGTGCTTGTTCATCTATCAGTTAGTCACTTTAGTGTGTCTTTGGCTCAGGAGGAAGAGTGGGAGTCCACTCATCCTAAAGTTGGTCGTTGAATCCCTAACCCCTGCAGTCCACATGTTGACATGTTCTTGCAGAAGATACTGAACTTTTCTCCGGATGGTTCTTCCTTTGGTCATTTAAGTGATCCATGAACACTTTCCATTGCAGCTTATGCTACCAGCGTATTAATATTAGTTTCAAATGGTGAATACTGGCTGGTGTCATATTAACTTTCAAAGTAGAGTAAAACACCAACAGTTATCACAGTTCAGACTATTTCCTAACATTTTACTAAACAAGAAAGAACACAGCCACAGTTTGATAGCCAAATTACCCAAAGTCTGCCTTAAAATGGGATTCTGACCCCCCATGATTGTCTATACTGTGTTGTGTGTGGGTGACTTTATAATTCACACACTTTTTGTTTTTATGAGGATAGTCCGAATGAGAGGTTAGAAGGCCATATGTACTAATATGTCATGTATTTAAACAGTGCAACCTAAATTCTATCTCAAATTACTTTTGCCTTGAGTGTTCCTCAGACCTTCTATTTTTATTATCTTTTTTTTTTTAATTCCTTTTTTTTATTTTTTACATAAAACAATAATTGAAAAAAGAGAGGGGAAATCCCTTAGACCTCACGGAGAACTGACACATTTTAGACCTCCCACCCATTACAACCTAATGATCCTGTGAGAGAGTGAGACTGTGATTTTCACATCCTGTACAAAGAATGGTGGGTGGGTTTATAATCATTGGCATGTGACATAGAAGCTATTAGAAGGTGATGCTGGTGTAAGATAACATTCAAAGTATTCCTGGTACTCTAATCTCCACTCATATGGTCATAAATTTGATTAGGTATCATGGTAATGCATCCATCATGAAAGCTATGTTCCTACTGCCGGCGTTCCAGAACCAGCTGTGATTTCAGATAATAGCCAGGTGAGCAGGCTCCATCATGCTCAGACTCTTTTCATGGAATCTAGCAGAAAACATGAACATCTGGTTGAGTTGTGCCAAAAAGCCTCTGGAAAATGAGGAAGCAATTTAGAAAGAGGAGAGTTGTGCTGTCGAAGGGGATTCACAACCGAGTACTTCAGATGGACTGAATGTTGACTGGGGGATTTAATGACAGTTATATTTAGTATGCACAGATTTATGTATGTGTTGCACCCATCAGCATCGTCATTACCATCACTAACAAACTCCACTGGGGTCAGAGCCCTACTCAACCGTTTCGTACAATGAATCTATTACCAGCAGCTCACATTAAGGTTGCAAGATGAGAACACTAAAACACATGGGATCATGTGCATTTGCACCTGCCTCTTATTATGAGTTGGTATTAATACTTAATATATTATTCATATAGAATATGAACCATTTGAGCTTATTGCTAACAAAAATATGGTGAACATTCTTGTGTTACAAAACTCTCTCTGTATTGGGAAAAACCTGACCCTTTTAGGCTTCGGACATTAAAAATAACCAGTAAAATTATTCTATCTTGATCATGTAATTTGACCAACAAACATGTTTTGAAGTTTTATGGCTCTTACTTATTTATCTAATCAAAGTGATTAAAGCCCAGTTTGCATTGGTTAAAACAATAACTATTATACCGGGTGGAAGTAACAAAAATTACATTAGGCTTATGCTTGTGCCCCCTGCAGTATATCCCCCAAAGTCCCCAATCTCCAACATTGTATAAGCAATCCATCTGATTGAACTCCTCAAACTATATGTGAAGTTATTTCCACAATGTTTTCTTTGTAAAAAAAAAGAAAGAAGTAAAGTCCCCCTTGTGAAAATATGAACCTATTAGAGTAAAATATTACACATAAAAGGATAAAGCTCCCCAATTGGATTCATATACATCAATTTGGGGGACAAAATGATAAAACTGGAGATGACAAAAATGCAAAATTAGCAAAATTGCACTTTTTGGCCAAAGAAAATAAAAACCGTAGAATGCTTTCAAGTACTCAACAATAACACCAATTGCACATTATTATGAATTTTGGTTATTGCTAACCTATTGGCTTCCCAATTGGTTAGCGGCTTAAAGATCAAGACAAATTCTACAAATTGCACAGAAAATAAAAGCTCTGCTGTAATATGTATTATATCTATGAACAGAGTGCAGCTTTTACTATTTACTTGAAAGAGATATTTTGAAAATACTTGCCAACAAATTTTTGTTTAATCTAGAAACCAATGTTAAAGACTGAATTATTCCAAGTCAAAGAAAACACATATGCTCAATGCAAGATAAATATTTAGAAATAGCGAGTAGAAAAAGCATCTCAGAAACTTAGCGGTCCAAAGGATTTGCTAATATGCCCAAGACTGATGGAAAAACAAGGTACTGTGGACAGGAAGTGATTGCTGCTGACCTTTTGTGTTGATCTGCAGACACCTTAGCCACCTACTGGACAGAAAGCTGAGCAATAACTAGCAGTATGAGGGCGTTTTTTTTACAATTCACATCACTCTCAATGGATGGACATTAATGAAAAAAATCAATCAGAATTTTTTTTTTTATGTTTTCATAAAATTTGTGTCTCCAGTTAATGAACACAAACTAAATAAACTAAATTTGTTCCATAATTGGGTTTCTACCTAGTTGGTGCATTTATTTATGTTTTTTGTATCGCGAACAGTGCTAGATTTCAATGCAAACACTGATTTATGTCGCAGTAAAAGGTTGTATTATGTGGATTTTGCTCCTCCTAGTGTACATCGCTATTATGTTGCAGCCAAAATCAAACGCCCATCACATTTTGGGTACTTTGGCTATCCAAGTTAGCCAAATGGAGAATCCTCCTGGTCCTATCCCCAAAATCCCCAGAATAGCTTGAATTTTGAACTTTTCCATCAAATTTGATGCAGCAGTTTTCAAAGTGTCTCCCAGCAAATGCATTGTTGGTTGTAAATAGGTTTAATTGAGTTTAAAATTCCTCTTAAATTAAAATAGAAAATATTAATAATAGCTTTTCACACACAGAATGTGCACGCTATCAAGTCCAGCATGTATTGAAACAAATGCACAAACAAAGACACTTAATATTAGAGACAATGAGTCACAAGACCCGGCCCTTATAGAGACCAAAGTGTCTTACTAATGCAAATAAAAACATTTTCTAAGTACTTTGTTGCATCATCTGCCTAATGTGCCCAGTAATTACTTCCGTTTGCATGTGCTGCCTCCAGGGGGAGGGTTAGTAATGAGGGAGTGCTCATTGTCAATTATCTCTTCAGATGTGTTAGTGGAATAGGAGGAGTCGGAGATTTGAACTTTCACATACACTGTGTGCAGTTTTTTGGATACTCATGCAAAGTTGCAGCAGTCGAGAGAGCATCATATAATTATACCCCTGAAAAGTCGTGCATATTATGAACTGCCACAGATCCTTCATATTAGCGTGATAACTTAAAAACTACTTCATGGAACACCTTTAAAATTCATATGAAAAACAATGCTTTACGGACATACCCCCTAACCATTGGTTCAACTTAGACCAAATACGGTCTCTACTCAACTTGAGAAGATGTATCCTGTAAATGTCCTATTTCACTCTAGTAGTTCATATTTGATTCATTAGGTGGAAAGGAAGCGGTGTTTGTTTCTTTTTACTTGAAAATAAGGTTTTTAAGTTCAATCATGTCGTTTGCTTGTACGACGTAAGGGATTAGGGGGCTTTTTCGAGGATATACCCCTTGCTGTGTGAGACAACACTGAAGACCTACTGTTAAACCACATGCATGAAATCCTAAAAGCAATAAGCCCAAAATTAAATTTGCCACAAATGTACAAAAAACCGAGGTAAAATAGAACAGATGAGTATAATCCTTAAAAACATTTGTTATTGTGGATGTCTTGGGCATGTGTGATATTAAACTTACGCTGGTATCTCCATTCCATCCAATCCAAATCTTGTGATGCACTGGAATTGGAGAAGTTGGAGTAATTCAATAAAGGCATTAGTGTACCAATTAGTTGGGTGCCACCTCGCATCGGAGGGACACAAAGAGTCTTGTTTAGCCTTATAAGTGTCCCTTTTAATATTAATTTATTGCAGCAAGACTTGAAACCACTTAGAGGTGGAATGTTGCCAACCCATTAAGACTGATGTCCAATGGGAGGGCTCGCAGAGAAGATCTTTGGCCTTTGTCCCTCTTGTTTGTATCCCTTTAGGGGAAAAAAATCATATTACTTTGGCCTTTTCCCTTCAGTGTCCTGGCCAACAAAAAAGCCAAAACCCTCCAGCCAGAAAGTCCACTCATTGTGTTTCTGCGTGCTGATTGTGAAATTGTCCTTTAGGTTTGGGCACAAAATCTACTTAGATATAGAGGCAAAGGTGATGTGTGTTGGACATGAACTTCAGTCTCCTGATGTTTGTTCGCCCCAGCTGTCCGGCAAGTTTCTTGATTTACATTCTACTATTCTTTCATACAATGCCAAAGTGCAGTATTTTCAAAAATGCCAAAGTTTTTCATTCACCAAATGAAAGCATCAAATTATATTTTACAACCATGGCGATGATTGTTTAGATGTCAGTTAGTTGAAGAATATTCTAGGTTGAATTTAGCTTTAGCGGAGCTACTGCTCTTTAGCATTGTTGCACTGTAGTAAAATTACACTGCTGAAGAAAAAGATTGAAACACTAAATGGTCACAGTCCAAACACAGTGTCATTTAAACTTCTGGGATCTGGATCTGTTCAGTTCGAAAGCTCTAAGCTCTGACATTGAATTAGTTCCAGCTGCTTTGTACCAAATGAAAGTTAGTTAGATTAGTTTCATGTTTTGTTTTAATATAAATAATCAGACCTCACATTAGGATTTGCATTATCAATACACCTTAGATACCAAATGACCATAAACCTCAATGACCTGTCCAGCACCGTGCAGTCGTGTTCTCCGCCATTCTCCAGAAACTTGGATGTATCACCATCAAGCTCCGACGTTTGATTTATGTATTCCCTTATTTATTTATTCTTAGTCCGAAGTGTTCATAGGAGAGTACCCTATATAGTTCCTTAATTTGTGCAATGGGGTATGACTATATAGCAAACCAAATTGTAGCAACTGCAGAACTTAATTAATAATAATTAGAAAGAAATGACAGCTTCATTAAGACTCCCCAAAACCAAATCTGTCCACATTAAAGTTGTAAAAGATTGACAAAAACAATGTGATACAACTCTATGAAATAATTTTTGAAATACAAATCTTGGAATTAACCTTATTTAGGTCCCAAATTGTCTACACAATCCTCCATCCTCGGTAGAGGATAGGAGTCTGGGACTGTAGCAACATTAACTTTGGGAAAGTCAGTGATGAGCCAAGGTGAACCATCTGATATCGCCTCCACAAGGCAAGGAGAACTCCGTGGACTGGAGCTAGACACAGCCAGACCATGCTGCAACAATTATTCAGCTTCAGTTTTCATTATTTCACGCTTAACCATGTTAACACGGTACAGATGTTGTTTGATCGGTCTAGCATTACTGACGTCTATGTCGTGTTCATAGTTTGAATGGGAACACCACCAAAAAGCCAATAGAAGTCATTTATCAAGTCAGCTATGTCCTGTTGTTGGTCCGAGGGTAGGTAATTTAGTTGAGATGGTAGCACTCTTAACAACTCCGAATTAGGTAACCGCGCACTTTGATGTGAGCGCGGAGGCAAGAATGGGTGACTGACAGCATGCCGTATCTCAGAATTTTAACGGATTGTTGGCGGTCAGGCTCCCCTGTTAATGACACCAACCCAACAAATATAAACGGATTGAAACAATCCTCAACTACGTCACTGTCATTCAAATTTGACTGGGATTCAGATTTTATCAGAGCAATGCCTTTCGGCTGCGCAGTTGGAGACGATTGCTGATCCTTTATCTTTCGGGTCAGACAATTGGCGATGATATGTCCAGGTTTACGACAGTAAAAAAAATTTCTCTCCTCTTTTCTGGGAACTGGAAATTTGTGCTGATTATGGGAAACTGGGACAGGACTGTGCTGGTGGCGTCTGATCTAGCGATACAGAACTTCTCAGAGATTCTCAGGTGGATTCAGGTTCGGGGAAGATGAGGACAAGTCAATGGCATCAATACTTTCATCCTCCAGGAACTGCCTACACAGTCTGACCACATGAGGCCGGGCATTGTCCTGGACCAGGAGGAACCCAGGTTCCACTGGATTAGTGTACGGTCTGACAGTGTGTCTGAGTTTCATCCTAGTACCTAACAGCAGTCTCTGTTGGCTAGCCTCTGGAGGTCTGTGAGACCATCCAAGGATCTGTCTCCCCGGACCATCAATGACCCAACACGAGGCTGGTCCTGCTAGATGATGATGTGGCAGCATTATGTTCTCCACAGCGTGTCCAGACTCTTTCTCGCCTACCACAAGACCTCAGTGTGAACCAGCTCTCATCAGTGTAGAGTATAGGGCACCAATGGAGAACCTGCCGATCCTGCCGTTTTCTGTTGAACACCAATTGAGCTCCACAATGTTTCGCTGTGAGCACAAGTTGCAGTAGAGGACATTGACCCTCATGCCACCCTCATGGTGTCTTTTGCTGAAAGTTTGTCAGAAACATCACACCAGAGGCCCACCGGAAGTCATTTTGTAGGGATCTGTCCGGCTCCTCCTGTTCCTCCTCAACCTGAAGAGCAGATACCAGTCTGGCTGCTGGGTTGTTTTCCTTCTACAGACATGTCCAGGCTGATTTGCTCAATGCCCAACTGCGCAATTAAATCATCTGGTGATGCTCCTGTGAGCTGGCGCTCCACCTGTCTCCCACTCAACTCAACAGTCACCCACAGTGCCCTTTGCTTTTCAGATTGATCGCTCCAATGATCTTCTCAGCTTTTCTCACCGCCCTCTGGGGTTCAACACGGGGAAGTTCCAAAACCAGTAGATGCTATGGATACTCTTGATGGTTCCTCTGTAGAAGGTGGCAAGGATGAGTGGATAAGAAGTGGACCTTTTTCAGCTAATAAACATTTGCGGGAGGAAAATACTTTTTTCATGCATTTATCATTTACCAAAATGCCCTTCAAATACACTCCCCGATGCCCAAAATATGGCAACACAGAGTATCTGAAATTCCCTCAGACAAATATTACTAAAAACAAACACAATTTTTGCAGGATTAAGTGGAAGCCCCAGAGACAGTTGGTGGAGCTGAATACAATACAAATCTGGAGGAAAGCAAAATGAATATTTCAGGAACCTCCAAATCCTTTGTTACATAATTTTCAGGGAAAAAAAGCCTCCCTTCAGGAATAAGACATGGGGTGCTGACAGCTATGAGAAATATATTTTATTCTATTATCTACCACCTCACTAAACAAAATGGTTAATTACCTCTGTCAGTGAGAGATGAAGGATGTTATGTGATCGCTTTGTGAGTGTATGAGCTTTCCATTGATTTTATTTTACATTCTGTGGAAAGGTGGGCCCATGGAAGGGAACAGGTGCTTGGATTTTCAAACCTATCTATAATAGCGCCGGCAACGGGATATGTACTCCTACCAGCCCATTTTCATATTTACCTCAAACAGGGTCAGTTAGAGCTTTTCCATGTCTTTTACCAAAATATAGGAAATTTTCTAAAAGAGTTATATCTAGATATACAAAGGTTTTATGCTGCCATAACCTAGTCTAAACTTTTTTTTTACACATACTTGCAAAGGATGCATGCGACTCAGAAGTAAATTTCAATAAACTATCTGGAAAGGTGGACTATGGCTAGGGCAATAGCCAATTAAATTCTTCTGGGACTTTATTAGGTGATTAGATTTGAATGTTCATCTAGAAAATTGTTTATCATGTTGTTGAAGATCTACCAGTGAGGTAGAGCGTGAGAGACTTCCTCATTTCACAACAATCAAATCCAGAGTAGTCTTTGCAAGCCATATTGGGATTTGTATATTTGCTGGGTGAAGGTTTTGCATTCTCCCAGTGACCTCTAGTCCATGACTGCTGCTGTTTGTATCATGTAATTGATAAACCACAAAGAATAAGTAAGCCTCGATTTCAAAATTGTTTTTTTAAAGAAAAGCAACCAGACTAAATGGCAGTCTTGGTTTCAAAGTGCACTTTTGCAGATATTGCAAAATAAAAATCCCACTATTTCCAGGAAATGTAGCAGTGGAACAATGACAATAACAGATTCAAGAGAGGGTTTGGTACTTTCGACCAGGGCAGAAAAGTGAATTTTGAAAAAACTGCTGAAACTGCACTTTGTGATGGTCTCATACTGGCAAAGATTGTTTTTTATTAGAAAAGCACTAAAGCCCAGTCCATCCCAAACCAGATAAAACTGAAGGGAATGAGCTGCGGGATTATTTGACACATTATTTATTTTACCTTTTGGTTTCAGCCTACTTGAAGGGCAATTGAAACCAGGTAATTATAGCCAGGTGACAGTACAGTTTAGTGTTCTTACTGTGATACTAATTATCCAACTATTATTATATTATATCACCGAAAAGCTGGGGATATTATGGAATCGTCATCGGGTCCGCAGATCCTTCGTGTTAACGCGATAACTCCAAAACTATTTAATGAATACATTTTAAATGTTGTATTCACATAAACCTTAATATGAGGAAGAACTGGATTGGGTTTTGAACCGTTTGATTGTTTATCTCAGACACCAGGGTGAGCTTTATCTACAAAAGTTTTCGGGTCATAACTTCCTCATCCTTTGTTCGATTTAGTCTATATTTGTTACATATCGATCGAGTCAATGAGATTGATCTTGAAAATGTCATACTTTACTGTAGTGGCTCATATTTTACTCACAACGGGGGAGCTTTTTTTTATGGTAGACATCGTTTCCCAGACAGAACTAAAAACTATTTCATGGATTATTTTTAAACTTTAAACCCTCATCGACATGTGCCTGAAAACGAACCACATTTATTTTGGGAAAGATTGGTTTTATATTTCCGGCAGTCCGGGGAGCTTTATCTCTAAAAGTTTTTGTACCATAATTAAACAACCACTTATTTTAGTCCATATTTGGTTTATACGAATCGACTCGAGGAACTCTATCTTGTATGTATCTTTATCTGTTTTACTTTAATAATTCATATTTTAATCACTAGGTGGAGCTATTTTTCAAAAAGCACTGCGTTAAGTAATAATGTAGACTATTTCATGTAATCCTTTCAAACTTTTTATTCCATAGATCTTTGTGAGAGGAAGAACTGGATGGATTTTGGAAAAGGTTGGCTATATATTTGTGACACTAGGGGGATCTTTATCTCCAAAAGTTTTTGGGCCTTAATTTCTCCAACTATTGGTTCAATGTAGACCAAACATGGTGCATACGAATTCACTTGAGGAGATATATACTGTATATGTTGTGTATAACTCTAATAGTTCATATTACTTATGATATTAGTAATGATATTACTAGGTGTTTTTTTTTTTCTTTTGCAAAAAATGCTGTTGACCAAACTTGACATTTAATTTGAGAAGTTCAATCAGGGGGATTGCTTGCACAACACGTGGGATTAGGGACTTTTGGGGGATTTACCCTTGCTGTCAGGGGCGACAGCACAAGCCCAATTTTTTGGATTGAAAATGATCATACAACTTTTAATTATATTTTCTGTCATTTTTTTGTCCTTTAGAGTAACAGTGTGTTAGATGTATCTGGAAGGATCATTCATTTTAATGTTCATATCTGCAGACCGAAATGAGCTGTTCTTTTCATGGAAAGTATGTTTATCAGAATTGATAAACATTGTAATTAATGGCTTGAGTGGGCTGTAGAACCATTTTCAGATTTCAAAGCAGAAATCACAACATTGTTTTGGCAGTACTATTGATTGATTAATTGAAGCAAATATTGATATTGGGAGAATTGTTGGTTTGCTAATTTATTGCTGTATTTACTTACCATGTCCTGAGGAAGGGAACCAAACAGGCCACTTTGTCGTCTCTAACCATCAAAAATCCTGTAATCTGAAGTCAATGAGTACATCAGAACACTTCCTCCTGTGCTATACTTATTCACCGACTCGTTGGATCTTTACACACGGTTCCTTACTTTGAAGCTGGCACAGAGGAATGAGGAGCCTTGAAAGTCAAGAGGAGCTTGAGTAAAGCCAAACTCTAGTTTGCCTATGATATTTGCAGTGCGCGCAATCAAAACTGAGCCTCTACCATTTGCAGGTTTTAAATTAAAGTCACAGAGGCTTTGCAGCTGCCAGATGTAATTCAAGGGCTGGCAAGAAACATAATATAGGAGAAACAAGATATTTATTCATTGACATTGCTATAAATCTCCTCACATATATGATTTGTCTTAAATATGTATATCTCATTGATTGGCATGAAAGTAACATTGACGCTGCGCATTGACTTGTCTTCCCAAAGCATTTTTGTTAAATCAGAAATAATCCTGTCAAAATACATCTACTTGAAACAGGTAATATATCAGATTTAATGAGGAACGTGTGAGAAACCATCAGGCTGAATTTCAGGTTGCAACCATGGCTTTCAATTCCTCTTCTCTCTCACAGCTCATAGAGAATCTTCCACTGCTTTTCCATACTGCAGACCCCCTCCTGGGTTCTTCTATTTCTGTGTGCATCCCATACTAATATTAAACAAAAGTAACCAAGTTTTATATGTTAGTTGTATTTATTAATCCAAAAATATTCTCTGACACAAACTGTTTTCCCCCCTGTGCAACTAAAAGAATACGAGCTACCTAGAGCTAGCTAGAACAGGTTCCAGCTGGACTAGACCCTCCCAGATCTGATTACTACCAGCCCTGTTTAACCACATCATCACTTCAATAGACTATCTTCAGAAGAAGGAAGTTTGCTGCCAGGTTTCAACATTAGGAAACTAAGCCAAAATCCACAGAAATTCCAGAAGGTGATTGGGAAGGGTTGCAAAGCTGTTTTAAACGTTCTGGGACTCCACAAAGCCGCACTGAGACACATGTTCTACAAATGGAGAACACCTGGAAACAATGGTGAACCTTCACAAAACTTTAAAAATTAATCTTACTGCATAACAAGGGCTCACCCAGGTAGTCGAAGAATATCCAAAGAAAACATCCAAGGAATTTCAGGTTCCTCGCACCTCAATAAAGGTCAGAGGTTATGGCTCCACTTTTCCAGAGACACTGGGCTAAATTGGCATCTTGTGAGAAGAGCGAGGTGAGAGCAACAGCTGACCTAGAAAAAGATTAAGACTGGTCTGAATTTTACCACAGCACATCGTGATGACTCTCAGAGCTTCTGGGAGAATCTTCTCTGAACTGATGAGTGAAATTTGAACTGTTGAATAGAGGGGTAACCAAACACAGTATTCTACTAGAAGAAACATGGACATGGAGCTGGCAGTGGAATGTTTAAGTGATGCTTTGATGCTTCAAGATCAGGACGACTCATCTCGTTGACAGAAACATGAATTCTACCAGAGAATTCTGAAAGAGAAGAATCAGGTCATCACTCTGATCATTCAGCAAGACAATGAGCCCAAGCAGAAGAAAAATTCCACTTCTGGATGACTCAAAGAATTCTGGAGGGGTCTTGGCAACATCTGGACCTGAACCCCTCTGTGATGCTGTAATGGGACCAGTAAAGGAACCAGGAGGGGGTTGAACACTTTTTCTAGGAGCCTTATAAAGGAAGGACATTTTGGAGGCGTGATACACTTTATCAAACACAAACTGTTAACAGTTGTCTTCAATATTGGTAAGGAACTACATCAAACCATGGTGAGTCCAACAACAAAAAGTGGGTAATTTTCTCTTTTCTGAATCACGATAGTTTGCCTTTGGAAGACTGAGTGGCCAAACTCAGTATTTAAATGGTGTGTCTTGAATTATGGCCACTGCAAGCATAGTGAAAGGGATATTGGCCCAAGCGAGGCTCAGATTGACTTCAGCGTGACGCAGTGCTCCATCAATATCATATTCTAAATTGAAAAAATGTTTATGTCAGAAGGGGGCCGAACCAATAGGCTGCTTGATGAATCGGCCGTCTTGGTGATTGATGGTCAGAGGGTCAGGGGAAAGTTATGCCATGCTATGTCAATATGCAGCTTGTGCACATCTGTTCCAGAGAAAAGTTTGCTCTAAGTAACCGCGACATGACCATCTTACTGTTTTTTAAGGTAACATCACCATAACCCAGATTCAAATTGCCGTTCCTTGACAACAATACTGAGGACATGGCTGTTTTCTGATTATTTTCTCTTTTGGTGCATCCCCTGTGTTTTCATTGTCAATTTTTTTCTTATTGTTTTTCATCTTTTAATATTTATTTTACTGTTTTTCTCATAGCTTTGCAAATTTCATTGCTGATTGTCATTTTGTTTTAATTTGTCATCTAAGGTACCTTGTTATTGTGCTTGAAAAGTGCAACATAAAATCATACTTAAAAGGTATGATTTCTTTGTTTATATGACCATATTCAAAACCTAATTGGATATATTTATTTTTACTTTAAATGTTATTTTTTTCAGTGACCATTTTATTTGAAGTGAAAGTGCCTCCCCCATGTATTTATACTTCCTATAATATACTGTAAAGTTTGTATAGATGTTGTTGCAAAAGGGGGCGGAATTATTTCCCATATGATACATAAAATGTATGTCCTAGATTATAAAAAGTTCCTAAATGATGAATAACTGCAACACTGCGTGCAACATAAATTTATTTTTCCGACGAGATTGCAACTTGTCTGCACAACACCACCACAATCACCAGGGTGATTTCACTTCACGCTCTGCGTATTGGGATTGTTACACGTAATCCCCTTACTTAACATCATGATTCACATTATTTATTTAGTGCCACAGCCCAACTTTAAGGCAAAACAATAATTTGTGACCAGTTAGAAATAAATATTCTTCAGTTCCCTTTTGAGAAACAGATTAATAGTTTTATTCAAGTAAATGTTCAAATTATTTTATCTATGTTTGTATATTCTGAACTGGGGACATAAATATGTATTTTTTATGACAATAAAGTAAATTTTTTGTTGATTTCGTCACTGTAGGTAGTTTGTCTGACACCAAAGACATGCACATACAGTATTATTTAACATAGAAATGATGGAACTGGAGGCTAATGTGACTTCCATCACTTTGCTAGTTTAAATCAATTTTCCCCACATCACATTAACGTTGTTACTGCCACAATAACACATTAAATAGATAGCATCATCCGCTAGCTACCTAGCTCAGTGTGTAAGACAGCTAATACACTATGCTAGCTGTGAGAGTAAAAGTATAAAGACAGATCACTTACCATGCAAGGATGTTTATTGGATGTGGGACAGCTAGGCTTCGGAATATAACGAGAATTTAAGACTTATTTGTAAAGCCTGTAGCTATTTGTATATCGGTATGATGACATTTTATGAAGGATTTTGATGTTTTTTTTATATTAAACAAAAATTAAATTTTAAATATATTGATCTGAAATATCATACAAAATGCATTCTCTTGTTAATACTTTCACAATCCAAAGGAATAATATCAAGTGGTTAAAAAAAAACTAGAATTTCGTTTGGAAGATAGAATGTCATTTTGGCCAATTACATCAATTTGCATGGGATTATTTGTCGGATTCTGAGTGAAGTGAGAGAGATGGAGATCTTTTTCTGGATGAAAACTGACTGGGATGCGGCATGCAGGATGACATTCATCCCCTCAGTGTCTCGCTGTCTGTTTATGTTGGGGTAAAGTTATTTTCAAATGTTTCCAAAAGATCTCAAACAGTATTGGTTTCTAGTTTGGCAAGTTTTTCAGCATTTTGAGCTTGCATATTTAAATTTAACCTTAGAGCAGGGTGATGGCATGTTTTTATCTTTAGAAAATGAAAGAAATTTTATGATAAAGAACGAGCACAGAAACAACCCCTGCTCCCTCAGGGATGGGTCAAATGCAGAGAAGTAATTTCACTATGTTGTACTGTGTATGACTCTATGTGACTAATAAAGGATTCTTTCTTTTTCTTTCAAATTGCCCTAAGCTGTCGTCCCTGACAACAATGGTATATCCCCGAACAGTATTTTTTGTAAAAAAAAAAAAGAAAAAAAAAAAAAGTCCAGCTAGATAGTTAAATTTGAACTATATTTGGAGTAAAACATGATATATACACGAAAGATCCCCTCGAATTGATTAATATGGAAAAAACTTTTAGAAAAATCGGACGGTGGTTGTGAAATTATGATGCGTTTAAGAAATATACAACCCAACTTTCTCAAAATCAATTCAGTTCTCTCGTTCTAAGATATATGAGTGTAAAGTCTGAGAATTATCCATCCTTTATCACAATACTTTTTTGGGGATATAATTAGATCTCTTGATCTCTAAGCAAGTCACATACCAGTCAAAGACCATGATAACTTAAAACAGCCATTAAAAAAGCAGCACATCAGATATAAGTGGAGAAGGGACTGAATAAATAGAAAGGATTAAGTAGCACATTAAAGGAAGATGTCAGGGAAAGTTGAAGAGGCCCTTCAGGTCGGATCTACCAAAAAAAGAGCAGTAATGGCAAATATTGCACAAAGCAGCAAAAATGAAAGAGATAAAAAGATCCACTCCAGATGGATACATTTTTCACTCCAAACATCCTCCTACAGATGCACATGTTACCCTCATACAATATACAGAATATAAATCCACATTCTTCCTGGTCCCTCTTTACCCGCCGCTGATAGTCTCTCTCTTTAGCAAAGGGATGGTATAAAATGGCTCGCTCTTGGCCCTGAGGTTATGGGTACTGACTGGAAGTAGAATTTACATCAAAGCTTCAGTCTCTGTAAACCAACTTCATAACCCCACAGGTGATTTTGTTGTAGATGATGACAAAAACGATGAATTACACAAGTAAATGCCCCTGTGTAGTGTGAAGTAGATGGGACAGAAATTGTCCTGAAAGTTATTCATATGAGAGGTTATTCCACTTCTAGCTTTGGGGCATTTCCAAGTGGAGTTCACCTGTCACAGTGCAAAAACCGGCAAATACAGTTACATTTGTTATATAAATTGCCCATAGGTGTGACAGAAAGCGTAAATAAAACACTCCCTCATTGGGCTGTTTATTAACTTCCATTGCAGCAGTGAGGTGCAAAGGGCTCGGTTTGATTTGGAAAGGTTTGTGAGTTGAAGCTTCACTGGGCCCCCTGGCGGGGGTTCTTTGTGAGTTCCTCCCCCCTAAGTACAGGATGTTGCTGCTGCCTTTTTTTATGACTCAACTTGTATCTGGAACCCCAATATCTCGGCATCAAAATTCCAAGGTCATTCAATGACAGGAGGTAAGCAGTGTAATTACTCGTTCGGTGAATGAGGTTTAACCCTTCAGCAAGAAGAAAATCTGTTGGAAAGCCGTGCAGTGTTGGTGATAAAGTGTTCTTCACAGAGGCAAGGATACAGCCATCGATGATCCAAACCACAGGAAATGCTCTGAAAATCCCCAGGGGACTGTATCTATCATAACTGCAGATTGCTGTTTATGAGGAGAGGGGAATCATGAGCCCAGCTGAATGTGACCTTTCCTCACAGGGACGTTATCCTCAACTTGTCCTACTATTACTCTACAATGTAGGACTGTAATAAACATGTACGTTTATTTTTTTATTAACTTCTGCAAAGAACTTATTCAGCTTTATAAACTTCTGTTTAAAAAATCTGTTGTTCCCAACAGCGAGGTTGTATTCCCATGTATTATACAA
Organism: Lophius americanus; assembly: GCA_037951165.1. Classification (NCBI taxonomy): domain Eukaryota; kingdom Metazoa; phylum Chordata; class Actinopteri; order Lophiiformes; family Lophiidae; genus Lophius; species Lophius americanus. The sequence continues at coordinate 7,702,460 of JBBDHG010000028.1, read as the reverse complement.
TCAAACCCCCTGATTGAACTCCACGAACCTCATAGAATAAGTGTTCCCCCAGCGAGCAAAATATACAGCAAATATGTAGGAATTAGGTCCAAAAACACAGAGATAAAGCTCCCCCTTAAGTCAGAAATATACAACCGACCTTTCCAAAAATCAATCCAGTACTTCCTTGAACTAAGGTCTATGAAGTTATAAAATTTAAAGTGAAAGAGCTTAATTGAATTATCACGTTAACACGAATGATATGCGGCGGCTGCGATGGCGACTCGATATCCCGACTTTTTGGTGATTTAGCAAGACCTAAGCTGTCCCACCCGACAGCAACGGTATGTCCCGAAAATGATGGGCTTCTTTGGCTGAGTGCTCAATAGATTGTAGGAACCACAAAAATGGCCGTTCTTTTGGATGTGAATTGATTTATTTCATCCCATTTACAAGCACTGTTGTGATGTCGTCCTTTGGGCAAAGGCGCAACCTCAGAGAGCCACTACATATACATGATAAAAGCGGAGTTCATCTTCAAAAGGATTTCCTAAAATATTGACACAACAACTTGCACCAGAGTTTAATCATGAGACGTTATTCTTCAGGCAGAGAATGAATTTGGATCATCCATTTTTCACATACACTGTGATTAATAGTGTTAGTAGGAGTAGCACGATTTCACACTTAAAGTGAGGATGTGGGGAATAACATCACCTCTTCTATTAATAGTTGTATAAATTTTGAACACTACAAAAAAAATCCAAGTATTTATCTGGCTGCAAAGACTGTTTCTTTCAACTCACCACTTTGGAAAGAGCGTGAACGAGAGCCGATAGTCACAGGGGTTGTCCTTACTCTCTACTTTTGGTGAGATTATGCTGAAGAAAGTTTGAGGCATGCCATCTAGCTGTCTGTCTCAAGCCAGAAAGACGCTAAGACTCTCAGATCAGGCACAGTTGGCCAGTTTTCACCTGCTTGTGGGCTTATGTATAAAAACCCTCTGTGGGCTGAACACTGGTAGACAGCCTTATCACCTTCCCCACCAGGTTTGCACAGTGCATGGATCCCTTTTTTCATTTTCCTCAAAGGATGTGAGACAAGAGATCTCCTTGCCATCGTAGCCCTCACACACCCAAAGGGAAATTATGCATGTAGAGGAAAGACTCATTACTGGCTCTGACGTGTTCCAGTAAAGATAAAGAGGGCTGACTAAAGCACAGAAATCAGAACTCTTTCACTCCAGTAAACCTGGAGTTTACTAGCTACGCATGCTTCAAGCTCAAGTGATTCTTATCTACAGTCAGTCAAGAAAATGAAATGATTCAAATTCAGAATATTGTAGCTGAAATGTTTGAATAAAGTATGTGTAGTTCTTCAGTTCCCATAGTTATACTTTTAAGTACAAGTTACATTAGACCACCTTCTCCAGCTCCTAAAGGAAAGTTTAGATTTATTAAATTTTGACCTTTACTGTTGAAGTTCAGGCCAGTTTGTATCAATACATGTTGAAAATAAACACCGATCAACCATAACATTATAACCACTCAAGGTGAATAATCATTTCCCAGAAAATTCGCTGCCTCCTTAGCGGTGTGGTAACTCAAAATCTATTTCATGTATAATGTCGTATTTCTGAAACTATGGGGAGCTTTATAAATCTTGTATGGATCCTATTTTGCTCTAATTATTCATATTTTACTCAAATTCAGCTGACCAAAAGCAAAATTGAGGTCGTAGTTTTCAGAGCTAAAGAGGAAATGATAAAGGTCAACGTTCCCTAGTGTTAAAAAGCACAGACCAAGCTAGAAATCTTGGTAATCATGGACTCTGACCTGAGTTTTAACAGCTATATTAAGACCATTGCACAGACGCCTACTATCACCTGAAGAATATAGCAAGAATTTGACGGCCGATGTAATCAGGATTTGGAAATACTAGTCCATGTATTTATCTTCAGCCGACTTGACTATATTGTAAAGGTGTCTTAAGTGGTCCTAAGAAATGGATCAGACAGCTGGAGCTGGTTCAGAACACTGCTGCTAGAGTCCTCACTAAGACCAAAAAAGTGGATCATATCAGTCCAGTTCTGAGGTCTCTACACTGGCTTTCTGTATCTTACAGAATTAATTTGGAAATCATGCAGTTGGTCAACAAAGTGCTGAACCTTAAAATTGCTGTAGACTAAGTCCCCCCCTTCATGGAAACGGAGTATTCCCCTTTTGGCAATGGTTTCTTCCAGCAGGATAATGCTCGCTGACACGCTGCAGAAATGGTTGAGCAATGGTTAGAGGAACACAAAGACCAGTTCAAGGTGTTGACTTAGTCCTCACATTTCTCCAGCACATCACTAAAGTATATGTTGGTATAAAATTAGAAAATCATCCATAAAATGGTTTTCAATAATTACGTTAAAAAAAGAAGGATGTGCGGCGGACGCAGCGGCGGCAATGATGATTCCATAATATCCAAGACTTTTCAGGTATATGAATACAAAACTGCGTCACCCAAAGGTTTGCACAAAATCAGATTAAACCAGGAGGACACTTTTAAAAGATTCTGAGCAATTAAACACGGTTTTTGTTCCAAAAAGTTTCAAGAATGAGTAAAAATAAATTTGAACATTTTGAGATAACTAATTGAAAGTGGTTCTGTGCTGTGAATTAGTAATACACTTGATTCTTCTGCATCAACAGATACTTCCTACATCATATACTTTACTTTGGCATTATTGTGTTACTGTGCCCTTTTTCTTGATGTGCTTCGCCTCTCTCCCGCTCTTATGTCTGACTTGGGCTGGATAGATATTTAATCAATGACTGTTGCTTTTGGCTGATGAAGCTCTAGCAGAAGTTCCATCAGGTAAACCATACCTTTGTACAGTTGAATCGTAGTTTATTCACATGTCATCCAGTCATCCACCTTTCTAATACAGACACCTCCTTAATTAAATCGCCAAATAGTTGGGGTCATTATGGTATCGTCATCGCCAAAACCCTCGTGTCGGCTGACGCAGATCCTTTGGCTGTATATTTCCAGCACTTTGGGGAGCTTTTACTCAAAAAAAATGTTCGGCTAAAGCCACAGTCAAAAAGGTGTATTGTACTTGTTTAAGAAAATGTTTAACCACCACAGCGCTTACTGAATTCAAGTGTCACCATGGCAACGTGTATTCAACGATCAAAAAGTCAGTTGCAAAAGCTATTGTGTTAAAACTATCGGTAGTGTCATTATTAAACTTATTTGTTGTTTTCATGATGTTGAATAAAGTTTTGTTCTAAGTCACAGGACATGGCCCGGAAGTTAAGCAACACTCGCACAGCTAATAAAAATATTATGATATGTTTGTGTATTATATTTGTCTTATTCATTCAAATGACGCATTAAAAAAGAGCGTCAGATGGTGCATCACTTTTAAGTGTCCTTCGTAAACGCTTCAGTTGTCTTGTGCTTTTGCAGTCGTTTATCTTAGCTTCTTGGGTTGTTGCTTTTGCATCTGTGGTGTGTTATCAAATTGATGATTTTTGTTTGTTATTTGGATTTTTTCTATTTGCATTTATTTTCTTAAGGTGCTGTGCGTTTGCCTCCTGTGGGCGTTTTGCAAAAAAATAAAATCGGTTTTTAGAACATTACTTCCCAACTCTTGATCCGATTTAGTCCATATTTGGTGCATAAGAATCAACTCGAATATATCAAACCTTGTTTTGTATCATGTTACACTTTTTTTTTTTTATATAACTTCATATTCAATTTGAGGAGTTTAATCAGGACTGTATATTTTGTACGACACAGGGGGTTCGGGGGTTCTCGGGGATAGACCCATGGAAACAAAGGTATAGGTCTAGTTTATTCTTATGCCATCCTGGCCTTGCAAACCTCTAATGAATGATCAGCCAAATATCCCTATTTTCATTTCCAGTGACTTTCAATTAATTTGGTTTTTTTTTTTGGTAGTTTCTGTAACTATAAAAAAAAATTCAATGACATACCATTTATGTCAAGTTTATTTATTTCATTTTGTAATTAATTGTGCCCTCCGGCCCCCAGGCAGTCTCGAATTCACCAACTTAATCATTCCATTATTCTCAGCAGTCCAAGAAATAGTTTGTCTCCTTGCTGAGGCAAAGAAAGACAACACATTTCACATGTTTGACTCTGCTTCAGCCTTGGCAACCTTCGTTTGCATCTGTTCAAGTTCTTTGATACGTTGCAGAAAAGGTTCATAACCATTTTTCCATCACCTGCAGGCCTTTAAGCTGGTTTTAGGAGTAAGATCTGCTTGGTTTTCTTGGGACTCTTACCTACCATGAGCAACTGGCGACTGAGCCTATAGGCCTACCAACCGGTCCGGGAACGTGAGCCGCAGGGCCCAAATTTGCCTGTGGAAATAACATACCAGTTTCAACAGATTTATAATAGAACTTGAAAAAATTGTAACCATTGTGTCTGAAAGGGATAATACGTATACTATAGACTATAGTTTAATTGTTTTATTTCTATGGATCAAAATTCCCATTAAAACCTTATGTCTAAAGAATTACCCTGAAACTGGATGTTTGGAACATACAGAGTCTCACGTATCACCCAGTTACTGCTTCTAATGTTATGGCTGATGGTTGTGTGTACCAGCGGTTAGAATAACATTGATTCGAGTTTTGAGCTGCTAATGAATTTTATTATAGTAAAGGAACACATAAAGCTCTGCAGATGAGAAGCAGGTAGAGATGATAATCCCTCTCTTCTCCTTATCGCTCAAAAATAAACCGCAAACGTTGAGTAGATAAACTGATGACGAGTGCGAAGGACATTCCAATGTGCGTTGCTTGATGAAAATGTGTGTTGTATTTTGGATACATCTGCATAGAATCCGCTTTTAAATACCTAACAATGAACCAGATGTGATGGAACCCTCAAAGGATGGCAAACAGATGACCCTTTCAACTTATAGAATTAAGTGGCCCGCTCAAAGGATATGGATATGGGGCATGACTGTTACCTCACAGCAAAAAGTATCCTGGCTTACATCCACATTGGAACTTTCTTGGAAAAATATCAACTAATAAATTAGTAACTCAAAAGCACAGAGAGAGCGCAAATCTCTGTACGGCACAACATACCCAAGGTTGACATTATTACGGCAAAACTTCATGCTAATCCATCCATTAGATTTTCTGTAATATTGCTAAACAGACAAATTCATGTGATTCCAAATTCATGTGGGAGGGTTTCATGGTCATGGAGACACATTAATATACGCTTACTTCTTATTCTTAAATCTTTTGTGCATTCTTGATTTGATCACACTTTCTCCTACTTTTATCGCAACTGTCACTTTGTAAATGTTTTTGGAGCTATTGCAATAACAAAATTTCCCCAGTGGGATGAAAGTATCTATCTGCATATTTAGCTATCGATCTTGGCAGCCAAGCAGCCTAGGGCCTGGTTAGAACTCGCCTTGATGTCAATGGAGGGGTTTACATGGACAGCCTAATTCAGATTAGATTCGGAAAAAGACATTTAATTGGAAAGAAAGAAAGAAATTATTTTGGTAAGCTTTTCCGATAGCCAGTCGCTGTATGTAAACGTTGTATTGGAAAGCTTTCTGTTTGAGTAGTATCTGTACATGCCCAGCGTCGTGACGTAATGGTCCGCTAAGTTTTTTCTGCGCTGCGACGCATTTTAAATACGGCAACTTCAAAACCGTACCGGTGTACATCGGTGAGTCATTTATTCATTACTATGAAATAGTTTAACATTTGGACGGTTAGATGGGCGTAAAGTCTCTTCCGTGCATGCCCTCTTTGTCGTAGTCTTCGTCTGGGCGCATGTTGGCGGTCAACACCCAACTCACAGAAGCATTATCACCACCTTATGAACGGGAGTGTGGATCGTCTGCGCATGTCTGAAAGCGTTTCCGGTTAGGTGAGGTGATATATGTAAACACCGGGTCGGAGAAGATCACAAGTCATGTAAACAGGCGACGACATTGCAATTTCGGAAAGGAGAAAAATATTCCATGTAAACCCTCCTAATGTCTTCCGACGCAGCTAATATCTATATTCTTTGAATGTAAGTTTTTTCTAGAGTTGAGGTTAAGTTTGTTTTGTCTCTGCCTTACATTTTTGTCGAGTGATATGTTTTTCCTTTTCGATTTTATTATGTCATGGACTCACATGTTCTAGATTTTACTCCTTTTGTTGTATTAAAACACTGAACTGCACTCTGGCCCCAGTGTTGATTCTTAAAACGTTGCCTCTCTGCCAGAGTTGACAGCTTGTCAATCAATACTCATTGGCTCCCTGACATGTGAAGATCATGAAGGTGAAGAAAGCGATTGATGGGTATCAATTTTACTCCATCTCCTCCTCTCTCTGCACCGATACAGTTTATCTACAGAGGTCCTGCATTTAATGAAAATCTTTGTAAAATATAGCTTTTCTGGCTGTTATTGACACACCAACAGAAAAATACCCACAAAATGACATTTGAACATTCAAGTGATGGAAGTCACGCATGAGACATCCTGATCATTCATGACTTAACAAGCTCAAAATGACGGCTGCCAACCTCTGTAATTATGTAATTGTCACAACCGCCACCACAGATCTTTAGTGTTGCTGGGAAGACTCAAAAAATATTTCCCTGATCCTTTTCTATTTTTGTAGCCACATAGAACTTAGTGTGGAAGAACTGGGGGGATTTTAGGGAAAGGTCGGCCTCTTTAAGGATAAATGCATAGTTTTTAATATTTTTTGTCGAGGGTGTATGCAGCATGCAGATAGTACCACATCATCATTTCTCTCAGACTAACCAGTCTGCGGCCAAATGTAGATTAATTAGGAGTTTTCAGGTTCCGTTGCATTATTTATATGTAATATTACATCATGCCATCCTCACAGGGAGCTTTTCCAAATTTAATTTCCTAATTTTGGAACTCATGCACGGTCACATTCACCAGCTTTACTGCAGCAGCTTTGATTCTAATTACCCACATGGAAAGGTTATTGGACCGGCTCCTGTGCATAGCAGGCGTCTCGCCTCGCTCCAACTATGGATGTAGATCTCACGTCAGCCAACATGTCAAATTAAAACATGATATTGGTTTGGGGATTTCTCAGGGTGGTACCCGTGTAATCAACGGTAAGTCTGCCTGAGGGTCTCCTATCAATCTCACTGTTGAATTAATACACAGCGAGACGAGGGTAGTAATGGCTTTTCTGTGTGTTCTGGGATATTGCTTCTTCACAAATCTCGCATGCAATACAGCCATATTTTCCTTGTTCCTGTTTGATGTTCAGTTGGAAATTTCATTCAATGATCTGATGGACACCCCACGCTGGATTCACCAAAGCTCTGTAAACATGGTTTATTTTGATCTATTGACTTTTTGGCCAGGAAGACTATCCTCTTGTATACTTGGGCCAGACTTTGTTTATCCTACCACTCTGTCATTCACACTTATCTATTCTATTCTATTATCATACGAAGAGGCAAAATAACCGGCCTAACCCTATCCCTAACCCTACAATATAGAAGACATCAAGTGTTGGGTTCAGGTCCAGACTTTGAATAGGCCCCTGCAAAACAAGCCATTCTGTGGTGGATTTCTGATTGGGGTCATTGGGTTACTGCATTGGTCAGTTTGAGCTTTAACTCACAGACTGATCACCAGACATTCTCATTCTGTATAATCGTCTCGAAAGTAGAATTCAGGTTCCCCTAAAATATTTTTAGTTATCCTGGCCCAAGCATCTCCACAACATTCTCCTGCCACATCTCTTTGACTATATATACTTCGAATGGAAGGTTGCAGTTTGGTAGTTGTTAGGATTGTAGTTTTTGAAGGTGCAGAGACATTTTCACGAAAACCAAGTTAGTCTTAGAGAACATATTTGGTTCAATAAATAAAATCATCATTTTAACTTGTTCCTTCAATAAAGCGATCTAATCGATTTTGTTCAAAATAAAGTCTACCTTAATTACTGTTGTACTATGGCGGTGGTAGCGCTCTCTTAGTGCTCTTTTGTTAGTCAATCTTTTTTTGCCTTTTAAAGTAATTTGCAGATCCAGCAAAATTTGTATCAAAACAAAATTATGAATCACCGGGGATTTCACTGTTATCCAGGTGTTTGTAACGGATCAAGAACTATATTTGTTCAATTATTTTGAATTTGTCTAAAGGTTTTCAGATAGTAATACCACACGTACATTTTGTAATAATAATCAAATCATTCAGCAAATATAAATGCTTTTTGCAGTGTGTTTAATCGTTCCAAGCAGCCTAAACAATAACATTCTTGTATCGCATCCTCTGCTCCCTCTTTCCTTCCGAGGTTGGAGGGAGTTTTTTTTCTTTCTCTTTCGCACTCTGATTGCAGGAGTTTGACAAACTGCAATCAACCTCCAATACCAGCACAATGTCAGATCATAGATCCTGCTACAGGTACCCTCCCTCAAGCAGTTTATATGTGGTGAAAAAACCTTGACATTTGTAATTAATATTATTCTCTGTCTGCTTGTAGATTCCTTTCCGTCTCTGGCTGTCACCCACTCCCTCTTATCTGGATACTCATCTGACACACAAGAACCTTTGACTGGTCTACTTTGATCCCTTTTTGGGAAGCTTTTGAATGCTGAACTATTACTTGGAAAGTGAAACTATTCAGCATTGTCTATCTGTGTTGGTGTTCTACTTAGCTGGCTGAAAGCACGTGTGTGGTACATCAGCTCAAGCTAATCTCAGACCTTCCCTTTCTTTTTCTCTCATCTCTAAGCATGTTAAATTGGCAAATTCATATAAGAAAGAAAGAATCCTTTATTAGTCACATAGTCATACAGTACAACATAGTGAAATTACTTCTCTGCATTTGACCCATCCCTGAGGGAGCAGTGGGCAGCCCCTTGTGGAGCGCCCGGGGAGCTAAGGATTCAGGGTCTTGCTCAAGGACCCTACGACAAGTAGACCCTGGTGGGATTCGAACCGGCTACCTTCCTATCTTCTGATTGGGAGACGGCTGCTCTACCCACTGAGCCAGTGCCGCCCCGTATATAACCCAAAGGATAAGACGAGCTTTTACGCTCAAGTATCATCTTGTGGAAGTACATTCTCTCAAAGCACCCCTCAACTTTTTTGACTAATAAGGCTCATTCATGTCTTAAATTTTTTGTAAACAAACAGAGGAGGGGTTAGGTGGCACATCAGAGGGACTGAATGGCCAAGGACAATTTTCTGAAGTGTTTTATCCCCCATGAAAGCCTGTCAGTGCAAAAACAAGCACTGAGATGCATCCATCTCAGCTAACATGATCAGCAGCGATAACTGACACACACAGAAACATGAAATCAAAGATAAAGTGCCTAACTTTGAAAGAAGATTAGATTTTACTCCACATAATGGAGAGTCATTACTTTTTTCAGATCAATCACATATATATTCTCTCGCTCACATGTTTACCGCTCCACCAAACTCCCCCATTAAAACCTAATTTTCAAAGCACTGACAACCTGCTAATCATACCAACACTGATTGAATATAATATCATCAAGAATTCAACATATCTCAAAATGCTCAATCACATTACGCCAACGCTCTCACATTGTGCAATTGATGAATCATAACTGTAATCTTGGAGCGTACTCGAGATATTAAGCTGTTGTTCTGTAAGCATATTAACCTGCATGGGAGATGGATCTCATGCATATTCAGGAGTTTTTGTGCAGACAAATATGAAAACGGAGTAAAGACTAAGACTAAAGACTAAGCACCTTATACTGCGAACCCTCCTCAACCGCACCGTTTCCTTTTTAATCCTTTTTCTTAAAAAACAAAATGCTGTAAAGGCTGATTTTCAACTTAATTTTCTCTACTTTATTTCCGGAAATCATGTTTTCCTCAACAAAAAAAAAGTACCAAATACAATGCCAACAACAACATACTTCCGCTCTGATCCTTCAAAATAAGAGCACCTAAAATTTACTAAGCAATACACGGAAGCATGAGCATATGCTTATGCCATATATAGAGAAAATAGGTTACAGAATCATATTGTAACAGCTTTTGCTCGTAGGTATAGGATCATCATCAGCAGAAATCATTCGATGCACATGGCATTGAAACTTTTTCTCGATGGACAACAGGGGCTCCGTAGGAACTTTTACAAAACAGATACAATTAAAATATGCACAAACAAGTTCTCCCAGTTAGATGTGAACCTTATCCATACAGTCGGTAATCACAAAAGCTCTGTATCCTACTTCAAGGTCAGGTCTAGCAAGCCTGATTTCATCCAATGAGCTTTAGCCATCCCTAGTTTTACAAAGATGGGTTCCCAGGTCCGGTAAAACAAAAAGGTCTTATCATTTGGATGAATGGAAATAATACTAAACAAGGCATGTCATTTGATCATTCCAACATGAGGTTAACAACAGATATGGATGTTGCTAATTGAGAAGACAAAAGAAGATTATAAAACAGTATGAAGTTTAGACTTAGCAGTGGGCTCACTATTTGGCTGGTAAGAGATCAAATGAAGTACAGCAGCGTTTTTTTATATATAAAACATTTGGAAATCCTTCATAGGGTTAGTCTCTTTGTCAATTGACACCCAAGATTTAAAGCAAATACCTGCCGTTTTCTTAAATATATGTAGTCCAAGTTGGATCTCTGTAGCTCATTGACTAAAGCCATTTTTTTTTTTTATGAAAGCTGATGAAATAATTAAACTGGGGGATCAGTTTGGACTCTCATTATGTCAATACAGAGAAAGCAATAAGAAAAACACAGGTGGAACTTAGAGGGGCTTTCTCAAGATATCCCCCCCACAAAATCTCTCATTATACGCTCATGGGCTTTCAGCCCATTGGGAGAGGTGCGTGTTCCTCTTTGAAGCTTCCAGTGACACCTTCAAAGCTCTGCCTCCTCTTTGAAGCTTTTGCTCCATATGACATGTTTATTCAAATGAAGAATATAACTATGCTAATGCACATGCACCACGGATTCCATGCAGACATATGTTAGCTGGAAGGTTTATCCACAAGCCTCGGCCATCTACTGGATATTGAAACAACTTGAGCTATCTGCTTTCCTACTGGCTCAAGCCAAGCCATAGTCATTTTTATTTGTTTATAAATCCTTGCTAGCCTGTCTTATTCAGACGTTGTTGATCGTCATATGAAGGAAAGACCACCATCTACTTCAGTCTATCTATGAGCAATCTGTACTGAGATGAGCACAGCCGATCCTGGCTGATGCACTCTATGTCCTTCACTCAACCACTTTTCGCACAAGGGATCACCTTAATATTGATAAAATTATTGCAAACTGGCAAACCAGGGAATCTAATCAGCATTAGCTAAGAAATGATATTCCCTGGAAAGTCAGAGATATTATTGAATCGTGATCGAATCTGCACGTCCTTCATTTTAAAGGATAACTCAAAAACTATTTAATGGACCATTTCCAAATTTTATACCCCAATAGCTCTAAGTGCAAGGAGGAAATGGATTGATGTTGGAAAAGGTCGGTTGTAAAGTTCCAACACGAAGGTGAGCTTTATTGCCAAAGGTGTTCGTGCCATAATTTCTCAACTGTTGGTCTGATTTAGTTTAAATTTGGTGCACATGGCTCGACTCAAGGAGATCTACCTTGAGTATATTCTAATAGTTCATACTATATTCACTATGTGGAACTTTTTTTCCTTTTTATTCTTGAGGCAGCAGAAAACTTTTGCACCAACAAAAACAATCAAATTAAATTAAGTATTTAGTCCAGTAATTTAATGAAGTCGTCCCAGAAATTTATAAGGATATGAAATATAAAATAAAAGATAGATATTTATCAATAGTTTCTGCCTATCATCAAAGTACCTGGTAGCATGGTGAATCTTGTTCACCAGCCATTAAACATGAGAGAGTTTTTAGGTTTATGTGAGCACATAGAGAAGAGATTTATGTGACGAGAAATTACTAATTACTAACCTGAGCAGAGGCATTGGTATTGGGTTTCTGTGTTGATATTAACACACATAGAAACAGTTTTTGATCACACAATAGATTTATTTGCTCAAGGATATTTTCTTTTCAAATTAGAACTCATGTGCTTGCAGTTCTGATGGGAAGCGGGCTACTGGAACAGTGCACGGATGGCCAAAGACTGAGAACATGGAATTGATGGAATGCTGAGTTGGACGCAAACTCAATGTCCTTGTGTCATTCTCTCCATGCAAACCTTGAGCTACTTTAGTTTGTGAGTTTATGTATGTCAAATATTCTTGTGGATGTATTACTTTTATCACATCGTTCCTCTAACCAGATGATATTCTCAGTTAAAAAAATGTTTTTTCTTAGAGTGACCTGACAAAGACAACAACATCGAAATTGTTACAAAAAGAAATATACATAGTAATAAAGTAAAAACAACGTTCATACACTATGAATGTATGAATAAATAAAAGGAGTCACTAAATTTTATTTTCTATTTTCCTTCTATTTTGTATTCATTGTGAATACTGTAAAAGTTCAAATTTTACTCACAAAAGCTTTTTGTGTTCTTTTATAAAAAAAACTATTTTTCCGATATATCTTCCAAACAATTGATTTAATTTAGTCCAAATTTGATGGAAATCAATCAATTCTGAGAGATTTATCTTGTACATATAGTATTTGTCATGACTTTGTGTTTATTTAGTATTATTATGTAGTATTATTTTATTTTGAAGTTCCGTCATTTTGGTCTGTGTTCCTTTTCCCTCTCTGTCTGTCCTGTCATTGTTTTCATCTTGTGTGATTGGTCATTATGTTCACCTGTGTTTCCCTCCCAGCTGTGTCTCATTGTCTCCTTAAATCAGTGTATATAGTCTGTCTTCACATTTCCTTCCTTGCCAGTTCATTGTTTCCACATGTCATCACTCACCCAAGCCATTCCCAGTGTTTTTCCACGCAAGTTATTTTCTAGCATTTTCGTGCATTTCTGTTTGCTCCCCTATTTTTCTTCGTGCCTTAATTTGACAAATAAGTACTTTAACTGCACCTGCTCTGCCCCCACTGTCCAGTCTCTGCACCTGGGTCCAAGCCCTGCCCCAATGAAAGTTCTTACTAGTATTTTAGTTTAGTGGTTCATATTTCACTCACTAGCGGGGAACTGTTTTTTACGTAAAACGTTTTTACGGACATAACTCAAAAAATATTTCATTGATCATTTTCTATTTGTATACTTACATGGACCTCAGTGCGAGGAAGCACCGGGTTTAGATTGGGAAAGTTTGGTTGTATATTCCGACACTACAGGGGAACTTAATCTCTAAAACATTTTAAACACCGGAACTTAATCTCTAAAACATTTCAAACACCCATTGACCTTAGAGGGAGCAAGAACTGGATTGATTTTGTGAGATAACAGTTTTATAATTCTGACACGAGGGAGCTTTTTGCAAATAACTCCGTTTTTCAGCCACAACCTCAAAATTGTTGGTCTATTTTTTTTCCGACTTTGTACATGTGAATTGACTCAGGAGATCTATCCTGTAAGTCATATTTAACACACAAGGGGACACTGTTCTTGACATAACTTCACATTCAATTTGAAGGGTTCAATATGGGAGGGTGTTTATACAATGCAGGGGATTGTGGACTTCTGTGGATAAACCTTTGCAGTCTTTATTTTACATGTTCCTGCCCTTCAAACGGACTCAAGTACTCTACTGGGAGAACTACATACAGTTGGCAAAAACGGAGGTAAATGGTTACAATGTATTCACTATTCTGCAGCAAAGGCGGAACTCCTAGCCTTTCGACCCTTGCTAAAATGAAAATGGAATGAGCTTGTAGTTACATGAATTCTTACAAGTCATTCAGTCCTTAAATCTGTTACAACGCCATGAATCCATTATCCTAAGAGTGGGGATACCTAATTGTTATTGCTTTGGTGTTTTGCATTCCCATCATGTCTGGTTTCTTTTCAGCTTATCTTTTAATAGTGCTTTTGATGTTAATCAGATCAGAAATTTTCATTTGCGGCGGCCCCAGGATGGACCTCCGATGATTGGTGTCCCTTCAGTTGTCACCAAGCGGCACTCGTGAAGCTTCAAAATGTGTCTTTAATGCAATCTAGCACAGAGTGATACGGCCATGCATTTAAATTAAACACATAGCAGAGCTCTGAGTGCAGCTTAAAGCTCATAGGCCACAGTTTACTGCACGTCAAGCAGCTTTACTGTAATAACAAAAATTAACCATGAAGATGATGAAATATATTTTAAAAAACTTGATTATAATGTTCTTTTTTTTATTTTATCAAATTATCATCTAATGATGTTATGCTCATAAAGGTGAAAAATGAATATGTCAAATTCTAACATCTGCTGTTTATAATTCTGCACAATAAATAATAATAAATTATTATGCTTGATCATCGTGAAGTTAATTGTTTGCTACTAAATATGCACCATTAAGTTAATAGCATTTTACTAATTAATGTTCAGGCCCCTCGTTTCTAACTCATCTTCCAATCCATTGAGTGCAGCTTTTTTTTTTTTTGTTAGCTGAAACACTCTGCGACGGATGCCCACTAATATGTGATCAATATTTTTTGAATGTAATCAATAGGTTTGATGTCTTAATAGGTCGTATCTATATATATTTATTTAAGAAGTCTTTATTTTTCTATGAAAATATCAGGTTTTATACCAGGTTTGTTAGACACATCATTTCCTGAAATACAGGTTAGTAAGGTGCCGACCTCTGACAAGATTTAATGTAGTTGATATCTATAGTTTGTTTTAACAATTTGAGTGATAGTTTAAGAGGAAAATGAAAAGCCAAGAAGATTGTTTTTTTAGAAGTATATATGTCCCGGGGTGACAAGATTTGCGTGCAGCTCCGCTTGTTCCCTGTATTGGTAGAGATGCTAAATGTAAGATGTTAGCTTGGGCCACTATTGCAATACACAGGTTCACTCCAGAATTATTTGTCATGATGTATATTTAATTTTGTTTGTGTTAAACTGTTCAAACGGCAGAGTCAATCTTGTCAACAGCTATCAGGCCTACTGTTAAACAAACATCCAAGGGAAGTTATAGTATACGATTGGCAATACATTTGTGATGCCAAAATAATCTGAATCTTTTTATTTAAGAACGTAGATTTGTATCTGGAAAAAGAGCGAGTGTTTTAGTTTAAAGTTTTTGTACATGTAATGTAAATATGGCAATGTGTCAAAGACTCACTGACTAACGTCCACCATCCACTCACACTTCTACGCTCACCAAGACATTGATGAGCTGTAATAAGAGCTTCTGCATCTTTGAGCAGCCATGTTCTCCAAGATAATGTGCTCCATCGTCAGTGAAGTCAATGTTGATTCTTTTGGAACACATAAAATAAGCAGTATAAAACAAGTTGCCAAACTGGCAACTAATCTACAAACTAATATTAATGTAATATACTACATTGGATTTCACCTAAAATAATATAGTTACTTGTCCAAGATCTGATCTTTGTACTCATTAACTTTTACAAATGTTTCTTGAGTGTGGAACCCAGCAATTTAATCTCTTTATTAATTCCAAAATGTCAATCTATAACCAAGAATATATTGAATCAGTTATTTGATTTCCAAACCGAGCTTTGGTCTAGGTCTGCTTTGATATGATGAAATCAGGCCCACACTGTCTTCGCATGCAGTCCCCGTATAATTTCAAAATTAATTGTCCAGCACCACAGAAAACAAATTATGTAACTTTGATGGCTAGCTTATTATTGAAAAACTATTAGCCAAAATTGTAATGTAGGTTTACTTATAGTGCTATTTAAAAATAACCCAAATAATAAACTCCAGGAGGAACTCCAGCTTCCTCTTAGTCATGGAAAAGAAGCAATACACCTGCTTCAATGTCTCGAGTTCCACTCCCAGGTCAGAACTAAGTATTCCTGATAGGCTTATGACTTTAAATCCTGAGAGCCACACTCTAAATTGCCTGTTGGCTAACACAATTTGACTCTAGCACAGGTTAAGGTTAGCTTCACAAAGAAAGCTAACAAACTCTTGCTCTAGTTACTTCCCACCATGAAGCCAGTCCTAAGACTCCAGGTGGCAGCAGGGGTGGCCCATGTCAGATTTTTTGCTCATATGTGACATCTCCATGGCAGTGTGAACAGCTCAAATCTAATCTAAACTTTCCCAGTTCTGATTTGGGCATCTACAATATGTGTTCATGATCAGACACTGGTCAGATTTTTTGTAATGCAGTCTGAACAGTCCGATCTGAATTCATGGGACTTTGACGTCATCTTCTGTATCAATATAAACACTATAAACATCACTGAAAATACTTTTGAGATAAACTGATGCTGGCAACGGTCCAGTCATGGATGACTTTGTGAAACGGTGTGAGGAGTCTAATCTTAAAGTTAAATTTATCTAAAACTAAAGATATGCACATTGATTTTAGAACCCGCACACACAGTCACATCCATTAAAGGCCAATATGTTGAGTGTGTCCACTCCTACAAATATGCGACAATTATCTACTTAAAGCTGACTTTTGAGGTGAATTATGCAGCTGTATGCATAAAGGGGCTCCAGCATTTGTCCTGCTTGTTGAAATGTCCACACTGACACATTGACAAAACCACGCACACTTTATTTTATTGTTCAAACTTGAATTGAATGGCTTCTATTTGCATTTGCATTTGTGCCGTCTTTGTTCTTGCTCTTTTGCGCATGCTGGTCAGTTTAGGGCCATGCACTGACGCATTTTCAGACTAATTTGAACGGCAACAAAAAAAAAAGCAAACAGGCCATTCATGGGACCATCTGTTCAAGCAAAAACCTCATCTCTTCACCGATCACATATCAACCATGACAAAGATAGGCAAAGAGACAGTTCATTAGTTTCTCTCAAGTTAGTTATTATTTGAGTCAAACCTTAAATTTTTATTAAAATGTTGTTTCCTTCAACTTCATACAAAAATTACATTCCAAGAATGTAAAAATATTATTGTCAGAAGGTCCATACATTTTTTTTTTTTGTAAAAAATACTAGCGTCCTGTGTTTCATGTTGCCTTCCTGCTTAAGGGGGAGTGGTTATACAGTCTCATGGTCACTGGTAGAAAAGACTTCCAGTAGGGTTCTGTGTTGGTCCTCGATGGTCTCCGTCTACCACCAGGGATGAGATGTATTGTCCGTTATACTTATTAGCATCCTCTGCAACCTCCACTTTGAAACCTCCACCAACAACTCCAGCTCCATCCCCAGGTCAGTTTTTTTGGTGAGCATCCAATTCAAGTGCTTGCAGTAAAGTCCTTTTTCCTTTCTCCCCATAAGAGAGACAAAGTAAGAGTTGATTTGACCCATGGAGGTCAAAACCCACCAATTAACCCCAAACTTCACCCTCATTCACTTCCTTCCTCTGCATGCTAAAGTAAGTTGAGCTGCTATTCATAAAAACCTTACCATTGAGGTCATGTCATAATGTCACAGACAGCCCATGCCTTGACTGTGATAGAATAGTAGTTCAAGTGGTATCCTTTAGGTTTTGTAGAACTCTATTTTTGAGTACAATATTGATCATGTTTTAACACAAAACAGTAATTTGGGAGGACAATCACAAAACAAAGTCATTATGTGAAGGTTATGTCATTATCCACTGCAGACAGTGAATTTAAAATCATATAACTATATAACTAACCAATTACAGGATTCTATTCATGGCCAATTGGATTATGACCCACCTTACAGAAATAAATTGATATTTTCAGTTGGTTTATAAGACATTTCAATCAGGAAAGACGATAATGGAGATACAATGAATGCTTATTCCAACGGAAGTTATGTCATAACTAGTCCAACAGAAAGTCCTTTGAGCTCAGACTCTTCAGGGAGATGGTGATTGAAGAGTATCTGACTTGAGCAGAAGAAGGTATACCACCCCTTTGAGTCTGGACATTGGTGGCGGAAGCTGATTGCTCTGCTGAGACTGATGAATGATGAAGCTGATGGATCTTTGAGAACTGAGTGGGGATCGAGAGATTGAGGGTCATGACAACATGATTTTCCTGACTTAACCCTCGATAGATCTTCACTTTGAGAAATATTTTCAGTGGCATTTGTCCAGTTGCTTGTAATTAAAACGTTAAATACTACCATGATCAGAGAGAATGAGAATTGACACAAAAAGATCAAATTGATGATTAGAAAAAAGTATCTAGTGGGAACAACTCAGCAGCTCTATAAGACACTAATAGAAGCAGTCGGACTATTATTTAATTAATATCCCCTGACTTTTCAGGTATTTATGAAATCCTGATTGCGACCGCGTCCACAGATCCTTCATGTTAACACGACAACTCAATAACCCTTGCATACGCCATAGAACTCAGTAACTTGAGTGATTTTAGTAAGGGTCAGTTATGAATTTCCAACACTAATGGGATTTTTATGTCCAAATGGAGATCTATTGAAAGTTCAGATAGAGACTATTTTCTCAAAGACTGGCACTGCAGTAATGCAGAAGCCTCTATTGTCCTCCTCTTTTGCACGTGCTCATTCTCAACTATGCTCCACCATTTGGAGCATCAATGGATATCAGCTGCGCCCAGGTAGCGTCATCCTTCCAAACACTGTCAGTCCTGCATGCTTAGCCCATCAGTAGCCGTCTTTAAATTTGTCTCTCTCCATTCATCTAGTTCTTGCTTTCTGCTGGTTTTACACCTTCCCATCTACACTGAGAGCTAGCAGATCCATCATCATCATCATTTATCAGTCTCAGCAGAGTCATCAGTCACCACCACCAGACTCCAAAGGTAGTCTGGTGGAGGTGATATTTTATGACATTGCTCAGGGCAGAGACCCTTAAAGCTCAATCTCCCCAAAAGAGTCTGAGCCCCAGAGACTTTCTAATAGATGAATTATCACACATCTTTGCTAGTAATACATCTTTCATCTTTTCTTCATTCTCTGTCTAATCCGATTGAAATGTCTTTGACTCAGCATTTCTTAATCGCTGTCCGATTAAGCCAAAATTGAATGATTATCGATCAACTCCATCTATCTTGTAAATACCATATTTTACTGGAACTTTTTTTTTGAATTTCACGGATCATTTCAAATTTTTAAGCCCATATAGACTTTAATGTGAGGAAGAGAGGTCGGTTGTATATTTCAGACACTATGGGAGAGCCTTCACTTTAATATATCCAAAAGTATTGGGGCTGTAATTTCTCAACCATTGGTCTGATTTGGTTAGAATTTGGAGCATATGAATCGACTCAAGGATTAAATATATTTTACCATAAAAAGTTCCCCGGGGGGCTTCACAGGGGCCACCCACTGCTCCTCGGGAATGGGTCAATTGCAGTGATACCTTTCACAACGATGTACAGTGTAAGATGGGATAAATGAAATAAAGATTATTTTAATAATCACCTCAGATTTAATTTGAACAATTCAACCATGGGGATTGCTTGTAAAATTGAGTTTTCGGGGAAAAACACTGCTGTCCGAAAAACAATGACAATGTACAATGTAGGCCTAGTTCAAACATAAAATAATGCTAAAGTAAAACATCTTGTAACCTACTATTATAGACTATTTTTAAGCTGTGTCATGTAATGGTAGCCCATTTCCAATGTACACTAGTGGATTGTTCAACTGTAACACTCCAGGGTATGTACAGTAAGTGCCATGAATAAAAGAATAAAACTTACATTACCATAAATATGAGCAATAGGAACATGCGTCTCTGAAAGCAAAGAATTCTTTAGATCGCTGTTTGCCTATAATGATATCTCTATTCATCCCGAGTTCAAGAGGTTCAAGTATCTAAGTCGGAGTCTGATGGGTTAGGGTTAGATAAGTTTATCTGAGTTCACATTATGTGGCGGTTTAATAAGTCATAGTGCTACCTTTTAGTATGGCTGAATCACTCTGTAGCTGTGGGTTCCTGTCGTTGATCTCCTTTACTGGATCGCCCTATAAAAGTCCTGACGGCCATTTTAAGAAGACAGGAAGTGATTCTCTCCTTTTCAGCTACAGAGAAAATTAGGTGCTCCGGGCCAGCCGTCCAGATGTACGTCTCTCTGCTCAACACGCAGCTCCAGTTGCAATGCAATAAGTTCACAGTCTGTAGGATATTTGACCATTATTCAATGGTAGAAAAAAATATCGATTCAAGTTGCAGGCGAAATAAAAAATAAAGGAACTGAAAACATTACCTATCTTTACCACCAACAATTCTGTGTGGAACTTTCTGCTTTTTTAGGGGACTGTTCATGCAAACCAAAATACATGATGTGAAGTCCCCAAACATCTCTAATGATTTTATCTTTTTTTCCTATGTCTTGCAAAGAATAACTAGACCTATGCTGTCACCCCTGACAGCAAGGGTAGATCCCTGAAATGCCCTATGATATATATCTATATCATATATATATATAGAGAGATATATAGAGATATATATAGATTATAGATATAGATTATAGATATATATAGAAATATCTGCCAAATATATATATATTATCTATCTATATATATATATATATATATATATATATATATATATATATATATATATATATATATATATATATATATATATATAAATATATATATATAATCTATATAGATATATATCTATATTTGTCAGATATTTCTATATATATCTATAAATATATATATATATATATATATATATATATATATATATATATATATATATATATATATAGATATCTATATATATATATTATACCTTCATTAATAACTCATTTTTGATTAGTGTTCACATATTTATCAACTTTAAATCATCAGTACAGGGTTGGAGAAGGAAACTCTTTTGAAGAAGGCCTCGTAACCATTACTTATTCTGAGAACAGCAATAAATTCTGTTGTAAAAGGTTTTTGTGTTTCGGGGGATATTTGATGTTGAGACAGATGATATTCTAAAATGCTTGGTCAAAGGTAAATACATCAAAGCAATGGAAAAAAGACCGTGTTCCCCTGTTCCCCCTCCCAAACTCCCTGTGGAGGCTTTCTTTGCAAAAATAGATGAATTCATGCCCATAGGGGTACAAAGAAAGTGTTGAAAAAACCTTTATATTAGTTGAAAAACTAAAATTAAAAAAAGTGTTTACTGAAATTTAGTTGTGTTGTTCATTTTGTCAGATATTACTAAACCCGAAAAGTCGTAGATACAGAAACATCAACTGGTCCACAGCTGCAGCAGATCCTTTTTCTTGATGCAATAATTTCTCAACCGTTGGTGTGTTTTAATCTAGATGTAGTCCACATGAATCAACTAGAATATATCTAACTTGTTTATATCAAATTTTCACTCTAATAGAAAATAATTTACTCACTAGGGGTAGCTCTTCTACGAAAAAGACTGTTTTTCTGACATAATTTCCTAATTTTTGGTACAATTTAGTCCGGATTTGGTGTATATCAGTATGAAGCCATTTTACAAAATACTCTTGTACAGGAAATAACTTGTACAACGTAGGGGATTTGGGACTTTTCGGGGAAATACTTTTACTACCGGGGGCAGCATCGTAGGGCTAGTTTTTATCTTCAGATGAAGTCATGTAGTTCTTTAACTAACCTCAGTTTACCAGCTGGAACCGGTGCAGAGCTACACTTCACAACTAGATGGACCTGGGTCGACTCTGAATGACAGTTTACAAGTTAAACATCTGAAGAATGCCACCACATAAGTCGTGCATCCAATGCTTTCCAGTTTCTGCTCACCAGCACTGGAGAAAATCATGGAGGGGACATAAAGTCTGGATGCTTCCTGATATATGCATGGTCCTTGTAAGTGGTGGTGGTGGTGGTGTGCTCACTGCTTGGAATAATTTTAAAATGAGCAAATTTTGTTCCAGCAGCCAAACGATGCATATCACTGTTGACAGCTCTTCTTGGTGTATCATTTATGTGATGCAAAGTTGGAGTTCGTATAGTATGAACACATGAACTCTACTCTCCAGGGATACATATCATTAGAATCCAACAGTGAGATTTTGCATATTTTAGAGGCCGAGGCATTTTTACACTGGAAAATTCTTCAATGAACATTAAATGTAAAACACACACTGGTGTTATAGGAGAGTGAGTTTCTCCTGCATGCACCTAAAATAAAGGTTATCAGATTTTATGCACTGACACTCATCAGCCACAACATTATCACCAATCAGTTGTTCTAATGTTGTGGTTCATTGTCTAATATTCTATGCAGCTGGAAACTAATGTTATTAGCAAACTTTTTGAGGAAATGTGCACACGTGTCCCAAATAATCCATTTTGCTGATTTATGTTCTGGTCTATCAGCAGACTGACAGCAGCTACCCACTCTCCTACTGCATGATCCATCCTGGAGCCGATGAGACACCAGTACAACTGGTTTAAGTGGATTATGGTTTTAAAG
This sequence comes from Lophius americanus, assembly GCA_037951165.1. NCBI lineage: Eukaryota > Metazoa > Chordata > Actinopteri > Lophiiformes > Lophiidae > Lophius > Lophius americanus. Next base: position 7,680,065 of record JBBDHG010000028.1, on the reverse strand, counting down.
TTCCCAGGTGGAGTGGACTCCAGCTCTACATTCATCATGTGGCTGTATGGTGACATGGATTGCTGTAAAATGGGATGTTGTGATTCGTCCAGCAATATGAATGCTATCTTGGACTGGAAAACAGTGGGGGGTTTTTTGCTCTGCTGCTGTAACCTTGTTGCTCTGCTGCTGTAACCTTGTTGCTCTGCTGCTGTAACCTTGCAATTTCCCCATTGTGGGACTAATAAAGGTTATCTTTATCTTTTTTATCTTTATCTTTTTAGGCTTCATAGTGTATTTCACATATGTCAGTGACTGGATCTAATGTTATGGCTGATCGTTGTGTGTGTATTAGCAGGTATAATCAAGCTTAACCCGATTTAGCCACTTATGTATTTCCTATTTGCTGCAACCTCTAAGGAGCAACGTGTGCTTGTAAACAACTGGACTCAGAAATTGAAAAAAAATAAAAAGAACGGCCTGAATTTACACTGTATATCCTAGTGGTTTCATTTTTTCACGGTTTCATTAGAAAATTAAAATCAAATAGGGGATATGGATGATATTTGGTTCCAATTTGGTATTGAAAAAACAACAACAATCGCAATAATCGTTATTCTTGTCTGAATCAAAAAACTAAATACTAAAACATACACAGACCTTAGAACTGATGTTGCCAAGACACAACATTCAGATTCCTTTTTGACAATGAAGACATTGAGATTAAGTTGAGGAATTGTGAATTATTGATGAACTTTTGGAGAACTCAGGACAGATTAGTGAACCAGGAACAGAAAGTGTTTATTTGAACAATGAGAGAAAGTAAATGCCTCTGCCGGTCAGGTTCGGCAGAGGATTTTGGTAAAGCATATAAACCCGCTGAGTATGGACAGTGGTTTGGTAGAGGATCTCCACAAGGGGAGGGCTGTAAATTATTGAGGGTCTGCCAGATAGTGGGGAAGGGTAGGGTGTGCACGAATGCAGCATGAAATAGCTGGAGACAAACTCAAAATGATGCTTGTGTGGAGGATGAAAAACACTGCAGTCTCATGCTGAATTCAGTTACATCACATTAAACCACCAGTTCTGAGTCCTGCCACATCTATGTCAAATGTGAACTGGGCCTAGGCGTCGTCCCCGACAACAAGGGTATATACCCAGAAAGTCCCCAGTGACCTGCTTATGCAAGCAATCCCCCTGATTTAACTCAAATTAAATCCGATGTTATATCCACAGTATTTATTAAAAAAAAAAAAGCTCCACGAAGCTAATGAATTATTACAGTAAACCATGATATATTTCCTCAAGTTCATTCATGTGTGCTGAATTTGAACGAAACGACCATGCTTGAGAAATTTTGACCTGAAAAGCTTTGGAGATCACAGCTCCCCCTAGTGTCAGAAATTTTAAACCCCCCTTTCCCAAAATCAATCCAGTCCATCTCTACACAAACGTCTAAATGGTTATAAAAGGATCAATGAAATAGTTTTTGAGTCAACGCGTTAACACGTTACCAATCGATGAGATAATGTTTTATTCTAATAGTTCATATTTTACTCACTAGGGGAATCTTATTTTTCTACGAAAAACAGTTTTCCGGAGATAAGTTCACATTTAAATTGTGGACTTTTAAATTGAAGAGTTCAATCAAGGGCATTGGTTGATTAAATGAAGGGGATTCTGGGCTTTTTAGGGACCTATCCTTACTGTCAGGGACAAAAGCACTAGTCTAGTTCACTATTCATTTTAAAAATTCTGAACTACTCACAAGACTATACATGGAAAAAAAAATGATCACCTTTTTGTGGCCACAGTTTCAGTGTCCCCCCATTGCCCAAATACAATGGACCTAAGTCCTCTTTTTCTTCCAATTCTAGAATAACTTCCAACAAGAGCATTTCCTTTAACTCTCACGGACACAACGTATGCAGTGATAACAGGACTCAAATAGGAGTCCTTCCTTTTGTGGTTATTGGCAAATACAAAGTATGCAGTTACATGATTTCCAGCTGCTATGTAGCTGTGTTCATCATGTCCTCAGATCACATTCTAAAGGTCAAATACAAATGTTTTCTAAATATATAATAATATTTGGCATACAAAGAAAAGTTATAGAGTTGGAGTCAGATAATGTAATTATCAATGTTCGACGTTGTGCAAATGTTACTGCAAATATCAAAGACGTTTTTATTGTTTCTTTAAAAGTGTTGCCGGAACACGGCCCATTGTTCTGATCGCAGAGTCACTTCACTTCCAGGACAAGAAGGAGATCCTGAAACTTGCTCGTGCTAAAAGAGATCCCAGATTCAGGGCAGGTCTTTATCTACCTCCATTTCAACTCCGGTCTGCATTGAGAGTAGGGATGAAAGTAGTTTAGGAATATACTATGGAAAATTAAAACTAATGTGACAATACTAGAAACCGAAGAAATTATATTAATAATCTTATTAAAAATCTTCTGTTGAAGGAACCTGGGATTTTTTTGTATACTTATTTCTTTTTTCTAAAAAGTTGCCCCTTGGACCACAATTAAGGTTAAGGGTACACACTAACCTTGGTTCAACAGTGATCTTATCAGTCTCTTCAAACAGAAAAATAAGGTTTGGGGTATAAAAAAAATGAATAAAACCTGCCTCATGTTCTGGCATGTCCTCTACCTGAACCTGTTCAACTGATCAATATCCGCATGTGAAATTCCATAAATTATGAGTTATGCTATAGTCACCTATTTGGATAAAGATGGTGACCCCCCTGGCATAAACATCTATAGGCCGATCCCGATTATCAACTGTTTAGCAAAATGATTTGAAAAGTTAAGCTTCTATCAACTTTCACAATAAATCCTAATCTCGTCTTGTCTCCACACCAATCTAGATTCAGACCAAACTTCTCTACCACCAATGCTCTGTTGAAATTCGCAAACAATGTTTTTCTCTACAATGGAGAATAACATGCCTACAGGTGCAATATTTTTAGATCTCATCAACGCTTTTGGCATGGTTGATTACTATCACTGTCTCCGCCTTGACAAACTTAATTTCAATCAGAGAAGACAAGATGTTGAAAATAAAAATTATTTATAACAGCAGATGTGTGATAACGAGTCTATTAGTCTGGTGCTCAGACTCGTCGGAGAGATTGTGATGTAATGGTCTCAGCCCTGAGAGGAAGCAGGAATTTCCCCCCTCTAGAGTCTGAATACTTGCGGTGGTGGCCACTGACTGCACTGAGGCTGATGAACAATGAGGCTGAAGGATCTGTGTGGACTAGGTGGAGATGGAGTGCTCGCAAACCAGACGCATCCAAGAACCACTACTACTAGATGGAGACAGTCATGAAGACAGCAGCTGATGGTGATGGGCTCAGCATTCAGGTGTGACAGTGATAGGATCGACAAGGCTACCTGAATGAACAGACATGTGTGACAGTTGGGGATAACAGAGTGATATGAGCAATAACTCTAGCCCTAGTGTACCAAAGGATGGTCTTGCTGAATGAACTTTTGCGAAATCGTCTTTCAAATCAGTCACTACTCGGGTTCAATTCATATCTTCATCGAAACAGCACAACTTTGAGTCAGTCCCGAAAACAAACAAGAACAAGAAAACATCCCATAGCATGATGTTTGGCAAAAGAGCTCAACTATTGCAACTAATTAATAACTGGTCTCATTTTGTCTCCACTCGTTACAGTGAAATTCAATAGAGTTCAAATACCTGGATCTTTAACAAATTGTTGGATTTTCATTTGTCATTAAAACCCCACAAAAAATCCCTTAAATATACTACAAGTTTCAACTTCAGAATATTATAGCGCTCCATCAATTTTTTCACATTACAGGTTAGGAAAATAATTACTCAATTAATTTGAACAATTTTAGATTAAGTTGAAAGTTTTTTATGAGAACAGCTCTGAAACAAGTCTCCATGTTCTCACCGTTGTCTATAATATTCTATGTAGCTTGGTTCTGAGGTGCCAATAGAGAACTTGACACTGCAATATGAATGAATGTCTTAATTGGCCATCACTAAAATCCCGCAGATACAGCCATTGGATGCAGTTTGTTTAAAAAAATGGTTCAACAATTATCCACCCTACTTAAAACAACTACTTATTCTATTTAGCTCATCATGTAGCTTAAATAACTCCTAAATGGAAAAATTCAGGTTTAGGTGTCTGTAATTATATTTATTAATATCTGTTTCGGTGGGTGAATGTATATGCTTGTCATTCTAGTAGGAGCCAGTGGAAAGGGTGTAGCTAGGCCTGAGTGAGCTTTACTTTGTGATCAAGGAATTCATTGGTTTGTTTTATTTTTTTTGTTCTGTTTTTTATAATTGTAAAAGAAAAACAATTATCACAGTTTCAAGGTATTTTCAAGACCACTGTGAAACTGAGATGCTTAAATTACAAGGGGCTTATTCTCGTAAAACAACTTTCATAACATAGCGGATTTTTCCAACATGAGCGTAGCATTTCATCATCCTCCCCCTGTGTTGCATTCAACAGTGGAAATGAGCTGTCAAGGCTTTGCTGCCATATAAGATAAGCACCCAACCCCCATATCCCAGAGATCCCACTTAAAATCCTCTGGAAGGCTCAGGTTGCAGGAAAGAGCTTCTCCATCTCCTCCCCATGTGCTGCCGCTAAGGATGGAGAAGTGCTGGTGCGATTTTCCCACCCTTCCCCGGTAGAATTGGATTAACATAATGGGCTTTTTAACACTACTCTCACCTACCACAAGACCCCGTGGAGGCTCTCTGTCCAGGGCCATTAGTTGCTAACTGGAAGTGAGCCAGAGCTCACCCTTCAATCGAAAGCAGGGACAACAGAGGGGGTGAGGCACAAAGAAGCAGGTCATCAAATTTTCATGCTGAAAGAGTTGACCAATTTGAAAAAACAAAGCAAAAGTATTATGAATGAAACGGTTAAAGTAACAGAGAGAAAGACACTTTTACATACAAAATATATGACAGCAATGTTTTTTTTATCACCCTTTGAGCCTCACAGGGCTTGAACCAGCAGCCTTTTAATGACAAAGACTTTAAGAGCTTCGCTGACAATAGATAATGCACCCTAAATGGGATTTTGGCTGTAAAAGACAACCTACCTCTAATAATGGAACTATTTGCACATGCATTCTTTGGCTGTGACAAAAACCTTAAATATCTTTTTTGGATAAAAAAAACATTTTATCAAAATCTTAAATTCTGCTGTACAAAAGAAATAGCAATACTAGGAGAACAGGCTATAAAACAATTGATTTCAGGGGGAGTGGTTGGTGGGTTGCTGCCTCAAGTAAACAAGTATTTCACGAGGATAATTGACTGAGATGGAAGGGTGGTGTGGTATCAGCAGATATTATGGTGTTGCATCGGCTTGCTGTGCTGAATCGTAAGGTAGAACGCAACTTTACAGTCCATCTAGGTTTGAACGCTCATCTACGTTTCAAGAGCTCTAGGTAGATACCCAACGAATGAGGTCAAGGATACAAGTGGCTGAAATGAGCTTCCTTCGTTGGCTGGCTACAATCAGACTTAGATAAGCCATCCAGAGAGACCTCAGAAAGGAGCAGTTGTTTGATCACTTACAGTTACTCACAGTTAAAGTGGCTCAGGCATCTGTTTAGGGTGTCTACAAACGCCTACCTTTGGAGGTTTTTCAGGCACGACCTACTGGGAGGAGACCCGGTGACCCAGTATATTATATTTCATATGTATATTTTGTGTTAACTAAGATTTACTGTATATCTGTAAAAAGTTGTTTGAGATTCTGACAAAGTTTAATCTGTACTATACTTTCTCTCAGTATATGCTTTCAAATTGAAACCTTAAAGGGACATTACAGAATGACTGGAATATTTTCTGCGTAGAAAAGGTTACTTCGACAGACGACAAAATACTTTTTGCCACTTTGAAGACTTCCTGTTCTAGTTGGAGCATTGGAGCATAATGCAGCTGAGGACGATTCATGGACGCCTGGTGGTCCAGAAATATGGAACGCGACAGCGGGCAAAACCGCCAAAAGTTTTCACCTTGTGAATCACTTGCTGTAAGTGAATGTATTCATTGAGGACAGAAAGAAAAGAAAAGGAGGCTTCCTGTTTGATGGCACTATGCTGCTCATATGTATCATTAAATTCCCTCTGACACCTATCTCACCTTAACCCTCCTATAGCCCCCTGTCCTTTTACGTATTTCTTCACTTCAACATTTCCAGGAGGCTGGTCTCTGCTCCTGACACCAGCTCTACAGAATTTCTCGTTGTTCGCCTGTCATGAGCGGACAGTGAGGAAGGTAACATTTTTAGATATGCCATTCCCAACAGATAATGAGAGCATGGTGCTCATTACCTCTGCTGGAAGATGGTGAACTGTCACATACGGATAAATGAAATTTAGGGCAGCCTCCCACTGTCACACAAATGAAAATAATTACACTCCAGAGGCCCTTCACCTTATTTTCATTACTCACTGAGTAAGACACCAGCATGAGGTGAATAAAGCAGGGATTACAGCATGATGCAGATGGGTTTGGAGACGTACTTTTGCTATTTAGGTAGCATGTTTAAAATAATTTGAATTTATCTAAGGTGCTGAAGAGGACTGAAAGATGGAAATGTGGGGGGGTGTGAATCAGGATAGACAGTGTGAACTTTGTATTCAACTCAAGTGTGAATACACAGATAAAATTTCACCTTTCAAAGTCACCAATGCGATAAGACAGCTCAGGAATTTTGTCACTATCATCTTAACTTTTCATCACATGTACTGAAAGAACTTTAATGTCTCAGCAGGAGGAATAAAAATGTGTTGAGAAAAGAGTTGGGTATTTGCATAACTTAGGTCTTACCTGTCCATAGACACCAAACATATATTTATGTCCATGTCAACAACATGTACCTGTTACTATGTGTACGTAATCTGTCATTAAATACAAAAATTAACAGTATTTTATTATCGTTTCCTGAATTTTGTTGGGATTTCAGCTGCAAAATGCAGCATATTTCCTGGGGTTGCCGTATGCATATACTAAAACCTCTGGCTATGACAATTATGATTTATTAATTTTATTCAAATGTAGCATTATGCAGAGTAAAACTATTATAAAGACTAGGTAGAAAGTCAATTAAGTGTGGATCTCACTCAGCCATTATAAAAAGTAATCCTTACATTGGCATTTCTACTGCCAGGTAAAAATTGACCCAGTTTGGCTTCTTTTTTTTTTTTATAAAGCACACACTCGCTTTCATTTCTGTGTTGCAACATACATTGTGACTCATTACCGCAGGTTTTACATGTCTTTTCTTTTTAAATTTATGGTCAATTTGCATTATATAATATTTTTAGTTGGGGGGGGGGGGGGGGGGGGGGGGGGGGGAGATTTTGACTAGATTTAACCCAAATTAACACAGATGCATTCCTCTTTAAGAAAATAAATGGTGACATACAAAAAATCCCAGATCAATCATATTATGGAAGACATTTCTGAGTAATTTTAGGGTAGAAATAAGTGTTACATTTCTATCATTATATGATGTGCCTTTTCAGACATATGCAGTATTGAATGTATTTTATATTGAGATTCACGGTTATTGGATTTCCTATTTATGAGCCAGCTTGAGCTTAGTTAGCTTGAGTTTTTAATTTACAATTTTTTTTAATAAACATCTATCAAAACTAACTTTATTGATTTAGGTTTTACAACATGCCAATACGAATAAATTGTCCTAACTGTAAAGGATGCAGTTATGCTGGGGACAGGTGACAACGTTCAACAATTAGGGAGGAGACACTGGGAAACAGAACAAACTATCGCCCTCATCACAAAGATGATGGTTAAACACATGCTTCCCAGCAGCTTTGCTGAAGATGAGGTCGTTTTAATGTTTTGAGGGTACAGTTAGACTGGAGAAACTGAAGAAAGAACAAACAGACCTTAATGGTGAATATATGACCTAATCAGCCATAACTAAGTAGGAACTGCGAACTAAACAAGACCTGCAGATTTGGTGTGACCCCGGCCGTCTAGCGACAACAAATTGGCCCTTACATAGTTCCTTATAATTGCCATTTGATTCTGCTTCCAACAAATTACGTTCTCTTCCTGCTTAATATATATGACCTCATGTCAGTTGCCACTGTAAAAAGATAGTCGATATTAATTCACTGTGATTCTCGATGAGTGGTTATAATGCTATGGCTAATGGACTCCATATATAGTAAGACTACACTGATGTGTAAGAGGAAATTATTTTTCCCTAAAGTGGCAGAGTAATAGGTTTTGCCCCAACGACTCACTGATTAAAGATGAAATAGTCTGTAAAATAGAAATCCGCTCCAGGCTTCCTCGCTCAGTCTGTGGGGAAATACTTATAGGTACATGATATTTTAAGATTATATTCAATTCAATATACTTTATTTATCCCAATCCATTTTCTAAACTGGTTATCCTCGTCAATGTCAATGTAGTGCTTGGCTCCTGCGCAGCAGGGACATGTGCAGAGTCAATTTGCTGTGGTATAATGGACCGCATGAACTGTCAATAAACCTAATGCAACGATATCATTCAACCCATAACGATATCATCTCAACTCTTTGCATCAAGGGTGTTCATTGAATTCTCAAAAAACAGAATGAATCTATAAAATAAGAAAATCAAGAGCACCACCAGCATTAAATAAAATAAAAAGTGTCCGTCACACGCCCCCATCCTCTTCCTTGCACTCCACCAACACTCCCTCTCTTTCACACTCCCTCTCTTTCACACTCCCTCTCTTTCACACACCCTCTCTTTCACACTCCCTCTCTCAATTGCCCCTTTCTTTCTTTCTCTCTCAGCCCAACTGGTCATGGCCTTATTCGGGATCTGCTCGAGGTTTCTGCCTGTTAAAAAGTGCCGTTTTTTTCTCGTAGCTGTCAACAAGAGGTTGCTCATTGAGGAATCATGCGTGCCTTGAGATGACATTAGTTGTAAATAGGCACTATAGAAATTAAATCGATTTGATTTTAATGACTGTATACAAAATTTATATGATTATTTTCTATTTATACATCATACTCTACTTGTGCAAAATTTTCCCATAGAAACACTGATAACGCATGTGGTAGGCAGGGCCGGAGAAGGAAGGTAGGAATTGGGTAGGAGGCAGAAATCAGGAACTTGCGTAACTTAACTAATCACGTGTTGTCAGCTACACCGTGATGAAGCTCTCCTTTGAAGCGCCACGAAGGACGGGCTAAATAGGCTCTCTACTCAGCCGGAGTCAATCCCCTCAAGATCGTACCATTAGGGTAGGTAAACTCACCAGCTCTCCTTACCCTGACAAATGACATACTTCTTAACTTCCACAATAAACTGTGTGGACACTTCACCATAACTTACATTGTCAAAATACAATAATGAATATATATAAAGTCACAGATCTCACATCTCAAACCTCAATATTTTCCTCTGTGCCGAGCATATTGAACTTGATCATTAAATATCATGCGCCTTTCTGAAGTCTTCTCTGTGGGTATTCTTTTTTATAACACCATTAGAACAATGTGGCAAAGGTCAAAGCACATTAGGATCCACGGTTTTCATTATGCTGTTTCTGCTGTCTGCTGTTGAAAATGTTTCTTCATAAAAATGCACCTTTCAGGTGTCTCTTGAATGCAAAAACAATTCTAATCCTCTGGGAGTGAAACCTTTGTCTCTGGCTTTGCTTTCCAGCTGCCAGACACTGAAGGAATCATTTATTCTTAGTGGGAAATGGCTCATAGTGGAATGTCAAAGCATCATGATTTATTGAGCAAAGAATCTATTGATTATTGATTACAGATCCTTTCAAACCGATGTGTTTTTAATGTCCCATGAAGATGGTTTTGGGTCAGTCTAGTTCTTGAGATATTCACTTTGATGTTGGGCATTAACAAAAGATGCAACTGGAATAACTTCAGCAAAAATTCAGATAGGACGACAAGTTCTTTCCACACTTTATGAATAAGTGTGGAAAGCAATAGTTTACTTATCGTACCATCCTGTCATTCGCAAATTTTGGGAAGGTTTTATGTCTTATTTTTCTGCTGTCATTGTCTGGAACTGTCAAATTGTGTTCTATTTTTTATCACTTAGACATGGAATTGACAGTTAGTCATCAGTTTACATTCTGAATCAATTTTTCTTAATTTGCAAAGAGCCAACCAGTCCATCGAGGATGCAATCTGTTCTCCCCCCGGCCCTCACACACCTCGACAATAAGGACCCATATGTTAGAATGCTGTTCATAAATTTCAGCTCAGCATTCAACAGTATCATCAACAAACAGGACCAGCTGGGCTTAACACCTCTCTGTGAATTGGGTTGCTGGACTTTATCGGCGAGAGGCCACAGGCATTATGGGTCAGCAACGACACCTTAAGAACCATCATTGTCAACACAGGGATCCACCATAGATGCGTGCTAAGCCCCCTCGTCTTCAACTTGCTGACTCTTGACTGCACGATTACATACAGCACCAATCGCATTGGTGAAATTTGTGGGCGACACAACTGTGGTGGGTCTCTACAACTACAGGAAGGAGGTCAGCCAGCTCGCCTCTTGTTGCAAAGATAACAATCTCCGCATTAACATAACTGAAACCAAGGAGATTGTTATCGACTTCAAGAGAGGACACACCCAACCCAATGACCATCAACGTTGTTGTTGGGGAGAAGCTGAGGAGCACCAAATTCTTGGAGGTACACATCAGTGAGGACCTCTCCTGGACGACCAACACCACATCTATGCAGCCTATATACTTCCTCCGCAAGCTGAAAAGCGAGCCCCCCCCATCCATCATGTACTCCTTCTACCTTCCTGTCCAGCTGCATCACCATGTGGTGGGGGAGCTGCAATGACTTTAACCGCAAGACCTTGCAGCGCGTAGTGAACACAGCTGGAATCACTCCCCTCCCTCCTGGATAGCAAAGACGTTTTAAATGAAAGCAAAATTTTATTTCTTTAAACATCAATTAGTTATTTTTCCCAGTAGCTTTTCCTTGAGCCGTTGCCCGCTCGTCACTTCCCTGTCAGTGTTTTCTCTCTCTCTCTCTCGTTCCAGCCCACCACTGCAGGTCAAAAAGAGTCTCCTTTGTTCAGCACCATCAGCTTTGCAAAAGGTGAGCCAGCTCCCCACACCTTTTTTCTCTCCCGCATCACCCTGCTTAACTCAACCCTACAAACATTCTGTTTTGGTCTTTTGTCAGTGTTGTATTCATACCTTTAGTTTATTAAGAAGCTGGCTGAGGCCAATCTCTTTAGGGGTACACATGTTTGGGTTGAATTAAGGTTCCCTTGGCAGTGTTCAAATTGATCACATGTACTGCACTAGCAGAGGAATATTGCTAGACTTTGTTTTAAAAGAAACAGAAACAGTGTGAGCACACCCTTAGTCACAGAGAGAAGGGGAACCGGGTAAGACATGTGGCTCAGCACATCAGAGCCCCCTGCAGTCTATGTAGTGAATTGTCCTTGAGGAAGATAATGGACTTCAATTTACTCTTAATAGCTGTTCTCTTGTGAGTGTGGGTGCACCTGAATGGTTACTGCTCCTGATGAGCAGGTGCCTTCCATGGTCGCCTGTGCAATAGCTGAAGGAGTGTGTGTGTGAAGGGAACGCTGGCTCGTGTTGTAAAGCGAGTGGGAAAGGCGCTTTATAAGTAGAGTCCATTTGCTATCCGTGGAAGGTCACTCTCTACATTTCCCACTCAATTGTAGAACTTTAATTTTATAGTGCTCTCTGAATGTGTGTGGTCAGGCCGATATATGTACATAGCTGGATAATGTAAATTTAAAGATGATTTCTAGACTGTGTGGCAGCTCTGTCACAAATGTGTGCTGGAAATGGGTGTCTATCTTTGTTCCAATAAATCTGTGCCAAATAAATAAAAAAAATTCTCCACCATTTTACCAGGAAGCTCTTTTAAAATTCACTCCCCAGGCTCTGTGTCACTTTCACTTACGCTTTTTTTTGCGCAGGCTCTGTGTCACTTTCACTTACACATTTTTTTGCACAAATCATCAGACTAATTTCAATGGCAATTCAAACTTGATAATGTCCAGAATGTTTGGGATATAACTTTGTGTCAACGCAAAAACTCAAGAAATATTTCACGGATCATTCTCAAACTTCATACCCACATAGACCTTAGTGAAAGGAAGAACTGGATTGAGATTGGGATTGCTAAACTGTATATTTCCAACACATTAGGCGTAGCTTTATCCCTAAAAGTTTCAAACGATAATTTCTACACTTTTGGTCCGATTTTGTCCAAATTTGGTGAATCTGAATCAAGTCAAGGAGATATATCTGGTATTTTTATCCAATTTTTTTTGTTCCGTTATGATTATACAATATCTTGCACAAAGCATGAGAAACAGTATTTTGATTGTGTTGATGGACACCGTGTATTTTGAAGAGTTTCACAAATTCATTCTGGCCAATAGTCATCTAAGAGTAAACATTAGTATCTGTACTTATTGAAGGAAAAAAGTAATTTACACATTTTGGTCTTCTGGATTAAGTAGAATATTTTTCGACAGAATGAAGACCACTGTAATTGACTGCTCTGCTTCAGGTTAGGGCCTGGATGAGATTATCTAGATCATTAATGAGATCTTCTCACGCCACTAAAGTACAAAAATAGCAGAATGAAAGGGTATAATATGTGAGTTGGGTATTAAGCCTTCATTATACATCAATAGTTGATGTTTGTGCTGTCATGTTGGTCTTTCAAAGGACTTGTAAATTGCTTGTTACATCCTGTTAATAATTGCCTGAGCATCAGCTGACATGGTTATTAATCACTCTTTGGTAACAGGTATTGGTTGAGCTGAGGCAAAGATCTAATTAAAAAAAAAACTGCTGCACTTTTGAAGTGTTGATGCAAGTGAAAAATAATCAAAGCAACACTGGTTGATGACAGTGAAATAAAAGAGTCTCGTGTTTTGATGCACCATCACATGCATGTGTGTCGCCCCTCAGGCTCAGAATAAAGGTGAGGCATATATGAATGGACACAGTGAGAGAGAAAGTGTGAATTAGAAAAAAAAAATTAAGCAGCTTTGGAATAACAAGTTATGAGTATAAGGCTTTCATTAAATGACTGAGAGGAATTAATGGACTTAATCAAATGTAATTTATAATGAATTAAGCACGTATAATTTTCTTGTCTAGAGGTGCAGTGAAGGGATGACAATCTACCAGTCTGACCTCATTTTGATCCTGACAGAAGTATCACAACTAGCAGATGAATTGGCATTACGGCTTGTGGAGTACTAATGTCTTTAATAAACCCCTGAGTTTCCTATACCGCCACCAAGAGGTTAATTTCTTCTTTTTTCTAAACATCTTGACAGCTTCAGGATGATGAGTTTGGTACACAAATTCATGCCCTCCCTCCTGGGAAAGATTTCTAGTAACTGGTTCTTAGATGCTGCATTCATATGCTGAAAGATTGGCGAGGTTGAGCATTTCAGAGAGAGGATGTAGAAAAAATTAATCATTTATTCCAACAGTGGATATGTGATACGTCCAATTAGAAAGTCGTTGGTGGTCAGACCCTTCGGGGAGGTTGTGATTGAAGAGTATCTACTCTAAGCGACAGCAGGTATATTTCACCATGATCAATGGGTTTCTAAAGCAACCATAGTTTTCCTGTAAATCTTAATGAATTACACCATTTAATACATATAATGAAATCAAAACTTCAGAATAGACATAAAAATAACAAAGTAATAACACTAAGCTAATAATGATTGTGAGATTTTTGAATGTCCGTATCTTTAAAAAAACAATATCTACATCAATCTCCTAGATCAGTGAGACATATAATGGCCCATGTAATTCCTTTCAGAACCCTTTTATCTGACACTAATGTATCTTTTAGAATGATGATTCATGCCAAAGAGAGTGGCAGACACACTCTGACTTGATAATTTATCCTCCAGAGACTTCATAAAATCCCACCAAGGTTAGGTCTGTGTGTTCTTTCCTCTTTTCTTATAATCTAATGTGAGGGAAAAACCAAGCTGTTTTTTGAACACACCATCTAATAAAGGATGGAAATAACCGTCCATCTGCTGGTCTTTTGTGATACGAGATGAGTCATTATTTTGAGTTAGTAAATCACTGTATCTAAGTGTCTGAGAAACTATCAGTTTTACGATCAAGATCTATCTAAATGAAGTGCACTCAGAGTATTCAGACTCCTTCACTTTTGTTACATTTTCCGTGTAAACCCTTGTGCTAAAATCATTCCAATGCATCCTTTCCCTCATCAGTCTACTCTTCATAGCCCATAATAACAATGCAGAAAAAGGAAATTTATAAACCTATTAAAACAGAAATAGTGCAATATCAAGTCGTATTGAGATGTTTCTACACCTTCATTGGAGTATATTTGTAGTTTGTATAAGGTCAGACATGTACTATGTATATCACAGCAAAAACCAAGCCAGGAGGTTGAAAGAGCTGCTTACCGAGCTCAGAGTTAATATTGTGTCAAGGTGTGTTGAACCCAGTGGTCACTCTGGCTGGGCTCCAGAGACGCTGAGCGGAGATGGCAGAAACTTGTATAAGATCAGTCATGGCTGTAACGCTCCAGACGGATGCCTATCCTTATTAAAATTCCCAGGAAAGTCTCCATAGGACTCTCCCCTTGTGAGAAACAAGATGTAATATCAAAGTATCATATCTGAATGAAACCATAGACTGTTCTCCACCGGCCCAGTACCATCCCAATGGTGAAGCAGGGTGGCACAACACCCTCTGTGGCTTGTCAGCAGCAGGGACTGGGTAAATGTTCAAAAAGAGCTGAATGGACCATAATGCAGAGATATCCTCAATGAATACATGGTCCAGAGCTCTCAGGACTTCAGACTGGGCCGGTGTCAATGGTTCATGATTGGCCCTACTGCGTTGGTCCAGACTGATTCCCTTTGGTTTTATGAATAGTAGTAGGTGTAGTAATAGCAGCACTAGTAGTGATTGTAATTATAAGAGTAAGGGTATGTACAATGTTCCTTTTGGAAAATAAATGAAGTTACTTTTGTTGTGATTTGGCACAAAACAAATAAAATTGTTTTGGTGCGGTGGTTAGCGCTGCTGTCTCACAGCAAGAAGGTAACGGTACGAATCCACCTCTACCGGCCTTTCTGTGCAGAGTTTACTTGTTCTCTTTGTGTCTATGTGGGTTCTCTCCGTGAACTCCGGCTCTTTCCACAGTCAAAAAACATGCAATATAGGTGAATCAGTGACACTAAAATTTCCCGTAGGAGTTAGAGTAAGTGTGTGGTTGCATGTCTCTATGTGTTGGCCCTGCGATGAACTGGCGACAAGTCCTGGGTGTTGGATAGGCTCCAGCCCCCCGCAACCCTCGAACAGGATAAGCGATTGATGATGAATGAATGACTAGGGTGGTGTGTACGACTAAGAGATATATAAGTATAACAGCAAGGTCCTCAGCATCATGCTTTGTCATCAGTTTCGAGTAAAGATGTAAAAAAAAAATAAAGAGATGGTGAAATAGAAGTAAATTAATAAATCTCCTTTAGCAGGGTCATTTACTCACCTTCAAAGGATCTGGCCAGCTAATTTGGATTTCAGCCAAGGACAGCACAGCATAAGAAAATGTGCTTCAGATGTACAAGCGATCTATGGTGAAGTTATTTTCCAATCTGTCTTGTTGTGTACATTTACATGTCAGTACATAATCTAAGTGTTCAATCATAGGGTATGACCAGATTAGGCAGGTCTACATTTGACAAGAAGGTCGATAGCCAATATGGTGCTTGGGTGGATTTTGGCATTACAGGACAATCTAATCTATCTTTTTTAGGGAAAAAGCATTTTCAGGGTGTTGAATATATAAAAGCAAGGAAGTATCCTTCAGAACTGTCATGCCGTTAAACTACACAGTTTAACGGCACGACATGTCATCTTATCTTTATGGAGCTTTATTAAATTTTTCAGTGGAAGTTCAAAGTCAAAGTTTCCTAAGCCTCTCTTTTGCCATGGTTTGTCCTATCAAAAGAAATTCTCTCACAGTTATGATAAATAGTACCGTTTTAGTTGGCATTGTACCAACCTTTGTTATCTTACACGAATCACTTCCACTTAGTTGGCCGTCCTTAGTTGGCCGTGTCAGACTCTTGTCTCAGATGTGGACAACATCTGAGAAACTTTAAGAAATTAAAGAAAATTGGAACAAAATATAAGATACGCACTGAAATCTTTTATTTTTTAAGCGATGCGTTTTTTATTAACTGTAAGCTGTATATTCTATTTAAATCCTTTATTTACAACAATATAATTAAAGAAAACACAATAACTTATTATTATTTATGACAAACATTGCATCACTCAAAAGTTTGTAACTATGCTCTTGAATGTTCGTAGATTCTGTTATTACCTAAGAACAAATCCTAAATAAGAAAACATCGTTGAATGCCAGAATCTTTGTAAAAGCTGCATAGATTGGGTTTCAGAACACATTTTTTTTTAAGAACCATACGTGAATGAGACCCATTGTTTCCTTAGGGTCTATCTTTATATTATGTTTCTTCTTCTTATTTGGGTAGTGGGTGGGGTTTACAGCAGGTCGTACAGGTATTCCAAATGTTCCTCTCTGCAACAATGCTCTCCAGCTCATACCACTGAATCCCAAGGCAATCCATGTTCAGATAAATATCTAATCTCTCCAGGACATTTTTGGTCTACCCTGGGGTCTCTTACCAGTAGAGCATGCCTGGAAATCCTCCAAAGAGAGGTTCCCTGGAGGCATTCTAATCAGATGCTCAGACCAGGTAATGACCCAAGGGCCTCAAATCCTTGGAGTTGACTGAAATATCATCAATCTATTTCTCCTTTTTATTGAAATTGGCCTATAAATGTCTTTATGAGAATGCCCAAACATCTCTTTAGGTATGACCCCTCTCTGCTGGCCATGGAGCAAAGAAAGAGTCGGCCACGGGTAAAGGGAAAGAGGATAGGACATTTTGGGCTTCAGAATAGCCTTCCTTGAATCACCAAGGATTGAAAAAAAGCAGCGGATACAAATTAAAACAAAAATCAACCAGCTTGTGCTAGCTCCAGGATAAGCTGAATGAAATAGCAAAGAGAAGCAGCACTAGTGAGTATTTTCTATACACATATAAAGTTATGAAGCACTATAACTTTAACATATCAGTGTGGTCATTACTTCTTTCTTCTTGCTCCCTTCAATAGGCCAATGCATGGATGCATAGTTTGTCACTTTAAGGCTTTAAAAGGGGAGTTTAGAAGTTTTCAATTAAAATGACTTACCGTGGCTGAGAGCAGACACAATAAGTCAAACAAAAGATATATCTGAGAGTACAGAGACACAGCAACAAGGCTTCACTTTAAACCACAGTGATTCAGTTTGAAATTTTCAAAGGTACAGAGTTCTGAACAGAAAGGCTTTTAAAGAAAATCCTCTTCTTTGGTTCTCTTGTACATACATGACCTACTTCTGAGTGGTAGAAGGGGGTTGTAAGGATGAGGATGGCAAAAATATTACCAAACACCTCCAAAAGAAGAGTTGGAGGCTGGTGCTGGATTCTAAACTGAACAAAACAAAACAAAAAAAGTCACAAGCAGAGTGCAGAGTTCATATTTAGTTATCATGGGTCCTCCTGAGTTAGATCTTAAATATCAGTTCAATCACCTTTGGTTTGAACTAGTACATTTGTATTCATAATATATTTATATAAATGCAATATACGATCAAAACCGTGGGTACTACTTTTTCGGGAAGACTCACATCTAAATTTGATTCATTGCCTGAAGGGATGGGCTCCCATAAAGCCTCAGGAGCAATCATGGCTCCCTGCTGGCATCCTAGTCCATCCTAATCATGCTGGACACAATAATGATCTTATCTTTTTAAAGGTAGATCGCAATCTTCCTCACCAAACAGGGAAAACTAATCACACTAACATTATTAGTATGCCCATCATAGCCTATCAAGATTTCTCTTCAGCTGAACCGTCTAAAAATAAATTTCATTTAGAAGTTTTTTTTTCCTGACAGTTTTAATTTTGGTATGAGCGCTATTAAGAAATACATTTATAAACAACATTTAACCATGACATAAAGACCAGATGACAGACATCATTTAGCTCTAACTATGACTAAATCAACATCTCACAATTCCAAAGATGAAAAAATATGTCTATATCCCTGAAAGCTCCCAATCTCCTGGATTGTACATCCAACCCTCCTGATTGAACCATCGAATTAAAAGTTAAGTTATGACCACAGTATTTTTCGTTGAAAAAAAAGTTCCGCAAGTAAAATTAGTAAAACATTAAATTTTAAAGTAAAAGACAGTGTATTTAAGATTAATATGCTCAAAAATTTGATTAAATCAGGCCAAGAGTTGAGGAATTGTGGTTCGAGAACATTTGGCGACCATCCCGAGTGTCAGAAATATACAATGGAACTATCCCAAAGTCATTCAAGTTCTTCCGTACATAGAACTACATATTAAATATAAAATGCATAAAATTTGAAAATGATCTAAGTGGTGAGAGATTTGATAAAAATGCTCCCCCCATTGAGTCAAATATTAACCGTATTGCCATATAAAGAGTGGGGAGGGAGACTGAGCGATCAGGACAGGGAGCATACAGCACGGATGGTCATGGTGAGGATTCACAGGAGACACTAAAACTATCAAAGGAAATCTCTATGGATGAATGGTGAATTGCGAATGACTATGAATATTATGCTCAATGGGTAACATAGGCTGTAGACCTTATTTTTGTATGTACTATGATTGTAAGCATATAATACTGTGAGTTATTTGAAATTTGTTAATTTGTTTGTAGTGATCAAATGGGAGAGGATTGTTCAATAAATCAACCAATAAAAATGGCTTTACTTCTGAATAATCTGTTCCCTTCATGCAATCATGGCTACGTCCATGCAGGTGGTCGACCTGATATGAAAAATTGATCTCCCATCTAGACACCGAGGCAAAAGACTGCAGGAACCATCTACATGCTGGATCGCTCAGAGTAGCTGGTGCACAAAGTGTCATAGTTATATCTGGTGACTGATCAGAGCTCTAGGGCCTGAAATGATCTCAACATATTGTTACTTTAGGAGACATCATCAGACCAGACACTCTCTGCAGGGCTGCAATCTGACTCATTCAGCCTCTTTTTTATCAGATATTGTTCAAAGAAATCTTAAATCTGTTGTGAAATAAGAGCAATGTCCCTAAAAATATGTATATATATATATCTGCATTGACAATGGTATTGTTATAAAATAATATCATGTCTTAGAAAAAACTAACAATACTTTAACACTCTTGATGGACTCAAAACCAAAAAAAAAATCTTTGGTTTATGTCAGTCAAAGAAAACAAATAAGACTTTTAGTCAACTAAAATGTAACTAAAACGAACAAAGAAAAATAAAAATTATTTATTTGCAAATTTAATTTAATTTATTAATTTAATATCTTAGACACTCTAAATGTATGAATCCATGAAAAATGGTCTACTCAAGTATATTTTTAAATAGTGAAAAGAAAGATCAGACAAATTGATTTCAGAACTAAATTTTGTATTTTTTGGAAAATAATCTATCTTAATTAGGTCTGCTGAACCTTTTGGAATAGCATATTTTTAGAAAATTATTTGAGCTTTTTTGGTTGTATCAAGTTATCATATTTTGTTTAGTAAGTCATTATATGCTTAAATATGCCAAAAGACAAACATCCTACTTATTAAATAGGACTTTCTCAATAGCTATGATTAATGTCTCCTCCTTGGTTACCCCATTGACCTGTGGTGTTCCGCAGGGCTCCATTCTTGGTCCCATACTTTAAAGCATATACATGCTGCTACAGGGACATAATATAAAGAGCTTGCACACATTTTTCAATAAGAAATAGGGAATGAAGTGTGCCCAACCAAACAGTTTAGGAAAACATTAAAGAGTTAATTTTGATTCAAAAAAACAAATTTAAGGACATATAGGAAAGGACAGAGTCTCCTGATCCTAGCTTTCATGTCAGTACATTCCTCTATGAGAAGGAATTTTAATCCATTTAAGAAATATCTCACTCTTTCTGGCACCTGTCTCTAACCATAAAGCACTCTTAAAAAATGAAAACAGCATCAATCAGTTGTATCTCATAATGTTTTTTAGAAGTTTCTGACTGATCTGCCATTCGACAGATGCTTCACATTTGGGACATGCTGTGAAGGTTTACCTTTAACTCTTCTCTGGCTTTTATTCTAATTTCAGACTAAGCTGTCAAGAGTGTGACAATGAGATCATTAACTGTCTACAACAAGCCTTGGGTGGAGAATTTAAACCTTGTCAAGCAGTGACAGTTTCTGTTGTCAATTTAAACCTTTGCAGATACTCATCCTTCATTTCAAGAAATGCTCTAAACCCATGTAAAATTAAAAAAACCTCCATCGTGAATTGTGCTACTTCAATTCTGGGTTTTGAGACCTTTAATCACCTTATAAAATATGTAATCTCTCACTGTTAATGATTAATTCTCACCTATTCAGCCAATGGTCTAATGGGATGTGAGATTTGTTATTGCTGTATGTTTGGCCTTCAGTGTACTGTAAATATTGTTAGTGGAAATTACGGTAATAAATTCTCCAATTCAACAGTGAAATGCTGTAAAATTCAAAACAGTATATCAACATGTATGGATGTGGTGAACTCTCTTAAAAAAAACACTTAATAACTGTATTATTTACGGTAAGAATTATAGTGTTAAAATACAAACTTTGGTTAAAATTAACAAGAAATATTCAAAGTATTTATTTGTCTCAAATACAGATTTAATGAAATGGAAACATACCAAAACCAATTTTTACCTGTAAGCAAGACCATACTATTGTTTCTACAATACCAAGATGTTAAAACTAGGTCGTCGGCGACAGCAAGTGTATAACCCCCAAAAGCCTCCAATCCTCTACGTTGCACAAGCAATCCCAGTGATTCAACTCCTCTGATCACATGTACAAACAGTATATTTTGTGGGAAAAAAACGCCTTAGTGAGTACAATGTGAACTATAAGAGTAAACTACAATAAATTCAAGGCAGATATCCTCGAATTGAGTCATATGCACCAGGTGTGGATTAAATCGGACCAGCGATAGAGAAATTCTGGGTCGAAAATATTCGGATGTAAAGCACCCCTACTGCCGTAAATATCCAACCCTGAATTACCAAAATCTCTCATTTTTTTCTGCACACTGAGGTCTATTTCGATATAGAATGTGAAAATGATCCATTAAAGGGTTTTTCAGTTACCATCTAAACATGAAGAGGTTGACCAAAAAAGACGTTTTTTGAACATGATTTAAAAAAAGTCTGAATCTACCATAATTGAGTGCCAGTAACTATTCCTTGGTATTTATCATACACATTTTTCAAACTTATACAATATTTTCTCACAAAACAAGAATTACAAGACATTTATAGATGCCAGCATGCTGGTACACGTACATGTTTTATCCAGATTCGAACAGAAGCGCATCATTGCAAATGCGCTGGGTGACGTCACAGAAATTTGAACGCACGGTGGTAAAAGCAGTGAAAGAGTCTTTCTTCTGGAGCGATGGAATAGTTTATATATCATTACATATGCTTGGCAGTTTGTTTGCCTTCTGTCTACAACAATTTTGGGGCGGCTGTGGCTCAGTGGGTAGAGCGGCCGTCTCCCAATCTGAAGATCGGAAGGTAGCCGGTTCGAATCCCACCAGGGTCTACTTGTCGTAGGGTCCTTGAGCAAGACCCTGAATCCTTAGCTCCCCGGGCGCTCCACGAGGGGCTGCCCACTGCTCCCTCAGGGATGGGTCAAATGCAGAGAAGTAATTTCACTATGTTGTACTGTGTGACTAATAAAGAATTCTTTCTTCTTCTAAATAAGACAGAAGGCAAGGTTTGTAATCTGATGGAATGCTGCAAATACCCACATTTAAAAACAGAGCGGAGAGACAATACAACAATGTAAATTAGTCACTTAAGAATTAATGGAGGTTCTCTGAAGTGGATCTAACAAATAAAACCAGTTTTTGCTGACAAGTATATTTTGATTTTGTATGCACAACATGTTTTTTGGGATCTATGATTCACCCTTTTCATCTCCCATGCTTTCTGACTCCACAGCTTCACCGGCCACATTTAGAAACAAACACGAGGATAGCTGTTTCACTGTGATAGAGATAAAGCAGTTCCAGTTTGGAAACAAAAGGGCGTGCATAATGAACTCCAAGCAAACATGTTGAACTTATAATTTTTAAAACCTTTTTCAGCTCAAAACGGTGTTGTCTGCTGATCCAGATTGACTTTATTTTGGAGAAGAACATTCTGTATGAAGCTCTCATTCTCACCACAGCGAAGGAACTTAAAGTCAAGCAAAGGGTTAATCCTGGAGGAGCTATTACACTCTATAAAGCAGCAAACAGCCACTATGAGCAAGTACCACAACTATCACTTTACATATCACAACTACACAGAACATATCATATTTTATCAACAAATGAGAAAGGGTATTCCAAATCCAGAGGTCCATGAGCTCCTCTACTGGTGGGCAGGTCTTCACTATGGTCTGTCACCGCAGGGCAAATGCGGTCTGCATCATTTCTCTGAAGAGGGATACGTCCTTCTCAGTCTTGTTGACTTCTTCAACAATTGTTTAACTCAACTGCTCAAGACTTGAGGGATCCTCTTCTTGTGGAATGTTGGGTAGAAAGTTGACCTCTGCTCGTTTTGGTCTTATAATGTTAGAATGTGACGTTTCACCATCTGGATTGCCTCTACTTCTTTTTCCAGCATTTACAGAGACCACCTGACATCCATCCCATCTAATCTTGTTCTTGTAATTTCCCATCTTAAATTTGATGCTGTGCTTCCACCCATTCCAGCCAGTCACTGATCATGTTTCCTTCAAGCAAGGATGTTTGGTCACAAGAGCTTCGGCTGCCATTTCTATCGCTTTATCACTTGGTTAAGCTTTTAAGCCATATATACTAGACGCCATCTTTTCTAAAATGTTATATTTGTGGTCTGTTGCCAGCTTAACGTGTTAGGTTTTTTTTCAATTTCAGAATGGCCTTTTCTAAGTTTTAGATCAACATCAAAGGGAAGTGTAGGAGCTGGAAAAGGACCAAGAGGCCATCTCCTGAGACTTTCCGGAGATGACACATTTGGAAGTGTATCAGTAGATTCAGCACAGTCTGAATCTGGTGCAAATGAGATATGCACAAAAGCTTTTTGAGGCAACTGTCCAATGTCAACAAGTGAAGTAAGTTTTCGGTAGAAGTCTGGATCTTTATATTCCACGCTGAAGTCAGGGTCTAGATCCAACTGCTCTTTTAGTATATTAAGCAGTACCTCAACAGAGGCTGGTCGTGAATTGAGTTTCATTACCTAACGCGGTTGGCTCTATAACTCAAAGTATCATGGGTTGTGGTATGGATGCAGCTGCCATTATGCTGCTAAAATGGCAATTATGAGAAAGAGATGATAGCAGCTCATTATCAAGGAAATAAGAGCAATTACAATGTGCCACATATTGACTAGTCTCCATATTTGATTCCGTAATATTGTTGAGAATATCTGTGTTTTTGAACAACTCCTGAATCATTTGCAGGATGGGAACATACATTATGGTAAAGCCAGGTTGCTCAAACTGATATTCTATAGGCATTACACATGGATAGTTGCCTTCAATAAAGGTCTCCCTGCGCTTGAATGAGGAAAACTCCCCACCTTTAGAGGTAGCAGTAAATAGAACATTGGAGTCCAAGAAAGCAGAAACAATTTCCTCTAGTGTAGACTGTTAAATATTGTGACAATCTCTCTGCAATATATCACTAACTGCCTCCTTTATCAATGGCTGAGATAAGGTGAAAATGTGATTCATGTGGTCTACTATTTCCTGTGTAGCTGTGTTTGGACAGGGGGGATGACCTGCATCTTAATGAATAAGGAAGATAGATACATTTTGATTTTAATTTTTTAGACTGTCAGTGTTACACTGGTCATCATCCCCCACTTCTGTGCTCCGGCCAGGGAATTTTTCATCCAAAACACTAATGGCCTCAGAAAAACTGGCTTGGGGATTCTGGGGAACATCATTGATAATGTAACTATGAATGTCGGGCGAAAGACTTGCTTGATTTGCCCTACTTTTATGGGAATTGAATGAAGAGTACAAATGTGTGTCATAGTTTAAATCTTTGTAGGGACAAACCACCGTATCATGATTTTTTAAATGCTGTGTGAGATGAGAGAAGGGACCAGATTCAGACAGATGTTGCTGAAGTGTGCACCAAGGGCATTTGAATAAGAAAGTCCCCTGATTCTGCTGTGCACTACTGCTAAGTTGTGCAGAATGATATCTTGACAATTGAGTTGTCGTTTCCTTTAGTGTCTAAAATGTACACATACAATCATTATAGTGGGTTTGAAATGGGCTAACTCTGGAAACTCGTACACTGTCAAATCATACAGGACACAGCCACCTAAAAGGCAAAAGAAAAAAAAACTAAGAAAGTTAAAACCTTTGAAAAAGCTTCAAATCAGAATCCTTATAGTTACAATTGAGAAAGTCCTTGCTATCATATTACAAAAGCATCAACATTTGTACAGCTAACACCTTTTCAAAATTGCAATATATGTCTTCCCATGAATTTTTAAGACCCTCTAGAAATATAAAATTTTATGTAATTCTATGTACTTTTACAATTTTTTAAGACAAATCTTGAATGGAACTTTGAACTCATTTTTGGAAACACTATATGATGTTACTGAACACAACTATAGTGTTATGTACTATAAAATCGATACATAGGTTAATTAATAAGTAGGATAATGGTAGTTATTGTTATTATTGGATTCCATATTTAGATTGAACAGAAAGAATGATTTTTTTACTTCATTTTTTACCGCAAGTAAACAAGTAATAACATTTTTGGAGTTATTCTTTAAGGTAAATATTGCAGACAAGTATAAAATGCATAAAGTTAATCTAGAAACAGTATCAGGCAGTAATTTATTGGTATTAGTATCATCATAAATGTTTTCTGAAGAATTATTTCCTCAAAAGACAAAGCACTTTAAGTCATTTGACCTGGTATACTCTTTGGGGAGTAAGTTAGTTTTGCCTTTGTACAACAGATGTAAACTATATAAACCCATATTCTGTCAGAACCCATGCTAACGTAACAAATCAATTTAATGGCATGTTGCATAAAAGAGGGTGTTGTCTTAATTCCATATTTTTGGTCAAATATTAAGTTATTTACTTTGCAATATCGCTCTGGTTCTAAATGATGTTCAGCATCTTAAGTTTACTTTGTCTAAGTCTCGCGCTGTACTCGGTGAGAGAAAGTCAATTTTTTTTTTTTATATAGCACCAAGCTATAACAGAAATTTTCTTTATAAAGACTCACGATTCCCCCAGCAAGCACGTAGCAACAGGAGCAAGTAAAAAACGGATGATTTGGTAATTGGTTAGTTGACGTCATTATCCGGTTAGCTCAGCTAGCTACTTGTTTTTAGCCACCTGTGAGCTGTTATCATGGACAGAAATAAGTCATAGGGCTAAAGCAAACTATCAAACAGTAAGCTATCAAGGTATTTCCCCAGACGCAGAATTCAGAGAGCTTTTTCATACTCGCTTAAACGCAAACTTTTGTTTTGCATTATGTTTCTACAACCACATTTCTAACTATTTTCCTTGGCATAGCGTTAATTTAACATGTACAGTAACTTAGTTCTAATAATTCAAACATTTGTGTGAATTTCCTAACTCAACTGCAAGCAACAGCACATCCACACACACATCCACACACACAGCCGGTGCTCCACTGACTGTGGGCAACGGCTTACACACACACACACACAACGCTGGTTCGCGATGGAATATGGGCGACAGCGCCCACACACGCACATTGTTTCACTCCCTCCCGTGTTTGCCGAGTAATAAAAACTTATGCCAATATTTCTCTTCCCAATCATCTAAGTAGCGTGACCATGGGTGCACACTTGGTTGTTCTGCTTTCTTTATAAGCATACATTTACACACTTGTTGGTTCACTCAACAGTGGTTGAAATGCTACACGTTCACCCTGCTGTCGTCCACTGATAAGTTTGACACGCAAGCAGGGGTGTAACTATTTACACTGTTAAGTAGGGTACTTTCGCGCATCTGCAGAGTCATGTGACCAGCGTAATCATGTTTTTTAATTTAATGGAGAATTAACTTAGTTTGGTTGGGTGAAAAAGTGTGGACAGAGGTGAAAAATTGTTATGTAAATTATACTAAAGCTTAAAGAGCTGAAAATGTGTTAATTGGTGATAAATAAACTAATATTGTTTTCTGATGTAAGGGAAACGCCCAAGGGGTAGGGGTTGTTGGTTTAAAGGGGGCCATCTTGGCTTTGGTATGGTCCGTCTTGATTTGGTTACTGAGAAGGTAATTGACTGTTTAGATGGTTATTCTGATTGTATTATTTCCACTGCCTGGAATTTTGGGGAGTTATTGAAGGACTCCATTCAGGGATGGTATGTGATTCTCTTGGTATATAGTATTTTTCCTTAAACCTGTTTTGCATAAATTTTTCGACTGATTTAAATATTTTCACTGTTTGAATTTTGGGAGGCCGGCATAATAAAAACATACCACGACTATGCCAGTGTTTCGGAGTTTTTGAAGATTTTAAAAAAGAACCCCGCAATGCACATTATTGTTCAAGTTAATCAAAAATTATTAATTAAATTAACACAAAAAGGAAGTAAAATGTCTTTAAAACAAACTTAGTAAAACAAACTTAAAAAGATTTAAGTGGGTGAAAAATGTATTTTGAATTAAGTTTTCTACTGCTTAATCTATTTACTTACTTTGAATATTTGGCTTTACAGTGCACTGGCTGATGTTTTAAGAGACGCATTTCGGTGATCTATTTCCAGAATATGATAACGTTTAAAAATAGGGTGCGACGTTGCTCAGTTTGAAAGCGGACACCCACAGTAGAAGTGAAGTGAGTTCAGTCAGTTATGTGCAGTCAGTTGGTTATGCAGTTGTAAAGGGTTGTAGCCAAATATTCTGCCGGTCAAAAGTCATGGATGAGAAATGTGGCATATCCACAAAATATCCTATTCAAACTCTAGAGGGGTGTTCGAATAGGATGAGGCAAGAGGGGCTCAAACTCTAATGTAAAAAAACGCTCCTCTGGACACATTTCACAACTCCTCTCTGTTAAAATTCATTTTTCACGCGTACATTGGACCGCATTGACTTCTCCAGAGTTTGATTTCCCTTAAGTAGTTCGGTTAAAAGGAATTCCTTCTTTGTCAGCATATCTCTTCTCCGTGTTGACAGGAGTTGACAGTCCGTGTTGACAGGTGTAAGCATCTTTCCATCATGTTCAGATATTGATCCGTGACCCCGGGTTCTCTTCACAAACAGAGGACCTCTTAAAACAAACACTTGTGTTGCTTAGGTTTTAGTCGTGAACTGCATTGTTTGCCTCTGTGTCTATATGATAGACACACTTATTGAAGAAAGGGAAAGCTTTTGAAAGAGAAGCAAGAACAGGTTCAGAGAATGACCGTAGGAAACAACTTCCAAACAAATAGTGCAGTTTTCCTGTGAGGATAAATGGTTCTTTAAAGAAATTATCTGAAAATGAAGGTAAAATGCTGAAGTCTGATATCATCACGGTAAAATGTCTATATCTCTAAAATGAGTCTAGGTAACGTTCTGAGTTGAGCTTTCTGGAGCAGACAGTGTTGACGAAAGGAAACTGCCCAGCTACTGATATTTTAAGATGATTTGCTTGGAATTTCAATGAGAGTAGTTGGAAAGTTATTATCAATTAATGATGATTGTATTTCATGTTAGCCATCCTTGTCCTTCAACGTTGACCTCTTAGAGTTGAGCTGGATGTTTTCCCTGGGCATCATTCCAAAAAATTCAATAAAGGTAAATTGGTAACTTTAAATTTTCTGTCGGTGAGAATGGTCAGTGGCATATAATGCAGGTGGTGCCCCATCTATTGTTCAATGTCAGCAAAACTCAAGACTCAGGAGGTCTTTAAAAACCTTATTTCAACAAGTATCTGAGGAGGCAGTAAGATAAAGATGGTGTGTGCACCAGAGGGGGGAGTGAAAGAGTGAGAGGAGGAGGGCACCATACCAGACTTGAGGGTCCCTACAATCCTCAGCAGGATAAACATTTACAGAGCATGGATGAATCATTAATTAATGTTCCCATCATGAAATAATGGTTATCATTAGTGCCTCACAAGGAGGAGACTTCAAATCCACCTGAGGACATGGTATTGAGGTTGCATGTTCTCGTCCCACATTTCAAACAAGGGCAATGTAGGAGAATTGTTTACCCTTAATTGCTGGGATGACTGGAAGTTGTAGCTCAAGAGGCAGATCAGTTGTTCACTGATAGAAGTTTGGTGGTTTGATGGTTAGACATGTTAAATTGACTTTCAGAAAGATATTGAGCCCTAAGGTGCTTCGGATGGCTTTATGATAGTGTGAGTGTTTGTTTGTTCCTGATGAGCAGGTGGCGCCGTGCATGATAACCTCTCTACTCTGTATTTGTATTGTATAAAAGTGTTTGAGTGGTTGAGCAGCCTGGAAAGGTGCTGCTTTAATGTCCTGCTCAACTGTTTGGTTGAGCACTGAAAAAGTGACTGAACCAGTTTATAATATGACCCAGAGGCAGCATTTTAAAAATAAAGAGTAACTGGGACCACTGAGGAGGAGATATTAATCATGGCTATTGAGAAAGTACTATTTCATAGGTAGGTAAGATAATTATTTTTTTGGATATTAAAGCATGTGACGTGTAACTTATCTTTACTAAACCCCAAAATATCTAATAACAGTCAAAAAGTTTGACAAAAACCAAAAGGGTTAGCTAAACTAATTGAAATTTCCCATGAAATACAGAATGTAATCATGAAATAGTTTTATAATTCAGATTTTTTTTCATTTTTACTTTTTTAAAACATACTAGGCCAAAAGTTTTGTAATTTATGGAAAGATATTAAATTAGCAAATGACCCAAAGACCTCTGATGTGCAGAGGAATTATTTTTCGATAAGTAAAGGAACAAGTAACGTCAATTTAATTGTCCAGGATGTACAGCTGGAATAGGCTCCAGACCCACTGCAACCCTTCACAGGATAGCGATTAATGAAATATGGATGTTCTTCTCAACAATATTTTGGTTCTATCATTACTAATAGTTCCCAAAATGTCAGTGATCCTTCATTATTTAAGTACTTCTAATGCATCATCCTTTCACTTAAGCAAATATTTAGTGAAAACTGATTTTACTCATGGAGACATTCATCATAATATTTCAGTTTATTCAATATTTTATGCATCCACGTTATGGGGCAAGTGACCAGCATGTCATATATCTGCTGGTATACCTTTATTGTACCACACCCAGACCTTTGGCTGAAGCTACAGAAGAATGGTTTACAGACAAACTGACATCTCACAGAGTGTGTGGATATGACTGATTTAACATTTCAAACAAAGTCGTGTGTGTGTGTTTGTGTGTGTGTGTGTGTGTGTGTGTGTGTGTGTGTGTGTGCGTGTGTGTGTGTGTGTGTGTGTGTGTGTGTGTGTGTGTGTGTGTGTGTGTGTGTTTACTGATCTGTGGCTTTCTGTTATGACACCAAAACCTTATTGATCTTCAGGAGTTATCATGTGAGATCTTCACATTCACCTTTTTTATAACACAGCAGTAAACAGATAAGAGACTTGAAGGTTCAGTCTGTAAAATGTATTTCTTTGAAAAAAGTAGAATAAAATATTCATAACTATGTATTTATTAGTGTACAAATAGTTGAAATTAAGCTTTAGCTTTTTATTGATAACTTAGAAAAAGTCCCTTATATCTCCAGAGAGGATGGATCATTTTCCATGAAGGCCGCCATGTTCTTACAGTAGCTGAATGGAAGAAAGTTAACTCTGAAAAGGTTTTTTTTTTAGATTGAACTTGCCAGCCACTGCTTGCGCAAAATTCCTTCAAGATGAAAGGTTTCGGAGCAAAAGTGGATCAAAGTCATATTTATTTTATTGTCTGTCATTGTTTACACATAGAAGTAATGGCAGGGTTTTCAAAAGATTACATTGACAGACCAGGTTTCAGAATTTGAGTTTTCAAATCTCATAAACAAAGATATCATGTGAATAAACGACCAAACTGCAAAAAATGTTACAATATTATGCAAAAACTGTTGAGGCTCATAGACTTTGTTTGTAGTGGGTTTTCCCTCCATTATAACAGTCTGCGCAACATTGATTTATGCCATCTGTGCCTAATTTCCCCTCTTTGTCTGATTATTTAGTCTGTGTTGTTTCTCTTCAGTACTACTTCATTGTATTTATGTCTTTGACACTCTTGTCATTATCTCCAGGGTTTCTGATGGATCGTTTTTGAATTATCCTTTGGATTGTGTGCCTGTTATTATTTACCTTTGTAATAAACCTTTCTTTAATCAAGCAATAGCATGTTTTTGTATTTTTGTGGTCAAGTCCTGTGTTTCTTTGCATTCAATTTCCTGTGTTGCTCCAGTTTCAACACCAACAAAGTCTGTGCAATACTGATTTCTACCTCTCTCAATCTACAAGCATCCAGATGCTTGTGTTCTTGAGCGATGGCAGGATATCCATCTGAACAAATCAACACCATGTTCCTCACTATATTCAAGTTGTTCTGAAAAACGGAATGATGAGTGACGACCCTGACCCAGTGGCTGCTAAGCTGGCTGTTTTTCTTTATATTTCAGGTGTGGTGAGCTAATCAGTTATTGTAAACACCTGGGCCCAGTGTTCCCAGTCTATAATCATGCCTCTCCTGATCCATGTGGGAGAGAGTCAGAGCAGACTGAATGCATCGCAATCCCCAAGCCTAGTTTTAATTTTTCATTTGATATACAACACCGATTTTTTTACAGGTTTAGAATAAATAATTTGTTATTCTTATGCCCTCACGTTATTTGTCATAAATTTGAGCTGGTCATGACAGTCAACAAAAGAAAGGCTTCCAAAAAAGAACAACATTTGTGAACCTTTTTTGTATTTGTTTTGTCATCTCTGTGGAAAGAAAAGGAATCAGACCCTAATTCCTCATCACAGACAAAACAGGTACCCCTCGATAATTGAGTCTAAAGTGCAGGGGAAATAACAGACTTCTGTAAAAGCAAAAGAGGAAACATATATATATATATATATATATATATATATATATATATATATATATATATATATATTCATCTTCTTAAACCAAAAAGTCCCCCACTTACAGTAATGACTGAAGAGCACTGTAATAATTTCATGGCTTTCTTCAAATCGAAAATGGACTCAATCTGTTCTGTCCTTTCTGGTTCTTCCACTCTACTTATTCAGTCTGCTTACTCACGGTTTGAGATCTCCCAGCCTCTAAAGTGCTTCCCAGAAATCAGATTGAGGTTATCATCAGGACAATGAAACCCTCCACCTGTGCCCTCGACCCCTTTCCTACAGCCCTAATGAAAACTAAAATATCTTACATCAGTCCCCTGATCACTACTGTAATAAACCAATTCCCCCTGGTTGGCTTTGTTCCATCTGCCCTAAAACCACCATAATCAGACCAGTCCTCAAAAAAAACACTCTTGATCCAGAGGTTTTTGCAAATTACAGTCCCATTTCCAAACTCCCATTCCTCTCCAAAGTACTTACAAAAAGTAGTTGCTGACCACCTCCAGGACCACCTCAAATACAACAACCTCTTTGAAACCTTTCAGTCTGGTTTCCTCTCCGCCCACAGCACAGAAACGGCTCTGCTTAGAGTCACAAATGACCTACGGATGGCAGCAGATGCTGGTTCACCTTCCCTCCTAATTCTCCTTGAGTTGTCTGCTGCCTTCGACACTGTTGACCATGGAATACTCCTACACCGCCTACATAACACCATTGGACTCACTGCCACCGCCCTAAACTGGTTTCAATCCTACTTCACCGACAGAACACACTGTCACTTTTGGGGTCCCCCAAAGATCAGTCCTTGGCCCCATTCTCTTCATACTGTACATGCTCCCCCTTGGCCATGTCATCAGTCGATATGGACTCTGATTTCATTGCTATGCCAATGACACGCAAATCTACATAAAAACTGACACATGTTCCTCCGCAGCTTCTCCATCCTCATGGTCATCATCATCTCCCCTGTTAACTCTCCGCGCTTTTCTGGAGGAAATAAAGGTGTGGATGAAAAACAACTTTGTCCAGTTGAACAGCTCCAAAACCGAATCAATTTTAATTGCCACCCCACATCAGACCCAGTCTTCCTCCATAACCAGTATTACTTTCTCTCGTCACAACATTCCCCTCTCTTCATCAGTCACCAACCTCGGTCTAAGATTTGACCCTCAACCCACTTTTG
Source organism: Lophius americanus (assembly GCA_037951165.1). Taxonomy (NCBI): domain Eukaryota; kingdom Metazoa; phylum Chordata; class Actinopteri; order Lophiiformes; family Lophiidae; genus Lophius; species Lophius americanus. The sequence goes on along the minus strand of JBBDHG010000028.1, from coordinate 7,647,586 downwards.
AATCCCACATCAAACACATCTGCAAGATCTCCTTTCACATCTCAGAAATATTTCCAAACTCCATTCTTCTGTTACCTTGAGTGATGCTGAAAAGTTGGTCCACGCGTTTGTCTCCTCCCGACTGGATTACTGTAACTCACTTCTCATCGGGATCCCTGATAAAAGTCTTCAATGACTACTGTATGTTCAAAACAGTGCTGCAAGGATCCTGATGAGTGTGTAAACACGAACACATCAAACTCTTCTTCATTCCCTTCATTGGGTTCTCATCTACAAAAGGATTGATTTTAAGATCTCTCTCCTCACTCACCAGTGCATCCATTGCAATGCACCTCCCTACCTAAAAGAACTACTCACCCCACTAACCTCACTCACTCATACGGCCCCCTCCTCCCCCGGGCCTAAGTTCAGCACCATGGGTGATCGGGCCTTCTGTTCTGCTGCCCCTCTTCTGTGGAATGCCCTCCCTAACCATCTGAGGGATCCACAGATGACTGAGACTTTTTAAAAATGACTTAAAACTTTCCTTTTTAGCAGAACCTAAAACTTTAAATTGACATTGCTGCTTTTTGGTCATATTTTTATATAATTATTATTATATTTTTATTGATGCTTTATTGATCTGCTTTTACCTTGTAGCACTTGGAGATTTGATCCAAATGTAAAGTGCGTTATAAATTAAATGTATTATTATTATTTTATTATAAATATATATATATATATATATATATATACTTATCAATTTTTTGACACAATTTTTTGATTTTTCGATCCACCCACAGGGGCCCTTAAGATCACAATTGGGTTCTTCAATTTGCTTGTTTTCCCCTTATAGTCACATTTGAATTTGGGTGATTTTTATATCACTGAAAATTCAGTTGTTTCAGGGGCAAGTGAGACAAATGGTTTAGTTTGACATTTCGTATACTAAACAATAAATTAGAAAAATAATTGTAAGGTTTATTAATTATGAAAGTAGTCATCACTGACTACTGATAGCCTGGGGGGAGTGGCATCACTCCCCCCAGGCTATCTGATTATCAAAATTCAACAGGTACAAAACAAATGAGACAAATAATGTATAAGATTGTTTAGACACAGAATCAGAATCCATTTTTTTTAGTTGCACTGGCTTCTATGACCTTGGATATTTCGTAGTTTTATTTAAGAAGCATTCCCACTGACACAGTTTGTATTGAAATCACTCAAAATAGCAAAGATTAGAAAATGCTTTGTGACTTTGCTGTCGATCAAGTGGCTGGTGTTAACACGGGTTTCTGCCTGGAGGACATTTCTGTGTCATGTATTAGATTAGTCTACGTTTCTAGCCCCTTACACAGGAGTGTGTTTGTTCCGGCTGTAATGTCGTTATCTGCCTTTCTTCTTTGCCTTAATCTGGACACCTCGAGTAAGCACTTCTGACAGGGGCGGTGCACAAATTGAATTTTTCTTCCCCTATAGTGTTCGATTTATAATTCCCTTTCTTGCCCTACAGGCAAACTCAATTTCTGACCCTTTAGACAAAAGGTTTAGATAAAACAATTAGCTTGGGATTCTCTGTGGGCTCGTGGCTGACCTGACAGGCAGTCAGAGGCACTAACGGCAACACAAGCAAGGGCCACGCCGGTCAATGGTGGACAAATTCTGCTATACTGAGAAGAGCTCACAGGTAACAAACAATAAGCATGTGGATGGAGTTCAGTGGGTAAATGAGGTAAAAGAGCATAGAACGCTTTTCCAGTATGTCTCTCCTGTAGGGGTTTGATCACAGCTACTCACACACTTCAAGCTGGCTCCTTTCAGAGAATTCTTCCATTCGATACAATTTCGGACACTCAGATGCCTATTCAAAAGCCAATCGTATATGAGGTCATTATGATCAAATGCATAAAGCTTGTTGCGGTGCCCTTGCATCAAAAGAAATACCAACGTTGAGGATTTTCGTAATATCACACCAGTCTCCACATTGAAGAATATTTACTTCTGATAACTGCCTGTAAGAAAAATAACTTTTTTTTAAATTTTGATGGCAAACTGTTTTCTGTTTGGCTTTCCTTGACAACACAATTGTAGCTTGATTTTTAAAATTTATATTGAGGCCGAGGCAGCAATGGAGGCGATAATCATCAGGTCTTGTTCATTAAAAAAATCCCGAACAGATTTGTGACAACTGGGATGCTCCACGACAGCAGTCAGAAAAGTCGGGCATATCAGAATGTTTCTAACATAAATCCGGGACTGTGTTATCCTATAGATTTTAAGGTTTACCTATAGGAAAACAGAGTGAATACAACATTGAGGCATTGAGACTCCAGAATGATACAAATGCTAGCTGGAACGACAATAAAGAGGCGAGAAGAAAGGGTCATTAAATTGTGTAATAAAAAAAAAAAAACACCTACCCCTTCTTTTGAAGTCTCAGTAAAATAAAAAATAAAAAATAATAAATTACACTGTCACTGTCCAACGTCTTAGTGAGATAGATCTTAGTGATAGAAAAAACTGAATTGTTTTTTGGAATGATCAATTGTATATTTCTGACCCTCTGATTCTGATTTCTGCTTCATCCCCAAAAGTTTTTGCACCATTATTTCTCAACTACTTATCTGATTATGTCAAAATTTGGGGCATATGAATCGATACAAGGAAATGTATCTTGTATATGTTGTGTTTTACTTCAATTGCTCATACTTTAATCGAAAAAACTCTTAACCTCTTAACTATCACCCCAAATTGGGTGGATATGAATCCGCTGAAAAAGATCTATCATGTATATATCATATTTTACTGTAAAAGTTAAATTAAAGGAATTGCTTGCAGAAGAGGGAGCTTTTCTACAAAACATACTATTTTCTAGACATTTCTCAAAAACACTTCTATGGGTCATTTTAAAACTTTCTACAGCTGTAGACTTTAATTTGAGGACTAACTGGATTGATTTTGTATATTTCTGACACAATGAGGAGTTTAACTCCAAAAGCTTATACAAAGATAGGGATTGGGGACTTTTTGAGGATATACCCTTGCTGTAGGGGACATAATCATAGGCCATAGGTGTTTTTCTTCTTGCCTTTTAATTTCAATATCCACTGTTCTTCATGCTTCTGCCTGCATTCTGTATTTGACTGCCTTTCCTTTGTTGTCAAAGACTTGTAAACTGTTCTGAAAGGTGTTATACAAATAAAATCTATTACTTTAAACTTATTTTCTATTAGTTTAAATTTCCTATGGATTTTCAACATGTTCTTTTACATGGACTATCGGCATTGTCTAAGTAGTAAAAATGCTAACTACAGACTGGCATCAGAGCCATAGAAGATGGTCTTGTAGATAAAGCAGCTGATGTCAAAAAAGAAAACATGAGTTTGAAACCCTGTGTACAGCTTTATTTGACAACATAATAACTTTCTGCGGCTTTTGATTTACGTTCAAACTTTTATGGCCATGGTGTTTTTCCTCTTCAATAGAAGTCTTACAGATGACCATCTGAGGTGATTGAAATGTATGAAAAGGATGGATGAGATGATCTGAACCGGTTTTACAAATGCAAACAACTCTTACATAAGGATGGTGAAAAGTACCAGTGAAGGCTATTTGATCTTTTGAAAGTTTTTAAAGTAGCCCCGGCCATATCCCCAGAGTAAGAATTCAATTTGGCCATTGCAAGAAAAAAAACAACAGAAAGCTGTAAAGGGGGGTTTAGTGTGAAATACAAACCATATGGGATCCTCTAAAAAATATAGTAATCTTGCTGTCTGGCAGGGGAGATACGGCCTTGGCAGAACTAATGAGGTTCTCTGTCATTATCTCCTAGGTGATAGCGTAGGATATCGCATGCAACTCATATCGCTGTAATAACTGTAAGGAAATGATGTTTCCCTGTAAATTCTGTAGTTTCATGAAGCAATTCCTAATCATTTTACCACAAGATGATGCCACACCGATGAAAGAAATATTGTTATTCAGATTGTGAATAGATAAAGCAACATAGTGTTCTTCTGGATGTAACAGCAGCATCCCATGCTGTTTATACACACTTTGTTCTTTATTCTCAATGTGCAGTTCAGTCAATTGCAAGCTTGCAAAATAACCATGGGCAGACCACCGTGCTGGTTTGGTGATATCTGCCCTGGCACAAATTAGTGTGAAAATGATGGGCTCAGGGTTATGCTTTGCCTTTGCCAGAGATTTGGGCCTTGAACAAAGACATATCATGAATGTACAAGGAGACCCTGCAATAACCCAGTTGCAAAAAAGCAACCACTAACAAAACTGATCAGACTCCATCTGTCTTCATTTGCTTCATATTCAAAGCCTCCATTGTCATCCCCACCACTAATAGTATAACCCTGAAAAGCCCCCGTACCTCTGTGTTGTACAACCATCTCCCTGATTGAACTCCTCAAATTAAATGTGACTCAAACAGTTCATATTGACTCAACCTAACTATCTCTAATAAATCAGCAACATGATCTGAAATAAGATACCATAGTGACTCCGTAATGAAGATTTTTTCGTTAAAAAAGCTCCCCCCAGGGAAATAAACATGAACTAATAAACTAAACTAGTCATATGCTGTAATTCCTGACAGCAAAGTTTATATCACCGAAAAGTCTCCAATCTCATTTCTTGTAAAAGCAATCCCCCTGATAGTTTTTTGTAGAAAAATAAAATCCCTCTAATGAGTAAAATATGATCTATAAGAGTAAAATATGATATTAAGAAAATGGATCTCCTTGAGTTGAATCATATGCACCAAAATATGGACTGAATCAGATCAAAGGGTTGAGAAATTTTAGCCTGAAGACCTTGGGAGGTAGAGCTCTTCCTCGTTGCGGAAATTTGCAGCTGACCTTTCTCAAAATCAATACTCCTCTTCCTTGCATTATTATCTCCTTCTGGTTTAAAATTTGGAAATGATCCATGAATCAGTTTTTTAGTTATAGCATTAGCAAAATAAATCTGTAGCGGTGATGTACCGATGACGACTCAATAATACCCCTGACTGTTCAGGGATATAATTATCTCTTCCTTTTTAATCACTATTTAAGCCATCATGTCAACTGCAGGATATCTCCACAGTATAATTTGTGTTGTTCGGTGGCCATGCAGACTCCACGAAGGGAGTCTCAAGAGATGCAAGCTTATAACTGGATCATGATGCCAACTCGGGGGGGGGCACAATAGCCAAATCCCTGGAGTTGGACTTGCAGTCAAACAGCACACAATATCTGCTGAGTGTAAGTCTGCTCGGTCTGCGTTGGCTGAAACCGCAAACATGCATGTCATGCTGGGAGGTACAAGACACAAGGTCCACTTGGAAATGCAATAAAATTTCAAATGATGTCAAGGAAGTTTCGAATTAGAAATAATTTTGACGACAGAACATTTCGGTTTTTTGGAGATACACCAATGAAATATTGTAAATGGAGGAAGAGGGTTTCATAAAATTCAAGAGAGCTCCTTCAAATACTGTGAAAGGCATTGGACCGGTATCTACCAGCCTCCAGTGTCTCATATTGCAATACTGCTGAAATAAAGAATGGCACCGCAAATTTTGCCTCCACTCAGGTGGAAGAGGAGAGCAATTCAGAGGACACATCATGGATTTTTGGACGGTCCAAATCACATCTAAGAATGGCTGTCTCGCGGCAAGGCAGCGTTAGGGAGTTGTTAGTCTCACATTCAGCACATGTGCCAAAGTCGTCAGACAGGATAATTAGGTTTTAGGTTTTATACTGCCACTGCCTTCAACACTGCACTATTATGTATAACAGACAGAGCAAGGTTCTTGTCTCCACTGAAGCCCTCTCTTCAGATTTAGGAAAATGTTAATTTCCTTCCAGGCTTGATTAAAAAACAAGTTTGTCATGTCTCCTCCTGGCACACTGGTGATAAATGTTGTCTCCCTCTCACAGATGTACATCATATTTTAGATTAGAGCACCCAACATAAACGCACCCACAACCGTTAACAACTCCAGAAAGAGAACATTTCCCAGAACCATCCTGCTACAAAAAACAAAGAATTAAAAATGTTTAACATCAGAATGAATGTCTTTACTGTTTGTGTTACGAGCAGCTCTTAGATGTTCTTTGGAGTATGGGTTAGAATATGGACTAACTAGGTCTATGCTGTCATCCCCAACAGCAAGGTTATATCCCTTAAAAGACTCCAATCACCTGTGTTGAAGAAGCAAACCATCAACTGAACTTACCTAATGAAATGTGAAGTTATATCCATAGTTTTTTTTTCTCATACAATAAGAGGGATTCATATCCCTGTATACAATTCCTTCACAGCTGCTTTTCTTTGTGAACACAAATAGCTTCAGGATTGATTGATCATCCTAATTTTGATGGATGTAAGTGTGCTGATGATATGGCTTCGGTTAGTCTACTACTGGAATACTGAGGGAGAGAGTTGGGATTGAATGTGTCAATCATACTGTATATACCCAATCTTGAAAACTGGTGTTTGATAAGCTCCTTGGAAAAATAAGACAAACAGCTTTTAGTGCAACCGATTATAATACATGGGCAAATAGATGAAATGGTGGATGATTTTAAATATATTGGAACATGCAGCATTTCGAGAGCAATTTGATTTTCAAAATAATGAAAACCACATTTTTGAGATATTATTAAATTTATCACGATTTTGCAATAAAACAAAAAATCTGGAAGTTTAGTCAAATATTTCGTAGAAAGCATTTGACTTTTTGATCTGATCCTGTCGTCAGGCTATCTGAGCCTCCAGAGGAGGAATAAATTGCAGAAAATGATGAATGCCGACTTTCTACAGATGGCATATAGAAATTAATTTGATAAAGATACGATCCGATAGACCGGGACACAAGGTCAAATTGAAAAAAAAAAATCAACCTTTAGCTGATTTAAAACCACATATGAAAATGTCACAAATTCAAATTGGAAAAAAATTGAATTTATTTTACATGTAACTTGTACTGTTTGCAATGCCATGAAAAAGTCACACATGAGCAAAAAATCAGACCTCGGACACATTTTTCCTGCAGTATGTAAACCAGGAACTCCGGGGCTATGCAACAGGGGTTCAAGGTCACCCAATCAACCACCCGCAGAAAGACATAAGTTTCTATTTTGGCACCTCCAAGAGGAAACCAGGCGACATCAAACACTGGACACTGCACAGTGATCTGAAAATAACTAGTTCTTACAGCTGTCAGACTAGTTTTGTTAAGTAGAAAGTAGAAGATTCCCCGCTGAGACGCAGTAGAGTAATAGAAGAACATATCACAAAATGGAAATAATAGTAAAAAGTAATAGAACCTAAACTTTTTCTTAAGCAGGATACTTGAGTAATTTGGCCTTGACTGCTTTCCCAGACAACTAAGGTATAATGGTGAAAAGTCCCTAATCCCCAGAGTTGCTCAAGCGGTTAGAGTAAAATATAACTGCAAGATAGATCCCTTCAAGTCAATTCATATGCACCATATTTCGACGTAATTGGAAGGACGGTTAGGAAGTTATGATTATACAACTGACTTTTCCCAAAATCAATCCAGTTCTTCGCTAATGACTATATGGGTATAAAATTTGAAAATGAGCCATGACATAGTATTTGAGATAGAATTAACACTAAGGATCTGGAGCGGTAGACAGCGGTGGACGTGGCGACGTTGACAATTCCATATCACCGACATGGATAGATATAAAGATAAAAATATACTTGGAGCGGTTGCAATACCACAAAGATGACCCGTCATCTGGACAGTGATGGATAAAGGGTTGAAACTCTTGTGAAGGTTTGGTCTCCTCCTCTCCAAGATAGGCCTCTATCCAATTTGAAAGTGGTGAGAGAATAAAGGAGAGAAAAAAAATTTAAATAACATTAAGCAACGTGATATATTTCAGGATGAGGTGTCTGAATATTCTTGAAAATATGTGTATGGTGTATTTCTAAAAGTGCCTGCCACACCCTTTATATTAGTCCTTTTCATGGCTAGCTCTGTGCCTGGAATTTCAATTCCTTACTTAGCATTTTAAGGTTTAAAATATCTATGCAAAACTCACTTACAAAAAGTTGTGCGCTGCATAACAACAACGTGGAGAGGAAGTAAAACGGGGCATGATATCCTGCCGTGTTGCAAGGTCACATGAGATGGAATTTGCATCATAAAGGTTAAAGATTTGAGAATATTTCCTGCACCTTGGCTGCTTCATAAAAGCGGTTTGCCTGTAGTGAGCTCTGTCTTACTTGTGTCATCAAATAAGAGCTGATTCAATATCTCTTTGAAGAGCAGAGGCCTGCCACAGGCACCCAGCTCTGAGATAAAAGATGAGGAGAGAGTGCAATAGTAGAAATAGATATTTGGATGGTATTTATGCTTGAGTGACTTTGCCATTGGGAGTCGGGAAGGGGATTGGATGAGTGGGACTGACTTTATCTGAAGGATAAAGAGGCATCTATAGGATAAAAGGAAGTCAGACAAGTAGGAGTTGATGCTCCTGTTATTATTGCAGAAGATGACAGAGTTCAGATCGATGGAGCTCAGAGAATCTTTAAAAAAGGCTCAGTACAGCCAAATTGGTTCAGCAAACTTCCTGGGGATCTAATTACATCTGGTGATGAAAACAGTAGATTTAAATTCATAAACAGCAAAGCATGCAAAATTTCAGAAAAACATCCACTAATGAAAAACATTCCGCCCCAGTATGGAGATAATGATTTGAATGCAAGAACTTGCAGGTAGTAGCCTTAAGAAATGCTAAATTTAAAGAAACTCTGTGATATGAGATTAAACATGTCAACAAAAACAGGTGTGTCAGGAATATTTCCAAACTGCTCAAGACTGTAAAATAAAGAGTGGTAGAAGTGCAGATCCTGTTGGGTGTCAGGCCTCAGTGGCTAGTACCTATAAAAGTGGTGAACTGACAAAAGGTCATTGTCATGTTCATTGATGGGAAGTGAGAGTAGAGGGCTAATCTGTTTTGTGATCCCACAGAAGAGTTTCTGTTGCGCAAACTGCTGAAGAAGTTCTAATTGCTGGGTCTGACAGAGCAGTACATACAGTGACATTGCTGTTTTCCATGTATGAAGTTGCACAGGATGCCATGTATGAAGTTGCACTGGATGCACAGGATGCATTACTGGAGGAAGAAAGCCATCGGGAGACAGGATGATACCGTTGTACATGCTCTGCTGGGAAGACCTTGGGTCCTTCCATGCATTCCACAGCCAGTTCAAGGTGGTGACAGGGCATTCCATAACCCTAAGATCTCTAGCCAATCCAGCAAACTTAGGATGTGCTGGATGAAAAAGTCCGATCCATAAAGGATAGTCTGGCATAAAGGATCTGCTAACGTCTTGGTATCAGGTACAACAGCACACCTTCAGAGGTCTGCTAGAATACAGGCATTGACGGTGTCTTGGCAGCAGAAAGAGAAACTATACAGTATTAGGCATATGTTGATAATGTTTTGGCTAATCAGTTTATCACCGGTTTATAAAATTCCACATGTAGAAAATGAAATGTTTTGCTTACAATTCTTTGAGCTCAAAGTTTTGGAAACTTATCGATTGATTGATTAATGGGATAACTCAAAAAGTTGTTTCATGGATCAATTTCAAATATTTAGCCACATAGACCTTAGCTTGAGAAAGAACAGGATGTATTTTGGGAAATATCTGTTGTATATTTCCGAAACAATGGCAACCGGGGCATAATAATAATAATTTCTTAAACTTTGGCCAATTTAGTCCAAATTTGGTATTCTGTATATGATGACGCATTTGCTGTTTTTTACTCTAATAGTTCTCTGACTCACCTTGTTTGTTTTGTTTGGCTTTCTACAAAAAATTGTTCAGATATAACGTCCTAACCCATGGTCCAATTTAACGCATTTGAATTGTCTTGAGGATCTCTATATTGTATATATCATATTTTACCCTAATAATTCATATTTTTGGGGAAATAGCTTCAAAATTACAACAGTTAAATTGGGGGATTGCTTGTACAATGCAGAGGTCCGGGGCCTTTTCAGGGATAAAACCTTGTTGTTGGGGACGACGGAATAAATTCAACTTCAATTCAAATTCAAGTCACTTAGTTGTTAGATTAATTAATGCTTTAACTGAATGAATGCAGTTAAGCTCTATTTAATTAAAATATCTTAGTTATCTTTAAAAACGTAACACACTTTAGCAACTCTAACTTAATATGAAAACTAAAACTACTACAAAAGTCCCTTGAGTTAACAGCCTAACGCTGTTGTGTAAAGCCAATGAAATAGAAGAAGTTCATGAAGATTGTCCTAAATGGCTTCACGTAGGGGAAAGTTGTGCATGCTAAGAAAATCAGACCATGAATAGGGAATCAGAAGGCAGTGAGTGGCAGGATGGCAGACTTTGCTGGAGATGAGAATCAATCGAAATTGCAATCAATAGAAGAATAATTGTCCGATTATGTATTTTTTTTGCTGGAAGTTCAAATGTATTATTATTATTATTATTGTTATTATTTAGGCCCCAGACACCCCTATCCATGCACATATTCAAATTGCCGTTGCACATTCAAAACTTGGAATGCACTTCGAAGTCATCTATGAAGAGCATATTTTTATCGACATCTCAAACATCAGTAGATTGCACATCATTTTGCTGCCATCATTGTTCGCGTACTGATATTGCATCATTGAAAGTATATTCTACTCATGTTAAAAGCCATCTAAAAAAACATGAAACCATGTTGTAAGTTCAATTAGTTGTTCCTTTGAAAAAAATATTTAAGGAAGATATCAAACTCACGAAAACAGAAAGCACAAGACATTTTGAAACTGGAGTTGCGGAAAATATCAAGCCCAATTTAGTCAATCATACTTTCTAAGTGATAGGTTTGACAGAAATTGATGAGTTACTTGATGCTGAACAAGAAGACAGTGCACTGTTCCCAAAACCAGAGAACTGGCAAATAGTTCCAGAACAAAAATTGACATCTTTTTTATTGCAATTGGAAAAATACATACATGTACCAAGCTGTGCTATCGATGAGCTTCTGAAAGAGTTGCAGTATTCTATTAGTTCTGCCCTGGTGCCTGTATCTAGCAACATTCTAGCTGATTGCTTCAACAGCCATAACTTCCATGTTAGCCAAATTATCATCAAAGAATAAGCCTGTGTACTTTGTTCATCTAATCATCCATCACTAGCTTTAGGAGAGGATGGACCACTAGCCACGGTTTAAGCAGAAGCAATATTATGAAGAGCCAGCTCAGTATATACTTGATGAAAAGGCCAATAGAAGTTTCCGGTATGTTCCTTTGTCAAAGTTTTTACATCGGCTTCTTAATCAAAAGGATTTGCTCAGCAAGATTGTTAAAAAGAGAAGACAGCCAAAGATCATGAGTGATCACTAACATGATCGATGTAAGGGGAGGAATTTACTTATATAGTCTATAAGTAGATGATTTTGAAGTTTGAGGGGCGGCTGTGGCTTAGTGGGTAGAGCAGCTGTCTCCTAGTCAGAAGATCGGAAGGTAGCCGGTTCGAATCCCACCAGGGTCTACTTGTTGTAGGGTCCTTGAGCAAGACCCTGAATCCTTAGCTCCCCGGGTGCTCCACGAGGGGCTGCCCACTGCTCCCTCAGGGATGGATCAAATGCAGAGAAGTAATTTCACTATGTTGTACTATATGACTATGTGACTAATAAAGGAATCTTTCTTCTTCTTCTTTCTTTGCAACCCCCTGGGCACTTCAATAGAGCTGTCTATTGTGTTTTGGGAAATTTGCCTCCTGGCAGCCATTCGTCTCCGGCTTCAATATACCCAGCTCTTTTATGTAAAAGTGATGAGGTGAAAACGTTTGGCTATTGTAAAATATTTGAGCCACTACTACAAAACCTTGTAGTAGGCACAACAAGGTGTTTTTGTCTCACAGCTGGGTAAATTCTTCAGTGTGTAGTGTCTGACTACCTCGCAGCACATGGAATTGCTGGATTCGTGGAAAGTTTCTCAGGCGAATATTTCTGTAGGTTTTGCACAGCTCTACACACAGAAACACTGGTCAGAAGGTAAATTGGGTGCATTCACCCCGAGAAACAAAGAGCTTCATCAATTCCATGTCAATACTGCAGAGGCAAAAGGAGGCATAGACTTGCTTGCTTCTCAGTAACATCATGGTATTCCCCTAATGTAGTCCATGATCTTTTAGGGGGTATAGTACCCCCTACCCCCTTGAGGCTCTGCGCCGGCTTGGCTTCTTTTTGGGGACCGCTCTTATGGCCAGCCGGGTTCCCCGAAAAAGAGAGTCAAGGACGGAACCAACCTCAGGAACACAGCCAGCTCCCTCAGGAACACAGCCAGCTCCCTCAGGTGATGATGGTGGCTGAAGGTTAGCGGGAATGAGGCTAGTAAACACGGGGGCTGGAGCAGGGGAAAAACCAATAGGCCAGGGCCAAGAACATGCTTGCAGCACGTCCAGGTTCACCACAAAGGTCTTCAGCCAATTCTGCAAAAAATCCCTCAACCTGGGTTGGGCCGAGACCTTCCGGCGAGCGATGCGGAGAGCGGCTTGTTGTACCTCCTCGAGACAGATGAGGTTGTATGTTAAGTAATTTATTTCAATGTCTATTAATGCGTCCACTGGGTACATTGTGGCCAGTTCGTTCTGTTAGGATCTGTAGTTGGGGTGAAGCATGGACCCAGGTGCAGACACAAGACAGCAGGGCAGAGCAAGTGCAGTTAAAATATTTAATGTAATCAAAAAATAAAGGTACAAGAAAAAAGCAGATTATAAGTAGATGTTGGTATACATAATAATTAGAGCATGAACTTCAGTAAAGATTATTTTTTTAAATGATGCACATTTTGAAAAGCTTGTCATTTAAATGTTTCGGCTTGTCCCTTAAGTTTGAGATTTATTGTTAAAAAGGCCATTTTGCAATGTCTGGTTATATATAGATAGTCAGTATACAGTAGCAGGCAATTGTTTTGATACAGTTCCTGTGTCAAGTGCTTGTGAAACTTTGGCAAGTGATTGAAATGGTGTTGTATATAAGTTTTATCCATTGATGTATGGATGATTGGATGGAAGGTATGTATGTTTGGGATGGATGATATGGTCGGATGTAGGGTTGGTATATATGTTGATGTATGATTTGACCCTTCTTGTTTTGATTCAAACATGTGAATGAGTGAATACAAAAAACTGCCAAATATGTTATATATTGTTATGATGTGTTCTTTTTTCAATAATTAGATAATAATAATTAGATAAGATAATATCTAATTATTAATAATTATAATGTTATGATAATTGTCTATGAATCAATTTTGTCCAACTATAAATAATGTAGTTAAGTAATATCTAACGTAACCCAATTATATGGAAATTGTTGACATAACCGAGTTGAGTAAATTCAACAGATTTTTTTTTTTTAAGTTTAGGCTTAGCTCTGTATTGTTTCTATGATCACGAAACCGTAGAGCAGCATGTTCAGCTTCAGTGCAACCTGTAATTGTTGGTACTTAATGCAAACAGATAGAGCATTAAACTGCAGCATCGTCCGTTATGTCTCTAATAAGCCCATCCATTGATATTTAATTCACAATTTGATTGTGTTGAACATCGGATTGTTTGATCAGTGTTTCTGCAAAGAAATAACCAATTATCTACTTAGAAGCTGATGAGAATACAGAGCTGGTAGCGTATGAATAAAAAAGGGGGCACTAGCTACATAATGGCAGACGGAAATTGAAAACGAAGCAAACTATTATCTACAGTTAACAGAAACTGGCTGTTGAACTCACATCAGTTATAACATATTCAATAATAATATTCAATACCAAATGAAACCATTTGATCATGGCAATGAACTCAAGTGAACTGCTACACCTTGATACTACTCCACTCACCATTAAAAATCAACCCAATACAGAATGCACCAGCTTTGGCTGGGTCATGATTCAATGGCTGATTAGATGGAGCCTTTGCCATCCTGCAAAGATTCCATCACATTCCCACCCTACCCCAAGATTGATTACATATCAGTGACTTTTAGTTTTTCCTTCCCAAAGCATAGTGAACCAGCACACTAAGCAGTTGAGAAATGTAGGAAAACCATCTCAATTTCTTTTGACATTGAAACAAAATCAAATTTGTCTGCTGTTCCTTATAGCAGGGGTATATCTCCAAAAAGCCCCGTGTCCCCCGCATTGTAAAAGCAATCTCCTTTATTGAGAAATTATAACGCAAAAACTTTAGAGATGAAGTTTCCCCTTTTGGTGAAACTATTTAACTGACATTTCCCAAAATTAATTAACTTATTCCTTGCATGGGGTATTAAATTTGAAAATGATATATGAAATATATTTTGAGTCATAGAGTTTACACAAGGGATCTGTAGTGGTGGCAATGATATTCTATAACATTGCCGAATTTTCGGGGATATAATTATGATGAATTAAAAACTAGACTAGACTACTATATATTCATCTGTCTTCACCTAACCTGTGTGCTTACTATGCCAAGATGGTGAGGGGTGGATAGATATTCAGCAATTCGCTATTTAAAATGGCTTTTCATTGCATAACAAAGGCCTAGTACCAAAAATCTTAATGATTTTTTTTGCAAGTCAGTCATGGATTGCAGGAATTTTCTTTTCACAGGTTTTTATACTTCTGTCTGTCCTACCCAGCTGGTATATCCCCAACAAGTCCACAATCCTCTGCCCTGATTATTCCCTGAAATGAGGTGTCAAGTGATGTCCATATGACAGTCTTTTTCATACAACAAAGCTCCCCTAATGGGTACGATATGAACTATTAAAGTAAAATATGATACAAACAAGATAGAGCTCATCGATTAGATTCATAAACACCAAATTTGGACTAAATCGGCCAAAAGGTTGAGAAAAATGTCCGGAAACTTTTTGAGATGAAGCGCCCCTTAGTGTAAGAAGTATATAACCGAACTTTCTCAAAATCAATGCAGTTGTTACTCGTATTAAAGTCTATGGTGGTATAAAGTTGGAAAATGGTCCATGTCACTTTTTGAGTTATGTTCTCTGACTTTCATGAATAAACCTCCCCTAGTGAGTAAATATGAACTCCAAAAGTTAAATATGATATATACGTGACATACCTCCTCCAGTTGATTCATATGCACCAAATTTTGACTAAATCTGACCAACAGTGAGGAAGTTATATCTAAATATATCAACCCCCCCGACATTTGGGGGATATAATTAGTATCTGATGCTTTTAGCGATAATGAATACAATTTGAGATTTTATTCTGAGTCACATGTACTCAGAACCAGGAAGATGAGCGAAGCTTAAACAATATAAGATTATTTTCGTCTTGAATCAGTTGCTACAGCTATGAGACTCCAAATCTCTGATGAACATTCAGAAAATAAAAATAAACAGCCTATTTTTTTTTCATTTAGCGGTAAATGAAACAGTTATGATAATTAAGTCATTATCTCGAAAAAAAAATTGTTGTTAGTTTTCTAGTGATAACGAGTTAATTATCGTTTATCATCGTTATCATGATAAAACATCCAAAAATGATTATCTGCCACCATGGTCGTTCTCGGCTTCCATTGAGATCCGTGTAGTCTCTTCTTAAAGATATGATCTATATTTCAAAGTCTTATTTTTACATATTTTAACAATGGTTTGAGAAAAGCAAAGCTTAAGTAAGAGTTCAACTGAGCTCAGGTCAGCTTTGAAAGCAAAGGGAGGAAAGTAACTTGCAGCTCCAAACGGCTTTGCTGGGTCTCTAAAGGCCAATGAAGTAGAACAGATGATGAATAGCTTTTACGGCTGCATGGGAAGAATCCTTTCATTGAAACTCTCCCTAACTGGGTGCATTTCCTCCACAGCGGTGGACACAGTTGGGTCTGGGTCACTTTGGAAAGGTTAAGGGGGAATATGGTTTTTACGGCACCAACCACCTGGACCTTTTATTGCTTTTAATGAGCTGAACTTGCTTTGTTTTGGGCTGTTAGTGACTATCCTTTGACACTGGTTTTAAGAATTCTATTTCTCCATCCATTTTCTGAAACCACTTATCCTGTTCAGGCTTGTGAGGATGCTGGGGCCTATCCCAGCCTGACATTTGTTACAGGGCAGCTTTAACAAATGGCTGTTTTTGTTATCTGAATAGTTTTCTAAGTGTTAGTTAATATTTTTTTATTTACATCTATTCAGTGTTTTGATGAGTTTTATACTTATACTATATTCCTTGTGTATATATTACATGTTTTTAGTGAAAATTGTTTGAGTTGATTTCAAGTTTACTCCCTCTCTGTGACTATTTCACTAACTGCCTACACCTTTGAGATTCCACTGTATAGACAGACGCTCTCCAGAACCGACGAGAGACTAGGAACGTAGAGGACCAATCGTTAGTATTGAGGTGGGATAGCTCTCTTCCATTCGGAAGCAAAGGAGGAGTAGATTCTTCCCATCGTCGTATAGCACACTGACCTGTTGCTTAGCTTCTCCAGCTACCGCTACCAACACAAGTCAACTTTTCTGGACTCTGGTAATTCTTGAGAACCCAGTTACCATTGTATCTTCTCCATCCAATCAATACATTTTAAGTCATAATTTGGTCCTTCAACCAACGCAAACCATTAATAATCTTTGTTCTCATACAACTACATTACCCTCTCGTTTGACCTATTGGTCACGAGGTGGAGTACACCCTGCATCCGCATACATCTACCTGTCTCAGGCATACTACTTTGGATGTGATGATCTGGCACTGTACGACTTTGCCAAATACTTGAGTAATGAGTCACACAAGGAGAAGGGGCTTACTGAGAGGCAAGTGAAACCAGAGGCAGGATCTTTTTACAATTCTAAGATTATTTACATCTTGTAGAATAAAATCATTTTCAGGGTGACTCAAAGCCAGTTTTTTGCACCGCCGTGGAGGAAATGAACCAAGTAGGTGTTGCCAGCACGAAGGCGAGAGTCCATGAAAAGATTCTAAAAGGATGAATAACTACATAGCTGCACTACAAGCTATTCAACATCTTTTAGTTCTTCTTTGTTGGTCTTTAGAGTTGGCTGGAGCCATGAGCCACCTTCCCCCTATCAGTTCCAAGGCAACCTGGAGCAAGAGATAAGTAGGGTTGTGGTATTGAGAACCTTTAGTGTGCCCTACAGATTGAGAAGACCAGGAACCAGTCCCTGCTGGACTTGCACAATCTCTGTTCCAATCAAATTGGCCCTTAATTTTCCTCAATGACCAGGTGAAGTCTATCAAATAACTTGAAGACTGGTTGCACAAACTGTGCCACATTGGGACTCCTCAGAATTCCAGACAAGCAAAGTTAGCTTACCATATTGTCATATTTTTTGCTCAATAGAAGGGAATTCGATTTATGTAAGAGTACTTAGCTTCTAAGTAGTCTGATGGTTGTTTCAAAAGATCCAGCCTTTGTTAAATCCCCTTGTGTCATTATTCTTTTGCATCTATTATTCAGAGTTACAAGTGTGAGAATGCAGCTTATTCAATAAACAATGTTGATGGAATTCAGAGCAGCAGCAGTAGCACCATCTTTATGGCACAAACACGCCAGTTCTGCTTCATTGCTTGCTGGAGTTTTTTGGCAAATGAAAACATCATACTGTGAATGACTCCAGCAGGACCATTGGAGCAGGAAAATTAAGGTCCCATTCAGCAGTTTTTGATAGACCACATCTGCTGTTAACCTTCAAGTATAATGGCATTGTCGTTCTTGTAATGGAACCCTCCCATAGCACTGGGATGAACAAAATCTCCCACTGGTGTTAGCGAGGGGGAGCACATCTCATATCGGTTGGTAGCCGATGTGAAAGAGTGGCTGGTTGATGTCATCCGTCTTCCAACACATGGATACACAAGCAATCAAACTGCTCTGTTGCTCACAACCTTGTCCATAGGCTACAGCTAGAGAATATTTGTCCTGGGTGTTTTATTCAACGCATCCAGGGAGCGTGAAAACATTTAATTCAGGTGACATTTTCAAACAGCTGTCATTGTCATTCGGCAAATCAGTCCAAACTGGTCTCCTGCGATGATTCACAGCATGAAAGATCCGGACTTGGTTATGAATTGTGATTATATGAGACTGACACTTCATGTCTGGTCATGTAATCCAAGTTTAAACCGAAACCAACAGTAACAAGGTACACTAAAAAAAAAAAACTCTGTGAGCTGTTAAATTCAATTAATGTAATCGTACACTATTAAATATATATATATGTATCAACTTTTTAAACTAATGCGATGAAGCCTCTCCTAATTGCAGAAAGAAGCATTAATTCCTCAGAGTTATTGCGTGACTTTCTTAGACTTAGACTTGTGAAGTGACAGATGCATGCCGCCAAATTCTGGAACTACTGATCGACTGTTGTTGGGCCTTGAGGCCGTTTTTTGTGAATAATGTTCTAGCAGGATAATATTTTTTCAGCAAACATCTCCATCTGGTTTGACCTATGACACAAACACACTGGCATACAGTACAAATACCACATTCTTTAATTAGAATATTATTGCAATCTAATATGGCGCACATCCAGGGCAGAAAGGTGGAGTTGCCATTTTTAAAAGGTCCCGAGATATGAAATACGTCATATACAGCTGAGCAATTTGTTATTTGACCTTGTTGAAAAGACATTGATGAAGAACACAGGAGCACTCCACAGAGATGGATAAATATATAATTATGGCTGTTAAACAGGAGTCAAACCATCTCACAGTCAGAAAGGGTGAATTTATTCTGGATCACTGTGTATTTCATACTTCTCTGTGAGAGAGGTGCCTTTGTACTACGCATAGTTATTACATAAACAAGTCAGTTGAAGCTTCATTCTTATTGCTGTGGAGTTTATTTACCAGTGATATGCAAAAAACCTAATTTTGGCTTCTTGACAGTCAAATGTTATTTGAGATACAGTCAGACATTGCACCTGAGAACAACAGATTGTGAGTTTATGCTCATCCAATATGTATTTCATAGCGCCCTATTTTGATGTAAAACGAAAAATTTATACAAGGAGCTGTGCACATGATTTATTAATACTAGTGTTGGAAATGTAATATGTCAGAAAACAGGGCTAAAATGTGTGGTATCGCCCACACAGAGTAAGAGAGGCCGCCATAAATGGGGTCAAGAGTTGCAAAGAGAGAGAGAGATTATCAATGATGAACTAAATTTTATGTAATTTAACACAAGATAGACTTATTACAGTGAAGAATCTTTTAGCAAATATAAAGAGGATAGGAGCAGTCTGTACAGCGCTACAACTTTTAAACCACTGTAATGAAATTTGTTGCATGTGGGTCAACGCGACTCAATCTTTTCTATAGATTACATTGCACTCTAATAGTAATACAAAGAAACACTAATAGTAATACAAAGAAACACTAATAGTAATACAAAAAAACACTGTTTGTTGGACTTAAGATCACATTTAAGTTTTGTTTTAATCGGGGTATTGCTTGTACACAATGGGATTTGGGGCTTTTTAGGGGTATTGAGTACAACATTGGCTTAATTAATGTTACACTTTGTGTGGCAATAAATTCGCAATTATAAATGACTTTCATTCCCTTATTCATGTTTCATCCTTTTGTTACGCTCCGCAAAATTATAAACTCACTGATAATCATATAATAATCAGAGTGGTGTTTTCAGACCACAAAGAGGGGCCTATTTACAGTCTACAAATCAATCAGGAAATGTAGGCGAAGAGGATAAGATGGGCAAACAACCAAGGAAGACAACGCAGTAGAACATGCTAATGAGCACACTCTTTGTTCGGCATATTGTGTTTGGAGAGAAAACAGAATATTTAACGCTGCTAAATATAACAACAAATCTTAAACAGAGAAACAATTAGGCACAAAAGTGGTAAAAATAAAGATGATTCATTCTGTTTCTTGAGCCTAACTTTGGAGAAAACCTGTTGTATGTTGATATCCATGCCCTTCATGATAATGTCCAAAGAGGATTGAATGTCAGAGCTTTACCCCTGGCTTCAATATCTTCATTTGCATTCTTGTGCCTTGCCATCTGCATCGCTGATTGAATAGAACAGAAAATCCTTCTTAAAGGTCATCTGGTGAGAAATGAATACTTATAAAATATTAGAGTTACTCACATCTGAATGTAAACTACAAACTATTATGTTTTGAGAAAACTACACTTTATTCTTAATTAAATGAACAGTTGCCATTTATTTTTTCGTAACTATTTTAACAGCAGTTTACAGTTAATGCTAACAGCGACCATCTGCTTTCTGATGTTATTGTTGGTCTGACAGCTGATGGCGGCAGTGTGGCCTTCTCACTCCATACCCTTTTCCTCTGACAGAGAGAAAACCAGTTGCAGGGTTCCAGTGAAGTCCATGATGTCTTTATCCTAACAATAATTCTCTGCCCTTCTCGTCCTCCATCCTTTCTTTCTTTAAGCTATTTGTTGTTCAGTCTCTCCTGATCCATCTCTTCATATGACCGGATTCTTGGTCTAATGGGATTAAATAAAACAATAACTGAACTTAATTCTAAGGTTTGAATTTCTAAATCTAATCTCATTTAAGGGGGGTTTGCGCAACAGTTTACAGATCCTTGGGAGATATTGCTCCCCCTAGTGTCAGAAATATACACCCAACCTTTCCCGAAATATGTCCAGTTCTTCCGTGTATTATTGCCCATCCTTGAAACGTACAGTAGTTTTTGCATTTACATCAATGATGTGTGGCAACATGATTCCTTAATGTCTTTTAATTTTATATCATCTTTTGATGACTTCATTAACTTTCAGCTGGGCTAATCACGAGTTCTCACAGCTTTCTTTATATATGCGTGTGATCTTTTCCCTCCCTCTGACCCAATCTGTTTGTCTTGTGTCTGCCTCAAGGTCTCCTTCCTGAGCCAAGGTTGGAATCATAAGGAAGCCATCCCCTTCAGAATGAGCAATAACTTTGTATAATCTCATTTGATATGTGCAAGAATGTTTCCTAGCTTCTTAGGGGCTCTGGTTTAATTTATGTTTTTGTAGATTTGGTTCATTTTTGAAAGGAATGATGGTGGTGTAGATTAAAACTTAACACTTTAAATGATGTACTGTTGTGCTGTAAAATGTACTTTTACAGTTTAAAATATATGATATACTACAGTTCCTCAATGTGTTATGCCCCCAACAGCAACGGTATATCCCGGACAAGTCCCCAATCCCCTACGCTGTACAAGCAATCCTTTCTCAATTTAAATGTGATGTTATGTCTTACGGTAAGGAAGCTATGTGTAAAACATTGTCTTCAGTAAAAAGCTCCACCTAGGGCTGAAATATGAGCGACTAGAGTAATATATGGTATATATAGACTAATTAATTATTGCAGGTAAAGACAGCGGACAGGAAGCAGCTTACCAATTATTGAAAGCTGTTATCATACCAGTGGTGGTATCTATAATCTAGATAAAGAATGCACACGTCTCAAAGTTAAGTTTAATCAGTATGATGTGAGGTATATGATGCACATTTTGGCCTCACAGTTGATCCAACACTTTGGTTTTAACTGAAATACTGTGGCTTGGTTTTGTTTTCTGTAATGCTATTTTGATTATGGACAATTGTTGTTCTGAGTTAAATATCCAGACAACTGAATGGATTCCCATATAACAGGTTAAAAAAATGTATCCAACCTTCCTACAGAGTTCTAAAATTAAATTGATTCGTACACCATCCAGGTTGGAATGCACTGTGCATCATGTTTAGTGGGCTAGTTAAGTGTCTAGTAACTTGTAAATATTAGCATGCAAATATATTTCACAAGGATGGTGAATATGGTGAACATTATACCTGCTGAATGGGTGGCACAGTGGCGTCAGGAGTAGCATTGCTACCTCACAGCATGATTCTGGATTCAGATCTACCTGTTTTGAATTTGTATGTCGTTGCCATGTCTGCATGGTCTCCATACGGGCACTGCAACATCCTCCCCCAGTCCAAAAACATGTAATATGGATTAATTGGTGACTCTAATTGCCCAAGTAATAATTGAGTGTAATTTTTGTCTCTGTGTGTGTTGGCCTTGTAATGAAATGATAAACAGGCTGTACTCTGCCTCTGGTTCAGTTTCAATTGGGAGAGTCTCCAGCCTCTGAGACCCTGCACAGGATAAGTGACTGCAGAAGATTAATTAATGCATTATACCTGCTGAACAACAGCATGCAATGTCATTGTCACTGTTAGATAGTGCTTGGAGTATCTGTTATCGTTGATTTATTTGGTCATATAGTTAAATAGTTTTGAATTTTTTTTTAATTTTTTTACAATTATTTGGTTAAATAGTGATAAGAATGTAATGACTAGTCTTTAAAAGGTCAGATGAATGTGCTGTTAAATAGTTAGTTATCAGACATGAAGACATTCCTGTCCTCATAAAAACTGACTGGCAAAGAGAATTAGCCATGAGTGGAGAATGACCTTGTAGCCACCAGGAAGTGATGTTTTAAACATCTTAACCCTAACTCACTTGGCCCAACATTATCTGAAGTTTTCTCACCTTCTGCTAAAAGCAGCATGACGAATCAAAATGTATAATAACCTGCACCTTTAATGGAACCAAGTGCACAATCACAAAGCCGAGATGTCAACTCTGACAGAACTACCGTAGGCTTTACCCTCTTTTCTTTGTTTTGAAATTAAATAAATTTCTGTTGGGAAGATTCATGAACCACCCGTGGTTTTAGTTTTGATACTCAGTAAGTGAGATAGGGATTTTTTCAACATGTTGCATAAAATCTTGATGGACTTTAGGAAAGTTGCTGGAATGTTTACTTATGGAGTGAGATATAATTAACTGCCCATTTTGGGTGTGGACCTTTCTGTATTGAGTTGCATGTTCTCATCCATGTGCAATGAAGCTGAATGGGTGACTCTAGATTGTCTGGAGGTATGGACCCCCCCTTGTCCATGTTGTACCCAACCTCTCGCCAATTTTGACTTACCCTCCTAGGACCCTGAATAAGGTAAACTATTACAGAAAATGAGTGAATGATGAGTGAAAGGTGGATCAGGTGTAAGGATCATTTTCCACGCTTCAATCACAGTCTCCCTGAAGAATTTGAGACTCAAAGATGTTCTGATAGGCAAGTTATCATAGATCATCTGTTGGAATAAAAAGTCATGTTTACTCCATTGTTTTTTTCTCTTGATTAAAATGTGAAACCTAGTCGCCTAGATGGAACTTTGCGGTCTCTGAGTGATGTCTAGTTGATGCTATGAATTATACCAGTGCTTTATTTGATATGGTGGTTCAAGATGCATGTTGCCTAACTTGCTTTAAAAGGAAGCTCTTTATGTTGAAATCAGTGTAAACAATGGGGGCAATGCAACATAACAGCAGTCCCCGGGTATTGATTGGAGATAAAAGCACATCATAGCTCTGAACATGAATATTTATTGTATGCATTTACTCAGTGCCAGAGTGTGAGTACATGAATGCATGCCTGCAAACACACAGAACAAGAGAGTGTGATCAAGCAATATATACATTATTCAAAGATAAGTGCGGCCCAATGGGGAGTACAGTCACTGAGCAACTGCATTTATTCAACAGGAAACAAAGCATTAGTGCATACTTAAAATTCTTAGCACTGCTGATGAAAGAAGATTTCAAAGGAGCGCATTAAAAAACATCAAACTACCTGACAGTGAAAGACAGAGGAAAATAAGAAGCAAATTTGCAGTGAGACATATCTAAATCCTCGCTCTCTACAAATGCCTTCATACGTTTTTAGTCTTCAGACTTTTAAGACAATGTCTAATAATACAAAGGAGTTCTGACAAGTTGTCAAATATCTCCCAAAATCTGACTTTAAAGCATTGTTCTCACGGTTGAAACACAAGCTGAATCTTAACACAGCTGCATTATACTCCACCAAGACATTTTTTAAAATCCTTTCATACAAATGATATAATTTTATGTGTTACATTTTATTTTGGAACGTTGTGGCTATATTTACAAATTACTCTAAGGTGCTATAACACTTTAAATAATAATAATTACTTACAAGAAAAGCTGATAAGTGATTAGCCGTTATAGTGTGATTTTGAAGACTTTAGACTCTAGCTTTATTACCCTAATTTTTCGGCCCATAATTTCCAACAGTTGGTCTGAATTTGTCTACATTTTGTGAATATGAACCAACAGGATGAGGTATATATTGAATATTTATCATTTCATAATAATACTTCATATTTTCTCAAAAGGAGGAGCTTTTTTTTTAAAAATCAAAAACAGCTTATAGGACATGACTTCCCAAAGAACCCAAAATTAACCTAAACAGGAGCACAGCTCCTGTTGTGCATAATAGCAATATTAATAAAGGGAAAAATTTAATACATTTAATGAAATACGCCCCAAGGATCACATACCAATCAGGCAGAATCAGAGTATGTCTGCAGCAGTCCATGAATGCCAATGATAGTGGACCACCGGACAAGAGCCTACAAAATAAGAATGACTACTATAATAAAATCGCGTTGCTAACTTAGATTTTACATGTATAACGAAGCCACTGCCACATACTTGCACCGATATAACAACACCGGACGGAAACGATGCGATCCGGAAGTGAGTGGGCCTGCGTGCCAAAGAGCAAGAGAGCATCAAGAAGGCCACCTACCTCCCTTTATAGCAGCGACCCGCTGTATATGAATTTCATTCCTTTGCAAGGAGGCAGTCAAAATCCTTTCGGAAAGCCTTTCAGATAGCCAGTTGCTGCATGTAAACGCTGTTTCGGAAAGCTTTCTGTTTAAGGTTGTATCTGCGCAGGCCCAGCGACATAATGCTCCGCTAAGTCTTTTCAGCGCCGCATTTTAAAAAAAGCGACTTCAAAACTGTACTGGTCTGCACCGGAGATTCATTAATTCATGCAACATTGAAATATTTTAACATATTTGGATGATTAGATGGGCGAAAAGTCACTTCCGCGTATGCCCTCTTTGTCATATTCTTCTTCAGGGCACTTGTTGGTGGTCGACGCCCAACTCACCAAAGCATTATCTTGTAGGCGATCCACCTTTTGAACGGGAAGCTGGATCGCCTCCGCATGTGTGAAAGTATCCTATTAGATTAGTCGATGCATATAAACACCGGGTCGGAAAAGATCACAAGTCATGTAAACAGGCGAATGACATTGCAATTTGGAAAGGTTTAATACAGAAGGGAGAAAAGTGTCCCATGTAAACCCACCATGTGACCCAGTAACAGCCTATCAGCGCATCGTTGGCATGGAGATGGCAGCCCTTTTACACTTGCTGACCAAACCAAAACACACACTACGCTTACATATAAACAAAAAACAACAGAGTGCTCACCCAGAGTGGCGTGGGTGCTGGGAAAGCACAAGATGCCTTTTCTATAATTAAGCAGCTGTGTTGGACACAAAAATTGTACTGAGTTGTATTTAACTGTATTTATCTTTATTATTGAGTAAATATCGAATATGATCTTATAACATATAGTTGACTTCATAGAAATTGTTGACTGTTGAGATTATTAATGGTTCACATTTAATTTGAGAAGTTCAATCAGGGATATTTGTTCTACGATGCAGGGGATTAAGGGCTTTTGAGGGTTATACACTTGCTGTCGGGGATGACAGGATTGTTTGCTTTTGGCACTGCCTGAAGGTGGCACTCTATCCATCTTCCAGTTTTTTTTTTTCTTCTCGCATACCTCACCAGCCTGGCATCCTCTCTGCTTTATCCATCTACTCCTTGGCTGTGGCGTAAGTGATGGTGATGTGCTGGCACACTGAGTCATATTCAGGCCCTCCATCCGCAGTGTAGCTATATGTGGATCTGGGTGGGAGTGCTATTTTCCCCTCAGCAGGTGTTGGAGATAAGTAAGGCTGCTAATTCACTGTTGATACAACCCTGACAGTAGAGCAGCCCTAACCCGACCTGCCTGTATTTTATTTTCATTGCCATGGAGGGGGAGGTGCATGTGGGCAGTCTTGGTAATATAAAGTATACAGGAAAGAAAGTTTCAACCATGCATACATTTGTCAGGCAGATACATTTTCTGGTCAAAACATATCGGCAGACAGAGACTGGTGGGGGAAAATAGCGCCCACCACTAAATCCTTGGCAGTATATGAGTGGGCTATGAAGGGCTGGATGATGGTAACCAACAACATGACAGACTTCATGGCCATGCAGGAAGGTCTTTAGTAAAACTACAATCAAAATGTCGGACTTTCAGGATAACATTTTGCGAATATGTACTTCATTAAATAAAATCAAGACTCCAATCTTTATAATCCTAATGTTTCCCTCCTGTCCAGTAGATACAACTGCCCATCAGCTGTGGCTATGCCCCGAGCTCCACTAATTTGGACTCTCACATTTTATTGTACATCAAATGCATGTTGTAAAACATCTGACACGATTTCCACCAAATTTATATGCAATCAAAAAGTAGGGGACATTATCGACACACTTGAAACACATGGGCTTAAGATTTGAATTCCATGAAATGACTCCTGAATACATGAGAGGAAACTGACCATGATATATTTTCTATAAAAGAAAATGAAGAGTTTCTGCTTGTAAAATAATAATGTCTGAAGATTTATATTCCTCATGTGCCAGACAGGATGTGACACAATCCTGCTTATAACTCATCACATTCTAGTATTGTTGGAATGCTTATGATGCCAAACCTGTTTTTTTTTAAAAAAAGAAGTTTTCTCATTCTGTCTTTTATTTCTGAATTATGCATCATTTAATGAATGTAACTTCCATTTTTTCTTCATGCGATTTATATGTGTGATTTGTTTCAACTGGACATTGCTTTGTCTTGCCTCTAGTTTGCAGTGAGAGACTGTTGTCACCGTAATTAACACATATTATCTGTCCATTGAAAAAGAAGTAGAACTACAATCAGAATTGAAGGAGATGAGAAGATGTGACGGAAAATGAAAAATGTAACTCTCCCAGATTTTGCTGTAGAAGTTGTAGCCTCAAGATATTTTAATTAGAAGATGACATAGCTGAATTCCAAGCCTATCTTCTCAGTCATCACAATTGTTTTTCAATAGTGAATTCCTTTTGAATTATTTTTATTCTTGTGATCAAGTCAAATACTTATACAAATACTTATGCGCGTGTATAAATATATATATATATATATATATATATATATATATATATATATATATATATATATATATATATATATATAAATATTGTTGCATAGTGTGATCTTGTTGGATTTGATAATTGCAAACAGCTGATAAATAAAAATATTATCCAATTAACCTCGTATTGTAAAGGGGATACAATACATTTCAGATCCAACTCTGGGTATGCTGGTTGCTTTTTCTCCCCGATCTCAATATCAAACTGTGATAAACATTCAAAACCAGGTGATTCTCAACAGGAGGATTCCTCTCATTTTTTGGCCTATATGGCTGTTTTCTTTGACTTATCTACAAATCCTTGTAGATAAGTCTGATAAGTATTAGATTTGTAGATAGATATTTACATTTTTTCACTTGCTTTGCATTTTGAACTGGAAGCTTGTGTTTCTGTTGTTTATGTGTGGCACGTCCTGATTATAACATGCTATTTGTCAATAATACTGCTCTCATTCAGTCGTTGCTTCTTCTCCATCTTCCTGTGGTCTTAGTTTACTGCACTAATTTATTATTTATTTCAAATATATTTTTTGAAACCGCGACTTGCTGGGCAGGTGTTGAGACAAATGGGACTCACAGTCAGGAACTCTACTCTATAACAGGCTATAATAGCTTTGAAAGAAAGAAAACTACATTTTCTCAGTCACTTTGGCCTTTCTTTAATGGACTACCATTACCATAAATGTTGAATTTATACCGCCATCGAACATGTTCAGTTAATCACTTGAAGCTACGGTGTGTAAGATTTTGGGTTATCTCTTAGAAAAAATTTAATATAATAACTTTGTTTCTTAGTGAATGACCAGATGATTTTTTTTCGAACATAAGTTATATCCCCGGAGGGTCTGCAATATTATGCAATCGCCATCACCGCTGCTGCAGATCCTTCGCATTAACACGATTACTCAATTTCACACGAATAAATAGATCTTTTTTTTTTTTTTTTTATATGACCATAGACCTTGGTGTGAGGAAGAATTGGATTGATTTTGGCAAAGATCAATTACAATTGCAATTTCTGCAATTAGGGGAGTTTTATCTCCAAAAGTTTTTGGGCTGTAATTTCCCTTTTTTTGAGGGGTCAGATTTACTCGAATTTTGCCATTTCATGCAAAGAGGGAATTGAATATATATAATATACAGTATGGAAATATGGAAGATGAAAGCAGATTAAAAGATGGTAATTAAAAAAAATAAGAAGTTATGAATAGATTATTAAATCAAAGGCATACAATCAATGTCTTTGATAGGCGAAGATAATCAAAGAATATAATATATGTGATCCAAGGATTCTTGGATCACATAAATTCCACAGCAGCTCTCTCATTTAACACGGGTCTAAATGGACACCTGATCCCCATCTTACCTCATGTGACCTTTGCTCTCTGATTTACTGACCTCTGGTATGTTTGCAAAGACACTCTGCTGAGGTCACTGAATATTCTGCTGCATCAGTGAAAGGTCATGACCAGCAGTCAAATCTGATCCTTTCGCTGATCGAGCCATTGACAGATCAGGACCAACCTTTGATGAAGAGTCTTTGCAGGGAGACGTGATTATACTACTGATCTCATCAAACTCTGGTGAAATGGACAACATTAATCAAGGCCTACGCTGTAGTCCCTGGTTGCAGTGGTACAGCCCTAAAAAACTCCCAATCCACTGCATTAGACAAAAAATTCCCCTGATTAAACTCCAAAGAATTGAATGTGAAATTATTTCCGAAAAAGAGTATATTTCGTAAAAAAGTTCCACCCTTTAGTGAGTAAAATATGAAATATTAGAGAGAAACATGACATATAGAAGAAAGAACCCCTCAACTCGATTCATATGCACCAAATTTGGAATAAATCAGACAAGTGGTTGAGAAATTATAGCCTTTGGAGATAAAAGACCCTTATTATGAGAAACGTGCAACTGAATTGATACATGAAAGTTTTCTTTCGGAAATATCCCCAACATTTTCGGGATATAACCATAACTTCAATGAGCTTGGAAGATGTAACACTGTGATCCAGCTTTAACTTTATCTTCACAGCAATGACCATCATCATCAACATTATATTGGAATCATCTACACAAAAACAGACGTTTGTTCAAGATTTGGGCCAACATTATGCACCATCTTCCCAAAACACAGCACTCCGCCATCCACCAGCTGGTATAAAGGGGCTGAGTTAGTTTTTTATTTAGGTTTTGTCACGTTTGCCCATTCCTCAACTTCATTCCCAGTGCGTACAGTTTATTTCCTCCCCGTGTGTTTATGTTTGCCTCTGTCTTGTCAAACTCTCTCCTTTGGTAATTATGTGTATCAAGGCACGGCTTTAAGTCCTTCCCTTATTCCAACTCACCTGCACACCTTAGCTAAATCAAGCTGTCTGCTTTCCTGCATATGTGCCCTGGCCCTGCACTCCTCTCTCTCCTCTCACTCCTCGCCAGTTTGCTAGATTTACTACAGGAGAGTAGATATAAAGTGACTTGTTGCAGATCTCATTTTGGACTGGTATCTGCCTCAATCGTTTTACGCAGGTTCATGATCCACCAGCCACGTGCTGATCCACCTCAGCCTAGACTAATCTAAGTATTTAAAGTCAAATCTTCTGAGACATAGCCATGCCTAGTACACGCCTCACCTCTGCGAAAGAATGTGAGGACACATTCAAATAAACTCTTTATAAACTGGTTCTAAAGTTGTTGAAGTTCTGTTTCTGACTCCTAAGAAATGTACCCCACTCAACAGGATTAGAAATTTTTGTGGAAGATTATCTGTGAACAAGGCCTCTGCTGTCGTCCCAGAATGCAAGGGTATATCTCTGGAAACCCCAATCCTCTGAATTGTACAAGCAGTGCCACTGATTGAACTGCTCAACCTGAATGTAAACTATGTCAGAAGAACAGTGTCTTTCGTGAAATAAAAAAAAAACAACCAATAAACTCCCCCTCATTGGTAAAATATTTACTTTTAGTGTAAAATGTTATAAATACAAGCAATCACCTGGTTAAACCTCACGTTCACTTAAACGTGTAGTCTGAAGAACAGTGTTTTTTGTAAAGACAGCTCCGTCTAGGAAGTCAAATGTGAACTATTACTGTAAAAAAAAGAATTCTGTATACGATATAGATATCCTTGGGTTTATTCATATTCACTAAAATTCGACTAAGTTGGACCAATGATTAGGAAGTTATATCCCAAAATGTGTTTTTTCGAGAGAAAAAAATCTCCCCATTTTGATGAAATATTCATTTTTACAATAAAATATGACCTATGCAAGACAAATATCAAGTAAATTCATATGCATCAAACTTGAACAAAATCAGACCCAAAGTTTTTAAGTTATATCCCCAAAAATGTTTTTGTTAAAAGTGACTAAAATAGACACTATAAGAATCAAATATGTTATTAACAAGGAAGAGTTCTTTGACTTTGCCTGAAAACATTTGGAGATAAAGCTCCCCTTAGTCGGAAATATGCAACCGACCTTTCCAAAAGTTATTAAGTTCTATGTCAGTATAAATATAAATCTATAAATTTGATCATATATGAACATATTTATTTTAGTTAAGACGTTAAAAACCAAGGATCTGTGGCCGACATGGTGGATGGGGCTGAAGGGATGACGATTCCATAATATTCTGACTTTTTGAGGATATAATTCCTCTCTACAAACACTGAAAGGTTTGAAAGGAAAACATATTGTAATTACATCTTATATCGAAACATTATAAAAATATGACTTTATAATTAAGAAGTAAAAATAGAAATATGAAGACACGATCAATAGAGGACAACCAACAAATATACCTAAGAGCAATTTACTTTCCCCAAACTGGGAAAAGTGCGTAATTTTATCGGTCCAGTTTTAACCAAGTCAATTGGGGCGTAATTCGGGTCACACTTGTTCAACTTATTTAACAACAGTGGAGATAATAACAGGTGTGAATCTTACAGCTGCAAAAATGCAATAACAGTAGACAGGATGAGTATGAGACGCATATTGTGTGTTGCCCACAACCAACAAACTTAGAAGACTTGAGGTTCAAAGCTTGGAGCTCCTAACTCTCATGAAAACAAGAGAGGTGAATGGTTGTTTATTGCCAATTGGTACTTGGCGCCAGAGGAAGAAAAATCTTTTACTCAAAAGTAAGAATGCTCATTTTGGAAAAATTGGTGTCTTTCAGTGTTTTCCTGTTATATTTGGAATAATATTCCTGCTCCATAAAGTGTAGATCTGTGTTACAGCTGTGAATGTTTAAGGCTGAAATAATCTAACTACATTATGATTGAGAAGTTTAATATAATAATAATAAAAGATCTGCATAAAATCTATTAATGTCGAGTTTTCATTAAATCAGCATGTTGTCAGTTTTGTGACATTCATTTAATTCCGCTTCAACCAGGCTCATTTAAATGCTTCTACTGTGCTTCATAATTATCTGTCGGGAACAGGTTTGGGTCCATTATCAGATTTAAGACCTTGTGGCAACTCTATTGTAATTTCTACCTGTAAGATATTTAAAAAACACTCCGAGATTCAAAAGAGAGCTATGCCTGAACTATCTTTCCCGACAGCAAGGGTATATTCCTGAGAAGTCCCCTGATTGAACGCCTCAATTCATCTTGCGTCATTGCAAGTTGTTAGTTGCTGCTAGTGGGCAGCTGCTGATCTAGCTGCCACACTCTGACAAAAATAAAATCACTGGGCTCTAGTTCTGCTAAGAGTGTGTTTAATTATGTGCTCATATCAACATTAAATGGTGTTGATAACAATACCAGACTATAAACAATATCTGCTGTTCTGATTAATTTTTTTTTGCAAGTGTGGGATCAAACCTCCAAAGCTTAAATTCCACTCTGACCTGAGAGGAGCCCAATTAATCCTGCATCGATCGGCCCTTCATTTAGCTACGGCGTGGTAATTTGTGTTATTGGGGCTTTGCTGTGTTTTCATTTGTGCACTCAATTCATTTTTTGATCAATATGCCATTAACGGGCCTGTTCCTGAGGCATCAGCCGTTTTCCTATGGAAGCTGCCGTTCTGCAGTGCACCCTCAGGTGTCAGGGTGACTGACAGGAGTTAAAGGAAAATTAGCTTGCATTCAGGTAAGCAATCCTGATTTGAAGCAATGGCTGTCAGGGTGATATAATTGATTTCTGTTATGCCTGTCTCTTGGTCGCCTTTGGCTGGAAGGAGGCGAAACATTAGTTACCCCAAGGTTTCTTTTTCTGCGTTAAGTGATGGACTGAGTTCCGAGCTAAATGAAAATCTGTAAATCCGCAAAGCTAACTTTTTCCTTTCTTCATAACAGTGAAGTGGCTGAATGTGTATGAAATGGATAAAAGACTATTAAAAATTAATTATATTTCCTATCAACGTGTTTTATGCTAATGCTTATCCTATCTGCGGACAACTCCTTCCTGGGCTACATTTAAAATAGAACATCCTTTCCTCTCCAAATTATACATGTCTGCTCAATTTCAGCTCTAATATAATAATAATCAATTAGTAATAACATAATTTATCAAGCATTTACATTAGTGTTGATGCATTATTAATATTTTGTGAATATATTTCCGAAGAGGGATGTAATACCAGTTCGTTGTGATTTATTTTCATTAACGAGACTCTGATTGCTTCCAGAGGTCAATGATTGGGAGCATCGGGATTGTAAAAATAATACAAACCTGATATTATATCTGCGAAAGGTGCCACATGGTGATCGTAACAGGCTGACATTTTGAAAGTGGTATACTTGCTCATCAGGGGTTACCTCTGAAGTTTGCCACTTCAGTTCAAAAAGTAAAAAAGAAGAATTCCATTTAACAAAATTTTTTTTTTCCCATTTCTTTGTTGGGATTTTCCCTAATTTTTCCAGACTTCCAGATTCACCTATTTGACACAAACCATTGAAACTAAAAAAAGGTTTCTGTACTCTATAAATATAACTAGACCTTTGCTGTCGTCCCCAACAGCATAGGTATATCTCCGAAAAGTCCCCTATCCCCTTCATTATACAAGCTTTTGGAGGTAAAATTCTGCAGTGTCAGAAATATACAACTGACCTTTGCCAACTTCAGTACAGTTCTTCCTCACACTAAAGTATATAGTGTTATAAAATTAAAAAATAATCCATACATCTGTTTTTGAAATATGTCTAGAAAACATTGTTTTTTTGTAGAAAAGCTCCACCTAGTGATTAAAATGTGATTTTTTTTTAGACTAAAATATGGTACGAAACGTCTTCTTGAGTCGAATAGTATGTATTGAATTTGAAATAAATTGGAATGATGTAAGGAAGTTTTGTCCGTAAAACAATGTTTTCCGTAAAAAGTTCCATCTCGTGAGTAAAACATGAAATATTAAAGTAAAACATGATTTATACACGATAGATTTCCACGAGTCAGTTCATATACACTAAATTAGGACAATACCAGGCCAATGCTTTGGAAAGCTTTTAGTGATAAAGCTCCCCCTAGTGTCAAAATATACAAACCGATCTCTTCTTCCTCACACTAAGGTTTATATGGACATAAAATTTGAAAATGATCCATGAAATAGTTGTAAACAGTGTATTTTATGAAGAAAGCTTCCCCTTATGAGTATAGTAACTATAGTAAAATATGATATTTACAACATAATATGTCACAAACTTGCACTCAATACGGCTTTCGAAATCATTGCCATAAACTTTAGAGATAAAGCTCAAACAAGTGTTGAAAAAATATAACCAACCTTTCCCAAAACTACTCCAGTTCTTTCTCAAACAAAGGTTTATATGGGTATAAAATTTTAAAATGATCAATGCAATAGTCTTTGAGTTATCGCGCTATCACGAAGGATCTGCGGCGGACGCAGTGGAATAGAAGCGGACCCGGCAGGTGACGCGGTGGTTGAAACGACAGAGTCAATGATGATTTTTCGGTGATATAATTAGTTGAATTTGAGGTCTGGAGTGTAAAATTGAAGTGGGTAATTAGGGGGCTCTATTCCAATATTTGGAATACCATATTCAAGGTTGGAGCTGCTGTAACGACTAATTTCCCCTTTGGGGATTAATAAAGTTTCTATATATCTATCTATACATCCATATTCATCCATCCTTAACTACAATGTTTTTTTGTGTGTTTTTAGCTGACAGTGAAACATTTTTCTTTTAAGTGTTCATTTTGAAAAAAAAAAACTTGTAATCTCCAACAACGGGTCCATATAGAGGCCGCCATGTAGGTACAGACATCTTGAGATGGATTTGGCATTTAACAGTTACTGTTTTTTTCGAAAAATGGAGGATCTTATGTACTTTCGGTTGCCCGAAAATACATCAATTCATTAATGCATTAATGAATTGATTTGTTTGTTAATATGAAAAACAAACAAATTTTTCTGCTGGGTAGCTGCTGTGTCCACCTTAACTTACAACTTTACAAAACAATATCCAACTTAAAACAGATCCACATCCTGAATGATGAAGAGTGAAGGGGTAACCTAAGTGACTTCACCTGGATGGAGACTTTAGGTTAAATCTAGCCTGGTGTTATTCCAACATCATCGGCATCATCAGCGATTAATTTAATATATATATATATATATATATATATATATATATATATATATATATATATATATATATATATATATATATATATATATATATATATATATATATATATATATATATATATATACACACATAGTCGGGGATATCATATCATTGCTGCTTATGAATCAACTTGAGGAGATCTATTTTTTATATATCTAATTTTTGCTCTAATAGTTCATATTTTAGGGGGAGCTTTTTACATACAATTGCTTTTCAATCTATTATTTCTCAACCGTTGATCTGCTTTAGATTGTAGCGGCTGCCGATCTGGCTGCCACACTGGCTGCCACACTGGCTTATTTTTGTCTGGCTGACAAAAATAAAATCACTGGGCTTCAGGTTATTTTTTGCCCATATCAAACGTAAG
The DNA here is from genome assembly GCA_037951165.1 of Lophius americanus. Lineage (NCBI taxonomy): Eukaryota > Metazoa > Chordata > Actinopteri > Lophiiformes > Lophiidae > Lophius > Lophius americanus. The sequence continues at coordinate 7,612,432 of JBBDHG010000028.1, read as the reverse complement.
ATCCAGATTGTGAGTCTGCGGTTTTATGTGAATGCATGTATGGAACTCTCGCCACAGGCTAGGACTCATAAAACATGTCTGACAGGGGAATTGCTATAAATAAAGTATTTAATCCGAGTCGTGTTGGCATTTATGTCTTGTAAGCTTTGTTTCACAGCCATCATTCTGTTAGCACATTTGGGCTTTTATCGTGTCCATAATTTGGGGTATGGCCTCAATAGTGCTCCCCATCAATGAATCGAGCGCTGTTATGATTTCTTTACTGGATGATGCAACACTATCTGCTCCATCACTCAGCCCTCTCTTCTCTTTGAACCCAGAACATCCAGAATTCATGACTTGAATCTACAGAAGGCACTTTTTCATGTCAGGCCAGTTAAGCTGTCCTCCGTTGAAGCGCCCTACATTTACCCTACCATCAAAGAGAGCAAAAGAGGCAATCTCATCAATTTAAGGAATCATAGGTAGTTTGCTGCTTTCCTGCGGTCGGCGGCTACATCTTCTGGCAGAGACGGTGGATGTGATTGAGCTGTCAGCAGCTGGCATCTTTGGATTAAGAAGATTGTAGGAGCAGCAGGCGGTGCCACAGCAGGTAATGGAAGTCTCATTTCCCTTGATGTAGTCAGGAGAGACCTGCCACCTGATGGCCCCCAGCGTGAAAAGAAGGTCCACACTGCTGGCTGGAGATTCTGCACATGATAGAAAAATTCACCAGAAGTAGCACATTTTATTGTATCTTTTAATCTTCAAAGTGTATACTGCAAGTAAAAATTATGTAAAACATACACCTAAAAGTATCTTTACTTTTAGGTACTACTTTTTCAAAATGTCAACTTAAAACTCATTCTTTTAATCTGTCTTTTATGTAGCTCTTTGTAATTTTATTCATATTACTATTTTAGAAATATTTATTTGAGTTGATGAAGTTATTTTAATCCCGATTTAGCAATTTTAATTTAATTAATAACATTTTTTTTTAATTTTATAGTTTAACTTTTTCTTTTAATGTATTTTTTCTGCTTTCATAAAATTTCACCTTCAATTTGAAAAAAATTCATGATTTGTCATTTGAATCTATTATTTTATTAATAGTAGAAGTATTCTTATTTTGTTCTTGTATTTATATTTTATCGTCTCAGCTCCACAAACACTTTTCTGCGTTCTTCTCGAAATTCATTTGGGTATTTCACTTTTTCTCTTCTCCTATTGGGTGAAAGTGAGAAACAAAGCAACACAGTTCTATGTAACAAAAAACCCAGAGTTATATTATAATTTATATAAAATTATTTCTGCCAACATAAGTAAACAGTCATGACATCCATGTTGTTTGTTTGTGAGGATATCTCTCACAAAAGATTACATAGTGGTCTTTAAGTATATAATTAGTATAAGTATTATTACATTATATATTTTCATTGTTTCCTTTCGTGCAATATCTTTACCAATTTTAATTATATATTTTTTTACAATTAATGTATTAAATATAAAGATTGGCCACTTGTAAAAATCGTGCTACATATGTTCTGTATTCCAAAATCGTATGTACTGACTGATTTTTTTTTTTTATTTTTCATTATTGCCTTTTTTACTTCTTGGTTGGTTCTTCTACTTTTTGTGATTTTTTAAAATATTTTTTACGGAGTCAGATGCAGTGTAAATTTGTGTTATTCTGCACCTGTCTTATGATAGGCTGAATAGCAATAAAGCTAAGCTTGAATCTTTAAAATATTTCAATGCAATTAAAGGAAAGGTTTTCAGACTAATCCAGATTATAGTATGGCTTCTGCATGCAAGTTTATGAATCCTACTATGGTGATGCCATGAAACTCCCAACTCCGCCTTAGATCAGCTTGACATAAAAAATTGATCGTAGCATGCAAGCTAGTTCAGACAGACAACTTGAAGTGCAACGCTGTATGCACACATGACATGAACCCATTCTCCTCATTGGCCATCAAGCACATTTCCCTCCTACGGGGTGGTCTATTTGTGGTTCAATAACTTCCGATTTCTCCTTCAACCTGAGATGGCCCTACCGCTCTGCTTTTACATATGCCTGCATTTTCCATCTCACCGCACCTCAGCATCCGCTTGTAGGCTCCGTGTGATGGGGTTCAGTAGTTTATCACCCTAATAAATCGATGGAAAAAAATAGAGTGAAGATATTCATTATAAACATTTAAAATACGCTTTAATAAAAGGTTTTCTGTCGCTGTTTTTGGAATGAGGGCAATAATTATTGTGGTGATGAAACTTAACATCTGTTTTATGTATTTAAGTTGACAATAACAAATAGAGAAATACATGTATTGCACACAGAATATATGGGTGTGCTTGTATTCAGTTATTCTTTACTAAGTATTTTCATCTTCAAAATAGAATTTGTGTTTAAAAAATATTTAAATGCTCAGAAATTTACAACTTTCGATTACAAATAGGGAACATTTACAAAACCATAAATTAGAAATGTTATAGTCTCTCTAAGCTGTTTACGGAAATAGCATTGATTGATAAACTACACCTTTAACAAAATCAATTAAATAAAATACTTAATAAGAGAAGTTTCGCCTCCAGCTAATAACTGCAGTGCCGTATCGAAAACACGGATATCCAGTAGAAAGCTTAAGGTGCCAGTGGAATATTATCCGGACTCTTGGATCTATCTAAGCCTTTTGTTAATTAAATTTACTATTGAAAGGGAAATAAAAGTAATCCCTTTGCCTCACTTGTTTCTGATGTCTTTCCCTATACTATGTCTGACAAATGTGCTGTCTGAAGGATTCAATGTAGCCTGACCTGGTAGACTGGCCCTGACATTGTATGAAAATAATGGGGCTGCTGTATCTGAATGGCAGTATTCTGGAATGAAACTCTCACCTGGGCTTGCCGGGGTCGTCTCTGTTATAACTGATTCGTCTGTAATAAATCCATATACAGTATTTAAGTAAGACACTCGAGACTCCATAAGTTAATTCCTGTTTGTCAAATGATCAGAAGACAAAATACTTTTAATATTTTTCTTCATCATTTATCCTGATAACGTTTGCAGAGGGGCTGGAGCCTATCTCAGGATGCGTAACAAGTTGCTAGGTAATAAATGGACAATACACCAGTTCATCAGACGCCAACATATAGAGAAAAAAAAAATTCTTGCTCACATTGAAACCTACGAGTGATTTCAAATCACCAATTCACCAATATCGCAATTTACAGTTGGACAAGAACCTGCAGCTCAACACCGAAAGGCTCAGCTCCACAGATGGATTTCAACCTGCAACCTTCTGGCTGCGCTCTCAGAAATTGTAAATAAAAGAACATTATTGTAAGTATTGAAACCTATATTCGGTTATGTTATGTTTATGTATGTCTTATGTTTTGAGTTGTGTTTCTCTGTAATGTTGAAATGCATGATGTTTAGTGCAGAAATAGCTGAAAAAGATCCAATATTTATTTGTAGGATACAAGCAAAGTTTATGATTTTGATTAATTACCTTACTTTAATCTTAATCCTAATTAAGTAGCTTTAATCTTCTTGAAGGTCAGGCACATTCATTAATAATAAAATAGGGTTTCATTCTAATTCTAATGTTTAGTTTCATGTAAAGCTTGAATGAGAAAAAGGTGTTGAGTGTGAGAGTTGATACGCAGGAGTGGCTTGAGGCAAGAGTGGTTTGCACTAGACATCTGAGCACAGGAGAAACATGTTCGAAGTGGCACGGGGAAAAACAAGACATAGAGATCAGTCGGGTAAGTGGCTGCTGAACGGCTGAAACAGTCGACGCCACTAGGCAGGCAGGGGGAAAAACGCAGCGATAAATTGAGGAGAAGTCTTAAAGTGTGACTGATGAGATGACTGTAGTCAGGTGTGGAGATCGCTCTGGTGCCAGGAGTCAGTTGGGCACGTCCACGTATGCACACACCGAAAGAGACGTGGGAGGAGGGGTCATGAGGGAGACCGTGAAAAACATGAAAAACCAGAGTCTCAGATTGGATTTAGTGAGGGAGTGAATAAAGGTAAATTCATAAAATCTTCTGGCTGTTTAATGAACTTGAATGTAACATGTTTTTTTGTTTTTTTAATAAATAATTTTATGTTTGCTAGATAAAATGATTATATCCTGTAGGACTTTAAGAAATTTCCTCAACTTATCTTTCACAGGAACAATCAAGTTGACATGAACTGATACAATCAAGTTTCCGCATTTATTTTTGCGTGAAACCACGTGATTTCAGGCATCTAATCGGGATTCCTCAAGTACCTTTCCCTTTGGAGGTTTTTCAGGGCATGTCCAACTGGGAGGAGACTCAGAACTCGCTGGAGGGACTTTATAATAATGATAATAATAATAATGCATTTAATTTATAATGAACTTTACATTTGGATCAAATCTCAAAGTGCTACAAAGTAAAAGTAAAAGCAGATAAAAGATCTCTTTCACTTTCTATCACTTTATATCTCATCTTACCTCGGAACGCCTCAGGATCGCCCAGGATGAGCTGGAGAGCGTTGCTGGTGGGAATGTCGGGCACATCCTTCTGTTGCCACCGTGATCCGACCCTGAATAAGTAGAAGGAAATGGATGGAAAGATGGACAAAATTCTGCAGCTATACTTCAAACGCAGAAACCCCATCAATACTGTTTCAAAGAGTGACAGCGGCTCCACCTTTCTTTCAGAATTCATTTTAAATTTCTAATTTCTTACAAACCTCTTAATGCCAAAACACTTTCATATATAGCTCTGTTGTTTTTTTTGTTGTTGATATTTTGTTATTTTTAGCTGTCCCAAATCATTTTAATTGTACCTAAAGATCCACAAAGAAATGGGTTAGATGTTAGCACAAATGTATCAGAATACTTTTAGCTAACCTACTTTTTTTAAATCTTTTGTCCCCTTCTTCTATTTATTCATTTTAATTATTTATAATATTGGTGTATTTGCTTTTATTACATCCGCAAAGGAGTTCATGTTTTTCCTCTCTGCAAAACAATAGACCAGATAATATATAATACATCTATATATAGATAATTATATCTTCTCCATTTTTTATTATATGAGGAAACAAAAAAAGGGGGTTGGAGCTGGGAGCGTTCTATGAGCAGAAACATTCTGTTCACAGTAATGTCTACCTTGGGTTCTGTTTTGCCCTCTCAGGGCGCTTTTTCTAGATATTATTTATTGCAATGTTGTTTCCCCAATTTCCCGTTACTCATTTGTGTACTTATGAAAAATTTTCTTTGCTGTAGCATTTTTTTGTGAATGTCTTTTCTTGCTTTATAATTTTTTCAATAGAATGCACTTGAAGCTGCATTCTCTCTGTGAAAAGTGCTGTAAAAATATAGCTAAGTTGTTCCTGTACAGAGTAGGTGAATTCTGACCCAGGAACTAACAATGCTAAGAGACTGCACATAATTTCTCAATATAAAATTAACCTTTTAAGATAAAGAAAAATACTGCAAACCATTTAAATTATCTGCAATTAATGTTTCGTACATTATTTCAGAAGTACCAATACAGGAGTGAAAAGTTTGGAACACAGTACAGAATAGGGTGAAATAGAGTCAACGTATCTATTAATCAATTGTGAAAGGAATTTTCCATCAAATTATCAGGAATCTTACATAGGAGGGGTATTCGAAACCTCCACGTTCTTATTTTCGTAATGCTACGCTCACTTCTTGGTTGGAAATATTATTGGATATATTTGGCGCTTCAGCCTCCATTAAACTAGGAAAGACACCTGCTCCATTGTGCCAGAAGATGTTTTATTCTATAATAATACTAATAAATAATACATGTAATTTATAATGCACTTCACATTTGGATCAAATCTCAAAGTGCTACAAAGCAAAAGCAGATAAAAGCATCAATAAAAAAAATTAAATAATAACTATATAAAAGCCTGACCAAAAAGCAGCAATGTTAATTAAAGTTATAGGTTCTGCTAAAAAGGAAAGTTTTAAGTCCTTTTTTAAATGTGTCAGTCATCTGTGAGCCCTGAGATTGTCAGGGAGGTCATTCCACAGACGAGGGGCAGCAGAACAGAAGGCCCGATCACCCATTTTGCTGATCTTAGTCCGGGGAAGGAGGAGGCAGTATGAGTGGGTAGAACGGAGGGATCGTGTTGAGGTCAGTGGGGTGAGTAGTTCTTTCAGGTAGGGGGGTGCGTTACCATGGATACACTGGTGAGTGAGGAGAGAGATCTTATAATCAATCCTGGTGGAGATGGGAAGCCAATGAAGGGAATGAAGAACGGGGGTGATGTGTTCGTGTTTACGAACTCTCATCAGGATCCTTGCAGCACTGTATTGAACATACTGAAGTCTTTGAAGACTTTTATCAGGGATCCCGATGAGAAGTGAGTTACAGTAATCCATGTTCTAGAGGAAACTATTGAATCATTCAAACAAAATTTTGAAATGCATTTTTATTTTTTTCTAGAGGGAGAGGAGAGGGCTGATATCTTAGCCTAATGTGTGGTTCACACAGAAAACTAAGATATCTCTGAAAGCCTCCCTCACCACAACAGTGGTGAGGGAGGCACAGTGAACAAACACAGTGAACAACCCTCCATCTGGCCGTTAGCTCAGAGGTACTTCTTCCTGCTTACCTGCCAACTATTAAAAAAATTTTTGTATTGAAATTAATTTGGGCATTTAAGTAAATAAATCAATAAACAACATTTACTTTCCCTTGACTTTTTAAATGACGGTAGGGTAGATATATTCTGGATCCAACAGACTGTAGTTGCATTATTTTAGATATAAAAACTGACCAAAATCATAGACTCTCAGAAGAAGAACTTAACACGTCAGACCGGATGAAGACTGACAGATCCTGAATGCTTGATGATCACCCATCTGTAAGGTGTCACTCAGGAATGCCTTCAGGCAAATGTGATTAATTACACTATTACATAACAACATAAACCAAACACTGGGAAACAAACTATACAAATAGATTTTTCTTCTGCCAGGTCATTACCGTCAATTTATTTGGATTGAATTGATTGGAGAGTTTTGTTGTTCCACCAGTCCTCAAGCTGCTGATTGGACTAGAGAGGAACAAAATCAATTCACTCTAGATCATTATTCTTTTAGTTTGCAGTAGAGTCTGAGTATTAGCGTTGTTGACAATGATTATGGTAGAGCAACAAATAATTTTTAAATTTGTATTCAGATGTTATCTAAAGGCAGAGGATGGACAGTGGATGAAAAGGGGGACAAGAAACACGAGTGACACAAGTTGAGGAGACACAAGTGGAAGAGTGAAAAGGAGACAACTGGTGACAAAGAGAAGAGACACAGGTGACAAAGGGAAGAGGAGACACAGATGAAAGAAGAGACTCATGAAGCACAGAGAAGAGTACAAACCTAGTGGCACAGGAAGATGAGACAAGTAGTGTCACAGGGAAGACGAGACACAGGTTGCAAACGAAAGGGGAGACACGGGTGGCAAAGGAAATAGGATATGTGGGTTGCAAGGAAAGATGAGACACAGGTGACCGAGTAAAGATGAGACAAAGGGACAGACGGAGGAGAGACAGCAGATGGCATTAGAAAGAGGAGACATGGGGGCAAAGGGCAGAGGAGAAGCAATTGGACGGCAAACACAGAGGAATATAAACCTTAACATTTATACAAGTGTCGGCAAACTAAATTCAAAAATGAAAATTATAAATATTGAGTTGTCAACAAATCATCAAATCTCCAACACCATCCTGTAGATTATTTTTTCTGTTGTAAATTGTAGCTTTTTCAGTTATCTTTAAGTGCTTTTTCACATAATTTTTTTTCTTGTCTTTGTGAGTTTGCCAGAAAGTTTGCAGTCGTGTGTGTTTTTGTGCAGTATGTTATGAGTAAGCACACACAGGCTGGTGTTTTCACACTGGAGACGCCAATTAGCTGGTGGATATGGCGAAAGAGCAGGAGATGGCTCAGCAGCTCTGAGCAGCTCCAGCTGAACCCCTCTGCCACCTTTTCACGTTGTCTCAACTTCCTCTGCTCTTGCAATCTGCTTTCTTTTATATTTTCCTATTTCTTCTTCTACTGCTGCCAGCCCATGCTTATTTCCTCTGTTGTTTTTTTTCCTATTGCCCACTTCTCTCTCCCCCCCTCCTCTTTTTGCCTGTTCTCTTGGTTCATCATATTGTGGGTGGTCCGAGCTGGCCTATTATAGCACCCCGCTTGCAGTAGAATTCAGAATTTCCTTTCCAGCCCTCTGCCTCTTTCACTTTCATCTGCTCATTTTATCTTTTTTCCATCTTTTCCAGTTTTCTTTTTTTTTTTTAAATCGTCCCTTTTAATTCTAATCCTTATTATGTTGACCAAAGCTCAAGTGTTTTGGGTCAAGCAAGCATGACACTGTTACCTTCTGGCAGTAATCTTCCAAAGAAACATAATTGGTATTCCCGAAATGTAGGGAATTTGGTGCATATGAATGGACTTGAGGAGATCTATCTTGTATGTATCAGATTTATCTGTAAATGTTCATATATCACTCCATAGGGGGATAATTTTTTAGAATCAACACCTCACATTTACTCTCTCTCTTTACCTCCCAAGATTACCTTAAGTTAAGTCTTATTTTAACTAGGAATAAAATCAAACTGGACACAGTGATTATATATTTCACAGTGTATAGTTATTGTTGCAAATATAAAAATGTAAATCTTCATATTGATCTAATCTAAATTTCGTTCGCTGGAATCAACTTGAGGAGATCTATCTTGTATTTACCATATTTGACTCTAATAGTTCACAATTCACTCACTAGGGTCAGCTCTCTCAATGAAATACACTTCTTAGGGGATAACTTCACATTTAATTTGAGTAGTTCAGTCAGGGGGAGTGCTTCTACCATGTAGGGTATTGGAGGCATGGCAGGAAGGGTAGACCTGTCCTGTCAGGAACAACAGCATAGGCATAGATTTTCTTTATGAATTCATCCTCTTGCACAGGGAGACATATGTGCTGTTTTATGTATTTATCTCACTTTCGAGCAATGAATTTCCCTCTTTGACTTGTAGTTTGTGAATTTCCTGACAATCTTCTGTCCGAGGAATTAATCAAATTCCTCCAAATTATTGTCTTTCAGAATAGCTCCCATAAAACCGTTAAACCGATCCCTCGGGAGCTATTTCTTAATAAAAGGACACATGAAGACAACGGAGTCAATCGGTGAAGTGCTCTCGCTGATTCTGACAAGCAATCTACTCCAACGATCCTTTAATCATTGATCATGACCTTAACATGTTACATATTGTCCATCAAAAGTGGACAATATGGGGTCACGCTTACGAAGACAACCTCTATCCATTATGCAGGCAGAGGCCATAATAATGTTAATAATGAGGGGAGAAGGGTGGCAGTGGGATTAGTTCAAAGGCATGGACGTTAATTGATCTCAGGGAGTACCACACAGCACAAATATTAATTGACTGGAGAAATAATTCATTTTGATTTAAATTGAATAATGAGTATGAAATTAGATATGTGTACTTCTTGCTTCCTGTTTTTGTAAATGCATGTCAGTCTATCAAGGCAGTCTAGTGCAAGTGCTGCACCATTCCACCTGTCTATCATATATTCAACCTTACCATCACTTCTGAACAAGATTCCGAGATACCTAAACCTCCAAGGCGCCTTCCTTTGGAGGTTTAATAGGCATATCTAACTCAGGAGACCCCATGCCAGATACAGGATTTACTGGATGAATCACACATCCATCCAGCTTGTTCAACTTGCTTGGGATCTCCCAGGAAAAGCTGGAGTGTGTAGTTGGGGAGAAGCACATTTAGAAAATCCTGCTTGGCCTGCTGCTACTAAGAGGAAGAAGATGGATGCATGGATTAACGCTCCCAATGTCTTGATGTCGACCATGAAACTTTGTCTTTCCTTGTCAAATTGACATCTGGTTTTACTTTACTTTAAAGTATGGATTATGAACAATCCATAGTCACACCTTTAACGGATTCAAGTTTTACACTTTTTTTAAATTTACTGTTATTGACTGTGTTTATATGCACACCAGTATTCTGGATATTATTGGGTTTTGGGTGTATCCCATCTCTGTGTTTATAAATATTATTTCAGTAACCAGAATAGGTTAAGACCTTATTCCAATCTTGAGAAACCTAAATATTCTAGAGGGAGTACTGTCAAAGAAACAGAGATACTGCTACATTCATACCTCTTATTCCGTTGATTGCCCAGGCATCGAGAGACATAGCAGAAGTATGTGCACACAATATTTTTCAGGTTTGTTTGTTTGTTTGCTAGGAAGAGTAAGGAAAAAACTAATGGATAGATTTGCTTGAAATTTCACCCAGAGATTTTACCCAGGGTAACTCCTCTGATGACTCAGACCCACCCACATTAGTTTTGCACGCCGCTGTCTACGACTCTCTATGTACCAGCACCTACTGGAGGTATAAAATCCCTGACCCCCCACCAATCAGTTAGAACTTAAGAAGCCGCTTGGATGAGAGGTGAAAAGTGTTCTAGCCAAAACAAAAGTTCAGCTGCTATTTATTCAACGTTAATGGATTACCATGAACTGGATGAAAGATAATCCACATAGGCAGACACAGAGGTATGTTATGGCCTACCGCAGACGCGATCAAATTTTGGTGACCTCCCGTCATTACTTCATAACGTGACATCAATTGACATAATTTCTACCTTGGGTGATGTTGTGCCTAAGCGGGGGTTTGCCCTTTCTGACTGCTTTCTAGATACTTTATCACCACAACCATGCCACAACATAGACACAAACCTTACTGTGGACCAAAAACTGGTTAGGTCCACAAGTCATTTTCATCCAGGGTTTGTTTGGCCTACTTGGTTTAAGTGACAGACTGTCAAAATGGTTGACCACATGGAACTGATTCCCTTGGGCACCACCTCATCCGAACCCAGGTAATAATCCATCTTTTTCAAGAAGAAGGCGATGGCCTTGAAGGTGCAGAGTCATCTCTTTCTAATTTAACAAGAATATCCCTCTCCTCAGCCCAAAGTAAAAAGCCCAAAATCCTGTCTATCCTATGAATGTCACAAACAGGATGAGAACATGGAGAGAGATCTCATATTGATTATTCAGAGACAAGATTCTTAATGCAAAAGCCCTTGTACCATCTTCAAACTACACCCCTGGCTTGGCCCAAGGCCATGTTTGGTTCCAGTAGGAAGCATTGTTCAACTGAGCAGTTTATATGGGTAGTTGCCATTACACTATTTGTAATTGGTTACACTGAAAAAATCCAAATCTATTCCCAATGTCTATCAGGATTTTATTAATTGTCAGTTTCTTATGAGCTACTAGTTCCATACTGAGCAGAACAAGAAATTCTACTTACTGATGACTGAAACTTAATGACTCTACTAAGAAGCATTTCGTCTTACAAATTTTACTGAGAAGCATTTCGTCTTACAAATTTTAGAATTGAAAAAACAAAACACATTGTTTTAGCTGCCTGTTAAACATTTTCCTGTCGTCTTTTGACCTTATCTGAGTAACCTTAAACATTAAACTATGTACCTCCTGTTTTCATTTTCAAGGGTCTTGCCCTCTCCTGGAATATTAAAATAATTTTTGTGTTCAAATAAGCCTTTACATTATGCATTTCCAACCACATCAATGCCACATTTGCCTCTTTCTGTCAAAGATTTTCATCTGTTCAGTGAATCTCGTAGGGATGAGATTATCCCTATCTTGCCTGCAGACAGCAGGGTTGTTAAATGCAGTTCTTTTTTCTTCATCTAGGTCAGTCCAGAAAATACATGGATGTGAATTCCAACTGATCTATTCGTTGTGTTTGACTTAAACATAATCCTGTCATTCACAGCAGCCGTCAAAGCAAGAAATGGAGCATCGAGTGAGTCAGAGGTTGTTGTCATGGTGGCTGAATCTGGAGTGGTTAAAGACAGGGCCGCGTGTAATTCATAATCCCATAAAAAGGCAAATAAAAACCAGCAAACTGTATAAAGCACGCTCAAGTTGAGTGTTTTAATAAAAAGGACACCACAATCCTAAATACAGCTGAATGAATATTGCAGAAAATAGAAAATAGAAAGTGCCATTTAAGAGTTTTGGACCCCGCATCAGATTTTTCATGTGAATCTCATACTCAGCTGTGACAGTACTTCAAACTGAAGTTGCAATAAAGCAAGCGTAACCTAAAGAAATACAACATGCATGTTTTGAATGATAAGTTTATTCATAGATAAAAATGTTGTATAACACTTAAATCTCCAACATGAAAAAGTGTAACCATTCCTGAACTTATGACATTGCTCTGGTGACTCTTTGATGTAGTGGTGTGGATTTGCTGTCAATCTGACTTAAAGCCTTGGCTCTAATGGAGATCTAACGAAAGTTCAATCAGAAAGTCGAAGAATCTTCTCACGTTCTAGGAGCTCGCTTCTCACCACTTTTTAATCAACAGCTTCTCCTGCTCTGTCTCATTTCCCTGTTTCACAATTTAGGGCTTCAATTGGTATAAGCTGCCTCATCATTCAATCACTGTGTCTCACCTGCATGGTTAGCCTATAACCATCAGTTGCTGTTTTCAGAAAGTCTCTCTCCATCTCCATATCCATCTAGTTCTGTTATGCTATTGGTTTGCACATCCTCCACCTCCCGAACACCAAGAGCCATAATACGTAATGAGATGGTACTAGGGCTTCTATAACATCATGATGTGTCTGTAGTGTGACTGTAAGAAAATGATATGGCTTTAATACCTCTGATAATTATTTGGTTCTAGAACCTCTCTGACACAATGATATGTCTTTAGTGCCTCTCTCACGTAATACATGGTTCTAGTGCGTATAAGACATCATACAGTGTCTGTGGTGCCCCTGTTAGGAACTATGTAAGGCAGGAACAGAGTTAGAGATCTGCTCTACAGATGCAGTGGAGTGATTTAATATAACACAAATCCAAATACCAGAATCCAAAACTTAACGAAAACAGGCAGGGATCAAAACCAGGTGAGCAGTCTGACTAAGCAAACAATCCAAGATCAGAAGGGTAAAGGCAGAGTCAAAGAAAACATCTAAAGTCAGAGCCAAGAAAACCCACTAGAAATTCACAAGGAAACACTTACAAGGGAAAACACTAGGAGCTGGCTGGATGCGTAACCTCAAAACATCAACCACAAACTGGCCAGAAGGAAAGGTGAGCACAAACTATATATACTAAGGTAACAAGACAATGAGACACAGCTGGGGGGGAAAACACAGGTGAACATGATGAGCAATCACATAAGCGGAGACTAGAAGCAATACTGGAAAAGGACACATAGAGGGAAAAGGAACACAAGTGGAACAAACAAAGACTACACTAAAAAGGAATAAAGAAATAAAGAACCATAAACAGATGTACTAACGAAAAAGGAAAATCAAAGGAAATATGACAGGAATTGTAAAACTAACTTAACAAAGTAAATAACACTCTCAATATAAAACAGGGAAACAAACCAAAATGATGAAGATGAAAAATTACAAAATAAAACCAGAGAACCAACAACAGAATAAACCAAGAAATAACTCAACAGCTATGACACCTTTGACATAAGGACATGGTTCTAGTGCTTCTATAACATCATAATCTGTATGTAGTGTCTCTGTGACATTATGATATGGCTGTAGTGAATCTAATAAAGAAAGGTTATGGTTCTAGTACATCTGTGATACGGTGATTTGACTGTAGTGGCTCTCTGATGTAATAACGTGGTTCTAGTGCTTATATTACATCATACAGTGTCTTCTAGTTCCCCTATGAAATAATGCCATGATTGTAGTGCTTCTCTGACATCACAATGTTCCTGTAGTGTCTCTGTGACACAACGATATGGCTCTAGTACCTCTGTGACACGGTGATCTGATTCAGTAACTCTCATGCCTCTTTAGCCATTGAAGAAAAACAATCTGGTTCCTTAAAGGTTAACTGCTTGGCCAAGTCTGAACTGAATCTGGTAAGAGAAGAGGACTAGAACCTGATTCAATAGGTGGAAAAAATGTACATGTGACACCAACCTTGTCGATTGTATTTATAGGTAACTTATTATTAGTGTTTTTTTTGTTCTTTAAGTGCCAAATTGAAAGAAAAATAAATCTTTGACGAAAGGGCACCTTGGGCATCAGGAAGAAGTCCCCCACTACCCTATCCCTCCTTCGGTTTGTGCCTACTGTAGCAGTCAAATCTGGTTCTGTTCTTGCTGATTAGATGGAGAACTGCAGTAAAGAAGTCTGAGTTCTGCGGCACTGATAAAATGAATGGCAGATCCAATAACGGTTGTAGAGGTTGGCCATAAATCTAATCCGTGGCTGGTCAGAGCACCTGGAGGATTATGTAATATGATATGAAACATTTGTTTTTCTGTATGGCTCGCACGCGTTGTGTGCCTCTACATTATAACACATTTATAACTGAAAGTCAATGCACTTTTTCCCAGGTAGGTAATGGTTTCATCCAAAGCAATGGTTCTCAAGTGTTTTTCAAGAATGTCCCTGTTTTTAATCATTTTTAAGCAAATCCGCAGTGCCTAAATTATCATATTTACTAATATGCCATTATTTACAAACCATTTTTTTCGAGATGAAGAAGAATGTAACACTCTAGTTGTAAATTTGTTGGTTCTGTTTTCTTTTCTACCTCTTTTTCTGTGCTTTTAGCTTGATCGCTACTAAATAATGTATTTCCATCCATCTCATATCTGGGGTTGCGGCGTAGTGTCAGCAGGCTGATGAGGATATTACAGTGGTCCCTCTCCCAAGCAACCCTCTCCTGCTCATCCTGGGGGATCCCGAGACGTTCCCAGGCCAGATGAGATATATTGTCCCTCCAGAGAGTTCTGGGTCTAACCCAGAACTATTCAAATTGTATAATTTATTACTTCGATTTAATTTATTACTATTTACATTATTACTTTTAACATTTTTTTCCTTTTGTTTTATTTTTGTTGTGACATTATTTCAGGAATATACCATACTTATGAATATATACTGCTCACGTTTTAAGAAATCTCAAATATACTCTGCAGTACCCAAAGGAACCCTTCGGGGAATGTGTATCCCAATGTGAGAAAGACTGATCTGAAGTGCTTCTTCTGATATGTGACACATAAAAAAATGAATGTCATTGAATGTCATGAACATTTTACAACTTATAAATAGCATTAAGTAGAAATAGGGAAAATGTTATCATTTGTTTTTCTTAAATTTCATCCCTCTCAACATTATTCAGTCATTACAATATGTCTCTCTTATATATATCTTATATCATCTATAAACAGATGTCTCTACATCAAAGTCTTTTAGGATGGTTTTGATCTCTGTGTCATCTCCTGCAAACACTGCTGCACTGTTTAGTTAAAAATTACTTTACATTGATTGGAGTCGCCTCTCCACCCTGGATTTGGATCATCTCTAAGAGATAAAGCTATACTTAGACCGGTGTTGCGTAATCCATGGTGCCATGCTTATCACTTTCTGTTCTACGACTTGATAGGAATTCTGCTTAATGCTGATATGTGACAATACTCAAAATTGTTTCCAAGGTTCAGGGACCTCACAGATCCACAGTGAGACACATTATCCACAGATGGAGAAACCTGGAACGATAGTGAACATTCATGGATGTTCAGGCAGCGACTTCGGAAGCAAAAAAAGAAGGAACTGAACTGTTCAGAGGAAATGGGACCCGTTACAACCAAACACTGCATTTCACTAAAGGAAATTGGAGGAGCTACCGCTACCTCAAAGATTGAGATGTGGCATTGGAATGTTGGGGGATGCTTTAGGACCAAGAAGACTCCCCACAAACAGGGAAAAAATGAATCAGCTCTCTACCAGAAGTTTCTGAAGGAGAATGTTGACAGGCAATCAGTCCATCAGGCAATGCATGAGGACAATAATCCAGAGCGGAAGAGTTAGTCCACCTAACATCACTCCCTATCTGTTCAGATCCAGCTGTTCTGAATCTGACTTCATGTTCACTAATCCTCCAGTATCGCTGAACTAAAGTGGATTCTGGAAAGAAGAGTGGAACTTAATTCCACCACAGTGATGTCAGAGTCTAATCTCCAGTTTGGTTCCAATTGTTGCTGCTGAAGTTGGAACCACTAGTTATTACATCAGTTCAGGGGGTGAAACTTTTTCGCACTGTTGATTACGGTAGTGTTTAACTTTTTGTCTAATTAAATGGATTATCCTTTCTAACGTGTATTCAGCATTCATTCAAATTACCTTGATCACATACAGTTTAGTCTGAGACAGGTGGATAGAGAAAATCAGGAGCGGGGTCCAATTCTTCCTCAAAGCCCTGAATCAGATCATCTTTGCTCTGTTCTCTGGCCGAAACCCATGCGGTCCACAAACTGTATAATGAAGCTGGACTGTTAATATCCACAGATGTTCTTGTAAGCCACGTTGCCAGGAGTTGGCAGAATGGTCTGTAGCTTCAATGGAGCTACAGAGTGTTTTATGTGTGTGAGTGTTTGCAGGAGGGAAGAGAAAGAGAAAACTCAAACGCAAACCGATCCTACTGGTTTCAATGTGCGATGGCATGTGTTGGGAAGATGGGGGGTAGATTTGTGGATCAAGTGAGTGGGTAGGTTTATCCTCGTGACCTTCAGGAAGTGAAAGCAGCAACTCATGTGTATCTTTATGTCCTGCCGGCTCCATTGGAGTTCAGAATAGATATAACCCCAATGCACCAAAGCTCTCCTTGAAGTTGGTTAATCTCTTTCTCTGTCTCTCTCCGTCTGTCTCTCCCTCTTTCTATCTCTCTCTAATGCAGAGTGTTATTTCCTCCTGATGTATGTTAATTAGAGTGCTGCAGTTTCCTTTTTTTTTCATTTTGCTATGGTTTAGAAGTTTCTCACACAATGAAGCCTTCATATTTTTAAGTAGCAAAAAAGTCCATTTAAATCGGTTTTGTAGCAGTGTGTGTGGGCCTTTGTGTGTTTATGTGTCAAACAGAGGAAGCTATGGATAATTTAGAACATCTGCAGTCACACAATTGGAAATTCTAAACATCGTTTTGATTTGTTGTTTTCAATGCAGTCATTTGTGAGCTTAAATGTTTGATTGTTTGATCAGTTTGGTCATCTATTCCGACTTCAGCTGCTGTAGTTTTTAGACAGCTTGTTATCTCATTAGCTCCCATCTAATCCCAGCGCTCGCGCACATCAGTGTGAAAGCTTCCTGTTTTAATCCTTCATACCTGACTACATTTTCAACAGGAGATATAACACAGTGCTCATGACTCAGCATTTTCAAACAGGATTGTATTCTTACTGTAATTAAGATTAAAAAATGAAATATAGACATATTCTTAGAGTGAATCCCAAACTGTAATTATATTTTTCACTAGACAGCACTCAGACCTCCGCCAAGGCAGATCACTTCCCCCATTTATGTTTGTCATAGTATGGAAAAACAACATTTCCTTTACAACCTGATCTTCATAAAAATGTAACCCCTTGAAAAAAAAAACATTTTTCTAGAATTTAGAAACACATTGATCTAATTATTAGTTGGATAGCTTTTCAAGAAAAATTACATTTTCCCTCCTGAGGGGCTGTGTCCGGGAGAGACAGAGATGCGGTGAGGAGCTCTGACATTCAGAGGGAGCACAGAGTTGAAACTGCTGCTGGTTCATGATGAAGGTACCCAATTGAGGTGGTTCCGCCATCTGACCGGGATGCCTCCCTTTGAAGGTTTTTCAGGCACGTGCAACTGAGAGAAGATCCCAGTGTAGACCCAGAACTTGCTGGAGGGACTTTATATTACATCTGGCCTGGGAACACCTCAGGACCCCCTCCAGGATGAACTGGGGAGTGTTGCTTGTCTGGGGAACCTGCCTCGGCCTGCTGCCAGTGCAACCCAACAGCGAATAAGTGAAAGGAAATTGGTTAATTAATATTAATTTCACATCATATACTGTTATTGCTGGTGTGTGCGGGTGGGGGGTTTCTCCAATACTGTAGATTATTATTCTACAGTTATCTACTTACATTTCATGGAGGAAATCCTTTTCATTGCATTTTTTTCAAACAGAAATTACAATCTCCGCCGATGTAAAGCAAGGCAGACTCCTTGAACATGAAAGCAAGTCCTTATTTTAAGTCAGTGGGATAATTAATTGTGGGTTAGGGTTTAGGGTTAAGGTTAAGGTTAAGGGGTTAGCGTAGGGTTAGGGGGTTAAAGTTATGGGGTTAGGGTAGGGTTTGGGGGTTACGGTTAGGGTTGGTAGGGTTAGGGGGTTAGGGGTTAGGGTAAGGGGTTAGGGGGTTAGCTTAGGGTTAGGGGGTTACGGTTAGGGGGTTAGGGTTAGGGTTGGTAGGGTTAGGGGTTAGGGTTAGGGAGTTAAGGTTAGGGGTTAGGGGTTAGGGGGTTAGCTTAGGGTTAGGGGGTTAAGGTTAGGATTAGGGGGTTAGGGTTAGGGTTGATAGGGTTAGGGGGTTAGGGTTGGGTAAGGTTTGAATGAATGTTATCACGACGAATAGGGTTAGGTTTGAATGAAGGTTATCACGACAAATCCCCCCGCCTGGTCCGACGACCCAGCAGTTGAATGGGGAAACGAAGGGTTAGGGTTAGGGGGTTAGGGTTAGGGTAGGGTTAGGTTTGAATGAATGTTAACACAACGAATAGGGTTAGGGTTGGTGTTAGGGTAAGGTTAGGGTTAGGGGTTAGGTAAAGGTTAAAACGTAGCATCCTGAGAAGATGCTACGAGGTGCACGGGCACACGAGGACCGGCTGGGTGAGTCCACTTTAAAAGCTTTATTAAGAACCCCTTAACTAAAAAACATTTTTGTCTTCTGGAAGCACCGCTCTGGAGGGAAAAAGGGGAGAAAGAGATGTTAGGGCTCCCAGAATCCTTCTCACTAACATATATTCTAAAAAAATATTCTAAAAAATGGGCAAGGTGGGTAAGCGGTGAGGAGATCACTCTCTATACTTTAAATACCTTTGCCCCCCTACACATGGGCCTCACTACATATATATACGGAAACAGACCCACACACATATACATATTTACATATAAAAATATCAATAAATAAAACATGTAAAAACAAGTAAATTAAGACAACACCACACACTTAAAATTAAATTTCGAATCATGTATAGAAAAGGGTTAGGGTTTTGGGTTATGGGTTAGGGGTTAGGGGGTAAGGGGTTAGGGTAGGGTTAGGTTTGAATGAATGTTATCACGACGAATAGGGTTAAGGTTGGGTTAGGGTTATGGGTTATGGGTTAGGGTAGGGGTTAGGGTATTAGGGTTAGGGTTGGTAGGGTTAGGGGTTAGGGTTAGGGGTGTTAGGGGTTAGGGTTAGGTTAGCAGGTTAGGGGTTAAGGTTAGCGTTAGGGGTTAGGGGGGTAGGGTTAGGGGTTAGGGTTATGGGTTGGGGGGTTAGGGTTGGGTTAGGGTTGGGTTAGGGGTTAGGGTTGGTAGGGTTAGGGTTAGGGTAGGGTTAGGGGTTAGGTAAAGGTTAAACCGTAGCATCCTGAGAAGATGCTACAAGGTGCACGGGCACACGAGGACCGGCTGGGTGAGTCCACTTTAAAAGCTTTATTAAGAACCCCTTAACTAAAAAACATTTTTGTCTTCTGGAACCACCGCTCTGGAGGCAATAAGGCGAGAAAGAGATGTTAGGGCTCCCAGAATCCTTCTCACTAAAATATATTCTAAAAAAATATTCTAAAAAAATGGGCAAGGTGGGTTAGCGGCGAGGAGATCACTCTCTATACTTTAAATACCTTTGCCCCCCTACCAACACACATATACATATCTACATATTAAAATATCAAGAAATAAAACATGTAAAAACAAGTAAATTAAGACAACACCACACACTTAAAATTAAATTTTGAATCAAGTATAGAAAAGGGTAAGGGTTTAGGGCTAGGGTTAGGGGGTTAGGGTTATGGGTTAGGGGGTTAGGGTAGGGGTTAGAAAGAAAGAAGAAAGAATCCTTTATTAGTCACATAGAGTCATACACAGTACAACATAGTGAAATTACTTCTCTGCATTTGACCCATCCCTGAGGGAGCAGTGGGCAGCCCCTCGTGGAGCGCCCGGGGAGCTAAGGATTCAGGGTCTTGCTCAAGGACTCTACGTCAAGTAGACCCTGGTGGGATTCGAACCGGCTACCTTCCGATCGGGAGACGGCCGCTCTACCCACTGAGCCACAGCCGCCCCCAGGCATTTTGTCTGGCATTTTGTCTGGCATTTGATATTAATGGATATCATATATCCATTAATATCAAATGGATATATGGCTTAGGGTGTTAGGGTTAGGGGTTAGGGTTAGGGGTGTTATCATGCATGCACCCTAACCAAGTGCAAGCATGATTAGGGTTAGGGTTACCCTAACCCTAATCCTAATTGAACAGAATTGAACAGTAGTATGTTGATGTTTGTTTGTTTTTGTCTACAAATCTGTAACTCAGTGAACCAAATGTTATTTTGCAATTCCATTAATATCAAATAAAATTAACTTAAGTTTTAACAGAGCTGTTATTGTATATATTTTCATTTTTTGTACTCTCATAGAGCTTTATGATACAGCACAGATTTTAACCTCTGATATTCCATCTGTTATTCTGCAGGTAGCAGATGTAGAGCTGTCGTCAGTTCAGTCTCAACCCTTGCAGGTCTTGAAGTCGTAGAGCCCTTGAGCAAGCCCCCAATCCACAATTTGCTTCTCGGGCTGCAACTGCTCTTCATGAGTGAAATACATCCTTATATCTTCTCCCCTTTGACAAACTTCAGAGAGTTTAAAAAAGAAAGGCTTCCTGGTTGTTGTCTGTCTGCAATTTAACAGCATCACAAATGAAAAAGAAAAACTAAAAATAAGAAAATGTCATACACACCATAAAATCATCTTTGGATCCAAACAAAGATACTCAATTCTGAACAAGGGGTCTTTAATGAATAAGAGGATTCTCACACTTAATGCTTTGGATTAGTTCCGATAACAACCAGTCATCACTACTTGTCAGATTTTAGTCAGGAGAATAAAACAGAGGTGAATTTGAGAGGAAGAGCGGGATGCAGAGACTCTTTGGGACATCTTCTTTCCATCGTACTTTACTTACAGAACGGTTATTTATGTGAAGCAATTATGCAGTGAAGATGATTGTGAAGCACTCAACCATGCATATGAATGTTCTCTTCAGTGAGGGAGTCATAGCCATTATTTTTCTTATAATATAATATTCTCTAAAGGCCAGTCGGTATCTGTGTCTTGTACTTTTGAAGTCTCTTAGAACAGATCTGTATTTAGGCCGACTGACAGGCCGCAGCGTTTTGTCTGGCATCTTTGTTAAAGCTCTGTGGAGACGATGTCATTGCAGAAGAATATTTAACCATTATGTTAAGTTTGGATTTGATATCTATTCTTTAGACTGTCTTATCCTGCATATAACATGACATTTCCCTTTTCTAAAGAATTGCAGAAGTATTTGTTGTGTCTCAAATCATGTACTTTCATAACTCTCTGCTATGTGGTGGAAGGGGAGGGACTTATAAGATGTTAAGAGCTTGTGAAAATGGTGGCTGGGGGGGCTGGCGTTGACAGCATAGAAATCTGCCCCTGGGGGGCAATCATTCCAAAACCAGACAGACTTTGTTTGAGAGGAAGAACTCCTAAATGTTCAAGTGCATGCATGATTTCAAAGTAATAGTGACGCTAATGATGTTTGAAATTCTAGAGGTAAGTTTTTTTTATGGTTGGTGAGTTATAGTTAGAGGATCAAACTATGAATAGCTGTTTTAGGTGTGCCAACATAACAGGGAAACTGAGCTGCCTTAGTGGAAGATGATGTTCTCTGAGTGATGTCTAGTCAGACAATAGGACGATAAATTACTTCACTACATTATCAAATATATATATTTTTTGCAACAGCAATTGTATACAGTGGCGTTAAGTAAGAAAAAATAATTTATATACAGTTGATGCACTATAGAAACGATACATCTGCAGAAGAGCAGCTGTAGTTGTAAGTTGCGGATCTGTTTGTTGGTAATAGGTGACCGACCAATATTAGGAAGGTGGTTTTAATGTTATGGCTGCTCAATGTGGCTGAAGGCTGCATGCTTGGTTTTCAGCACATTATCACTTATATTAACTGAAAATTATTTCTACACTTTATCATGCTGAACTTAAAAACATGCTGTATTAGGGTTAGGGTCAGAGGTCGCTCCGGCCTGGTGAGGGTAACAGAAATTGTGGCAAAGCTACATTAGGATCAGGCACCCCTGTCACATTTGCTCAGTTTAATTCAAGAAGTTTGACCTTCTATTCATAGATTTAACAAATGACTCAGTGGAGCTCAGAGCTTGACAGCAGACAAGTGTCCAATGAACCATGGTGCATATTTAACAGGTTCCAGCGGTCGGCAACATCCCTGCAATAAACTACTCTCTACCGCACTCCAGCTACTCCGTCACTCTCAGCTGCAGGTTCGACTCCACAGACAGCCTCCATTATACACACCATTGGATAATCCCCAGCCATATCAGACACTGCCGCTAATGAAAATGAAGGACGAAGCTCTGTCTCCCTGTTTTCAACCCCTCACAGATTACTCTTTAACTTCCAAACGTTATTGTCACAATATATTTCAAGGAGTTTCCTCCATTTAAAATATGAATATCTGGGCCTGTTGGGTGATGGACTGGTGACTGTTCAACCTCTAAAAGAAGTTTTGGACTCCTTCCTGATTTCTACTGTTTTTTTCTCAAACTGTGTTGGATCTTCTAACAAAATTTGCTTTTTACTCGATGATGGCGCATCATCCTGGTCCTGAAGCAGCAAAACATCTCGACAGCATTCCACTGCCCCCTCCATGTTTGACCGTAGGTCCAATGTTCTTATGTGAAATGCTGTCTGTGCTTTTATATATATATATATATATATATGCTTTATACCTATATATATATGTGTGGATGGATGGATAGATAGATAGATAGATAGATAGATAGATAGATAGATAGATAGATAGATAGTTAGATAGATAGATAGATAGATAGATAGATAGATAGATAGATAGATAGATAGATAGATAGATAGATAGATAGATAGATAGATAGATAGATAGATAGATAGATAGATAGATCGATAGATAGATAGATAGATAGATAGATAGATAGATAGATAGATAGATAGATCGATAGATAGAAATCAGACCAACTGTAAAGAGGACCAATGTTTGTTTTTTTTACAAAGAATAGTGATTTTTGTAAAAAAAAAAAAAAAAAAAAAAGGATCCCTCAGACATCAATTTTTTCTTTTAAAGAATGTTGATTAAACAAAGGTACTTTTTATTAAATTGTCATTAAAATTAATTTACTCTCAGTTTCAACTCTTCTCCCATGTTTTCTCTTTTCCTCTCATAATCATCATCATCATCATCTTTAATCCCAACATTACAAACAATTACACTAACAATTGAAACTCTTCAAGTTAGACCAGGTGGACCACCGGTGAAGGTCTCTAACTATGGAGGAAAACCACTGGTGAAGATCTTTGACTATGTTATCGATCTGGGTTTTCAGGACAATTCATGTGATGAAGGGTTTTTGCTTCTAATGTTATTTCAGATGATGTTGAAGCTACAACATGGCTTTGCTCGCTAACTTAATGCTAGCTTATGTTAGCCAAACTAAAACCATTGCCTTTAATTACTTCTAGTAGTAAACCTGAGTAGTAAAGCACTGATTTTATTACATGATCAACGTTAATCTTCTGATAAAACACATCATACACTGATGCATGCAAACATCACCTATTATATCACAACTTTTGGAAATAGCTAACACAAAGTCTTCAATTAGAATGAAGACAAGTGTCGATGTAAACCATACAGCACTAACCAGCTGGTGGTCAAAACACACTACGAACAACCCCTCTCAGACTGTCTATGGAGCTTTGACAGTCCCTGAAGGACATATGGGACCTTATCTCATAAGAAAGCTCCATTTTTCTGTCTACTTTTTGTTCATCATGTGATTCTCATCAAGAAGCAAAGATAGATCCAGTGATGTTTTAAAATAATTAAGAGGGCAATTCCACATCATCAAAAAGGGGTTGACTCGTCCTGTTGTTTACAGATGGTTACTGGAAGCCGAGCAGAGACGTCGTTAATCCAGTGTTGGTAGTTGAGATTCAGGAGTAGGCAGTTAACAGGGAATGTGCATTTGAGTATCTCAGTCAGGTGTTTGAGTGTATATTAAATCCATGTCTGACCAGTTGAGTCAAGGCGTCAGTTATGGTCCAGAGAGAACGCAAACACCATTCCACACAGCACACAGAGGAATAAAAAAAACTGAACAACCATGAATTTAAAAATGAATCTACTCGGATCACAAGGGTCGGAAACAAAGATGATGAAAACAGGAAGTATAGATAAAAGTTTACACCCGAAGGAAGTGAACTAAAATAAAACAGTAGAGGGATAACCTAAAACCTAAACCATGACAAATCTGAACAACGAGTCTCCAACAGAGAATCCTAGAGGTCAGCCGCCCATCCACCTCTGATAACAGAATTTTAACATTATTTTACATATGGGAAACATTCCAAACTTTTTTTACATCAGAACTTTACACAGCAAATCAAAAGTAACTGTGCCTTTTGAACTATTAAATTATTGATCTGCACCTGCTCTACCACTTGAGCTGTATGCATGTTGGTCCAAGCTGGTTTAAACGGTTGATTAATCCGTTATTATACTAAATGAACACTTTTGAGGTTTATGTAGAGGTGTTATCATCAATATTGATCTTGATTGATTTTACATTTTTAGAGATAATATCCTCTTTGAAATCACCACGCTCCTGACCAAAATCTCGATCATGCCATGTCACATCATCTGAACATCACATCTGTCATGTTTGATAGAGATAAATGAGGCAGGGTAAAGATAAAGAGGTTACAAGAGATATAAAGTAGGGTTAAACCTCAAAAGTCTTCCTTTAGGTCACATGATACCATGTGAGATTTTGCAGGGATAGAACTTCTAAATTTGACTTACTTGTCATTATAAGTATTTATTCTACCTAAATAAAACCGTTATACACATTTGAACACAGTGAGCTGCCAATCACACTGTGCTGGATAAACCGGGCTGTATCTCAGGAAAGCATTGGTCAATCTGCATGAGATAAGATGGTAACTACACGATTCGTCAGTCGCAAAGATATGATACTGACCTATTGACCTGGGCTGAAGTTCTTCCAGCACTGTAAATAGACCATGCATTTACTTTTGTAGCAATAATTATGTTTTGAGAAGGACTTAAATAAATCAGCCATAAGCAGTAAGTAATCTCACAGAACAACACATTAACCACCATGCATCTAACTGGTTGAACTTTGGTATGCATGGATGCACCATTGTCTCATTGAAGACGCTCTTGCTTTCAAAAGCGATTTCATAAATACAATTTTAATTACTGAAAGTGGTCTGGTCGTCACTCCAGTATAGATTGTCTCTGCCTTACTTGGTGTTTACCCGAGCTTTCCCATGTTCCCACACTCCAGTCTCCAGTCATCCTGAGTTTGTGCTGATGTTTGTCTGATGTGGGAGTGACACATTTTCCCTGTGATGACCATCAAAATGTCTTTCATACTATCCATCAAGCTCATCACCATGAAAATACATCCATCACGCCTCTTTACTCACCCATCAGCATATTGTTTTTCGGCTCCAGTGCAGGCAGACGGTCAGGTGTAATTACCGTCACAGTATTTAAAGAACTTACTCACACAATTATGGCTGTCCCACTAATAGGGGCACCACCCAAAGTTAATTTGGGAAATTATGAAATCTAGAATTCATCAATTCTTCATTTCATTAAACTTAAAATTCTTACATCTGAAAGTCATGAACTCTTTTACAAAATATTTTCATTTCTCGCCAAGAACGAAAGACAGGACAACTGTTATGTTTAAATATGAATGTTTATTCAACGACACACTAAACAAAACAGAATAAATGTGGATGACTGATAATGAAGTGGATAAACAGGTTAATGTATATACAGATGTGTGCGTGTGTGTGTGTGTGTGTGTGTGTGTGTGTGTGTGTGTGTGTGTGTGTGTGTGTGTGTGTGTGTGTGTGTGTGTGTGTGTGTGTGTGTAGGTGTGTGTGGGCGGATGGTTCAAAAGCTGGGAGTTTGAGAAATAGGTAATGGTGATAGAGAGGGATTATTGACAGTTTTGAATACTCTGGAAGTTAGTCATAGATAAAGGCCCAATAAAATTGAATGCAACTCAGATTTTATGCATCAATCCCTGATCATGACTGAGCCTGATAGAACGATATTACTGGTGCTGGTCAACAATCACGTCCGTGGATCGGGTGCTGCAGTTGATCAGGTAATTTCTTCTTGCTGGACGAAAGGCCACATCAGGTTACGTTAAGACTCCTCTTTACGGGACCCTGTCGTCGCTGCCGTTTAGAGGCTGGTGGTTGCAGCGCACAAACGTCCGGCTGGACGAGAGATGGACCTGGCACTGATCGTCCTTGTTGCAGGATGCAAAAATGGGAGCAGAAACTTTGCTCCAGCGTGCAAACTGATTTCCAGGGAGAGTCGCAGGCCTCGCGAAACTCCTGAAGGAAATTGACCGTTGCAGCTAAAAGTCTTGAAAGTAAAGGGATTACAAATTGACTCTTAGGAGCAGGTTCAAACAGAAGTAAAAACGGGTTGTGTGCCGTTACTGAGATCAGGGTTCTGAGGCTCAATAAAACACCAGTTCAGAATACAATGTATAACTGAACGGCGAAAAATCAACGAAAGTCGAAAAGCAAACGACTTAAAAAAAAAGGCAAAATTGAAGTAGGAAGAGAAGGTGAGCATTGAAGAAAGAAGAGAAAGCAGAAGAGGAAGCAGCAGAAGAATAAAAAGCCAAGCCACAGGGCTTCATCCCCTTTTTATACCCGTCCGGGTGTCCCAGTAATGTATTTTCATGAGGGGATGAGCAGAGAGTCAGGTTTCTATTGGTATAATTTAAATAGGGTGGAGAGGGGTAACAAAAAAATACAGGCGTGATACTAACACGTTAGAATAGTAAAACCATTTTCTCTCACCATGGCCAAAGAGTGATCAAACCATATATATATATATATATATATATATATATATATATATATATATATACGTATGTAAATACCATGTATTGTATATGATGTGTTAATGTAAAACAATAATCAAAATTTAAACAAGTCTAGCTTAACAACAAGGACATCTGCATTAATAAGGCATGTCCATTAGATTTGTAACAGACAGCAGCAGTAAATGTGAAACAATCCATCTTATTGTACTGGATGAGGTAATATTTGGTTCAAATATTTGACAGAAGAAAAAGGAAAAACTATTTTCGAAGGGATGTATCTATTAATGACCGCTAGATGGCAATGTGTTACTGCCGAACCGTCCAAGACGGAAAAGCTAAAAAAAAACTCAGTTTGCTTATTTGAACAGATTATGATAACATGTTTTATATCATTTTAAAGCTCATTTAAAATTATATAAAACACCACGCAAGTCTCCCCTCGTCGATTGATTGTTATATGAAGACAAATTCAACTCGTTTGCCTGACCGAGCCTGAAGAGCAAATGGTGAGATAAGACTGTCCTTCTCTTGCTGTATGAAAAACCAGAGGTGGAGATGTCTTGGTACAGATAGATAGATAGAAAAGTCTGAACTCACATCTCTGCGTTGATATAATTTGGGTCAATGAGGTGATGATAACTCAAAAACTATTTAATGAATAATTTTCAGTTGCATATTTCTCCAAAACCTATCCAAAATAACTTCCTAACCGGTCCAATTTAATCCAAATTATATGCATACTCGAGGAGATCTATCTTGTATAAATCAAATTTACCCTGCTCAAATTTAACTCGCTAGAGGGAGCATTTTTACGGAAAAATGTTTTTTGACGTTACATCCCAAGCATGAATCTACACAAGGAGAGCTATCTTATATTATTTGACTATAATACTTCATATGCTACTCATGCTGCTATGCTGTTGGGGACAACAGTGTAGGCCTAGCTTTATTTAAGGGCTGGTCTCTAACCCATACACATTAATGCTCTTTTTCACATTAATTGATCTGTAGATTAACTGAATAGAGATCAGGAATTTACTTGTGACCCCTTTGGGGCTGGGATGCACACTTCACACTTCAAACCCCTTTCTCCCACACTCCCTCACTGCTTACCCTGTCTCTCTCTTCCTCTCGTTGACTCTTTCTCTCTCTCCCTCTTCCAGCCCAACCGGTCATGGCAGTAGGCCGTCTACCGAGTGTTAGATCTGCTTGAGGTTTCTGTCCGTTAAAAAGCAGTTTTTTTTCTTGCCACCGTTGCCAAGTGCCTGCTCATGGAGGAATTGTTGGGTCTCTGTAGAACGATAACTTAATAGTTTTGTCTAGACAAGCTCTTTTTGAAAAGCACCATGAGACTGATTTGATATGCACTGGTGAATACAATTGAATTTGAGTGATTTGAATGTGATCAGGAAAATATTACCTTTATTGTGATAGCTGCAGCTGCCTTTATCACAATCAAATCAAAGACTTTGAAATTGATAGTTTGCTTCTTAATCGCATAAATAAAGATGAAGCAATCGATGCAAAAGACGGCAAGTGATAATGTATAGATGATGTGTAGAATTTAAAAAAGCTTGGCCTTCATCCTCACATCTTTAATGGAAGGAAGTCGCCAGATGAATGATGTATTGTATACATGAAAAATAAACTTGGCTGAACATTTTTCATTGAAAAGAGACTGATTTATGCCTCAATCTGACAACAACAATAGAATAGCATTGTCATTAAATGCTGCATAATCTGTATTGAATGTGCGATGTAAGATCTAATTTATTAACTAGAAAAACCACAGTGGAGAGCACAAACCTCCGCTAAGGCACAACATTACCCTAGGTTTAGGATTTTCTCCATTAATGTCTGAGTTATGGCCAGCCTCTAAATCTACTGACAACCCCAAAAAACTCTGATCTTTCTCTCAAATACTCTTTAGCCGGTTGTCTCCTGCGCCTTCCACCTCCTTGGCAGAGGTAATGAGTAACATTAATTTGACGAACAGCACAGGGTATTGGGCGTCTTTCAGGGATAAATCCTTGCTATCGGGATGAAGGCGTTGGACTAGTTTACAAAGTCATTACAAAGTGATGAGTTGCCACAAGTAGACTTGGATTTGCAGTGGTAAGGCAAATGGCATACGTTTGCATTACCTGGGTGAGAAATTCTCTAATTTCTCTGAAAATATGCACAAATACATCTGTAAAACGGACTCTGAGATCGGACATAGTATCCACATTAAGGAAAATAATATGTAGAAATGACTGGCAGAGCTTTATGACTTCTTCCTGACTCGTCTCTGATTTGATCCAAATGTAAAGTGCATTATAAATTAAATGTATTATTATTATTATTACACTGGATTTGTGGGTAGGACTGAGTTCCATGCCAATAAGCTGTTTGCAGACTTTGGACAAGGAGGGACCAGGTCTAGACCAGACTCTTTATATAACTATCTACAGGACCCAACAAATTCCTCCTTGAGCAGCACTTGGTGACAATGGTGAGAAAAAACTGCCCTTTAACCGGCAGAAACCTCGAGCAGATCCAAGACTCAGGGGATACGGCCTACTGCCATGACCGGTCGGGTTTGAAAAAAAAAGAGAGTGAGAGCGAGAAAGAGAGAGACACAGGTGAGGAGAGATACAGACGGGGGAAAAGCAGCAAAGATATCAGCTATAATCCACTTTCTCCAACCGCTCCATGGTCGGGTCGCGGCAGCAGCAGGGCTCCCAGGTGGATAATAACATTAATATTAATGTAACATATAGTGATAGCTCATGGGGAAATACTATACAATAATAATAATAATGATAACAACAATAATAAAAAAACTAACCACAAATATAATGAAAATACATAAAAATTTGTAGAAAAGATGTGAAAAAGATATGTTAATAATAAAAAGCTGCGTGACCATTGAGAGCAGACATTACCATTTTTGGCTTCAACTTGATGTTCCTCCTCACTTGACCTCATCATTATGATGTTTGTACCTACTTTATCATATCATGATGTGATTCTCTAGTAACGCAGCAGAGTGAGTTTCCAACAAAAGCTATCTACTAATCAAAGCAGATTAAGTCCACAGGCCTTAGAGTACTCAGGGTCAATGCAAAATCACAGTTTTACTTTTTCCTCACTTCACGGAGATTGATGAGCTTTGCATATCCCTTCTAATTCCTGAAGTTAAACCAATATTACATTTTCATTACTGGAACATGTTAAAGCTCACAAAAATACTATTAGACACTGTATTTGGAGAACACTAGAGACTAGAAAAAAGATGCTGGAGAGAAAGACACAGAAACATGAGCTCTTTCATTACCTTCTCAAATAACTTTGGTGCACATCTGTCGATGAAACCCTGTCTTCTTGAACATAACAATGACATTATTTTTGGTATCATTATTATTATTATTGTATAGTATTTCCCCATGAGCTATCACTATATGTTACATTAATATTAATGTTATTATCCACCTGGGAGCCCTGCTACTGCCGCGACCCGACCACTTTCTGCCTTACTTGCCTTACTTTGGTCTGTATTTTCAATGTAAAGCATTTTGAGTTGCATTTTGAGCTGCATTTTAAGTCAAAACGTGCTAAACCAATAAAGTTATTGGTTTAGCAATAAAGTTATTGGTTTAGCAATAAATAAACACTTTATTTATTCACAGATTTTAATGGGAAAAAAAATAATAATTATTAATTAACCCAGAAAAGAGGTTATCAAGAAGTGAAGGTTCAACTTTCACATATTGTTTCTCCACGATGTCTAGCTGCTCCAGTGTCACAGATCTTCCTTTGGTTGCAATCCAGTCTTTCTTAAAAGTCACTGGTTTCCCATTGGTTTTTAGCACAAAGGTGTAGGATATTACACACCGTTAAAAATAAAAATTTAAAAAAATAAAGACTCAAACAAATTATCAACTGAAATGCAGCTCCTTAATAACAAATCTGCTCATTCCATTTTGGGGCATATAAATGTAACACATTTAGAATGAACACTTATTCTGAATTCCTTAAAAATTGATATGCATCTCCTCATGTCCATGATGTCATGCCAGTGGTGGTCATTGAGGTTGGTGAGCATTAGCATTGCTGCCCTCAATATTTAGATGTTTACTAGTTCAAACTAGTTCTTGCAGCTATTGGTGAAATCTGTTTTGATCATAAGCCGGATAACAGTTTGATGTGAAACTTACAGGAACTTGTTTGCAAAAATAGTTCATCGTGTGCTTGCCAGCTGACTCATGGATGTGATGCTTCTAATTCATTTAATGATTAAGTTTAAACGTTTGATACACAAATCAGATGTGTGCGGTTGCGTGATACGCTGTGCTGATTGAGTGCTGTTTATTGCCACACCAGGTAGGCATCTATATGTTCATATGAGTTCTACTATTATCTAACATTAACAATATACAATCACGTGTTTGGTACATATTATTATGTTTCCAAAATAATTAATGTGCAATGTTTTGTTAGACCTGTATGGTAAATTTGTCTTACTCCTCTGCTGGAGATCGGATGTGTGCAGGTGCGTGATACACTGTGATAACTGAGTGCTATTTATTGTCACACCAGCATAAAATGCAAGAGTGAGAGCAAGTCTTGTGTGGCCGAGCCATTATTCTGCACCCCAATCATAAGGGGAAACATCCACCAAGGCCCACGTATAAACTGCTGCAGGTAGATAAACACTTAGGGGTGAAGATGGTGCCCGCTGAAAAGTCTCCCTTATCTTCATCCATGCTTTCTTATCCATCTGGTGTTATGGCAAGCTGTCTCTATTGTGTGAGCTTCTGCTTTCAACCCCAGCAACCTTTCATCTCAGCTGGAAGAGTGAGTGCTACCATATTCATCCCTGATCCGATTAGCAGGAATAGTCGTGGTACGGCACAAGTTGGAAGTGAAGGAGAATTCTCAGTGGCATACAAAGAGTTGGGTAGATCTGAAGGCAGTCTTTAACTGAGAAAAGGCCCCAGTTTACTGCAAATCTGTGACATTAAGGATTAACAGCAGAGAGACAGTGCTCTCTCTCTCCCTGCACTTGTTAATCCCCCTACCAACATCACTCACCCCACCTCACCCTTACTCTCTGCTGCCCCAACTTTAATTAGTTTTAGCACGGATTGGAGAAAAGTTGAAGCTCTCTCAAGGTGATAAAACAGTAACTGGCACTGAGCTTAGTCAGAGTTAACAGAGTTGAGGTGAAGCATTGAATTCTGGGAGTTTTGATGAAACTGCAGTGGAGAGTACTGGAAACCAAGAAAAGAGACAAAGCTGGTTTACTTCTAATTATGCTACCTTATTGTTTAATTTTAAAGCAAAATAAAAAACATTGTTTGTCCACTTCTACAGAGTTTCTAGAAGCTCTGCTGGTTACCTTGAAACTAAGGCTAAATGTAAACCTACTCATGCTCCAAAATATCTTTTAATTTATTGTTTTATTTTTGGGTCCAGCTCAACAAGATGAGTAATGGATTTGTGATGTAAAAGCCATCTGGACATCGAGTCCCCGTTCATTAATTATGGAAAGGAGTGCTAATCTGAAATAATGTGCTACTTAATTACTTCCCCAACAATAAGGCACAAACAAGTGAACAGAAGCAGCCTGGCACCTGCATGGACTTTACACCACACAGAGTTTGCAGACGCACATTACAAACTGACATAATGTGGTTGATAAACTGCCAGGAATTAATGAATGAAAGTAAAAATTTAGTTAATTGTCTCACAGGTGTCTGAGATCATGGGTCTCTGGATTCTGCATTTCATCTGATGAAGGAGTCGTTTTCTTCATCAAAACTGGTCAAAACAATTGAGTCTCATTTAAACAGCCCCTTCTGCAGTGCAGCCAAATAATGTTATGAAGATACAATCAATTACAACTTTAGTGGTAATCTTAAAGGTGCAGTGTGTAAAATTCAGTTGTATCTTTGGGTCATGTTCCAGATTGCAATTTATAGAGCACCTTATCTAGCCCCTCCCTAGCTAAGAATCTATGGTGGCCTTCAAGTGTCGAAATTATGTCATTGACTAGCATGTGAACTGATGAGGTTCCGTTAACTTTAGAAACATATCAGAAACAACCATTTCCCCTGACTGAACTCCTCAACTTACATGTACTAGGGAGATTCAAGTTGGTTGATGACACAGTATGTTGAGGAAAAATGACACACAGTGAACACTCGGTCAGGGCAAAGCCTGGGTACGGATGGGGGCACTTTAAAGCTGCGAGGCACCTTCCCCTAACAGTTTATAAGCCACCGTGGATTCTTGGATCGGGAAGGTTGAACTGGTGTGTAATATAGGTTGCAATCTGAAACCTCACTACTAGATGCCATGGAATTTTACACACTGCAATGTCACCACACATTACCATTTAAGACTTTCTCTCAGTTCTAATTTTACAACCTTTATTGATAAATTGTAAAATTAGCAGAACAAGAAACTGAAATCAATTTTTGAACAAGTTGGGCAACCCATTGAATGCACTCCCTGACAAGCCTGTCCCTCAATTGACAGGTATACATTTCCAATGCTGGGCCTTGGCAGGTCTAAGTCAGTCTGGACTGGATAGATAACTGTTGTTGATGAAGGCTGTAAACCAGCCTGAGGTAGAATTGAGACAGTTTGTAGAAGGAAAAAGCAGTGGATTTAGGGCCTTGAAAAAAAAACATCCAGGTTTATACAGTCACAGACACATCCAAAATACACATTGAAAATTTGAATTGAAATTATGCTGATAACTTAAAACAGTCTGTTAGTGGAGTGTGCAATATAATCTTTTTACCCATCACACTGTTTTCTATCCATGCAGTACAACAGCAACAACACTTTTACTTCAACAACAAATATCTGTTTACTTTATGATGAAAGATTTTGTAGCTCTCACCTTTCACATATATCTGGTAAACGATGATGGGAAAGCATCCAGCTGGAGAGACTCCAAAGCTGATGGGAAAATAGGTGTTTTTGCATTCAGGGAGAGGGTCATCCTATCAATCTGGGTGCCACTGCCAGTGCACAGCTAATTGAGTGTCACTTTGAGTATCACCTCCTGGTATCTGCTTATAGGAAAACTCACAGACAATCAGGGAGAGGAGAATGGAGTGTCATTGTGTTCCTGTATCCAGCACATCATCAATCTTGGATTTTACTGCTTAGAGAGAAGTGAAGGGACAAACTGAAGGTTTTTCTCATCCTGAAGTCCTCAGATGTAATGAGCATTACTTTATGTTAATCCTTCACATTTTGTTACTAGGGTGACTAGTGAACAGGAAGTAATGGGACTGGACTGATATCATTGGCTACTTTGGTTGCAGGAATATATGGTATTTATTTTGAATTTGAACAAGATGATCTTTATATAAGTTTATATGCAATGATCAGCCATAACATTATAACCACAGACAGGTGAAGTCAGGATAACATTGATTATCGTATTGTACTGAAATCTGTTAGTTGGTGGATATATTAGGCTGTTAGCATTGAACAGTGAGAAATGATAATTTTGACCCTGGAGTAAAGTCTAATACTTATTTTTTCTACATTTTACTCTCTACCAAAGTGGTAGGAACTAAAACAGATGAACTGGCAGGGTCATGGCACCAGAGGCTCATTGATGCACATGGGGAGCAGAGACTAGCCCATGTCGTCTGATCCCACTAAAGAGCTGCAGTGGCACATATTGCTGAAAAAGTTATTACATGAGGACTGAACCAGCCAGAATGACCATGCTTACTCCTGTCTACTGATAAAAGTGCCTACAATGGGCACCAAACAGCATCGAGGATGCATTATGGGAAATAGGCAAGCCAGAAAAGGCATTGTAATGCTTTAGAGAATATTCTGCTTGAGAAACATTGTGTCCTACCATTCACGTGGATGATACTTTGACATGTTCCACCTACTTAAATATTGCTGCAAACCAACAAGCATATTTCATGGAAACGATATTCCCCTATGGCAGTGACCTCTCCCAGCCGTTAATGCTCCCTGACACACTGCGGAAATGGTGTACCTCAAGCAATTGGCTCATATCAAGCTATACATGATTTCCAGAAGTTCACAAGCCATAACTTCCTAACCATTGGTCAATTTAGTCCAAATTTGGTGCATATGAATCGACTTGAAGCGATCTATCTTGTTTTTTATTTCATCAAAATAGTTCATGTTTTACTCATTCGGGGGAACTTTTTGTGGAATATGCAGTTTCTTGTCCGTAACTTCCGAACCATTTAGCTCTTATGAATTGTCACAAGGAATTCTTTCTTGTTTCATTTATTGCTGACCTCCAAGAACTGGTTGGTTTGGTATCTATGGACTTAGATAAGGGACAGATATGGCTTTAGCAATGCTAACCTTAGCAAAATATGGCAGGCTAGCAAAGTTCTAGGCATTTCTCGAGCTTTATAGTTATGGTAATATCTCTAATCTCTGACTTAACAGTCATGTTTTTCTGCATGCAAACAGCACACAGGCATCTGTGTATATACCAATATGTATGTTTACCTTGTGTGTGTGGTGAGTTTTGACTTATGCAAAATGAAATTGAAAATTCATCCACTTATCCTCCCATATACTTTTGAGAACATCTTATTAGCTTTAAAGTGCCTCCCACTTTGCCTGTAATTAATTTGACAGCACTTGGGAGGAAAGTAGTCACGTTAAAGCCAAATCCTCTGCACCATTTAACCGGATAATGGCAGAGGATTTTATGATGTTTTTATTAAAGGGCAACCTTGGTTTTCAAGGTGTTGGCATCTGCCATCATGAGCCGAGACAGAGAGCCACCAAATAATGGATGTTGTCAACCTGAGTTTGATGGAGCTGATGATTCAAAAAATTTAGTGTCACCTCACGTCATTAAGTCACAAGAAAAAATAAGTTTACTTACAACAAAAGCCTTACAGCCAAGCCCCTATGGGTGCTACGTTGCCTCATGTTATAAACGGTAGCATACACAACTAAAAGGTTATTTAAATTTTAAATCAAACAAATACAAGAGAAGCCCGGATTGTATCCTGACTGTGCTCACAAAAAGGATAAGATCTGATAACAGCAGTTGTGTAAATAATTAGGCCTATGATGTTGTCCCTGATAGCAAGGATAATTATTCCCATAAAGTCCCCAATCCCCTTTATTATACAATCTATCAATCTACTATCTTTTGAAAATAAATTGAACTCCTCAAATTATATGTGAAGTAATGTCCATAGTATTTTCCATAAAGAAATTATGACACGGAAACGTTTGGAAATAAACGGTGGCGGAAATATGCAGCCGGGCTTTCCCAAAACAATCCAGTTCTTCCCTGCACTGAGGTCTTAGGGCATTTAGCAGTTTGAAAATGATCCATGAAATAGTTTTTGTCTTATTGCGTTAAGATGAAGGATGTGCGGCAGATGCTGAAACAATAGTGGCGGCGATGCCATTCACAATATCCTTATTTAGAAACATTTAGACACACATAGGTTTTCATTGACCAGGCACTGAATCTGTGAAAAATCTTAGTTTTCCAGTGTTAAAAGCAAATAAAGCCAAATTACCATGACAAGAGGATTCATAAAACAGGAAAAGTTTTTCCTTCTTTATTTTAAAAATTTTGCATTCATACAAAAACTTTGTGAAAACTACCCTCAAACACATCCTCAATTTTATAATGTTTTATAATTTATTTCACACCATTAAAACAAGACATGGACAGAAAATACAAAGGAAAGTTAAAAGAAAAAGTATGTGTCAGGGTATAATAGAAAATCTATTTAGGGTTAGATAAAAACCCACCCAAAAGCAGAAGAATTACAGACGAATAATACAAAATCCTCAGAATCTCCAATATGTTTCCTCAAAGGGGACAGTCGGTAAACAAAGATGATGAATGGATATTATTATGTAATACGATTAATATAACAGTTAACTGAAGCATCATTCATCTTAATGTTTAGGCTGTTTTGTGAATAACTGGTGAAACTGCAACAAATGGTAATTTTCATGCATATAAAATTCTGTAAATGGACCCTGAGATGGGAACCAGTTCCCAGTCCAGATAGAGAAGATAATGCTGCAATGTTATATCAGTACTGCTGTAATTATAGCCCTGGAAAGTCATGGATATTATGGAATAATCCTCATCACCGCTGCTCTTGCTGCAGATCCTTTATGTTAAAGCAATAACTCAAAAACTATTTCATTGATCATTTTCAAATTCTACACCCACACAGTCCTTAGTGTAATAAAGAACTGGTTTGATTATGGGAAATGTAAGGTGCACATTTCTGCACATTTCTGTGGTATTTCATATCGAAAAGTTTTCGGGCTATAATTTCTGAACCGTTGGTCTCATTTACTACAAAATTAATCGAGGAGATTTATCTTGTTAATTACTGAGCAAATACTCAGCAAAAATAATTATCTGTATTGATCTCCATTACTGCATCACTGTGGAATCTTATTTTAGAGCATATTTCTGACTTCAGAGAAAAAGTTAGGTTGAGTCAATATGGCCTGTTTGAGGTTATTGATAATAATAATAATAATAATACATTTAATTTATAATACACTTTACATTTCGATCAAATCTCAAAGTGCTAAATGTGAAAATGTAAAAATGTGATGAGTCACAATGAATTTGAGGAGTTCTATTAGGGTTCTATCAGGATTGCTTGTATAATGCAGGGGATTGGGGCTTTTTGGGGTTGTGGTCAGAGAATATTATGTTTATTTTGATAAGTAGAGGTGCATTTATCACAATTAAATCAGTGATGTTGCAATTCATAGTTTGCATCTTAATCCCATAAACAGAGATAGGCACAATCTTCACAGCAGACGCAAAGGTTCATGTTATAAAACAAGAAGTGAAGAGGTGAAGCCGTGTATTGTATTAACAAATAATAACAATATTTGGGCTTGATTTGTTTTTTAGTGAAAATAAAATGATGTGTTCCTCATTCTGACAACAATAAAATAATATTTGTACTAAAGGCCGAGTGTGTAAGATCTAATTTCCCTTTGAGTTATAAAAAAGGCTTTATATCCATATTGCTGTGTTCACAACAAATGTGCTGAAGTGTAGTGTACTGTATTATTAAAACCATAGGTGTATATCACAGCCACAGGTTAGAATATGGGCATACAGCGCCTCCTGGTGGTCATAGGTGGGATTTAGCATCCAGAATCTCATTATTGGCACATTTTGGATCCATTGACTCTCCAATTGTACCAAAAAGAGAGTAAACCTGGTCCTATCCTGCAAAAACAATGGAGAATAAAATGAACTTTGAAGTATTCCTATGAAATAGCAATTATCAAAGACTTTCCCAGCGAATTCGCTGGATGGTTTGTTTCATGGTTTTACTGTAATATAATGATGTTATAGCCTTATAAATATTGTACTTTTGTGCGTGTTTAATTACAGATTATTCACATGTAGTAAGCGGTACAATGTAGGTTACACTGAAAATAAATTATATTAGGTCTTACCTGTTTATATACACCCTCATTATGTGGAGCTATTTGAAGTTTATTTTGGGGCTGTAACTCCAAATTCTAAATTTAAAATAACATTAGGGCTTAAAATTCAATAAATATGAAAACTGAGAATTTTTGCGTCTTAATCTTTTTGATGTAGCTGCATATGTACACATTTCTATGCTCAAAGCATTAGAGCTAATATCAGACAAACAGCGACTATCTGATTTAGATATCAGTGACAGACACTCACAAGAGGACATCAAGTTAGCAGCAGGAAACTTCCTGCTAAGTTGATGCCCTCTTGTGAGCGTGCGAGAGCTTAAACTATACTTTATGTGAATGCCCTGAATGCTTTTTTGGGCCTACATATATTATCATAAGGGGGCAGGAAAGTGGCAGGCCGGCTTTTAGCTCTGTGGGTAGGCAGTCGTCCCTCAACCAGGAGAGGCGGGTTCTAACCCAGACCCTGACACAACATGTCCTGGGTGCTTGTGCAAGACCCTGAAACCGCTGCTACCTGGGCTTCTCACAGGGGCTCACTGCTCCCTCAGGGATGGGTTAAATATAGAGATAAATTTCAAGATGTTGTTCTGTATGTATGTAATCTGTAACGTACATACAGACTTAATAGGTCTTTTAAGGGCTTCCTGCAACCACAAATAAAACCCAGTTTTGAAATGGAAGGTGATTTTAACCTTGATAAGCAGATAAACTTTGAGCTTGAACTCAGATTTTACCAGTTGAGACTTTTATCTATGTTCAAGACTTTTTTATCATTTAATTTTGAAACTTTGAAAATCTCATATATGCTTTCATCACAACCCGATAAGTCAATGCACTTTATTCCTCTCAGATGGTCAAAAGTGCCGCTGCTCAACTTTTTAACAGGTACACGTAAGCAAGAGCACATTTCCTGTATATTTTGGGATGTATAAGATTTTGTTGTTTGCTTTTAAGATTTTGAATGAGTTAGGCCATCATACATCCCTTACCTCTTACAAAAAAATATAAGAATCACTTACACAGTGGGTGGGGCTTATTCACGATCCTATTGTTGAGTGACAGGAAACAGCGACTCACAGTGTGGCGGACATTTGACCATTTTATGAATTTGTGATAGGATTTCATGCAAACTTTCCTGCCCATTTTAATTACGGTTAGAGTTATTATTCTGAAAGTGTTTATCATTTGCTATAGTTTTTTTGCTGAAATATGTTATCACTGGTGTTATACCGGCATTTGCATCCCCGCCAGGAATAGAATGCAGC
Source organism: Lophius americanus (assembly GCA_037951165.1). Lineage (NCBI taxonomy): Eukaryota > Metazoa > Chordata > Actinopteri > Lophiiformes > Lophiidae > Lophius > Lophius americanus. Next base: position 7,572,560 of record JBBDHG010000028.1, on the reverse strand, counting down.
TATTTTGGCCTGTTATGTATGCATTGTGGAAGTTTATTTTATGACATACGTTTACCAGCTCATATTTTGGGTTTACTTCTCATCGAAAGAAAAAGTTCCTTCCCATTTAATTTCATTCTTTAATAATACATTTTGACCTTCTCCCCTGCAATGCGCTCCAGTGCATCTTTAGACAAGATAATATATATCTGATATACCTGATATTTGGATATTTAATCCATCCTTCAAGTTCTTGGTCTTCCCTGGCCTCAACTATTTAGATCCAAATGGAGATCTTTTGAAACCTTCTTAATCAGGGGCCCGAACATCCTCAACTGGCTCCTCTGATGTTATGGAGCAGCTGCTCCACTCCGAACTCCCTCCAAATGACTGTGTTAGGTTTAGGGTAAATGTTGATGGCCACCAGGAAAAGACAATTACATCCATTTTAAACAGTAAGTTTCCGTTTATATCAGCAGGGATGCAGTTTCTACATAGCACTTGTCAATGTCCTGGTTTGCTGGGGATTGCTGCCTCATAGGACCTCACAAACAACTGGAATATAGACTTTTGTCAAAAAAAAAAAAAAGCATACAATGCTCACAAACAAAAATGAATTTCCACAGATTTCCAAAAGCTACTTGAAAAGATTTTAAGTCACTCCAAAAAACTGCAAATCAAAAACCATGACATCCCTGCTTGGCTCGTTAGCGAACTTTCAGTGACCCGGGGCTATTCAGAAGATGGGTTCCCGACAGGCCCCGCTCAGGGTCTCCTGTGCCTATTCACCTGCCATCTCAGGCATGAGTCTCCCTCTGTGATACCTCACCAGATTTACCCCCTTGAGTTCCACTGACAGGTAATCTTTCAAAGGCTGAGCCTGAGTGTCAGCCCGTAATCAATTACTGAGGAAGATCGCGCTCTTATGCGTTGTGAAACGTTACAAGAGTCACTCGCAATGTTCCATGACCTTGTGCATTAGTGGACAGTGGCTGAACTTGGACTTGGGAACCATCAAGCCAGAGATCGTAGATATAGGAGTGTTTGTCAACCTTATTTACAAAGGAGCGAGAAAGAGCTGCATAATGTAAAACAGCAATACACAACAGTTTGTACTTAAACCACAGGTGTATTTATTTTATATCTGACTGAAAAATGTTTTGTGCCAGAGGCAGTGAAAACTTTTACTGACTCAGATATAACTTCTCCAGGCAGTCTTGACCCGTTAGGTCCAGAGAGACTCAGTCAACTGTTCTGTCCTTCCCCCGGCCCTCTGCTAACAGCAACACAGCGGCCACTCCATTTTAACAGTCACAAAGATCAATGGAACAGCTTGCAGCACCTTGGGTCATTGTCACTGGGAGCAAAATCATTGTGGATTTATTACAGATGGTTCGTGGACAGGGTTTTGTGTTTCCTAGAAATATCTTCTTCACTCACATTGATGGAAGATTTGTGACTGTCGGGATGGATACAGGTAATTCCTCTGGCTGAATGTCAGAGCCAGTTAAACGGTATCAAATACAGCAATCTGAAAATGTATTCTACCTTCCTCAGATTTCTACTATTTTTGTATCTCAGACTAAACTCGGTCTAAAATTATTTAAAATAAAGCAAAGGCAAAACAAAAGTTTTAAACTAGACCTTTGCAGTTGTCCATGGTGGTAAGGGAATATCCCTGAAAAGTCCACAAGACCACAAAACCGCTGAATTGTACACGTAATCTCCCTGATTGAACTCTTCAAATTAAACGCGAAGTTATGTCCTCAGTATTTTTCAGACAAAAGCTCCCACTAGTGAATAAAATATGAACGATTAGAGTACAAACTGATAGAAGCAAGTCACGACTTGTTTCATATGCACCAAATTTGGACAAAAGGGGACCAATGGTTAAGACATCATGTCCTTAAAAAAAAGAAAAAACAAAACTCCCCCAGTGAGTAAAATATGAACAATTAGAGTAAAAATTTGAAAATGATGGCCTTTTGCAAATAAAGCTCCCCCTATTCCCGGGAATAAAACTTATCTTTCCCAAATTCAAGTCAGTCCTTCCTTGGATCTGTGTGGGTATACAATGTCAAAAATCCATGAAATAGTTTTTGAATTACATCCAAAAAATAATGTTGAGTGTTTACTTGGGAGTAAAATTTGATTTACGACAGTAAAATATGAGATTTGCTTGGTAGATCTCACCAATTCGATTCATATGCACCAAATTGGAACTAATTAGGCCAAACAGTTAGTATACTGTATGATATGTAATACATAGATATCCCTAAGTCAATTAATATGCACAATACTGCAGACGGAGTCTGTCTGGCCACGCGTCCCTGCAGAGCATGCCTTCCTGCCCGACTTGAGAAGTACCCCTGGCGTTTGGCTGATCTGTACATCCATTCATCCATCTTCCATCAACACAACCGTCCAACCATCCATTCATCCCTCAATCCACACATCCACTAACCCATCCATACCCATCCAATACATCCACCCACCAAACCAACCAACCAGCCATCCACACCTTCACTCATCCATCCATCTACCATACCATCCATCCAATAATGCATCCCTACATCCGCCAACCATTCCATCCACACACTCACTATTCCATCCCTACATCCACTAACCCAACCGAACAACCAACCACACATTCGTCCATTCACTCGTCAATCCAGTTAAAAAATAATAATTTTTAAACCATAATATGATAAATAGCGGAATCAACTTTAAAGAACATAAATACTAAAACATCCAGCAGAGAAAGCACTAGAGAAATATTATTTTATGATGGCGCAACAGCTCACTAATTTTGGTAGATAATATGAGAATCCTAGTGTTTAACCGCCGCCATCACCTCGCCTGAAACTGCTGGCTTTAAAGCTACAAAAACATATCCTTAAATGAGATGTGGAGTTTCTTGATGGCAGGTCACTATAAATCTGGCATCCCTTAGCAATGTACAGAAACTATATTGACTGGGAGCCCAGCTCTTGTGGGCTGCTGGTGTGAAATAAAATCTGTAAAGCAACTGTTTGCCTCGAGCAGTAAAGTTTTATAAAGCACACCGGAGCCTCAGTCACAGGAGTAATGGATGCAGTGCACTTTATGGCTTATGTCAATGAGGCAACAATGACATGTACAATATGTTTAATGGTGGTGTATGAATGTGTTTAAAAAAGTGGTCAGTCTGGATCAGTACATCAATGCGTGAGCAATTTGACAAAAGATAACGTTCTGCAGAGGAATGGATTAGATTTAGGATTCCGTTGTGATTTACTTGACCCAGCAGCACCGTTTCTTGGTCGGGTCTCATAATAAACATGACAAATTTGTAGTTTGATGGAAGAGACTCGGCCTGAGGAGAGAAGCTGCTCTGTATTCGGTCGGTACAGTTGCAGGTACTTCTGTATCTCCAGCCAGATAGCAGCAGGGTGGACATGCTCTAGGTGGGACGGGTATGGAATATTGAACCTTGAGGGCAGCTCAGAAACCTGAATGATATCAATGATTCCTGGAAGATAGATGCTGTCATGGGGTTACAACATGACTTATAATAAGCGGATGACACAGCTCTTACTTACTATCATTATGTATATGACGGTATGTCATTGGAATTCATTTATTTCTTATTCCTTCTTGAGTACGCATTGGATTTTTTTCTACTTTGCTAAAACTGTTGTTGCACTACTTTCCCATTGCATAAATATCAACTAACCTTAAATGAACTCTATGTTCTCCTGGAGTGCACATTAGCAGTGATCATAATCAGTTGTTAGAAATTGCAGGGAATATTATTATTGTGATATTTTGTTACATATTGCAAAATGTTATAGAAATTGATGATTTTTGTTGAAGAAGGGTGATCATTTAATTTATTGCTAGCTGGGTTTTGCTTCTGTAGCAGACCTGTTTTCTTTTGAGGGTCTTCAAGTAATTCAAGAGTTATTTTCGGTCAATAATCATTAATTGTTAACAATATGCCTCAGACTCATTCTGACTCTTCAGACAAAAATATTTTCATTTGTTTATGTCACTGAATTCTAGGCAATGTATAGTATAAAGTGTATCCCCTGTTATTTGCCAATAGAGGTAAGAACTAGAAGCTAGGGGAGAAATAAAAAAAAATCGAATCTATTTCTAAATTATGTTACTGATCAATAAAACCATCCTTCTCTGCCCCACAGAAATGGATGCTCTATTTATCAGTCTTAATACTGTAGGGAACTTTGCAATCTTTCCAGGGATTAACATCCATTAAAAATGGTGCAACTTCTGTCAATTCCAGGTCATCACGGTCATTAAAAGTCATCAGGAGAGGACTCGACCGACACCATAACATCTTCAAGTTAATATTCCCAGGATATCTTATCTGTTTACATTCCTCGGCATTAGGTAATATATATACTGTGTGTATCTCAGCACTGGTCAGTATCCTGGTCTTTCCAGGGAAATATAATTCAGTTAAATTCAAATTCTCTTCTTCTTTGGGGCTTCCAGAGGACTGTACTACATATCGTTTTGAATATATACCATGGAGAAGAACCTCAAGAATCACCTTTATATCATCTTTCCATGGAAGAAAAACTTTTAGTATAAAAGTCTACATATCAAAGTTCACAAATATGCAATAACGGTAATATATTAGTAAAGTTTGCTGAAGCTTATATGTATAGTTTGCTGAAAAAGTTCCTGACCCTTTAGCATTGGACAAATATTTTATTGTTTATTGAAAGACCTATTGAAGAACATACACCCCCTTCATTTCATGATGGGGGGATAAAAAGTGTCTTATTATCCATTTAAGTCACTTTGTGATATTAAGGGTCCAGCAGACCTGTATTACCCTGTACAATTGATTAGTAATTGTATGTTTACAGTAAGTCCCTATCTTTATTTGGTATGTTCAGAGAATGTTGTAGCTATGCATGAACCAATGCAATACCACTTATGGTAATGTTAAATGAACTTCTGTTGGTTGAGCGGCAAGTTGGAGTAATTTACGTGAAAACTGTCCAGAAGCGGTTTTAGAAATAGCTCCTTGTTACATGGAGTAATTGTAAGGTGTACTCAAAATGCAGAACACAGTCTCTGGGACATATCTCGTTCTCGGTATCCTCCGCTTATCCGGGTCTGGGTCGCGGGGGCAGCAGTTTCAGCAGGTAAGCCCAGACTTTCCTCTCCCCGGCCACATCCATCAACTCCTGGAGGAGGAATCCGAGGCGTTCCCAAGCCAGCCGAGACATGTAATCTCTCCAGCGGGTCCTTGGTCTACCCCGGAGTCTCCTCCCAGATGGACATGCCCGAAACACTTCCCCAGGGATGCGGCGGCTCTACTTTGAGCCTCTCCCGAATGACTGCCCTCGATGTCCACGCAATGTTTCAGAGGTTTAGAGCCATGACAACCCTACAACATCTAGAGCTTTAAGATACTCAGGGCGGATCTCATCCATCCCCGGGGCGCTGCCACCGCGGAGTTGTTTAACAGCCGCAGCAACCTCAGCCCCAGTGATTAGCAGATCCACCTTCAAGTCATCCAGCGCCGGTTCTTCCTGGGAAACGTGTCGGTGGGATTGAGGAGATCCCCAAAGTACTCCTTCCACCGGCCCATAACTTTCTCAGTTGAGGTCAGCAAGACCCCATCCAGCCCGTAGACAGAGTTGATGAATGACCGCTTTATCCCCCTGAGACACTCTGGGTCAGATAAGATGCTGAATAGAATTTTACTTTGCTATATTGAGTATTTTCAAATTGGTACAGAGTTCAATACTAAAAGGGTTCTTATCAGCAGTCATCAGGAGACCACAGTTTCAGTGGTTCCAAAGCATCCTGACTCGGTCCAGCGAGTGTCCAGGTGAGCAGGAGTGGATGGCAGCAGGAGACAGATCATGATCTATAGGCAGATGGAGAATAATGTTGGTCACGATTATCAAGTTGAGAGAAATAAATAGCTGGAACAACACTGACTCATCAGGATCAACCATATCGCAAAGACCTTTAGTTGGAAGCTGGTATATGTAGCAGACTTGTTTGGAGATGGATTGCAGCTTGTCGTAAACTCCTGCACACCTGAACCCACTACTGCGAGGGAAAGACGCGAAAATCTTCTTCTTAGCTGGGAAGGGGGCAAAGGAGCAGAGGATGTGAAGCTCTGTAGTACAAGCAGTTTGACGAAGACTGCTTTCATTAATAGGAAATCAGCACGGCTCCCGGTAGAAGGAATTTGGAAATGTTTGAAGCTACAACCAACTTTGCAACAAACTGCGACATTTTTGGCCTGTAAAAAAGAAAAAGGTTGATATGTCTGGTAATAAGACTGTGACAAACTTCTTATCTTTGCAATGAGACCCGATGTTGGCCAGTAGAGAACAAGTACACCCAATTTGAATTGAGTAGTGACACTAATATAGTCCTCTGACAACATGGACTATTCAAACGTTGAAATGAGTCTCGTCATTGTTGCAGACGATGAAATGTCTCTCTCTACCAGTCACCAAGGAAAAAGACCTCTGTTTTCTTTGAAACAACTTCTACTTTGCAACATTGGTTTTTCACAGAACATGCTGACATGGCTGAAGAATGACTCCTCATTTCCTGTTTTAGATGGACTGGTTTCCGCTCTGTCTATGGCTTACTGATTTGTGACAACAAGCTGATTGAGGATGGCAGGTAGCTCACTATTAAAATCAACCTCTAAAGTAATTAAAGGGTGTGATTCCTCATGTAGCCTCCTCAAGTGATAGGCAGTCTAATTGGTATTGGTTTTTCTTCAGCATGACACTGTAAACACCTGCTTACATCAGTTACATGCAAGTGGACCTGCCCTTTCATAGACCGACGAGTGATCAGGAAAAACAAAGAGCCTGTCCATCTTTCCGGGCAAAACTGTGGAGCGTTGTTGCTTCTGTTCACATTGTCCTACTTAAGTTTTCTTTATTGAGGGCTACATACTGATCTAATTCGGTGTTCAAGGCTAGAATTTTAGAGGATGCAGCTCCACAAATGACTTGTTTTGTTTGTTATTTGAAAATTATTACTAAGTTAGGCCTATGCTGTGATCACCGATGGCAAGGCTATATCCCCAATAGGCCCCCAATCCCATGCATTTTACAAGTTGTCACCTGATTTAACTTCTCGCCCTGATTTACATTACAAAAGATATGTGGTCAAATGCATCCCAGACCACCTTGGTAAGTGGTTTGACTGAATGGATAACAATACTCCCTGGAGGTCATTGACACATTACACTTTTTATTTAGCAATGTGTCTCGCTGTCCCCTTTTCATCCGATCACCTAAAACGCATTTTAAAACCAAGTGCAAACAGTGTCCATACTATTATACATTCATATTATCGTAAAACAGTTAAACATATATTTTAACAGGTAGACTCTGTAGTCCTTATTTCCTATTTGAGGGATGGAAACTCATTAGACAGGCCCTATGTCTGAACAGTTAATAAATTAAGCAATTCATTTGAAATAGATTAATTATTCATAACTAATTATGTTTTAAAATATTGGATATGACAGCAGACCTAATGGAAATGTGCTTCAATATTTCAATATCATGGATACCCTCTGTTTAAATAACTTGACTGAAACTAGACCTTAGTCATAGGCAATGTAGTGACTCAATGTCACCTCATGGTTGGATGGTTCCTCTTTTTAAGCACTTTTCATCCTTTCCCGCATTCCCCAAATTACAACATAAACGATGAGTCCTGTTATGTTCTTTTGTAGTTACTGTCTTCAAAAAACAATGAAAGACTATTGTTTGAAAAGCATATAAAAATTATTGTCTACGATGATGCGAAACAAGAAAAAAAACACTGATTGTGAGCTATATGTTCTCAAAGAGACGGATGGAGAATGAAAACAAGATGACTCATTCAATTTGTCTCTTCAAATAATTTGTTGGATGAGAAAGATTCTAGACAGCTGCCTGTTTCTTTTTCATATCTGAAATATGTGAACATGCTCCTTCTGTTTTTGTTGTTGAGAATAATTATTTTCTATGTAGAGAGAGTATAAGGCCTCTCTACATTGTTTTCCTGCGAAACAAGAAGAAAAACACTGATTGTGAGCTATATGTTCTCAAAGAGACAGATGGAGAATGAAAACAAGATGACTCATTCAATTTGTCTCTTCAAATGAATTGTTGGATGAGAAAGATTCTAGACAGCTGCCTGTTTCTTTTTCATATCTGAAATATGTGAACATGCTCCTTCTGTTTTTGGTGTTGAGAATAATTATTTTCTATGTAGAGAGAGTATAAGGCCGAGTAGTTTTCATGGACCAGCTTCTTCTAAGATATACAGCAAGTATTTGTTCCACAAAAAGCCACCTATTTACTGCATTGTTCAAGCCATAACCCATGATTGAACTCCTCGAATTAGATGCGACGTTATGTTCATTTAACAGAGTTTTCATACAACAGCTCTCCAAAGTATTTTTTTATAAAAAAGCTCCCTCTAGTGAGTAAAATGTTAACTATTATAGTAAATTACAGTGAATACAAAACAGATCTCCTTGAGTTGATTCAGATGCAACAAATCTGAACTCCATCGGACCAACCAAGTCTATGTGGGTATAAAATTTGAAAATTATTCATGGATATATACTTTTCAGTATATATCCTTGCTGTCAGGGATGACAGCATAGCCTTAGTTTTCACCACGCAGATATCTGGTCTCATTTTAAGTAGCCCAAAATCACCACTATGAGCTTTCAGTTTTCTTTTTTTTACCTTAAAATACAGTAATTCTTTTGGTTTGTGGTGATTTCAGCAGCCTCTAAGTGAGTTAGAGAATAATTCTACAAAGCAAGGAGGTTTGGGCTCGTCCACAGGAATCTGCTAATCAATTTATCAATCCCGGTGTCAGTTGTTTCATCTCACTCATTGGCCATTCCAAGGCAAAGCATTGGCTATTGAACTTTCCATTCTTATTTATTTTTTGGGGAAAACATATAAAGAGTCCGTAGTCTTGAATTTGAAGTAACAAAAGTTCAGATTGAGAGGGTTTGGACATGTGAATGGATGTAGATGTAGCTGCCAGTAAGGGGAAACAAGGGGAAGAACAAAGAGAGAGAGGTTTCTGGATGTGGTGATTAAGAACATACAGTTTGTTGGTGTTTCAGAGGAAGATGCAGAGGACAGCGCAAAATGGAAACAGATGATTCACCCATGGCTAATGTTTTTTTTTGAAGATCCCTAAAGGGAACAGCTGAAAGAAGAAGTGGTAGCCTTTAAATATTGGGGACCTTTTGGAATTTAGCCTTGCTGCCTTACGACAGCATAGCCTAGTTCACATATTTTCATTCCTTAGGCACAGCATTGTTTTATTCCTGTGACTAATTGCATTTATGTTATGATTGTAATTTCATTGTTAACTTTATCAATGTTGTTTACGCTCTTATCTTTTTTTTCCATTTGTTCATCTGTCTTTTTTATTGTTTTCTTCCATCCCTTTTTATTATATCCCCAAAAGTCAGGGTTAATATGGAATCGTCACTTCTGCGTGTGCAACCGCAGATCCTTGGTGGTAGCTCATTAACTGTAAAGCTCTTCCATGGATCATTTTAAAATGTTATTACCCAATAGACCCTGATGTGAAGAAAGGTCGCTTTTATATTACCATCATGAAGAGATCCATCTTGTATATATCTATATATCTATATATAGATATTGCATGTAACTGATGCAAGACAATCTTCCCGTGGGAGCTTTTTTTGTTTTTTTTGTTTTTGGACTTTCCACTTACATCTATCCCACTGCCTAAAACCTCTGGATTACCTTAGACTCAGATCTGAGTTACGAACCAATTATCAAGTAAGTCACTCAGTCATGTTTCCTATAGCTCAAATCCATCTCTAGAATTAAAGCTATGTTTTCACTCTCCAACCATGGTCATTCATGCCTTAATTTTCTTCTGGCTGGACTACTGCAACTCCCTCATGGCTGAAATCCCTCGCCCAGGTCCCACTAGTTTAGAATGCCGCAGCAAGGCATCTCAGGGGTTTTAATAGATCATCTCAACCCAATCCTTGCATCTCTCTTAAGATCTCCCTGATGACTTTAAAGACATTCCTGGTTTTGGAGTCTGACTACATAAGTGCTCAAAATTTTCTCACCCCGTATGAGCCAGCCTGCAGCCTTATATCCTCAGGTGGGGCCTTCTGGTTTGATTCCAAAGTCAAGGCTTAAATCTAGAAGTGATCGAACATTTACCATCAGGTCTCCTCGGCTTTGGAATGACCTGCTTGAGAAGATAAAGCTCACGGAATCAGTGACTTTATTTAAGTCATTTCATTGAGCCCATTTCTATAGCATAGTGTATTTTTCAGTGTTCAGTGTATCGTTTCCACTTTATTTTCTTTTTTCTTTTCTTGTCGTTTTATTGAGCATTAGAATAATCTTTTATAGACCTTAACATCTCTTAATATTTTAATTCTATCCTTATTTGGTTTGGTAATATAAATAAAAATGAGATATCTTGGAGTGAAACAACAGACATGTCCTCCTTTTCCTTCTCACTCATTGTTGCCTGCTACTGTGTGAGAATTAGTGGTGTGAATAAGTGCTTATTATGTTTGTCTGACTGCCAAATCCACTGTAGTCCGCCTTTGGCCCCGGTACTAAACACCTGGAGACTGTTGTACCTCACTTGCATACTGATGGAAAGCTGCTTCAGAAAACAATGAACCATGTGCCTTGCTTAGAGAGGCTGTTACAACAGCTGTGCAATAATTCATGTTTAGTATATCTTTTTTATGACTGCAGGCTCAGACAACACTTAAAATATCATTTTAAATTTAAAGCTTTGTGGCTATGTTGGAAAGATAAGATTCTAAAGAAAGAGCACTAGGAAGTTTGAACACCACATTAATGATATCTGCCTCCATCCCAGATACTGTCTCTGACATTTTGACTGAAGCATGTTTAACCTTAGAATGGAAGCAGCCTTAATGTCAGGGATCCCCAACCTTTTTGCTCAGGAGGCCAGTTTAATAAGTACTATTATCATGTGGACTGGGGAAAAGAGTGGGGTGTTAACCGTTGATATATAGGTGGTTGCACAGTCATCACTATATAAAATAAAGTCAGTTAAACCTCTGGAATCTGAATCTGTCCAATTAGGCAGCGATTGTGAATGATCAGTTTCAGCTGCTTTGGTTCTAATGAAAGTTAAACTAGGTGGACATGAGAGGAAACATCAAGAAAACCCCCAAACATGTGCTTATTCTAAAGGTGGTGGCCAGAGACCATTTCACTCTCCTCATCCTTCCTGACTGATTTTTCTCTAGTATACATTTTCCTAGTGTCCTTATCTCTACTGGTAGCATGATGTACCTGCAGGAAAAAGGTTTGCTTTGTCTCCCAACAGTATTTAGAATGTGGATGAGATACCAGGAGACGGACCGCAGCAGGACAGGTATCTACCCCTCAGTGAGGAGGAACAGGAGGACCACCACCATATTCCTACAAGAGTATCACCAGCGGGCAACTGGTGATATGTTTCTGACCAAACATGTAGAAAGAGACTTCATGAGGGTGGCATAAACCAAACGTCCTTTAGTGGGAACTGTGCAGCACCATGCAGCTGGAGTGAAGTTCAGAGAACGCCACGATGCCATTGCTGCCTCGTTCTCATGACAGATGACAGCAGGCTCACACTGAGCTTATGTGACAGTCTTTGAGTCTAGAGACGCTGTGGTGAACGTTATGCTGGCTATAGCATCATCCAGCAGGACCAGGTTTTGTTGGGTCAGTGATGGTCTAAGGAAGCAGATCCATGGAGGGTCTCACAGACCTCCACATTTTGACCAATAAAAGAGCTGTTGACTGTCTTCTTATTCTTATTCTTTCACTTGTTACTTTTCGGGGTCACCACACAGCCGATAATCTGTTTCCATCCATAGTTACCATATTCTTTAACCCTGATCCCAACAGATCTGGTTTGGAAATCAGTGTTCCGCATGTTGATTTGGTATAGCTTTTACGGCGGATGCCCTTCCTGACAACCCTCGCCCTTTATGGGGGCTTGGCTCTAGAAATACACTGATTTCTCATCCCTTCATAGCCGGGTTAGATGGAGATTTCATAATGTTTATCTATTTATTGATTTACTCATCCACCAAAATACATTTGAATTTCATTAAAAATATTTCTTAATCACGTGACTCTCCAAATGTATACTACAGCACACACATCCATTTTGTCAAACATCAGTCCTATCTTGAGAAAAAAGCAAAAGATTAAATAAACATAGAAAGGGGGATGTCGTAATTTGATTTTCGTATCATGATTTCAAGGAGGAAAATCATATCTTGATTCGCGCTCTAACATCAGTGTTATAGATACTAGAAGACATGTAATCAGCACAGATAAAACCTGTTCAATGCGACCATTTCTGACAGGCAGCCCGGAAAGATAAGTGACAGTTATCGCAGTTAGAATCTGACCCACAACAATAAGCATGATACTAAAGTCATCTTCACAATTCTTCCACTACAAAATCTTTCATTGAGTTGACAGATAATATAACCCTGATTATAAGTTATCAACTGGTTTATGTCATATATTTGTGTGTGTATATGTTATCGATTGCTGCCTATCTTCCATTTTCTCCCGTTATAAAAAGCACGTATTTAATGCTACACTAATCAACTAATCTGGCGTTGTTAATGTGCGCTAACTCCTCTCTCTGAAAGCTGAATGTCAAATGTGGGATATTTCTCTCATTCCTGCCTCTGCCAGATATTCCGGAAAATGACATGACTTTGTATGACTGATTGCGTTCAGAGAAGATTGGCCTGACCTTAAAAAATGTGTGGCCTTTGTGTTGTCAACCAAACGAACTGAGACCATTATTTCATCAAAGAGGTTTAACTGCATTACATCTTAAATGCTTTCATGTGTACATCACTGTTGAGTGACTATGACGCATGTCTTCCTGAAAAAGCTGTTATAAGGATCCCATAGAAAGTAAGAAGCTCATCCATAATCAGATATAGTTGCTTGTCCTTGGTTTGGGTGGAGAAGAGGTTTGACAGTCAGATGGTGATCTCTCTTCGGGTGGTCAATACATTATTAGGAATACATCAATTGGGCTGGAAAAGCTTTGTTTTACACATTCTGCAGCATTTGGCCGATATACTAAGTGTTTTGGAATCACAGGAATTATCCTTGTGGGTCAAATCCATACACACTGAACTTCTGATCAGGCAAGAAGACTTTTCATCTCTCATCCAGGAGTCTTCTTCAGTTCTGTTTGCAGGAATTATCTATACATATTCGGACGTGTGTATCTAGATGGACTGTTACCGGGTCACTATTGTTGCCATCAAAATGGTCACTCATTTCATTACCATACTGATGATAATACACGATAATTGCTAATGCATATATCAATACGAGATACCATATTCATGATAAGTACTTAAAATTTATGTCCTATCTTTATGTTATGATACATGATTAAAATCCTGTTTGAGAGGTTTTTGCAGTCACTACCTATGGGTTTAAATGTTGTCTGAGTTAGGGCCAGCCTCTAAATCTCCCGACAACTCCAACAAACTCCCTGAGTATCTCTCAAATACTTTGTAGTAGGTTGTCTCCTGCACCCTTCCACTTCTTTATCTCTGTTCAGCCAATTGTGCCCCAAACCCCACCCCCAAAGGACCAGGCAGCAATAGCCATATTGTGACGTCACTAATCCAAACAGTTTATTATTTTAATGTATTTTAAATGCTGCCAAACATATAAAATCATCCAAATTGTATCACATCTAGGATATGACAAAACTTACCTCTTGGTAAAGATTCCATGCAAATCTCTCCTGTGGTTTTTCCTTAACCTCACTAACAGGCAAACAACCCTAACCCTAACCCTAACACACAGGAGTGAAAGCATAACCTCCTTGGCAGAGGTATAAAAAAAAATGATGAAGATATAGATAGAGTTTGTCATGACTATTCACAACTTTCCCTCTTTTAATATGAATTAAAAAAAAGAGGGCTGCTCAGATATTTAACAATGTTTTGATGTGTTTAGATAAGCGTTAGTTTGCAAAACAATTCATTACAATAATTTTTATTTATTCAATATTGAAAATGTATCCCACAGACAAAGAGAAATAAAGAATGAATTAGAAAAAAAAATCTATGTGGGGTGTATCCAAAGCAATTGGACTTGTGTTTTGGCTTGAAAACATTTCACCTCTCATCCAAGAGGCTTCTTCAGTTCACAATGGCTGGTGGAGAGTTAGGGATTTTTTTTTTCCCTCCGGTAGGAGGTTGGTACATAGAGAGTTGTTGGCAGTTGGCAGTTAGCCGTAAATAACTATTGAGGATGGGGAATGAATTGTCAGGAGTTGTTAGGGACAGAGGTTCCTTATTTGTCTGCTGGTGTATCATGCGCATTGTTAGAAAATACACTCTCCAGAACAATTTACAGTAACTGAATCTGAAAACTGCCTTCCAGAGGTGATCATTTAGTTGATTCACCTTCAGTTCTATACTGAGACAAATGTTTACAGCTCAGAAGTGCTGGTGTTGGGTTGATTGGTGAAAAAAACATTGTTTGAACATCTGAAGGGTAGATTTCAAAGAGATGCAGAGGGCCGTGGCACTGTGTTGATCTAGTAATAAACCTTCTGGATGCTCCGGTCTCTTATCGTGTTCATTCACACGTACGATTCTCAGCTTCGAAGCAGGAAAACAAAGCCGTTTGGGGCAGCGATGTCAGCTTCTGCTTAAAGTGCTAGCATGAAACATTATATTAGTTTTGTTATGGTCTTGAAAGACAAATTAAAACAATATGTTTTAAAATTGCAAATTAAATAACAAATTAAACATGTGGAAAGTTGGGAAATTTTGGAGTTGTGTCTGCAGACACTGATCTGCAGACTGAATTCACCTGGATGTTTGGCCCAAATGGACACAATGGTGATGATGTGAAAGGATCAGGGGGTAGATGAACAGTGACGGTGAATATTTGAGAGATACTCAGTTTGTCATTCTGTTGTAAATTTTAAAGTTGTTGCGATGAATTGCGAGGACAAGATTAAGGGTAGTTGTATACTGTTTGTACGTCATATGATCTGGTCAGTTTCACATTTATTTCTTAAATTTGCACTCTTTTGGAACTATTGCTGTAGGGCCTTTAACGTAGCTATTCTAATTATGTTTGGTTCTAATTATGTTCATAATATATTTGGAAGTTACATGAGCAAAAAAGAAGAAAAACACTTAAGGCTCTACTTTTTCGGTAAATAGTTGTAAAGAGCATCATTTTAACCGAAATTTTACCGTTATATCTTCACATCTGCAATCTATGTCTTAATTTTCCTTCTTCAAAATGTTTCTGGGGCATGATTTGTATCGTAAAAACATATCTATTCAAATCCTACTTTCGTCTTCTGTCTGTTTCAAGGTTCTCAACAGTATATTGGAGCTAACACAATCATGTCATAGAGCTGAGGTTGTAGTGGAAAAAGCAAAGAAACATTGGAATGTTGAACACTATTTAATATTGTATCTACAGGAAAAAAAAGTCTTCAAAACTGGCCCAAATATCCCAAGACTTCAGACTCTTTGATGATGGAAATGCAAAAAATTACACCTCCATGGACATTAGGGAAGTGAGTTTTCATCTGTCTCTTCAAGTTTTCTTTGTTTTTCTAATATTTTGTCACATATTTTTAAAACTTCCAGGAATAGAAAAGATCTTAAATGCTTGCATCAAGTCATGTCATATCACTGTCAATGTCTACAGGGGAAATATTCTAGGCAGCATTAAATACTTTCTTTACATTTGCAATGTTATTTTAATTGTTTCTGGCAATAACTGTAATGTATTTTGTCATAATATCATTTTAGATATTTTATAGTCTCACGTTTAAGTTATCCACTGTGCTTCTTAGCTGTTCCCTGGGGGTTAGCTCTCATCCTCTCTGAAGCATCCTACAGTTTTCCAGTCAGCTTGTTCGTCTGTCTCTCAATCCGAACATGTATGGCTCCTGGTCCATTAGCCCTTCAGGCAGCTGGCTATCAGAATCCATCTGATAGCCAGCTATCAGATGGATTCTTATCTGGCTCCTCACATTGACACTGACGAACACGTTTTATGGTTTATCTGTCATTGCTTTCAGCAACGGTGAAATTGGTTCTTTCATCATTAGTGCTTTATTGAAGGTAAAACTGCAGGAGATGTGTGAGAGGCCGTGTTTCGTTGTGTTTCATGTGGATAGTGATGTGGAGTGAGAGCTCAAGAGAGTGATTAGTTTCAGTCTTTGCTTGTGTCTACCTTTATCCATAAATCATGGAGGCAATTTGAGATGAGACAGTGGAAAGAGGAGGAAACAACACAACTTCTCATTTGGCTTTGACCTCCAGATACACAAAGGTCATCCAGTCTTATGAAGGTACTCACTCTGATTTCACCATTAGGCAATGCAGTATTTACTCAATTAACACAAACTGCAGCTTACGTTTATTTTTTTGTTTTATCAATCAGGCTAGTTAAGTTTCCAAATTGAGTATAGAAGAGGTATAACTGCAAAATTAAAAAAGGAACTATGACTGTTTGCCTTTTGCTCCTGAGAAAGATTTTGGAGATCATCCCCATAATTTTCAAAGCAATGGATGAGTATTGAGAGGAAGGACTGGTTTAGAAAGTCAGGGCCTGTGAGTTTTTATCCCACTCCACATACAGCCACTGCAGGTCCATAAAATAGACTTTAGAATTAGAATTGGGCTCACGCTGTTGTCCCCGGCAGCAAAGGTATTTCCGAAAAGCCCCCAATCCCCTGTGTTGTACAAGAATTCCCCCTCATTGAACTCCTAAAATAAAATGTGAAGTTATGTCCAAAGAACAGTTTTTTGTGTAAAAGCTCCCCTTAGTGAGTAAAATATGGTACTATTGCAGTAGAATGTGATGTGAACTCCACAAGTCAATTCATATATGCCTAATTTGTACCAAATGTTAGGAAGTTAAGAAAATTTGGAGTGAGTCGATTCATATATTCACCACTTGGGATATATATATATCCCAAGTGGTATATATATATATATATATATATATATATATATATATATATATATATATATATATATATATATATCCCAAGTGGTGAGAATAGTTTCCGAAAAAGAGAAAATATCATCTGAGGGACAGTTCTCTTGGCAGAATGCCTTGTTGATGCCTGAAATCAGAGAGAAATGTCCAGACTGGTTTGCGCTTATAGAAAGCCAAAAGTAACTCAAATAACCATTGGTTACAACCGACGTATGCAGAAGAGCATCTCTGAACGCCCAACACGTCGAACCTTGAAGCTTCCTGCCACAGCAGCAGGACACTGCATCAGGTGCCTTTCCTGTCAGGTGCCTCTCCTGTCAGGTGCCTCTCCTGTCATATATATACACATATATATATATACATATATATATACATATACATATACATATACATATACACATATATAGATAGATTTATATATATTTTATTTATTTATTTATTTATATATGTGTATATCTATATATCTATATGTGTATATCTATATATCTATATATATATATGTATATATCTATATATCTATATGTATATATCTATATATGTGTATAGATATTTTCTCTTTTTCGGAAACTATTCTCAGAAAACCCAAGAATTGGTTATGCGTGTATATTCAAGTAGATCAGCAGTTAATGAAATACTTAGACCATCCTGTCTGGCACCATCGACCAGGCCACGATCGAAGTCACTTAAATAACCTTTGTTCCCCGATCCGATGCTCGGTTTGATCTTCAGGAGGACATTGTAAGGGACTTTCGTTGGGGCAAAGTTTGGACCCAGGTGCAGACACAAGACAGCGAAGGCAGAACAGGTGCAGTTGAAATATGGAATTAAATCAAAATAAGGAACGAGGAAAGAGCATGGCTGCAAATAGTGAATAACGAAAACGCTAGGAAACAACTTACGTGAAATGTGATGACACAGGGGAACATCAAACAATGAACTTGCACAGAAGGAAAGATGAAGACAGACTAAATACACTTATATAACAAGACAATGAGACACAGCTGGAGGGAAAACACAGATGAACATAATGAACAATCACACAAGGGGAGATTAGAATCACAGGACAGACACAGAGAGGGAAAAGGAACACAAGTGAAATGTAGAAAGACTACACTAAGAAGGACTAAGGAAATGAAGAACAATAAACAGATAAATACTGTAAAAACTTGGCTTGGCTGACAACATTTTTTTAACCTTCCTCTTAAATCAATAAACTTATCACAAAATCCATTAGTCCTTCCGTTTAATGTGCCTTATTCAAATTGTAAAAATAGCTCAACCTGATTGAAAATCGTGTCATCAACGTTCCACATGAGAAGAGAAGGACATTCAACCCTTTACGATCTCAAATCAGCATGTAAACATTTCATGTTTACAGGTTAAAAACTAAATCAGATAGCAATCTAATTTATCTTCATTGGCTTACACTTGTCAAAGCTGTGCTTAATATGGCAACATGCCGATATGGCGAGTCACACTGAAAGAAATTGTCTCCTCTTATTTTCCCTTTCACTGCAGCTGATAAGATAATTGATTTTATTCTCCTCTGTATTATCTCTGCTTTCAGTCTACCTTTGGTGGCAGCATGTTTAAAGAGATAAAAAGTTACAGAGCACAAAACTGAATGCTTTGACCTGGGCAGACATTTTTAAAGCTTTTTAAATGCCTCAGTTCAGCACATGGAGCCTTTTTGATAAGGACTGTATGATGACGTTTTTATGAGTTACTCATAAGTGAAGTGCATTAAATACAATTGCCTACTACAGCAGCAGGTGATGAATGTTTACCCATTCTGACTGACAATAATGGTCACCAATTCTTTCACACACAGTCTCTTTGAATGAATGGGTTAAGATAAGATAAGATAAGCCTTTATTAGTCCCATGACTGGTAAATTACAGCAGCGAAAAGCACACTGAGCAATATGACAGAATAAAATACAAATCCTCAATATAAATATTAAACTATACTAAAATATTACACTATAATATAAATATAACATTATACTAGAAATATTACCCTTTATATATTATACATAGTTATAATATTCATAACCATGTTTTTTTTAATGTTTCATAAGGTGACAATAAGTGTCTTTTTTAATATTAGTAAAAAAAAAGCTGTTTATATCCCCATTAGTGGAGGGTCTACTGCGATGGAGGTCACCATGTTGTGCTGCCCTGTTTGTACAGTAGCCTAGAATGGACAAAACTAACACTGGGTCAAGAAAGAACCAACGAAGAAAAAGGTGATGAATAGGCTGCTGCTGGATTACTGTTTTGTCTTATGATAAATAGAGGATATTATTTATTATTCAGCGCAATATAAAGAAATGGAGTGTCTGTCAAAGACTCAGAAACATGAACAGCCGACTAGTGAAAGGTAAATTCACTAGTCGGCTCAAATGGTAGGGAAATTGGTGGGGTCTGCATCGTTTTCCCGGAAATTCAGCTACACAGCTGAAGGACGTCCATCCTGGTGCTATTTGGGTCATGTAGCGGACATTTCCTACCCTCCTCTGGGTCGAACCAACCCGCCCGTAACTGCCGGCTTTCCAGGGCTATTGACCTGGTTCGCTGTGCCCCCTCTCCTTGAGCACTTTGGAACTATATCGTTGCTGACCTCACCGAGTTGAAAACCCCAGGCGGACAGCGAAGACCCTCCCAGTTTACCTCTCAATGGTTTCATAAGCTGGTCTTCTCTCATTTTTTTTATGCTAAACCCTTCTTGATGCCAAAAATTCAAAAACTGTTTCTAATATATCCATCCATCCATCCATCCATCCATCCATCAGACTAATCTAGAGCTTCACTGCTATATGTCTGTAGCTTTATTTTATCTAAACTTTATTTAACCAGGAAATATCCCAATTGTGATCAAGGATCTAATTTGACCTGGACCAGAAGGCTGCAGCACACGTCATAATTTACACATAAAAACAACATTGTGCACATTAAAATAAATATGAGCATAGATAGTAATAAAAATACACAATGGTATCACATTTTACAGTGCAAGTAACGATATTAAGACCAAGTAAACAAACTTATTTCTGGGATTTTTAAAGTGTCTTCAATGTGAGACAATTGGACAGTGTGGTTGCACATAATTAGATATTAGATATTAGATTTAATATCTAATTTTAGAAATAGAAATTACATCTGGAGATTTGAAATCCTTTTGAAGTGTACTCTAAGCTGTAGGAGCGGCTACTTTAAATGCTCTTTTCCCTAATCTGGTGTGAGCATGGGGAACCGTCAAGTGCAAGACATTTTGTGAACATAGTTGATATTGATTTTGGCTTCTGAGTAAATAAGCACTCCGGTGAGAGGGGGCCAACCCAAGAACAGTTTTGTAGATAAACAACAGCCAGTCCGTACGTATAAAGACGACAAGTCCACTGTTGCTTATAAAAACAGTACTGTGTAAGCAGTTGGCATCCAGTGACATATCTAAAGGCACAACAATTTACCATGTCCAGAGCAACCAACACAAGAGGTTTTTTTGTCCCAAAGGAAAAGGAAGATTTAGTTCTGTATAAGCTTTGCTTCAACTTGAACTTGGAAACCAGATTTGTTATATGAGCCTTAAAAGAGAAGTGTGGATCAATAAGAAAAAACCCAAATGTTTGTACCTTGTGACTCATTTGATTTGCTTTACTTTGAAATGATAAAAATATGTGGGAAACTGTGGTAATTCACACACTGCACCTTCACAATATCTCACTGGAATGTTGTCATGACCTCATTGGACATATTCAAACCAAGTGCATTGATGCTCTCTACTGTCATTCTAGGTGGCCGTTGCTAATGAACAACCATGACGGGCTGGGAGACGCAAGAACCATCAGCTGATGTAAGATGTTTCATGTTGGAGAAAGGTCCCTTACGCAAGAACGATAATCAAGCCAGGATTACTTTGAAAATGTAACGTTGTCAGGTAAGATATAAACTGAGACTGCTTCAATAATTGTTGAACTAGCTGTTGTTCAGTGAAATCCACCAATCCGTCCCATGGTGGTGGACAACTGCAATTTTTTGTCCTGTTTCTTTTGCCTCTCCAGTGTTTGGTTGCTCCTTCTGATTTGCATCAACCCACCCATCCGTTCCTCGTCAGATTATCAGGCTGCAGGATGTGAGGCCTGATTTTCCAGAGACTCCAATGATCCAGTCTGTCTGAGTTCAAGACATCTTACTGTAAAACAGATTCTGGTTCCTTTTTGATTTTTTTTTATCTCAGTCCAAACACATCCTTGAGAACGTCTCATTTATCTCCAGATCTGCAAATTTCTACAAAGATGCTGTCAAGACGGTAAGACTGCCTTCTAGTCAGTTCTGGACAGATTTCTGTACTGTGAATCTTTTATACTTTTGTACGTTTTTTGTGCCCCTTTGCCTACTAAACTGTGGACATGTCATTGTTGAGACATATGGCTTGTCTCTTGCTATTTTTGGACTGTTGTTCACTCCATCAGGTGACCCATTCACTCACCTCTCGGAGAGACCAGGGATCACTGGATTGTTAAGGAGAAGGAGGAAGGGAAGCACAGCTGGAGTCAAGTGCTGCACGAGGAAGAGACGGTATAACTCGAGCAGCGCTTGACTACAGCACGAGTTATACAATACTGGAGTCGGCCTCTCACATTTATATCCTGGAAAATTTAGGGAATCATCATCTTTGCCGTGTTCGCAACATTTTAATATGATAACTCTAAAACTATTACAGGGATCATTTTCAAAATCCAAATCCCCCATAGATCGTAGTGCTAGGATTAACTGGATCAATTTCGGGAAAAGTCAGATGTATATTTTCGACACTAGGGGGAGCTTTATCCCCAATACTATTCAGTCCGTAGATTCTCAACAATTGATCTGATTTTATTCAAATTTGGTGCATATGAATTACCTCAAAGAGATCTATTATGCTTATATCATGTTCTACAGCAGAGGCTTTAATTCCTCTTGCCTTACATATCCACTACCGTGTTTAGTTGAATGCAGATATTCTATTGATAACTCTATTTTGAGTTGTTGTTATTTAACGAAGAACAAAGTTAACTTAAAGTTTATTCCGGTTTCATTATTCAGTTGCATTGTGGCTGCTGTTCTAGTTCATGCTACATTGTTTGCACTCTGCAGAGCATGCTGGCCTTCAGGGCTGGGTAGCTAATCAACTTTCTGACTCCAACTTTAATAGTATCTATTATAAATATGTATGAAACAAGCTTCACATTCCTAATGACATCAGGGTGCAACGCAGCGAGCAGAGGATGGGCTGATGCATAAACCGTTTGCACCAATTCAGTGTTAGTGCTTCGCTTGAATAAAATATTCATTGACTATTTCTAACATGGCTGTGGGTTTTCCTCGGGTAAACACCTGGAACACAGATAATGATTATAGTATTCAAAACTTCCATTCTCTCAACTTCTGGGTCCCAAATGATCCATCTCTTTTGTGTCTTCCTTGCTCAACACAGAAACAAGATCAAAATACATCAGAATATAGAAACAAAAGGTCACTGTATAAAATTCATCTTTTCTCTTAACCCATTCACATGTCATATGTCTTTTTACCCGTAAGAGCTCAGACCAATATCTTGTTGAATGAAAATTATGGACGATATGAAAATATACCAAATGGAGCACATTTCTGAAATTCTTTTTGAGAAGTTGATGTACATGCAAACACACACATACATACACATTTTTGCACCCAGAAATTTTGGTCTGCATTGATAGATAAATCTATCTCCCACTTGGAAGTTGGTAGAGAAACTGTGCAATCTGTTTTGGCCATTGATACATATATTTTTGACAATTTTTGGGGGGGATGATAAATTCAGAAGATCTTTTACCCTCTAGCGGAGATTTAGGTCCAATTGGTTTAGACTAAATCTTGCTGGAATTATGGATGTAAGTTGTAGATATTAAGGGAATTTCTTGCTGTGGGGTCCATATTTTGTCACCAGTTCCTCAAATGGTGCCAAGTTGGTACCTTGGAAGATATGTTCCAGATGTTATTTGCCATTATCATACCAAGGGGAGAAGTTAAGCATTTTTTGTTCTGCAAGATATCCGGACTGTTCCAGATTGGTGTGAGTCCGCATGGAATAAGTAAAGACCTAGTTATCTTAAGAAATTCCCAGCAGGCTGTCAGGGAGGAGCTTGTATTATTGCTTTATAAGCAGCTATGATGTTTGACATTGGATCTGAGGAATGGTAGGTCTGAGATTGGGATTTCATTGCAGAATGTTTGTTCTATATAAATCCATGATTTGCATGACCGTTCTGTAGAATATGGGTGCGACAGTTGGCCAAAATTATATGTAGAACTCAGAGAAAATCATCTGTTACTGGGGCTTTCCTATAGGGCGTTTGCTGGAGAGCTTTGTGGAGTTCTGCCAGT
Source organism: Lophius americanus (assembly GCA_037951165.1). Classification (NCBI taxonomy): domain Eukaryota; kingdom Metazoa; phylum Chordata; class Actinopteri; order Lophiiformes; family Lophiidae; genus Lophius; species Lophius americanus. The sequence continues at coordinate 7,549,099 of JBBDHG010000028.1, read as the reverse complement.
GAGACAGGTGAATCCATGGCATTAGTCTGCTCCTTGTTCAATTTTGGTAAATCGATGTTGTCAAGAAATCTAGAAAGTCTAGAAAAAATCTATGTCAGAACTAGATGGATCTCTTTGTAATCTATATAAGTTTGTGTAACAATCTCTAAAAGCTTTATTTATTTCTAAAAGTATACAAGTTATTTTCCCTGCTGAATTCTTAATGGAGGAAGTTGTTGTCTTTGATTTATTTAGTTTTAGTTGGTTAGCTAAGAATTTGCTGGATTGGTTGCTATGTTAAAAATATTCCAAGCATAGGTTTAGCACCTGGAAGTTGGAGTTTTTTTTATCAGTGTATTCTCTCAGTTCGAGTTTTAATTTTCTGTACTCCTTTAGTATATGTTCATCTTGTGAGCCAGTATGGACTGTCTCCAAAGTTTAAATTTTGTGTTCTAATTCAGATTCCAATATTTTTTCTTTAATTGTCTTATCTGAGGAATAACAGATTGTTTTAACTCACATGGATGCCTTGGCTGCATCCCAAAAAAGACATGGTGAGGTTCCTGGCAAGTCATTAATCTCTAGAAATAGTGTCCACTCTCTTTAAAAGGAATAGAGGAAGAAAATGGATGGATGGATGGATCACATGTAATTAAGGCACAAACATGAAACATACATCCGGTAATAAAAAAAAAATGAATATTTGCAACCCATGAGTTAAAAATAAAGAATAAAGTGGTATACAGAAGAAATTATAGCAGTTAAATGGTTTGTTACACCATGGTTCCACCTGATATTGATGAAAGCCAAAGTATTCATAACTTCATTTCAAATAGAGTTAATGATGTTGGTGATGGAATAAAACACACCTCCCTTACCTAGAAGACATATTTATTTTTATTCAGCAGATATCAAATTAAGAACTACTTTCAAATTTCAGAATTTAGTGTACAGTAATATAGTAAGCACAAAATAATTAACTCAATAGCAAAAATTAAAGCAATAGCTGTGTTTAAAAAGATAACGGTAAGGATGAACTTAAAATATACGCGTTAATCAGTTAAAGGAGTAAATCTGTGGAGAACCTTTGCATCATGGGAGGTAATTCTGAATTTAAATAGAGGGTTTAAAATGGAAGTTTTGGGATACGTAAATAAAAGACTGAGTTTGATGTGCATACCTTTTCTGGTACTTTTGGTTAGCTGTGTTGTCATTTTGTGACATAGAAATAAAATTTAACAGATGGATTAAAACCTTGTTGCTGTGAGGCAACCGTGCCACCATGTTGCCCTTCAGCTTTATCATAAATGAATATCTTTCTAAAAGCGTTGGGAAATCAATGCCCAGTTGCATTTGATGTAGAAGCCTTTAGTAAATGGGATCAGCTTTGTCCTTCAAGAACTATTCAGACTTGTTTTGTTGGTTGTTGATACACCAATACACATTAGATTGTCCATAGCTGAGGACAAAGAAACAGCTTGAGCCAGGCACTGTAGACTCAATAATTCTGCAACATGCCAGCAAGTCTCTCCTTCATTGACAGACTGACACTGAAGCAAAGCCCCGGGTAGTTGGGTTTCTGCCAAGCATGCAACATGAGTGTCATTTTTACAATGCTGCCTGACACCACAGTCCCACCGCAACACTGCAATTTGTTTGATAAAGGCAACCCGTGCTGCCCTGAAAGACAAAGGGCACAGAAACAATAAGAAGCCGCGCTGCTCGTTCAACTCAGCTGGAAATTTTGTTAAATTTAGTTTAAACACATGGGGAGGGGAGCAAAATGCACAAAGTTCCCTGTAATGGCGTGAATTAACGATTTCATTTAAAATGGAGGACGATTTTTAGCTTCCCAGAAGGTGTTCAAAAAGATGAGCTCCTCACATAGAGAATGGTTTCCAGGCCACAGTCTTACCCTGGGTGGTTTATACGACCTCATCCTTTAATCAGTCCACTGAGACCACTGGTGGAATCAGGGATGGTCAAAGAGAGAAGAAGTGATGGAATTACTGTACATTGAAGGAGAAGAGATTGGAAAAAGCATCAGAATCCTGTGTTCAGTTATCCATATCTCCGAGTGTAACTATAGGATGTGTGGAAGTGAAGGAAAGGTCAAAAGGCAAAATAGGTATGTTTGACAATAATGCATTTTAAACAGAATCATAAATCAAACTTGTATTTATATAATAGCCATTTTCAAACAATTTACATGCTGCTCAAGATGCATCATAAGTGATTAATGAAACAAAAGAGGTTGAAAATGGATGTGGAGAACAATGCACACTATTTAGATAGAACAATAAGAGATAAGGGGGAAAAAAAGCTACAGTTAAAACAAAAAAGAAGACATTAGAACTTTGGGAAAGATTGGATTATGAGAAATGGAAGTTTTGGAGATAAGCCCTTACCATTGGGGACGGCAGCATAGGCTTAGTTTTTTAATTGATCCAGATGACATTCTGGATCACCACCAAAATCAACTGGATTGTTTTTTGGCCAAACCTGACCATTCAAAACAAGATGATCAAAATACATTCAAATCCTGCTAACAGAGGTCTCTGGCAGATCATCCCCATCTGTTGCATAAAAATGTTTTGTCTTGTCAAAGATGCCGGAGACTAAAGCTCAACCTTAAAATTCATTTAAAATCAAATTTGCTACAAAGTCTCATCAAATTTTAATGTCGTTTCAGTCTGGTTGATTGTGTTGAATGCAACATGTAAATAAAAGAAATTGCAACTGCTTATACTTCTCAGTGTCTCAGGAGCTGGAGCCCTTCCCAGCTCACATTGGGTGAGAGGCGTGGTACATCCTGGGTAATTTGCCACCCACTCACTGTCATTACAGAATATCAATGAATGAGTAACTGTCTTTGACATTTCACGATCATCGCCATGGACATCTGCATGCACCTACTGTTTTATACCTATAGAGAGCTGGATAGATGAAAACTGAAGGTTTTGAGTTCTAATAATTAAATTTTTTTAAAAAGGGATATGACGGTGGGGCTTAAATGTAGTAGCAACTTCCAGCCTATTGATCTAAGAGCTGAGAGCCTTTTTGGAAGAGAGTCTTGTTCGATTTTAATGACAACTCTGATGGGGTCAGCCACACTCCTGCTCATAAAAACACTTGTACACACCTGACAAGTCAGAAATCACAGTCGGTCTCAAGTAAATAACTTTTAGGCTTGGTTTTTTTAACTGCCTTCGAAATATTCACACAAAGCTGACAGTCCACGTCTATTATTTATACATAACATCATCAAAAATAGCAAAAATCAAGGGAGAATCATGATGACTGGCTGAAAGGACAGACTATAAGCTGCAAAAGAGAAATGTAACATATGCGATACGGTCTTGTTTCTGGAAATTTTTCTTTTTCTTTTTAATCTAAAATAAATTCATTATCATTCATTAAAATAAATAACAAATTCAAGATTTGTTGATCTTATTTTACTGATTGTCAATAATAGCCGCTACTGCACTATTCATATTATTCTTCATCTGTTGGCTTCTACCTTTCAGGGTTGCCAACAAAATAAATTAAAAAATATTAATATTATTTTTTATTGTTCAATATTTCTTATTTTTATTTAATATTATTAAAAATTTAAATGTATTTCTTGTTATACAAATAACATTTTAAACAGTAATTCTTCCTCGTCGTTCAGCTGTTCCCTTTTAGCATTGCCACAACGGATCATATGTTTTCATCCATAGTTACCGTCGGTACCCTGCAGGCTAACAGTACCAGGGATGGTATTGGTCAACCCAAGCCCCAATGGATCCAGTTTGAAAATCCAGTTCCGCATATTGATTTGGCAAAGGTTTTACGCCTCATTCCCTTACTGATACAACCCTCCCTATTTATCCAGGTTAAGGACCGGCACTAGAAGAACACTGACCTACAACACATTTGTGGCTGAGTTACATATAATACAGTAATACTTCATATGATTCAATTTTAAAAGTTTTTTACTGCTGTATTTTTTGCACCTATGTTTGAATCTGCTGCTATGCTACCTTTATTTCCCCATTTGGATTAATGAAGATGTCTACCTAACTATAAATCTCATCCCATCATCAATCTGATACATACATACAGTTCACACTATAGTCACCATTATTTATCACGTATTTATATAGTTATTTCAACATGTTTATAAATATTTCTATTGACCCGTCTCTCTACCTGCGACTCATGTCGCTAGCGCTAGTGTTAGTATGTAGCTGATGTACAATCGCACAGAAAGATATGTAAATTGACCCAAAGTTGACAACTAACCGAGTAGAAAAATTCTGCTGTTTCCGGGGTTCTTTATCCTCCGCTGGATTCTCCTGATGTTCTGGGTCGGACTCGGGATCGAACATGGGTTATTATTTCCAGCAGCATTTGTTTATCTACTGTTCAGACATGTGTTTCTCAGTCTGCACGAACAGAAGCTCGGTTGGAAGCCTTCTCATTCGTTACACCTCCAGGAAGAGGGAAGTGTGTCTAGTCCTGCCCCTTCAATGCGGTTTCTAGAGTCTGTGTGTCAGAGCAGGATGAGGAGAATATGAAATTGTCATCCAGAAGGCTAATTTTAACCATCCGGCATCACAGATTTTTTTATTAAGATGATTGGAAATGGTATGGACTTGTATAAAGGGGTATAATATTTCATATTGAGGACTCATACCCAAACAAAAATACCTTAGCCAATAATTACCAGACTTCAGCCTAGTTTTTGTGATATGTTTTACAGTGAACAATGCTAGATTAGACCAGAGCCCTTCATTTATGACACAGCCAATGGTTGTAGTACATGCATGAAGCTCCCTCTAGTTGACAACGAAGATATTTTACATCCAAAATTCCTCTCTGGGGTCAGAATTAAATTTTTGGGTCCATTGTCTATCCAAAAGGGCCAATGGATGGAGAAATAGCCATGGAGAGTCCTCCTGTTCCTATCCCACATAAACTGTGTGGGATAGCTTCATGCATTCCTGCTTCATGCAGGAATAATATGAATTTGGTGGCATTTTCTATCAATGCAGTAGTAATCAAAGAGTTTCAGAGCAAATTCATGTATTGTTTTGGTTTCTGGTGTAACGGTAATATCATGATGTTAAAGCCTTTTTTATCTAAAAAGAATCAGGCAAGGATTGAAATATTGGCCTTTATCCATTTTGGGTTTGTCATTCAGTAGACGCTTGATTTAAAACAATAACTGGGTAGAAGGATTTAGGAGTTGGTGTTTTTTTTCTTTCTTTTTCCATAAATTACATATTTAACCCTTTTGCTGCAGCGTCTGGTGTCAACCCAAATGCTAGTCCTTCACATCACATTGAATAATGTTCAACCTGCCTATAATTTTTTTTCAACACATCACATCCACTTTAACACACTGTATTAACATTCTAAACCCTGAAACAGACAGTGTTGTGAATAAATGTATTAGGAATGTGAGTCAGTAACTGTTGAGAAGAGGTCCAGAGAGCACTGCATAACAGGCAGCCCTCGTGTCAAACTTTCAGCTTTAGCCGTCGGGCAGGAAACCTGCGTATCGACACAACTTCACAACAGATAAGCAGCATCTACTTTCCGATGTATCTTCTCTTTAATATTCGATGTGCGCAGTGTTTCTTGCCTCTCCTATCAACTTGAGGTGTGGGTAACATCCGTGGCACGCATCCAAGTCTCCAGAGCAGTAAAATCTGGAACAGGAATTGGAATATTGACTCTCTATAATTTACACGAAGGAGCCAGCCATGATTGCATACTGAGCACCGTTAAATAAATAAAGATGTCAGCAAACAAATACATGACTGGCCTCCTTCAAAGCAGAAACTCATGTTTTGCGGTGCATTAATATGTAGTAGGATAGTAGAAGTGGACGTGTCTACCCTCATGTTCTATTTTGTTGTGCTCAACACAAACATGTGATCACAATAACAATGACCTCTTGGACTGAAGGCAATGACAAAATGTTAGCAGCTGTCAGAACCGTCATGTGACCTGGTTGATAATTGTGGTATCATCATCGACCCTTTGTTTTAACACAATAACTCAAAACCTATTTCATGGATGATTTTAAAATTCAGACCCACATATACCTTGCAAGGAAGAATTGGACTGAATCCTGGGAAAGGTTTTTCCGCTACTAAGGGGAGCTTTATTTCCAAAAGTTTTCAGGGCCATAATTTCTCAACCATGGGTACGATTTATTCCAGATTTAGTGAATATGAATCGATGAGATGAGATCTATCTCCAATATATTATATTTCACATTAATAGATCATAGTTTACTCACTAATGGTAACTTTTTTTTAATGAGAAACATAGTTTTCCAGCTATAACTTCCTGACTATTGGTTAATTAAGTCCGGATCTGGTGCAGAAATATCGACTTTAGGATATATGTGTTGGATATATCCTATTTTACTTTAATAGTGCACGTTTTATTCACGAGGGGGAGCTGTTCTTATGAAAAAACAATGTCTTTCGGTCATAACTCACTATCGGAGGGATTGCTTACATGATTGACTGGGGGCTTTTTGTGGATAAACCGTTGCCATCGGGGACAACAGTGGTAGGCCTAGTTTTATTAGTATTTTCTACACAATATATAAAATTTTTGATTTTTATGGCAGACTTTATTTTAACACTATCACCACTAAGACTCTTCAGATCTCCACTGGATGATGGCGGTGGTGTAATTATGATTGGATTGCACTGACAGAGGAGAGTTTGCAGTGGCATAGCAGGGGTTTCAGTCTGACAAGTTGATCAACGATGCTCCTTGGCACATGCTGGCAGGTTCCATTTATAGAGCAGCCACCCTGTCACTTAAACTCATTAATGGCAGCGTGTGCTGTTAAACCTCTGATTGTTTATGACACACACACTCACAGACGATGCAGGTCTTCTTCCTGTATTTGCACCAGTGTGGCTGCGAGGAAATTAGCCGTCTTCACTTCATTTTTATTACAAGCAGTCATCAAACTTCTCCTTTAGACAACTGGGACCTTAGTCTGCAAGAAAAACTAGCTTGGTTTATTGCAGACATAAAGAAAAAGTGACGGTGAGAGTTTATTCGTATGTCTTTATATGACGAAACAAGACTAACAGTCTGCAGCTACAACCTGCTGTTGCTTTGAATTAGGAGGCACCAGGAGGCATGCTGGTTCAATTCCCAACTTCATACGGCTGAGGGGACTTCTTTGCCTGAATGTCATTAATCAGATTCTCTCATGGATCGTATGAGCCAAATATCTGTTTTTTTCAGTCATGTGCGTCTTTTTGCATACATTTGTGTATTAAAAAATGTCTATCAGCTGGTGCTACGATTAAACTACAAAACCAGAGAGGAGAGATAAGATTTTCACAAACCAACTCCATTCGGTCATGTTTCTTGTTATTTCACATTATTATTTTCTGCTTTGTTTTGCGTGGTCACTCACATCCCTGTCATTTCTGCTTTTGTGTCCTTCCTGTGTCTCTTGATTGTCTAGGTTTCTTCAGCTATTTCTCATAACCCAGAGTGTATTTAGTCCGTCTTCCCCGTCCCTTCTCTGCCAGTTTTTGACTTTCCCCTATTTACATCCTTACCAGCGGTCCATTCTGTTTTCTCATCAGTTTGTCGTAATCTCAGATTTTGACCCAGGCTGTCCCGGACCTGATCTTAGTAAGGCTTCCGGATTTGTTAGCCTTATCTCGACGAACAAATCAATGTTAACCGAACCAATTTTCAATAGACCTTTTCACGAGATTTGCCTGCCTGAGTTATGGTCCATATTCCTGTTGGTTTAAGTCATAACAAGATAAGTTTAACTTTGATTAATATCCAATACAGTATCAAGACTCTATAGTAATTGAATAAAGACAAGAATATAAAATACTACTGAAAAATATAAACTGTATAAGAATTGACCACTAACCAGCGCGTAAAAGAATAATAATAATAATAATAAGTAATAATAAGTAATAATGCGCATGACTATACATGTAATCGTATTTAGAGGTAGAAAGTAGCAAAGTATAAATACTTTGTTACTGTAGAGTTTTCAGGTATCCATACTTTGTAATATTTCTTAATTTTCTAAAAAATAAGCCAGTTTGCTTCATTTTTGATGGTTAGAACCAATACCCTACTTCAGTCTATTATTATTATTATTTAACCATTGTGAACTGCATTAAATTTAATTTATCATGCATTGTGAGTGTGACTTTTTGTCATGTCATTATTCATATCAATACAAACAATGTGTTGGTGATTAGATGCACCATATTAAAGCATTTAACTTTAAAATGTAAAAACATTTCTTCCAGGGGAGCATGCCCCACCGACCACAATACAGGCAGAAAATTTCAAAGTGGAGTACACAGCCGGTTCATATCATATAAAAAAAGGACATTTGAAGAAGCTAGGTGACAGTAAAAAACATAAGAACGCCAAGGATTGTATCAATGTGGAAGTGAGAGATACAGATATAGACACAGCCTGAATAAGCAGGAAGCAACTTATTGTACATAGTTAAAAAAAAAATTAAATTGAAAGATTTTACATTTAACTCAATTCATGATTATATGGTAACAAGATTGCAGTATATTGGACGTGGCACATATTGTGCAAAGAATATATTTGGCACACATGGCAAACAAAGGCAATAAAAAGGGGTAGGAAAAAATTGAGGCAGACATTTAACATTGTGCTCTGACATCAATATAGTTTGAATTCAAAACATTTGCTTAGCTCCTAAATACTTTGGTTTTAGGAGCCAGTGGATTCTAGATTTGATTTAATTTTTCTGGAGCCCAACTTAATTTTTCCTTTTATATTTGAAATTCATCATCACTACCTTCTCAACTGTCAGTATTTCTGTTGTCTAAACTTCATCCTCCATTTTGTGGATACATTAAAGTCAGCATAAAGGACATATGTAGGTGCTGACAGAACATTATAATTTGCTTGTGTAACCGAATACTGTATAAACAATGGCCAAATCAATGCTGAACTTTTTTGACTTGAAAAACTACTGTACTACCTTTGAAGGCTTGATTCCACTAATAGCGTAGCGTCACTGCACCACAGTCGCCGCTTCTGATCGTTTCCGTTTAAAATATTGTGAGTGATTCCACTAGAAGTGCTGGAGCGCGACCCAACGGCGGCTTGACACTCTGCTCAGCTCCAAAAACGTTCCCAGTCTACATAAGGTTAGAAAGTCAGTGGTCATACAGACGATCAACAAGTCACAGTAGACAAGGAGATATTTAAGAAGAGAAGTGTGACTTCCGAACCACGAAGCCACACCCTCTGCAGAGGTGGCAGAGTTAGAGAACTCAGGTGAAAGCTCATCCATTTTCAGGTAGAGGCACTGAGGTAGTCAAGACTCTCTCAAGGCTTTAGACATTGTTGGGTTGTCATGGTTGACATTGCCATTAAATATGGTGTGGCAGACAGGGACAGTGCCTGTGGAGTGGCAGACTTGGTAGGTGGTCCCACTTTTTTTAAAAAGGGGGAACGGAGGGTTTACTCCAATTATAGGGGGGATCACATTCCTCAGTCTTCCTAGGAAAGTTTACTCCAATGTTCTGCAAATGAGACTCTGACCAATTGTTGAACCTCAGTTTCAGAACGATGTAAATTCCGTCCTGGGCCTTGGAACAGTAGACCCACTTTTTACTCTTTCAGGCTTGCTTGCGGGGTCATGGTAATTTGCCCATCCAGTCTACAAGTGTTTCTTGGATTTGGAGCAGGCTTATGACCGTGTCCCCCGGGGGGAGTCCTGTAGGGGGTTAATGCGGGCGTACAGGATACTGGGGCCATTACTACGGTCCATCCGTTCTCTATTTAACCAAAGAAAGAGATGTGTCCATATGCTCGGCAGAAAGTAAAACACGTTTTCAGTGAATGTTGGACTCTTATTCTGTTCTTGATATTCCTTGACAGGATCTCAAGGCACTGGCGAGTTGAGGACTGTATCGAGTTTGGGGAGCTTAGAATTACATCTCTGCTGTTTGCAGATGTTGCGGTCCTGTTGGTTTCATCAGTCTGTGACCTCCAGCGTGCTATGGATCAGTTTTTAACTGAGTTTGAAGTGGCTAGTATGAGAGTTAGCTACTTCAAATCTGACGCCATGTTTCTCTGTCGAGAATCAGTGGACTGTCCTAATCTGGTTGGGGTGAGTTTCTGCCCTATGCAAAGGAGTTGAAGCTTCTTGGTGTCTCGTTCTCGAGGGATGGGAAAATGGGCCGGGAGATGGACAGGCGGTTCGGTGTGGCATCAACGGTAATGCGGGCATTGTATCGGTCTGTGGTGGTGACGAAAGGAGCAATTGATGTGGTTCTGGCATCTAACTAGGATGCCAACAGGACACCTCCCTCAGATGCATCTCGGAGTTTTTTAGGCATGTCCAACTGGGAAGTGACCCCGAGGTAGACCCAGAACTCACTGAAGAGATTGCAAAAACAAAAAAAATCCGAAAAGCCGGTTTCACAGAATTAATAGTTTTCATTGGTAAGTAACAATTGATAACCTTTCTTAATTTCTCTAAAATATAAAATGCCTGGGTTTATTTAGTTTTTGACAAACTGAAGCAATATTGACTTGATATCCTAATGAAATATATTAATTTACAGACATAATGCTGAAGAATAAACAGAAGCAGATGAGTTAGTTTGCAGATGTTTTAGCAGTGTTTGCAGAAACTGTTAATTGAACGTTACGACCCGAAGTTATTAATATTCTTGAATATGTATAAAGATGTAGTCTTACAGTGGATGTTTGCCCTCCTCGCTCGTAGGCGTGTTTATGTTGTCACTGTTCCAAACACCTGATACTTGGTTTGCACCAGTCCTCTAAAAGAGGACTGGTGCCTCTTTTAGAGGGTTTTTTTTGTCTGTCCACACACGAATAGACAAAAAAAACTCTCTGCTCGAAGATCATAGTGCATGTATTTATAAGAAATAATATTAGCAATATTGGCACAAACCATAAATATATGTCCAGGCAGATGGATAAATAAAACAAGGGGATTAAGCCGCTGCACAATCAGAGTTTTTTTTTTTTTACATAGGTTCTTCAGTTGCTTCATGTCAGTTTACTATATAGACATGTACCATGGAAAAAACCAATGACTATATAGGTACTCCTACCTTCTGTCTTCTTAACACCAGATTAACACCTGACTTCACTAGCACTACTGCTGTCGTGTGAATGAACCAGCGGATGCGCAAGCACAAGAAATGCTACTGATGAGCTCCTAAATTTAAAGGAAAGTTACATCCATGGTATTTTATACTGTATGAACCAAATAGACCGAATTTATGTATGAAAGGCACTTCTTTTGTAGAAAAGCTCCACCTTGTTATGAAAATATGACCTCCTGGAATAAAATATGATATGCATAAGATAGAGCTCGCCGAGTCAATTCATAAGCACCAAATATGAACTGAATTGGGTTCTGTTGAGAAAAAAATTTTGGGGGGAGATAAACCTCCCCCATAGTGTTTGAAATATACAACTGACCTTCCCCTAAATCAAGCCAGCAGTAGTCTATGGAGTTCTGAATTTTGAAAATGATCCGTGAAATAGTTCTTAGTAGAAGCAGCCTTTATTTGCTACATAAATCAAAAATGTTGTACAATTTAATGAATTTGATTCTCTGCATTCAACACAACCCTGAGGAGCAGTGTACAGCTGAGTTATCTCATCAACACAAAGGATCTGTGGTGCCGGTGATGATGATTCCATAATATCCCAGGGGGATTTAATAAAGGATAAAATCAAACTGATTCCTGCAATTTTATTGTAGATTTAGATCAATAGATATCACCTTAGCACCAAAGCTCTTTGCTGTGTTCATATTTTATTGCCTCTACTTTGCAGTACGGTCAGAAAACCCGACACGTCTTCATGATCTTCCATTATGGAGAGAGAAATGTAAAGGTGTGATAACTTTTAATCCCAACACTCACCAAGCCCCATCCTGACTTGTCATTATTTCTCCAACAGATGTACCTAACTTGAAAAAATCCTCACGTTGAGTGTGCTTGTGACATAGTCCCCCACATGAAGCTCTGAGCAAGAAGAGCTTGTTTATTCAAAGCTCGGCAGGGGTTCCTGCTGGCTTCCTCAAAGTGTCACTGTCTCTTTGCATCAAGCTTAGAGGCGGCTGGAGACGCCCTTGGAAGTGCAGCAGAATGTTTATGTCAGTGCCTTAAAGTAATCTGTGCTTAGTGGGTTGGAGCTGCCTTGCTGCACTCAGTATCTTCCGGACCAAAAAGTCAGTCGGTATAAACATGTCAAAGGCGTTTCCCTTTTAATGTTAATGTAGAGTGTCGTTCATGGTAATCCTTGAAGGTTCCGTCAGAAGTGACTTATCTTCTTTTTACAGTTGAAAATGTTACATCTCAAACTCAAGAGGCCTTCTCAGTTCCAACATACTGGTGTAGTTTCAGGTATTTAACACCATCTGAGGCGTGCCAGATAGTCACAGGGCTCATGCTTTCATATACACTTACAGGCAATAGGGTCTCGAAACCCACCTTTATTGCATGTTTTTGGACTATAGGAGGACCTCAGTACCAGGAGAAGACTCACACAGATGTCATGAAAATCTTTTCCCAGTGAGAAGTGAAATTAACTAGGCCTACACTGCCATCCGTGACATAAGGGTATACCACTCTCCCCCCACCAAAAAATAATACCAATCCCATGTGTTGTACAAGCAACCCCCAGATTGAACTACTGAAAATTGAATGCAAAGGTTTGTCTGAAAAAAAAAATTTTTTTTGTGTGAAGAGCTCCACTTAGTGAGTAAAATAAGAACTATTAGAGTAAAATCTGATATATAGAGGATCCTAAATCTCCTCGAGACGATTTGCATGGATTTCTAAACTGTGCTCACAGATTATAAACATTGAAGCCCATAAAACATGATATCAGAGGGCGTTCATGAACATTCACACTTGCCTTTGCCAATATATGCTCAGAATTGGACCTAGGCTACATCTAATAGTTGGGTTTTGTCATCATGACCTCCTACTGTGTGAAAAATCTGTCACTTTACAACAAAATCACATGTATTGCTTTTAGAGCTGCATTTAAAAATGATTTTCAAAATTGAGAGAAACGTAGAAAGTGTTGATCACAATTTCCCACAGCTCAAGGTACGATCTCAAATGTTGTATTTTGTCCTTCTCAACAGCTCACATGTCAGAGATATTTAGTTTAATATTAATTTACTAATTGTAATCTTAAAGATGATTCAAAACAGTCAATAAATTATCAAAATAATTGGCGATTGGTTTAGTATTGATGTGTTTGTTTGTTTGAACATGCCATTTAGTGTTCATTCCGCATCTGTAACTGTGTTGGTCCTTTCACCGACTGACGGTCACGTTTTGATGTTTCATATGTGTTTTCAATTGTGAGCGGACTTGCTCCACTTATGTTGGGAAAATAGTGCTCTTAGCTTGTTTACTATCAGCTTGAACCGAATGAGCATTTCGATGCTCATCCTACCAGCCAAACATATTTACTTCTATACGACATAATACTTAACTACGACTTTTTCACTGCTTACGCCACTGTGTTTAATTCCTGACGTCACTCAGATGATGCGCAGCTGTCCGTAATCAGGATAAAACGTATACATATACGAGCATCCCAGAATGAATGCACTTCCCTTAACTGCTACATCAAATTTAATAGAAATACAACAAATTTCATGTTATTCTTCACTGTTTCTTTTGATAGACAATGAAATGGGCCAAAATGTTTTCTTTGGGCTGTAAATACGTCTTACGTTCAGTAGGAGCAAGTATATAAACTCATTGGCTGTGACATAAATCAATGTATTGTTCACGGTGAAAACATATTCAAAAATTACACTGTTCAAAATAATAGGTATTATTGAATGTTAATTTTAAGTTGAAAATAGTAGTTTTTCTTTTAAAATCACCAACATTTCTCGTTTTGCAGCCTGTAAATATTTGTCTTAAAATGATGCATTTGTGAGCTCATGTGATATTCCTACATCAATAATAAATATTTCTTTATTGTCTTAAATTATAAGTTTTCTAAGGTAAAACCGTGGGGGGGAGAAAGTGTTTTTGAAAAATATTGAGACAATTTAAAAATCTGTGATTTAATCCGTGATTATGCTTCACGCATTATCGTCCACTGTAAAAACAAAATTGCTAAAGAATTTCAAGAAATTACCTATCATAGAAGCCTAAATTAGAATTAACTTATTATTTAAAGTTGTTAATATTCAATTGAATTAAGTGGAGTTCTTTAATTCATTCTCTTTTCTAGTAAAAGTCGAAGCCCGATTATTGGCTTTTTGAGTAGAACGGGTTAAGACTGCTCTGTAAGTAACTAACAGGTGGTGGCATATACCTCCTTACATGTTCAGAAATGGCCATTCCAGTATGACGTGGATGACCTCCGTCGCTGGAATGAACTAGAACTTTTGTTCTAACAACTCTCTGCGTATCAGACACCTCACTGGAGGTTAAATACTGACAACACACTCTTGGATCTTTATCAGTTTTTTTTTTTTTTAAAGTCCAAATGTTTCTGATTCAGCCTTGAAGGACCACCTTTAGTGTTCTAAACCACTCAGAGATTTACCGGGTGCAATCACTTCATTGTTTTTGACTGATTCCGTGTTGATATTTGAATGGTACATTTAGATTCTACTTGAATACTATTGCAGGAGCCTAGTTATCATTTCTAACTTTCATCTTTGACTTTCTGTTTGGAAGAGAGAACTTCTTTGTTTGGTTTGAAAACCAAGTGTTACTTCTTTGAAAGTGAGGTACGTGAGCATTTGAATGTTAATACAGCATTTTAAAGCAACAGTGAACATTTAGTCAGACTAAAGAAAAGTGTTTTAATTAGTTTGCTAATGGATAAAATCTGAGAACCCTCCATATTCACACATTTAATTGCTGGTGGGGTATGTGGAATTCAAAAGTTAATTGTTGAGGAGGAAAGCTCATTTAAACTTTATACTATCATGCTTTTGTATTCCAGGTTTACCTTGAATCAAAAGGTAGGACTCATAAAATTGGTTTTAATAAGATATGAAGATAAGACAGATGTTCCATTTCATTTTATTCTGCTTATCTGGTCTCAGGTCGTGGTTAATAAGGGGTATTCCAGACATCCCTCTCCCCAACAACCCTCTCCAGCTCATGCTGGGGTCTCCTTAAGTTTCCCATGCAGGCCAGATGAGCTATATAGTCAACTGGCTCAGTGAAAAAGTAAGCAATGGTGAATAAAATGATGAAACCCAACTAGACCTATGCCTTCGTCATCAAACAAGGGTATATACCCAAAAAGTCCCAAATCCTTTTGAGGAAAAAAGCTTCCCGAGGTGAGTAAAAAGGGGAAGTTTTACAGTAAAATTATATATACATGAGATAGATCTTTTTCATTTGTGTCATATGCACAAAATCTGGACTAAATCGCAACAAAGGTTTATGTCCCAAAAAGTTTTTTTTTGTAAAGAAGCTCTGCCTAGTGAGTAAAATATGAACTATTAGAGTAAAATAGGATATTAACAAGATAGATATCCTTGAGTCAATGTATATGCACCTTGCAACTTTGACCAAATTGGGCTGATTGTTACAAAATTCTGTCTGAAAAGCTAGAGAGCAAAAACACAATGTATAAAAGCATGATTCATATGAACCAAATATGGACTTAATCAGCTCAATGGTGGAGACATTATGGCTCAAAAACTTTTGAAAATAAAGCTTGTGTGCCATAATATAACCCACATTTCCCAAAATCAATCCAGTTCTTCCTTGCACTAAAGTCTATATTGATCCATGGAATATTTTTTGAGTTATGTCTGGAAAACACCTGTCTAATATTTTGTATATCCTTTTCGCTGCTGAAACAGCTCTGTGGTGTCACTGAATGTTCTGAAACTTCTCTATCAAAACCAACATTAATCATTTCAGCAATTGGTGCTGAAGTAGCTCTTCTGTGGGATCAGACAACAGTTGATAACCTTTGTTCTCCATGTGCATCAATTTGGGTTTGAGTCTGAGCATGAGTAGGTGGGTTTACATGGACAGTCTAATTCCAATAAAATCCGGAAAAGACGTCTAGTCGGAAAGAAATGCTGCATGTAAACACCCCTTTCCGAATGTGAAGACCCTTTCTGAATTAGATTTCATTCCTTTGCAAGGAGGAAGTCAAACTCCTTTAGGAAAGCCTTTCCGATGCATGTCGCTGCATGTAAACGCTGTATCAGAAAGCTTTCTCTTGGAGTTGTATCTGCGCATGCCCAGCGTCGTGACATAATGCTTCGCTAAGTTTTTCAGCGGTGCAACGCATTTTAAATACTCCGACTTCAAAACAGTACCGGTATATTGGGAGTGATTTATTTATTGCAAGTTTGAAAGACTAACATATTTGGACGGTTAAATGGGCGAAAAGTCAATTCCGTGCATGCCCTCTTTGTTGTATACTTCTTGGCGGATGTTGGCAGTGGACGCCCAACTCACCAATGTATTATCCGCACCTTATGAACAGGAGTGTGGATCGTCTGCGTATGTCTGAAAGCGTTTCCGATTAGATGGGTCGATGGATTTAAACACCGGGTCTGATCACAAAGATCACAAGTCATGTAAGCAGGTGACCGACATTGCAATTCAAAAAGGAGAAAAGTGTCCCATGTAAACCCACCTGGTGATGGGACCAAAAACATGGTGAACTATGTCTGGGCAGGGAGAATCCAGTGGAAACTCTGGTAGAGGCTTGCAACGGCCCTGATAAGTAAATCGGACGTCCGACCATTGTATAAGACTCAAGACCCCTTTTTTCCATTGTAGTCACAACAAAATTAATTTTGCTCCCTTAGGGATAAAGTCTGCAATAAAGATCTCATAGCTGATTCCCTCTGATGCTTTCCTCAGGACAGTTGGAGCTCAGAGCCTCACAGCTTTATAAGGTAAAGACAATGGTTAGAGATTTCAGTGTTGAAGCAATTTCAACCTCTTGTCAAACTTTAAATGAATGAGAATCCTTTATTGTGGCTTGGACCCAGACGGGATCCAACATTAATATGACATAAGAACATACTCCCTGCCTGGATGTGTTGCTGAAAGTGACATCATCAGAACAGACACTCTCTGCAGAGCTACATTCTGAATCATTCCGTCTGCCATTTTTCAAAAGTGACCAAGAACATTTTTTATGGTTTGAATAGATTGACTGAAATGTCAAGATTATACAAAAAATAAGTCCTAATCTCAAGCCCTTTAGGGAATAAAACCTTACTAAAAAGCTGTAGGATTAAATTAATACTTAACCAAATTAACCAAATTACCATTATTCTGATATTAGATCCCTGGCTGGTGTCTCTGCCATCAACAACTTCCAGACAAGGAAATTGCCTCCGTCTTGCTCTGCAACTCAATGCTATAGGGATTTAATTCCATTGTTTTTCCAAACATGAATCTGTTTTCCGGTTTCTTTGGTACCATGACCTATCATGGCCAATATAAAATTCAAAAAAGGCACTTCTGCTGCGTCACATGTGGCCAAAAAGTCAATGCTAATTTCAACTCTAAATAAGCATATGCTGATGAATTGCAGTATTTATTCCAAACCTCTCTGCCCTATTGGACTCCTTATCAATATGCAAATGAAGGGTCAAGGATTGTGGAGGCTGATGGACTCTGTGGTAAATATTAAAATTACAGAAGCATGACGAATTTGGATCAGACCTACATTTTGTTACGAACGTCTGTGGGGTTTCTGCTAGGACCCAAATGCAGACGCATACAAGGTAGAGCAGGTACAAAAATATTTATTGTTAACCAAAAAGGGCACAAGGAAAAAACAGGAACAGAAATACTGGCGAAAGGTTGGGACACTTGACGACACGAGGAACATCATAATACGAACAGGCACAGAAGGGAAGGTAAGGACAGACTTTATACATAAACGTAACTAGACAATGAGACACAGCTGGAGGGGAAACACAGGTGAGCATGATGACCAATCAAAGGACAGACACAGAGGGAGAAAGGAACACAAAGGCTTGACACATTCGTATGTGAGAGTGGGCATGGTTGGAAACTCTGATTCACAAAATAGTCACATACTCTTCGTTGTGATGCACTTTATCAATATTCAGTTGTGCACTCACATTGTGCTGAATTGGAAGAAAAAAAAAGGCCAACTTCAACGCTGACAAAATAAAGTAATTTTCCTTGAAGTTTATTTTTGTAGCGATTTTTACTGGAAAATGCGAAAAGGAATTTTGAAAACTGGTTTACATCTAGCATTGCAAGCAGATTAACATGTCAATACGTCAATGTATTGTCTTAGACAAGGGAGTGGCTCTAAATATCTAACTATTGCTTTATTGTTACACATGTCTCTCTCTCATGGTGCTCTCTCCCTTTTTCTCCAAGAAGATGTGAGGAAGTCTGTGTGTAAATCAATGTAGTTATTTATTTGGAACGAGGCCTGCAATGTCGTCCCTGACAGCAAGATCGAAGCAAGAGGGCAAATATATCCCCAAATAGTCCCAATCCATGGCATATTACAAGCAATCCCAAATCACATTTAATTTCGATTGACCTCCTCAAATGAAATGTGAAAATATTTCCACAGGATTTTCTTTTTTTTAAAAGTCCCTCTAGTGAGTAAAATGTGAGCTATTAGATATTGTATATTATTTACAAGATAGATATCCTCAGGCAGATTACTGTACACCAAATTTGGACCAAATCAGACTAATGGTCAGAAAGTTATGCTCGGAAAACAGTGTTTTAGGTAAAAAGCTCGCTCTAGTGAGTAAAATATGAATTACTAGAGTAAAACACCATGTTCAGAAGACATGGGCCTTTGAGTCGTTTCATATGCACTGAATTTGGACTGAATCGGGTGCTGATGCGCAGAAAAAAAAGTAGCATTAATGTACATTCAATATTTTAAATTTATATTTTGTTTTTCAGGACCAGTTGAGATTTTCCAACTAAATTCAGCAGCATGTTCTGAAGGTAATGAAGGAAATTAAAGATGATAGGGAATTAATGAGCAGCATGTCAATTTGTTGTCCTGTCATTTCTTAAAGTGGTATTCTGTGACATGTAAGGGTATCCATTCAAATAAATTGAATAGAAGTTTCATAAATAAGAATTTTTTAGAATATAATCCGCAGATAATATATCGATATTTAACATTAGTTGTTTATGTTTAATTAATGTCTAGCAAGACATCTCCACATCTGGTTCTTCACAGCAGGAGAAGGACAGGTTTATCTCACCATTTGCTCTCCCGGGGTCAGAGGGACAAAAGTGATTTTGTTCTCATCTAGCAATCAATCAACAAGGGAGACTGGCAGTTGTAACGGGAGGACCCCGGTGTTTTAATCTGAGGTGTAATAAAACATGGATGACCGACGTCTCACCCAACCTCCTTTGCTGTTTTATGACCTGCCAGAGGGCAATTGAATGTTAAGAAAATAAACACTCAAGAAAAACAGCGTTAATTGGACCCTCATCAACAAAAAGACTGTTTCTATGTTAAGATTTTATTTTTATATATCTATTTTATTTAATTTCACAACTTACACAGTTAGAAACTCGGCATAATTTTCTTTACAATGATAAAAAACATGTTATCGTAATCTCTTCAAATAAGTAACCTGAGTTTTTTTTAGCTTGTCCGTCCTGGACGGTTCTGTAGTAACACATTGCCATCTAGCAGTCATTAATACAAACATCACTTTGAAAGTACATTTTTCTTTTTACTACTGTCAAATATGTGACCATGTAAGTTACTGGGACACCCGGACGGTTATAAAAAGGGGATGACGCCCTGCATCTCTCTCTTCGCTTCTTGCCTTCTTCTTCTACCTTTATTGTCACTTCTTTATTTCATTCTCCATTCTTCAACTTCAATTTTGCCTTTTTTTTAAAGTCGTTCAATATTCAACTTTTGACGATTTTTATCTGTCCAGTTATATTTCGTATTCTGAACGGATTTTTTATTGAGCATCATAACCCTGAGTTCAATACAGCACGCAAACCATCTTTTCTTTTGTTTGAACGTGCCTTTAAGAGTCAATTTTTTTAATCCTTCTACGTTCAAGACTGTCAGCCTTGAAAAGGTCAATTTCCTTTAGGAGTTTTGCGAGGCCTGCGACCCTCCCTGCAAGCCAGTTTTGCACGCAATACTAAAGGGACCCCGTTCCTGCTCCTATTTTTGCATCCTGCAACAAGTATGGTCGGTGCCAGGTCCATCTCTAGCCCAGCTGGACGTGTGTGCGCAGCAACCACCAGTCTCCATACGACAGCGATGATAGAGTCACGTAGAGAGAAGTCTTCACCTGACTTTCAGAAACACTGCCTTACTTCAATCAATCAATCAATCTTTATTTATATAGGGCCAATTCACAACAACAGTTGTCTCAAGGTGCTTTCCAGAATGAGCAGGTCTAGACCAAACTTGTTATATAATCATCTACAGAGACCCAACAAATTCCTCCTTGAGCACTTGGCGAGAATGGCGAAAAAAAAATGCCTTTTTAACGGGCAGAAACCTTGAGCAGATCCAAGACTCAGGGTGGACGGCCTACTGCTATGACCGGTCGGGATTGAAAAAAAAGAGACAGAGACAGAGAGAGTGAGAGAGAGAAAGAGAGAGACACGGGTGAGGAGAGATACAGATGGGGGGGGGAAAGCAGCAAAGATATCAGCTATAATCCATTTTTTCTTCAAACTCTCCATGGTCGGGCCGCGGCAGCAGCAGGGATCCCAGATTGATGATAACATTAATATTAATGTAACATTTAGCGATAGCTTATGCAGAAAGACTATACAATAATAATGAAAATGATAACAACAATCATCATCATGAGCATCTTGTGATCAGTGGACATCGAGGAGGTCCACAGGAGCATATGCAATCACCAACCATGTGACCTTACAGTGCGAGAAAACACAAAGGCTCCAGGGAAGAAATCAAGTTAGTAACATGTATTAATCCAGTAACATGCATTAATCCAGTAACATGCATTAAAGTAAGTGGGATGTATAATGAGGGACAGTGAGAGAGGAGGAGAGAAAAGCTCAGTGCATCATGGGAGATCCCCTAGCAGTCTAAACCTATAGCAGCATAGCTAAGAGCTAGCTTATGCCAGTCTTAATTATAAACTTTATCATAAAGGAAAGTTTTAAGCCTACTTTTAAATGTAGAGAGGGTATCTGCCCCCGAACCAAGACTGGAGGATGGTTCCACAGGAGAGGAGCCTGATAGCTGAACGCTCTGGCTCCCATTCTACTTCTGGAGACTCTAGGTACTACAAGTAACCCTGCATGCTTGGAGCAGAGTTCTGATTGGACAATATGGAACTATGAGCTCTTCAACTCCTTCACATTTTTTTCCAGCAAGAGGAAACGGCCTCATTGACTGCAGCACCCGATCCAGGGACATGATTGTTGACCAGCACAAGCAACACCGTTCTACAAGGCTCATTCATGATCTGGGGTTGATGTACAAAATCGAAGTCCCTTCAAATTTTATCGTGCCTTTAGGTTTTAATCCAAAACCGTCAGTAACTCCTCTCTTTCACCATAAAGTCTCATTTCTCAAACTCTCAGCTTTTGAACCATCAGTCCACAAACACACACAAACACACCCACGCACGCTAACACACACCTGCATATGCATTAACCTGTTTATTCACTTCATTATAAGTTACCCATGTTTATCCTCTTCTGTTTATTGTGTAGTTGAATAAACATATTCATATTTAAACATAACAGTTGTCCTGTCTTTCCTTATTGAAGAGAAATTAGAGTACTTTTTAAAAGAGTTCATGACTTTGATTAATTCTAAGTTGCCTAATTTCCCAAATTAACTTTGGGTGGTGCCCTTATTCAATTAATTTTCAAGGTAAAACGTAGATAACCCGCTACAAATGTGATACTTCTTTGATTCTTCGTATTTGGGCTGTTCTTTTTAGTGGTCACCACAGCTATCCATTGTTTCCATCTGGCCCTGTTCTCTGCATCTTCCTCAGACCAACCAACTGCATGTCCAATCTAAAATGCGCATAACTAGACTGAGCAGCCACACTTTTAGTTCAGATTTATTTTTATGAGTACCATTTTTACTATTTACATATGCATATTTATTTTTGGCCGAGGGGAGAGAAATTACTAGTTTTTACTAATTTTAGTGTTTTTAAAACTTTTGTTTGTTGTACTCCTTGCACAATTTGCAGTTTGCAATTTCATTGCATGCTTGTTATATAATGACAGAATAAAGTTCTTCTCATTCTGTCCTTCATTGTCAATCCAAAAGAAAATCTGAACTCTTTGAACACTTTGAACCTATCCGTGATTCCTTCTGCACATCTCACCTGTCATGCTGTTCTCATACATAACCTGCATAACTCTATCATGTTTCTCTGTCACTCTAGACTTTCTCATGTAATACCACACTTCCTCCCTCTGCACTCTGTCATATTCTTTCTCTAAATACAATGTCACAATGTAACTTCTTCTGAACTTCTCTACTCTCCTCAATCAGCACTTAAAGCAAACATTGCATGTTTGGTGCTCTTTCTTGGCATGAAACCATACTGCTGCTCATAAATTGTCCCCACTTTTCTTAATGTAGCTTCCACTTCTATATCCCTGATCTTCATTGTGTGACTCATCAGCTTTGTACCTCTGTAGTTGCTACAGCTTTGCACATCAGTCTTGTTCTTAAAAATCGGCACCAGTCCACTTTTCCTCCATCCATCCTCTTCAAAACTGCTCTCACTTCAACATTACTGATCCTTGGGACTTCATGATTTACAGATTTCACATCTTCCGTCCTTTTCTCTCTCTCTCTCTCATTTCTTTTATTCATCAGTTCTCCAAAGTTTTCTTTCCATCTTGCCCTCACACTCTCCTCGCTTGTAAGCACATTTCCATCTCAATCCTTTATCAGCCTAAAGTGCTGCACATCCTTCCCATCTTGATCTATCTGCCTCACCAATCAGTACTTTTATTCTTCCTTAGTGTCTTATCTCTCATACAACTCGTTAATAGACTCTTTTTTAACCTTTGTCACATCAGTTTTCAACTTATATTGTATATATCTTTTTACTCCCGCTTACTTTCTCCATCTCCCGTGTAATCCCACTTCCTCTTTGCTAATCATTTTTCTACTTATACTCACCTGAACCTCCTCATCCCACCACCAAGTCTGCCAATTTTCTTTCCACTATCCAGGTGGCACACCTAGAACCTTCCTACCCTGTCTCCCTTATCACATTTGCTGTAGTTGCCCAGTCATCCAAAAGCTCTTCATTACTACCCAGAACCGGGCTCTACTCCTCCTTGAAGTTCACATAGAAGCCTTCCTTCCTCAACGTCTACCGTTTGATCCTTTCCCATATTTTTGTTCTTTTCCTCTTTTGCACAACCAGAGTCATCCTACAGACTATCATTCTATGCTGTATGGCATCTCCCGGTACCACCAGTCAGTTTCCACGCTATTTCAGATCGCATCTTCTGCTTTGGATGTAGTCCACCTGCATGCTCCTACCTTCCGTCTTATATGTCACCCTGTTTTCCTTCCTCTTCTTGAAATACATTTGCGCCCTCTTTCCTTTCCAGGGATGCGATCACTACAGCACTATGTGTCTGTACGATGAGTTGAATTCCCCGGATTGACTACACGGATCTCACTAATTTATCTCCCAATGGTTTCACGAGTCTGGTCTACAGTTTTCAAGTGTTTATTTGTGTAGAAACAGGAAGCAGTTGCCCCTGACCCTCATTGAGAGCAGAAAGTAAAATATCTCTTATCATCACAAAGGTCAGTGATACATTCATTATGGCTAGTTATCAGTTTATTTACCATTTAGGTGAAAAATCCTGATGATTCTGATACACTCAAACTTGTCCAGTTGAAGTTTATCCAGAACCAAAATTATAGAATCTTTCCTCACTGTTTTCTGTGCCTGCTTGTTATTGCAACCTGAACGTAACAGATAAAAAACCTCCTGAGCCATGAGGCAATGGTCAGCTGATCGGTGAATAACAGAACCCTTGACAGCTATTTTGACATGTTTTTGTTTTTTGCAGTTTCAGTTCAGTAAAGGAATGCACACAACAATATTTGTATTGTAAATGTAAGACTCCCCTGAGGCTGGAGATACTGAGAATGTAGTGATAAAGGAGCAAAAAACACTCTTTTTTTCTTTGTAAATACATTTTCTTAAATTGAACACAAAATCACTCTCAAATTTTACATATCTAATGTTAGTATATAGAGCATAGAGCCTTGTATGTTGTAGGTTCTGGAAATGTTTTATGTTATTGTTTTTTATTAGAGGTGGTGTTCTTCTGTGTATCTCTGTTGTTTTCTGTTTTTGAGGTTTTATCTAATGCTTCTGACGGCAAGACAAATTTTCAAAAAGAGTTGAGAGAGAGTTGACATCTAATTTGGAGTTTCAGCACACCCACTCACTCCTCCCTATCGAAACATCTACTGTGGAATTCAAAATGATGTCCTCATCTATAACTGCTCTAAGTCGCCTGTAGGAGAGCACGGCGAGCACTCTGTCGTAGGGCCCAGAGAGGCAGCAAGGTATGGGGGCAGGGGGATCCTCCATTTATAGTTCTGAAGCAACATTTTTCCTCTCCGGATCCTGAATTGAGTTTTCCATTCAAGACCACTGTACAAATATGGCGGCCAAAATGGAAGAGGACCCGCCCCATAGAAAGGTTTTTTTTTTCCATACTAACCTTAGAAAAACAATATACTTCTGGCTGACCAGTTCATTCTAAGCAAGTGATTGTCAAATTTACCGGTCTGGAATAATTTTTTTTGAAGCCAAGTACCCAATGTTCAATGCAAAGGTTTTTGGGTCAGCACCGTTTTAGTATTACACTAAAAAAATTTTGTTCAATTTAGAGAATTTTTAAAAAGTTTCCAAACATTTAAACCTTTTTTTTCAGAAAAAATCTCTAAATCTCTAAAGCTAAAGTCAGAACTCTCACTTCTCCGGTTTCTTACTAAAACTACTATATGAAAAATGTGGGAAAAAAAGAAAAGAAATCATGTGATCCTCTTCTTCCGTATAATGTAATAATCACACATACACCAAGCAGTACCCCAACGAACATTTAGGACTACATGCACTCCCATTATAATAACATTGCTCAAAGCTATTGTTATAAAACATTATTTCATATGACTCTACGTAAACCAAACCGCAGTTATGACTATAATATCCCATTTATCATTTTCAGTCACTGCAACTTTAAACTCATTCCTCCCTGCCGTGTCAGTCCTAATCAGGGGAATCGGACCGATCCATTCATCCAGAATCAGGTCATCAACCACACAGGATGAGTCTCTATTTTCATCTCATCTCACATTCTGACAGGACCGCAGACAGGTGGGTGTACAGGTGTGTCTACTGACCCAAAATGACAGGTGGCCCTTAAGTCTACTGCCTGGAGATATCAGCAGCTTGGCGGGCCTGACAAGAAGAGCCAGACGAGACTTTTGACACCGAGTCTGCTCCGTGAAAGCAGACTCGGTGAGGCGAGGGCGGCGCCTGCAATGTATCTTGAAATTATTTGTTCGTGAGAGGAGGAGGAAGTTGAATCCTGCATTGCTAGATGATATTTCAGCATATGATGATAATGTAATGCAGGAAAAATCTTTTTGGCTTATATGTGACTTTTTCATGGCAGTTTGAACAGCACAAACTACATAATCTGATCTTTCCCTGTTCAGGCATTGGCCCCTTCCATATGTGGTCCTGAATCAGACACAGGTCGGATTTTTTACAATGCAATCTCAGTCTGAACCGTCAGATCGGGATTCAAGCAACTTTGACGTCATCCATCGACATTCATCTCTAAGCTGGACCGGCAGTCACTTATCTCTATATAGTATAGACTATAAACATTAATATATGCACTATATATACATCACTATGAATACTAAATACACTATTAACATCACTCTAAACACAATATACACTATAAACATCACTATAAACATTATGTACACTAATAACGTCACTATCAACACTACAAACACTATACACACTATAAACATAACTATAAACACTATATTCACTATAATCTTCAATTTAAACACTACATACACTATAAACATCACTCTAAACACAATATTCACTCTTAATATCACTCTGAACACAATAAACACTACAAATAGGGGATAAATGGGGAGGTTTGTGTCAGGAAGGGCATCCGACGTAAAACCTATGTCAGACCAACATGCGGAACACGAAATTTATTTACAAACTGGATCGGTCTGGGCCCGGGTTAACGAGACCAGATGAGACCAGATGGAAAGTCAGCAAAGCTGGAATCATTTGAGGAAGGAACAAACTGTCTATAATGGAGTTGATAGGAGGAGAAATGCAGTAGAGGTGATTCTGAGGGAGGAGTATGTGAAAAGTGTTCTGGATGTGAAGATAGTGTCAGACAGAGTGATGAGTATGTATATAGAAATTGGAGTTGTGATAATGAACGTTTTCGGTGCTAATGCCACACTTATGGTTGTGAGTTGGAAGAGAAAGAGAACTTCTGGAGTGAGTTGGATGATATGAGGGAGAGTTCTCCCAGTGGTGAGAGAGTAGTGGTTGGAGCAGCCTTAAATGGTTATTTTGGTGAAGGGAACAGAAGGGATGAGGAAGTGATGGGCAAGTATGGTGTGACATTTAAGAGCAGAGGTTGGGGCAGGCAGGTGGACCACATTCTGTACAGAAGTTGCAACCTGAAATAGTTTGGAGACTGCAAGGAGGTTACAGGGGAGAACGTAGCCAGACAGCATAGAATAGTAGTATGTAGGATTGACTCAGGTGGTACAAAAGAGGAAGAGAGCGATGGTACAGGCAGAAGATCGAATGGTGGAAGTTGAAGAAGGAAGGCTGCTGTGAAAACTTCAGGGAGGGGAATGAGACAGACTCTCGACGGTAATGAAGAACTGTCAGATGACTGGGCATCCACAGTACATGTGATAAGGGAGACAGGTAGGAAGGTGCTTAGTGTCCGGGCAGAGGAAAATAAAATATATTGGTGCTGGAATGAGGAGGTTCAGGAGATTACATCAGGAAAAGGTTAGCAAAGACCAAGCGGGATGGCAGGAAAGATGAAGATAGTAGGCAGGAGAACAAAGACATGTGGCGTAAGGCGAAGAGTGATGTGGAAAAAGCTAAACAAGAGGCCAATGAGGAGTTGTATTGAGATTGGACACTAAGGAAGCTAACAAAGCTGATGAGCCACACGATGAAGATCTGGGAAATATTTGTGGAAGCTAGGTTAAGAAAAGTGGCTACAATTTGTTAACAGCAGTATGGTTCCATGCCAAGAAAGAGCACTACAAATGCAATGTTTGCTTTGAGATTGCTGATGGAGACATACAGAGAAGGCCTAGAAGGAGCTACATTGTGTCTTTGTGGATTTAGAGAAATTATTTGACAAAGTCCCAAGGGCGGATTTGTGGGATTTTAGGATGTTTCTTTGTAATCCTACTGACAATCAAACAAACATAAGAAGAAAAAAAAAATCAAACAAGGTTAAAAAAAGTGCGTGATTAAATGTTATGCCATTATTTAATTGTCCATGGATAATTTATTTATAAATTCAGCACTATTTTAATTACTAGTTCAGCCTACTCAAAGTCCCTTAGAGAGGCACGGTCACTCAAACATTATCAAAACCAGTCCTTGAAATTCTAAGCATCTTTTTTCCACTATCAATCATCTTCTTAAACCACAAACTCTCCCACTTACAGAAATGCCTGAAGAGCACTGTAATAATTTCATGGCTTTCTTCAAATCTAAAATAGACTCAATCCGTTCTGACCTTTCTGGTTCCTCCACTCTACCTATCCAGTCAGCTTACTCACAGTTTGAGATCTCCCAGCCTCTAAAGTGCTTCCCAGAAATCTCACAGCAGCAGGTTGAGGTTATCATCAGGACAATGAAACCCTCCAACTGTGCCCTCGACCCCTTTCCTACATCCCTAGTGAAAACTAAAATCTCTTCCATCAGTCAGATGCTGGTTCACTTTCCCTCCTGATTCTCCTTGACTTGTCTGCTGCCTTTGACACTGTTGACCATGGAATACTGTTGGTTAGTGCTTGTCTGAACAAGCACCAACCAACAGCAGAAAAATTTAATAAAAAAAGTTGTTTGCAGTACATAACTTCTGCCTCATCTTCTCACTCGAGCCAGCTAACAGAGAGGCACTGTAACACAGATTCTGGCCTTGAGAAGAGTCATTGATGAGGTGAAAAAGAACCACCTGACGGCCGTCCTGTGTTTTATTCAAAAAGTAATTTCACCTGATACACAGGGCTATAATGATGAGGATAATCAATATCTACGGCATCCCTCCCAACCTTCTTCAGGCTTTAAAAACCATGTGAACAGAGACAAGAGTAAGGGGAGTTACCCTAGATGGCATCAGCGAGCAGTTTGTCAGCATCAAGGTAGTGGTATTGCAAGGGCATACCCTCATTCCCTTCCTCTTCGTCATAGTCCTGGTCTATGCCGTCGAACAGGCCATCAGTGGACGGGGGAAAGAACTCAGACTCACTGTAATTCCAAGACAGTCCAGGCGATACCCTACTGTAGTCCTAACGGACCAGGAAAATGCAGATGACATACGCCTATGGTCTGATCAGTTGGAGCAAGCGCAAGAGCTTCTTTCAAGAGTGAAAACGGAGCATGCCAAAGTTTGTCTCAGGCTTAATGCCAAGAAAACCGAGGTTATCACCAATAGTATCCATCAGGACCATCCACCTCTA
Source organism: Lophius americanus (assembly GCA_037951165.1). Lineage (NCBI taxonomy): Eukaryota > Metazoa > Chordata > Actinopteri > Lophiiformes > Lophiidae > Lophius > Lophius americanus. Next base: position 7,520,302 of record JBBDHG010000028.1, on the reverse strand, counting down.
ACGACAACAGGAGGCACTTCCCTGAGAGAGGTCAATAACTATAAATAGTTTGGGTCATGGATCAGCTCTTCGGAGCAGGACATTAATTATAGGATGTGGTCATTGCCAGAGACATCAGGAGTGTCCAGCCAGTAACCTGCTGCTGTGGGACACAACACATGGACATTGATTGCAAGGATGTCTCACATTAACATTTATAGATGTTTTCATGCAGGAGCAGAAAGCACTGGTGAGCTAGCCAGGTGCATGGAGGATCGGGATGAGTGGAGGTGTCACTGGAGGGCTCGTCTTGGGACGAATGATGAATAAATAACATTTACACCTAGCGGTACATTAGGGTGCTGCAGGTGTTACATGAGATCATTTTGAAAAATTTCAGCCATGAAATAATTTTTCATAATAATTTTACCATACTAAATTTGATTTAATGTCCAATAAACCCCTTTATTCCCATTTAGATGCCTTTAATTTGTCACATACAATCAGCCATCAAGTATATGGAAGATGATTAGGACCATCTGTTTTTTGTTTTTTGTCCCATGACTCTCTTAACTCCAACCTCCTCCCTTGTCACACTCTTCTTTGGCTTTGTAATAAGATCAGCTGACTTTTCATCCCCACTGGCATTTTCTGATCAGTCATCCATCTGCAGGAGAGTCTTTCGCAGAAATACTGTATATTGATAGCAGACTCTGAGTGATGCTCTTTGTTGTAAACAGGGATTCACAGTTAGACTGCAGTATCAACAACAGCCTGCAGCAAACTCCATAACAAAGGTAACCACTGTACAGCAGAAAGGTCGTCACTGGACAGCAGGAGCCTGGGGGGTATTTTCATGTCTTGACATATGCTGAAAATATTAAAGCATTCAGGGCAAACGAGTTTTGACCTCTCACATGCACAGAATTAATGACAGCTGTGGCAGTTTTCTGGTTTGCTACATGCAGAGGGCATGTACATTTAAATATGCAGTCTGTAGAATTTAGTGGCATCGAAGTTCAAGATAGTAACTTATATTACACTTATATTAGCTCATTTCTCCCTATCCAAAACAAAAAATATCACAAAGATGTTATTTTCTACAACCATATCAATTATCCTTTATTATATATTATATTATATTTATTATAAAAAAAAAGTAGGATCATACTTATTATGATATCCCCAAAAAGTCGAGGATATTATGGAATCATCATTGCCACGTCCGCCACAGATCTTTGGTGTTAGTGTGATAACTAAATACAATTTCATGGATCATCTTTAAATTTTATTCCCCAGTAGATCGTAGTGTGAGAAAGAACTTGATTGTTGATGTATGTTACTGAAACTAGGGGGAACGTTATCGCCGAAAGTTTTCAGGGTCAAACTTTCACAAGCGTTGATCAGATTTAGGCCAATTTTTTTGCATATGAATCGACTCAAAGATTTCTATCTTGTATATATATATTTTACTCTAATACTTCATATTTTACCCCATAGGGAGTGCTCTCAAAAAATGAAAAATAATGTGACATTAAATTCACATTTAATTTGAAGAGTTCAATCCGGGGGATAGCTTGTCAAGGATGACAGCACAGGTCTAGCTTCAAATTACAGAATTTCTCCTATCAGGTCTCCTTCAAATACAGGAGACCTGACTTCTGAAACCGATGAGCAGTAAACTGGTGAGGTCCGTGCAGTCTGGTTAGGTGAAGGCCACACAGTTGAGTAATCACCCCCAAGGAGATAAGAGATGGTTCTGTGAATACTCGGCCACTGGCCCTTGGAAGTGGTGAGGTCCAGATAGGGATGGAGCACTGTGAAGCCGCATTCCACCTACCCTTTCAAGCCAACCAGGAGACGTGTGTGACACTGTCGCAGAAGGAATGCGATGAGTAGAAGAACGAGTACTCCCCATCGGCTGTCCTTTGCCTACTGAGCTGAATGACCTGATTGTTTCATTTCAACCCAAACAAAGTAAATTTTTTCAATCAGTGTAACATAGCTACCTCCATGAAAGAGGACTGTTAAAAGCCTTTTTTTGGTTTTTCCTATCCACTGCTTCCATGTTCTTGATCCTGAGGGAATTGTTGGGTCTATCTAGAATAAAGATTATAGGCTTGACCTGCTCTTTTTGCAAGGTGACTTGAGATAACGTTGGTTTTGTTATAAATAAATAAATTGAAATTGGATTTATGCTCATGATGATGATTACTATTATTATTATTATTATTATTATTATTGTATTGTATTTCCCCATAAACTATTGCTAAATTTTACATTACTATTAATGTTATCATCAACCTGGGATCCCTGCTGCCGCCGCGGGATCTGCTCGAGGTTTATACCCGTTAAAAGGCAGTTCTTCCTCGCCACTGTCGCCAAGTGCTTGCTGACAGAGGAATTTGTTGGGTCTCTGTAGATAATTATATAAAAGGTTTGGTCTAGACCCGCTCTTTCTGGAAAGCACCGTGAAAACTGTTGTTGTGATTAGCGCTATATAAATAAAGATTGATTGATTGAATTAATATCTGATGGAACAGAAACCATCTTCATTGTATGATAGTTTGATATGAAACCTACTTGAGGGGACAGGTGCTTGCAGGTAATGAATAAATACACCAGATCCATTACAGTATTCCGTTTGACTTTCTTTCTTTCAATGTCTGAAGCGTTTATCTTGCTTGGTTGTTTATGATGATGATGTTTTTCTATTTAGTCTATTTAGATTCAGGACATTTCAAAGTATTTTTTTTACACTATTTTATTCAAAAGCAATTTAGCAGCCATAGATAAAACTTATGTAGAATTCTGGAAATATCTTTTACTATTTAATTGTTGCATCCAGATAATTTATCAAGAATCAGCATGAACCTCAGAAAGCGACTGACATCATTGGGCACAATTAGTAAATTGCACAGTATGTAATCCATCTGTCTGTGACCCACACATTCTTTTGGCCTTTACTTACACACGCGCACACACACACACACACACACACACACACACATTCATTTCTGTTAAAGCCATTGAGGGGTCTGCCAAGTCCTTTACACCTCTGTCAGTCTCAATACTCTGGATGAAATTGAGCCCAGCAGTCATGAGAGGTGAGGTTGGCACAGATGGAGTCCACACACTGCTGCATTGCTCAGACTGATGATACTCGTACTACTGCTTACTACTTTTTACGACTTCTTAAAACTAGTTTCAGCACTAGAACTGCTGTTAATAAGTATTTTTACCACTAATTCTGCTCCTTACTCTAAAGTTCAGCAAATCACACATTAAAAAAAAAAGTAAGTCAACATTGACCTCAGGGAAACACAGTATGAACCACACCCCACTGTTAATCAATGGGGACTGTGCGGAAAGAGTTCCGTCCTTTAAATTTATGGGTAACATAGGGGACTTTGTAGCTCTCTTTGTCGATTAACACTTTGGCAGTTTCAAAGAAGACTCACCAGCGACTCCATTGTATACAGAAGGAGCAATCTGGAACATGAGCTGCTTGTGGCATTCTATCACTCCTGCATCAAAATCATTCTGGCTTACAGCATCATAGTGTGGTAAGCTGGATGCTCAGCTGCCACACTGAAGAAGAAGAGAGTCTGCAGAGCTGTAGATGCCCTCCCTGGAAGACACATCCAGCTCCCGTTGCCTCACAAGAGCCAAATCCATTTTCAAAGACTCTACCCACCATGCCCACCACCTGTTTGACCTGTGGCCGGTGTTTAAGGTTCATCAAAACCCACATTTCCAGACTCAAAAACAGTTTATTTTTCCATGGGTCATAAGATTTAAACACCAACAAATAGCCTGTGTGCAATATTGGTCGCTACTAGTGCAATAATCCCCTTTTCTGCAACTGTTTGAACACTGGTTTCTTGATTCTATGTGCAATAATGTTTTTCGAGTGCAATAAGCATTTCAAGTACAATAGGCTCAAGACGAGACTAAATAAACTACCTCCACTGAACAGTATTTGCAGTGCAGTAATTATAGCGTTGTATTTTATTAGCTGTTGATTTTCATGGTTATTTTCCTTTTTTTATTCTATTTATGACATGTATCTTCTGTTTTCTAATGCAACAACCTAGAGCAGCCCTCTTAATACATAGATTATTAATCACAGATTATTATTTCAGCACTCAGGATAGGTTACTGACCTGTTTGGAGACGGACTGTGGTTGAGTAAGAGGAATGTGGAGAACAGGTGTGTGATGGATGGATACAGAGAGGAGAATGGAACAGGAAGAACAAGATGTTTGCAAATTGACTGTACTTCTATAAAACTTTTCCAGTCTGCTCAAAAGAGTTTTACAACACAAAACAGTATTCAGCCATTCACAGAAACATTCATACAGTAATGACAGCTCATCAGGAGGTGTAACCATTCATGCCATGATTCACACATGGATGGAATAGCCATTGAGAGGGTATACTGTTTCTCCATACTTAACTCCTCCCTTAGGAGCTTTGGGAATTCCCTTTAAAGCGCCATGGAGGGCAAATTGGGGTTCAGTAACTTGCTCAAAGATACTTCGAAATGTAGATCAGAGGAGCTGGGAAGAGACAGCATATATTATTATATCTTTGAAAAGTCTGAGATATTATGGAATCGTTGTTTGATGCTGTTGCGTCTCCTGCCAAAGATCCTTCATGGTAACGCAATAAAAAAAAAAAAAATTTCATGGATCACTTTCAAATACCCGTATAGATGTTAATGCGAGGAAGAAGTTTATTCATTTTGGGAAAGGTCAATTGTATATTTCGGACTCTAGGGGGAGCTTTTTCTCCAAAAGTTTTTGGCTGTCTGATTTGGTGCATATGAATAGACTTGAGGAGATTTAGCTTGTATATTTTTGGTTTTTATTCTAATAGTTCATATTTCTTTCACTAGGGGAACTCTTTTTCTGGCCATAACTTCCTTACCATTTTGTCCAATTTATGAATATGAATCTACCCGTGGAACCCTGTCTTGTTTATATTATATTAGGAGGAACTTTTTATTTTTATAAAAACGTTTTTTGGACAGAAAATTACATTGAATATGAGGTGTTCAATCAGGGGGATTGCTTGTACAAAGCAGGGGATTATGGGCTTTTAGGGGATATACTCCTTGACAACCACATGTGCCCACTTATTATCTGGTGGGTTCACACCAAATGCGTTGAACACACACGGCCCAATGTAGAGTCAAAGTCATGCTCATGCTCGAGGACTAACGGAATACATGTAACAGCGTTGTGTGATTAGGATACATAAAAGATAACTGTATTCCATTACAGTTACAGAAAAAAACATGGTATCAGATTACAGTTCCATTCAGTAAAACTGGGGATTACTATCAAGATTAAAATATAAATAAAAAAAAGATAGAGAATGATATACTATGATGCATCACACACATGCGCAGTGCACACATTAAAACACTTCATGACACAACAAAGACCACTACACAACTCACGTTAGCTAATACTTTGATGGTCCACTCGCACCTTCGTAGACTCTGGTGAAAAACGTGCATTTGACTGGATGGAAATTTTGTATTTCAAGCAGAAAATCTAATAACAAAGCAGTTCAAGCTCTGCCCTCTAGTTGTAAAATTTTCGTCTATATCCAAGGACTCAACATCCAGTTTAAAGCAACATTTACAGGTAAGAACATCTGCTAACGATAACTACACATAGCTCTAGTAAGCTCAAATAAATGTAAGTTAGCTTGCAAACCTGTCAGTAATACAAATACTGCTGGTACTACTGATACTGAAAAATATATCAGGTCTGTAAGTTAATATGTGGAGAAGCTGAGAATTTGGTTTGTCCTCTTGTTTATATTTAGAAATGGTTTGAAATTAACATGATTCACAAATTGGTTAGATAGAAAGTTAGTTAGAAATAAAGAAATTATCTTTCTTATGACTGCATTACTTTACCGGCTTTGTGTACTTAGAATAGTTAATAGTTAATGAGTTAATGAATAAATATTCTAAAACTGAATAAACCTAATACACCGTAAATGCTTTATTTTTAATTTGTATGTAATTGTGACTTCAGTCAGTCAGTGATGCAGTGTGTCAGATAATCAATGCGATGCTATTGAGGACAAGTTGTAGCTAATTATATCCCCGAAAATTCGTGGATACAATGAAACCATCATCACCGAAACCGCAGATGAGTATTGTTAATGCGATAACTTAAAATCTATTTCATGATTTGATTTGGGCCAAATTTGATGCATATGAATCGATACGTCAATTCGATGCATCGAGGATATCTATCTTGTATACATCGTATTTTGCTCTAATCGTTCAGATTTTACTCAAATTGTAGTCACTAGGATGAGCTTTTTCATGAAAAACACTGTTATCTGGACTTAATATTTAATTGCCCTGAACAGGAAAAGTGTTTACAGAAATGCAATGTTAAAAAAGGGACAATGATCTTCTTCAGGGTTTCACAACCTCTTTTGCCTCCTTCTGGCTCTTGTCCCTTCCTCTTCTTATTTTTCTTGGGCAGGGGGGCTGTTCTTTTTCCCCAGTCCTATTCCATTTGTGCCTTTGATAAGTTGAATTGACCTTCATGTAATTAGTCTCGCAGGCTATAGGGCTTCATTAACAAATTTACAAAGATTTTATAATGTTTGGAAGAGAACTCGGCGAGAAGTTTTTCTCTCTCTCTCTCACTCTCTCTCTCTCTCTCTCTCTCTCTCTCTGTTGTTGAGCGAGCCCACTCTGCTCTCTTTAACCTTCCACCCTTCACTGCTCATGATATCCAAAGTTATCTGGGTGTGGGGGGGGCACCACTTTATGCCCACTTATGACCCAGATCAGGCCTGCAGTGATGAGCAAGGTGATTAACAATGACATGGCATAGCGAAGCAAGCCAGTTGACCATACCAGCTTCATTAACACGAGCACATTAACTTTAAATCCAAGCAGAGACCCCCCTCTCAAGGTCCCCATCGAGAACATCAGGTGAGAGGCCTCCAGCTACAGCTTGTGAGGGTTAATCTGCAATAAAAGGCATCCGATTTTACAGCCTGCGGGCAGAGAGATTGGAAACCTCCCACTCTTCTCCAAGCCATTAACTTCACCCTTTCATGGCAGACAGAGGGACCAGTCATTGAGCTCCCATAATCCCTAGCATTACCTTCACCTGACCTTCATACGCTCAAGCAAAGAGCAACCAAGTAAGAAAAGATGAGACGGCTGAAAGGACACAGCAGCTGGTGGAAGACACCACCAGAGTTTGAGCTACAGAGAGAGAGAGAGAGAGAGAGAAGAGGGAGAGAATTTTTCTTTTAATATTATTTCATTATATCCCTAAAAGTCATGGATAGTATGAAATCTCCACCGCAACGTCCATCACAGATTATTATTTCATGGATCATTTTAAAATTTTATACGACCATAGACCTTAGTGAGAGAAAGAACTAGATTGATTTTGGGAAAGATTGGTTGTGTATTTCTACCACTAGGGAGAGTTCTTTCTCCAGAAGTTTTCGGCCCATAATTTCTCAACCGTTGGTCCGATTTAGTCCAAATTTGGCATAAATGAATCAAATTGAGGAGATTTATCTTGTATATATCATAATTTATCTACTAGTTCCTATTATACTCACTAGAAGGAGCTGTTTTAAGAAAAAAGTGTATTTCGTACATAATTTAACTTTCAGGAGTTAAATCAGGGGGATTGCTTTTACAATGTAGGGGATTGAGGCTTTTCAGGGATATAGCCTTCTGGTTGGGGACAACAGCATAGGCCTAGCTTTGTTAATCTCTAAAAGTCATGCTTGACAAAAATAATACCGCCGTTAAAATTGTATTCTCATTTTGCAGCCACAATTTACATGCAATGCCAGTTGTTGGTAAAAGTGCAGACGGTTCTATTTCCTATAAGTCTAAGTGTATGGAGAGCAAATTTGATTAAGGTATCTTGCACAAGGAAACTTTGCTGTGTGGACTGCATTGGCCGGAATGAGACCACCTTTACATAAGCTTTGTTGTTTGTAGACAATCCCTGCTCATTCGGCTGATAGCCTAGTGCACATCAAGATCAGAGGAATCGGTCCAACTGAGGGGACGGCTGGTCTCGATGAAAACAAGATGTTGTCATCTTTAGGACGGCTCAAGATGATAGGACGGCTGGCTCTCGATGAAAACAAGATGTTTTCATCGAGAGCCTGTTGTTTACTCACTTCGAAAGAAGGGACATTTTTTGTGTTTTTATAATGTTTGCTATTGAATAAGGATCCAGGAATAAGTGAGTAAGTTTCCAATTTTCCCGAATTCACATCTGACTGATTGACACAAAACATCAACAATGACTTCCTATGAAGAGGGCCGACCCTTCCTGTCTGAAGATTTAACATTTGCATCGTGACTGTTGGAAGTGTAACAAATTGTAAATCTGTTATATGTTTATAATTTCATTATTCTATTAATTTTTTTGCGTCTGTTAAAATCGTTTCATTTTTTGAATTTTTTTTTTTCCTTTTGTATTTTTTCTTTTACAAAATATAAATATCTTTTCCATATGTGAAAGTGTTTCATATCTTGGAACCTGTTTTGCCTATTTCAAATTTTGTAAAGTAGCTACTTTTGTAACCTTTGTGTTACAATCGGACCTTTTGTGTTACAAAAGTTACTGCTTTTTAAATGTTGTTAAAAAGCAGAACATATTAAAAAATTTGGAAAGGTGTCTCATGTCTTGTAAATTTGTTTAAAAGTTTGTAAATTAAATTTACAATCCTTTAGTTGTTTTGCCTGTTGTAAAAATTTTGTAAATTTGTTTTTTCAAATTGTCAGACTTTTTGTCTTAGTAAAGTATTTCATATTTCATAATGTTTATTTAATAAAATTATTTACTTTTGTTTTGCCTTTCGATTGAGTTCATATTTTAGAAATCCAGCGGTTGCGTATAGTGGCGCCCTCTGATGGTTAGTCAGGTGCAGCAGTTTTAGTTTGATGCTGGGTTAATTGGCTCATTCTAGTGTGGTTTAGAGCAGGAGTGTGAATGCTTCTCTTGCTGCAACTCATCTTTAATTGTTGCCTTGTTGGGCATTTGAAAAACATTTGTCTAAAATATTAATTTGTTTTGCCTAAAATTGTTAAATTTTTTCAAATTGTTTTTCAATTCTGTTATCTTGTTTTGAAAAGTTTTTTTTTTTTGGTAATTTTTTTTCTTCAAAAATATCAATTCGTTTTGATTGATAAAAGTGTTTCACATCTTGTCATTGGGAAATTTTTGTTATTTAAATGTCTGATTATGTATATTTGTAATTAACTTCTGGCCAGCGTAGTTTCCTATCAAGGTTCATTTATTCATCATTGCACAACACAGGGTTAAAAAAAATTTAGTTTAGTTATTGTGGTCTTCGTGATCATTAGTCTAGACTGGATTACACCTGTCTGCAACACCTGCTACACTCAACACTAAAACAGAGAGCAACCATTTGATCCATACCTGAGGATTGGGTCACCCATTTCCAACTGTGTGCTGCGAAAGAGCACTTTATTTGTTTTCGTTCCCCTCAAGGGTAAAAATAAATAAGGTAGAGAAAAAAGATAGAATGAAAGAGTGGACTCCTTTAAGGTGAAGAATGTCTTTCCTGCTTTGTAGAAACACACTGATGCCCTCAGCGCCATAAACCACTTTGAGCTCCAGTCCCACATCTCACCTGGCTTTACTGCACACAAATGGATATGCATTATTGAAGAAGTACTTTTTGTGTGCATGCAAGACTGTGTTTGTTTGAAGTAGATATGGAGCATGTTGATCTCCACCTCTGAAAAATATCACCCTTAACTTCCAGGAATTAGGCTATGCAAAAAAGAAGTACATCTCATGCAATCTCCCAAAGATCCATGACTTCTTCTGCTTACTGGTGGTAAAAATATTGTTTTATTCTATTTTATTAATTCTAAACTGAGTCAAGCATATTCATCATTGTGGAAATTTCATGAGGCAGAGCGTAACCACAGCCATATGTTCTGAGCCTGTGGACATGACATGTGTATCACATTGTTTCGTAAACTATACCAGAGGAAATGATAAGAAACGACAGCTCCCTTCTGACATGCACCTCTAGGCCAGTCAGCGGAACTATGGATGTTATTAATGCTAATATGCCAACATTATCGTGGAATTGTGTTGTTGTTCTGAGAAACGCAAAAAAAAAAGTTAATAAAATGTAATTATCAAAAGAGAAAATAATCCGTCCCAGACCTCTTAAAAATAATAGTGAACAGCGATTTTGAACATTTTAATTAGATGTGAGGATACATATTCAACGTGCTTCAAGGAGAATACTAACACTCCATGGGAAAAAAATGTGAATTGACGTTCTAGTAATGAATGCATGAAATGAGGATGTCATGATGAATCATTCAAAATTGTGAAAATCTACAGAGAAAATTCACATCACTTTTCATAAAAAGGAAATAGTTCTGATGATAATCATTCATGAATGGATTAATTATCATTTGTCACGTAACACAATTAGATTCAAACATAGTCAACACTGTAAATATAATTTACTAACAAACTGTTTTACAGGAATACATTGTCTAAATTTGTATTTATTTCTAGTTATATACGAAATGTCGAGAATAAAGTCAAAATGTCGCGAATAAAATCAAACCAAATCAGAGGAGGAAGATTTTTTTTATTCTGCATTTTGAGATATAAAGTCTGAATATGGATTAGTATGACAAGTTCAAGCCATACAGATTTGCGATTAATGTCTGTATTGATGGTTTTAGTTGCTACGTTTTGTGGATGGAGGCCTACAGAACAACGACCCCTAAGTAATAGCAGACTTTTCTCGAAATGAAATTTAAAAAAAACACATTAACCTTTTTTCATATGTTTGGCCCCAATAATGCTTTGTATACTTAAACAAAAAATCAAGTAATATTTTTTACAGTGAACCTTTAAATTTTGAAAGCAATCGCTGAATTATTCATGTGAATAATGGAGATATTAAAGCTGTAATGAATATCCCTCTCTGCTATCAGGCTCACCTCTCCCTCGTTTGCAGCGCTGGAATAACAGCAGCTATTGATTTCATAAATAAACACAGAGAGTGACAAAAGGCTGATGTCTCACCGGTGACTGCTCTGATTGGAAACCTTAAGAGACGACATAATTGCAATCATTTAAATGTTTGTCAGTGGAGAGGAGTGCTGCAGCAGCTCAACCGTTATGCATATGATGATGACTAAATCACAGGCCGCTATACGGCCGGTCAGGGTGCTTAAATCAGTTTAATTTGCTTCCGGTGTCAGAAGTCGAGCCAATGATGGTAATTCCTTTATGTTTATCGCCTCCCACCTCCTCTCTTGTGTTTTTCCCTTTTCCCATAGTTATTTTCTGTTTGTCCTTGTCTAAGGGAATTTCCAGGATGGCCATCCGGTCGCTCTCCACCTACCTGAATCTGCCTGCAATACAATCAGCACACCTTGGATCAATCTGTTTTAAAACTGCTGCTTAGAAAACTCCTCTTTCCGAACCATTCCTCATCAGATTGTTCTTTTACTCTCGTGGCACTCGATGACTCGCTAGTTTTTGCATTTTAGCTGTTAATGTGTCTCACCTGTGCTCTCGTTCACTAGTCCTGCTTATTTCTTCTCCTGCAGTTCGCTTGTAACATGTTTGGGGGATCCAACTCATTTTGGGGAAATTTATTGTCCATTCACCTGGCCCGCTGAAACATCTGTTTGTTATTGTACCCTTTTGCCTATAAACTGTTTAACTCTGCCTTTTAAGTTTTGAAAAAGGTTATAAATGGAGCTGTTAAAGTTATCCTCTACGCTTTGGATGTTTGTTTATTTTTGAGCATCATCGTATAATGAGAGAATCATCTAGGCCTAGATTGTCATCCCGACAGCAAAGATATAAGCCCACAATCGCCCTGTGTTGTACAAGCAATCCAGCTGATTGAAATTTTGGAGATAAAGCCCCCCCTAGTTGTACAAAAATACAACAGACCTTTCCAAAAATCAATCAAGTTCTTCCTTTCACTAATGTCTATTGGAGTATAAAATTTGACAAAGATCCATGAAAGAGTTTTTGCGTTAACTCGATCAATCTGCAGACACGCTTGCAATTACAATTTTTGAATATATGACATGGATATAATAAGAATGATAGCATTGAGGCAAGATTTAATTCATTCATTTTCTGTAACTGCGTATCCTATTCAGGGTCGGTTGCTAAAAAAATGTTTAGTACAATTTAAGTATCATTTTTTGGGATTCTTAAAATAATAGCTAGCTTCATACGTTTATTGTAATGTGTTTTATAATTTGCTTTACTGCAAACGAGTGGAAAACCTCAGGAAGTTTACAACATCCTTTTCATTCGTTTTCATGTGGGCTGAAACCTTTCCCAGCCCACATTTCATCACAGGGCTAACACACAGAGACATACAACCATTCACACCTACAGACAATTTAGTGTCACCAGTTCACCTGTATTTTATGTTCTTTGACCGTGGGAGGAAGCTGGAGTTTCTGGAAGGAAGGAGTAAATGCAAACTCTACACAGAAGTCACAAGTGGATTCAACCTAGAACCCTCTTGCTGTTAGTAGTTAGTAGTTTGTAAAGGAGGCTGTACGACAAATTATGTGCTTCCAGTGTGAAGGACGATCCGAGGATTTGATTGGAGATTGCCGGGGGTTCTGGATGTGCTTGATGTACTGAAATGACAGCAGAATGTTTGTTTAGATACAACAGAGAGAGAGCGTATTAAACGTTGGTAGTTTACCGCTGATTAGCTAACAAGAGAAACATGATGAGTCATGATTGGATGAGAGAAGAATTAGTTAAAGAACCCTTAAAGACGGTTTGTCCACAGATATGGTCTTCTTGATTGAACTAACGGTAATCTTCACTAGAATTGTTTTAACTATTGGAATAATTTGTTTCTATCTGATGTCTCATGTTGCAGTCATTCTGTATTCAGTCAGTATGATTATTATTTGGGAGGCTTTATCACTCTTGTTTCCTCATCTGCTCTACTCAGTACAAATCTCAGCCTTAAAACAACATATTCCACATTTGATCTTGAACTACCTCTTCAAAACAAAAACAAATCTTATAATAATGAAGTAAAGTTGAACTCATCCTGTCTGGAAGGTGTGATGTGCGCTTCAGAAATAAATCTTCAGCAGAGAGCTAAACACATCATTGAAAAAGAAATAGAAAAGAAAATGTAGCACTTTGAATTACATTCTATTAGTTTGACCTACACTCATTCTGTGTCGGGGGATGGTGGCAGCAGGTCGTGAAGGGTATTCCAGACGTTCCTAAGAGGGATTCGAAGAATGGGCACAAAGAAGTTGTGACTCCTCATCCAGAGAAGGGAGACGGGGTACCTGGAGTCAATCCTTGGAGCGGAGCTGTCTATGGGGGTTTCTCAGAGATACCACACTGAGGGCTGACCACCTTCAAAGTTGGCAGTTGAGATGTGGTGCAAAGCAGTATTAAATCACATTTAACTTCTCCTCCTTCTCCTTCTGTGATGGAGCATGTGATGAGGTTTGAGAACAAATGGAAAAGATCTGAGACCATTCTTCATACATAAACTCTCCAAGGTGACTAGGATGGAGATGGCAAAACCATTATTTTGTAATCTCTGAACAATTTTTGATTTTATCTTGAGGTGTGTTTCAGATCATTATCCTACTGGGAGGTAACAACCACAGCCTACTTTAAGTTTTCAGGCTGTTAGGTATCCATCCAATATCTGCTGGTATTTGATGTAGACTATGGTACAATGTATTTTAAAAAGATATCCAGGTCTGTGTGAAGGAAAACAGCCACAAAGCATCGGAGATCTACCACCCGACTTCACAGTGGGTATAAAGGACTTTTCTATATCCTCCTCACAGTGGGTGGGGTCAGTTTGCAGTTTGCAGACATATTCCTTTTTAAGATATACTTCATAATGACATAATATTATCGTCATCGTTATTGTATTATTTAACTGTAGATTTGGAGAAATCTACGGTGGTTGACAGCGGCAAAAGTAGTGCAACCATCAATTTCACATCAAGCACCTGCTGCAAATAAAGAAAACATCTTCATCAATTTGACAACACATGCATGATGCAAAAGCCACAAGACGAAACTTTATGAAAAACGATGTGCAAAAGACAGAAGACAACGTAAGTGTTTATGAAGGACATTTATAAGTGATGCATCCCCAGACACTCTTTTTCATTACTTAATTTAGTGAATAAAATGGATATAATAAACAAAGATTTCATGATTATTTTGATTAGCCGTGGTAGCTTTGCTTATGATTTGGTTACAATAAAATTTTAATCTTCATTGTGAAATCAAATAAACTTAATAATGATCCAAGTATGCACAATACAAAAAAGTACAGTAAACAAGGTGTATTACACTTGCTGAAGAAAAGTCTTAAAGATGGTTTAGGTACTACAGTACCCATAGCTAAAATCGATAGCTTTATTATGGTACATTTGACCTTTTTGTACGTGTTGCCATGGTGACAACTAAAGTTTGGCCATGGCAGTTAAGAATTTCTTCAGCACCATGTTGACTTTAGATGTTGGTACCTTTTAGTTCCAGTCAAAACCAGGTGTTAGGGCTGATATTGTCCATCGTGTGTTGTTTTGCGCCACTCAGTGGTCTTTTCACAGTGGTCTCTGCTTGCTTCCAGCCCGCCAGTCTCCAGAAGTTAAGCCAGCATCAGTAGGACTTGGTCTTGGCGGCTCCTGTACCGACCCTGAGCAAGTGCTGTTTTGCAGCTGGAGAGGATACGCTGCGGACTTGTGTTACAGGCGCCATGGAGCTGGTGATTTTAGAAGGTGTTATACCACAGATTGCTTGGTCTTGGGACATGTCATGAGGGACCCTGTTGAGGAAGCTTAACCTGGCTTGAGCAATCTTTTACATCGCCGTCCAACTTATGCTTCTGTTGACATGGCATGGCGGCCCTGATTACTCCCTCTTTATTTCTTCAATTTTTGTGTATCTCAGACTAAACTGTGTCAGTTTGTGTATCAGGAAATATGCTTCAGATAATAATTACATTTATTTAAGCAAAACTGGTATTGTGTGAAAACGTACTTGCTCCCTTATAAACTAGATCCTAAAAACTACCAAACTGCGTTACTAACTACTTCAAGCTGGACTATACCCACCCACACCTGATCACCACCACAATGTGGTCCACCACACTGTCACTTCAATAGACCATCTTCAAGAGCAGGAAGTTGGCTCCTAGGTCTCACCTGCAACACAATATTCCAAAATCAACAGAAATTCCAGTGGGTGAAACGGAACGCAGTCTTGGAACGGTCTCTAATGCTGTTTCTAGTGTTCTGGGATCCAGAAGACTTGTCTTTGAACAAAAAAGAACCTTCACAGAAGTGATTAACCTTCCAAAAAAGGCTCATTCAGGAAGTCATAAATGATGAGCAAGGGACCTGCAGTCTTCTCTCGCCTCAGTAAAGCTCAGAGTTCACCAAAGACACTGGGATCATAGGCAGCAGCAAGAAGAAATACCTGGAACCCAGAGGAATAGATGTACAGAGTTAAATGAAATCAGGAGGGGTACAACACTTATTGACAACACTATAGATATAAATTGATAATTACAGAGTAATAACTATATGTACACTACCAGGCCAAAAAAAAGTCACGCTAAAATTTAGCTTTAACCGCATTCGACTTTCATTATGGCAGGCATTCGCTGTGAAATCATCATTGATAAGCTTATGCAATGACATAACCTTTATTTTTGTCCAGAGTTGTATAAATCTTTCACCAAGATCTTCTATTGATGATAGGAGAGTCGAACTGCTGCGTAATCACCACTTCCCAAAGAATCTCTGCGCCCATCACTCTGGACCAGGGTAAATCTTGACTCATCACACCACATGACCTTTTTCCACTGCTCCATAGTCCAATCTTTATGCTCCCTAGCCAATTTTCCCGATTAGCCTCCCTCATAAGAGGTTTTCTTAATGTTACACAGCTGTTCAGTCCCAATCCATTGAGTTCTCTTCACATTGGTTGTGTGGAAAAATGCTTTGAAAAAATACTCACTATTTAACATAGCGCTGACTTCTGCTGTTTATCTTTTAGAATCTGTTTTCACTAAACGTTTAAGTGATCTCCGATCACGGTCATTCAAGATTTTTTCCACATTTCTTCCTGGTAGATGATGGTTCCTTACAGGTTCTAATAATGTGTTGGACAGTTCTTAACCCCATTTTAGTAATTTCAGTCTTCGTCTCCTTAGTTATTTTCTTTGCTTGATGCATGCCAATAATTGAATCTTCTGAAACAGATTAACATCTTTTCCATGATGACGAGATATGTCTACTTACTGCATCTGTTAGGGTAAAATAATTCTTTTAGCCGGCTGGAACATATTAGTCCCTGTAGTAATTATCCAATGGATAATTCACTTAGTTAAATAGAAAGTAGAAATTGGTATTGGAACTAGACAATTTAGTACATCATTTTGTAAATCTACTTTAATTTTGTAAAGTTTAAAACCAAACTTTATCTTTAATACTTATTTACATCATATAAACAGTTGATAAATGCTTTATATGCTCCAAAATAACCTGTTTGTTTAAATCATATATATATTATATAGGATTGCAGTTACATTGTCCCATCAATGACTCATTAAGCAAACATACACCTGATACTGAGGCTTTGGGTTTTTAAACGCATACTCAAACTAATGTATTAAGTATTAATATTAAGAATTAATACATTTGTGTTGTATAACGTGAGATTTTCAGAATTGCGTCGTTGTTGTTTTTTTTCCTAACAAAGGAGCATTGCATCTTTTGAGCCAAAGCAGAATCTTAGCCAGCAGCAATGACAGCCGAAGAAACAGAACCACAGCGCCCCCTGCAGGACAGGAGAGGAGAGATTGATCCTACACCTCAGTTACTTTCCCCAAAATATCTGCAGATGTAACATGAGACCACTCATGATCAGTATTTTAACCAATCAACAGAATGAGTCTGGTAAAGACTGAAGTTTGGTGCTCGGCTTTTTATAGAACGATAGAATATCCCGCATCAGTTGTACTGTCTATGCTTTCCTTCTGTATCTTTGATTTATTCTGCATGTACTGCACACCAGAGGATACAGGAAGTAAAAAATAGAATATGCTGCAATGATACTGCTACGCTCCTTAAGTGTTGCACACACAAGAATTTTATATCCAGAGGACAAAAATATGCGTTATTTATCTCTGTCACAAAGCAGATTATTTACAACAATTAATGTTACAGTAATGGTGACAGTTAGATTAGGGGTAATTCCAGTTTTAGCTGCTGTTTGGCTGCATTAATCTCATAGAACGAAAGTCTTCTTCATTGCATCATTAGATATGTCACACAATAAATTCTACTAACTACGACTGTCAATAATTTGAATAGAAATTCAGATGTGAAGGGGATTTATACTGTCTCTTAAACTCTATGCTACACTGTAAACTAATAATGTGTTCTTTGGTAACACATGATTAGATTAGGAATTATTGAGTCTAAAATTTAAGTTAAAAGAATTTTCCGGGCTGGAATTACGCTTTTTATGATTTTGGGGTCTAATAATACACTGCAAAAAAGAAAATTGTTGATGAACTTCCTTCGAATGAAACCTAAATTACGTATTTTTGAGTCTAACATATTAATTTAAGTAAAAAATTCTTGATTTTATTGTGTCACCAGTAGAAGTTATTTTTAAATCATCCACTATTCCCTTTTACCATTTGTAATACTGTAGTTATCTTAAAATTTTGCAGCAATTATTTAAAAAAAAGTCAGATTCATGCACAAATAATAAACAAATATTTATTTATTCTTTTATATTTTCGTTTTTTAAGAGGAAAAGTAAAAACATGTAAAAAATAAAAGATGAAAAAAGTTTCATGAAAGAGATTTGAAGAATATCCAAAGTTGAATTTTTTCTTCTTTTTGGTACAATAATTCACTGTAAAAAGAAAATTGTTGATGAAGAAATTATTTACTACAGCTGTGAACACCAAATTTAATTAAGAATTTTTGGGTCAAACAAAGTCTAACTAATTCATATTCTAAATACTTATTCTAATATTTTTCTATTCTGGTAGGCTTTCGCATCACAGGAGCACACGAAAGCCTGTCAGTGAATGATGAATGCAAATACCACTAAATTGTATCTGCATCCGCATTAACTAGTGCAAATTTGCATCTAATTGCTGAAAGAATGTTACCTCACAGTGTTAAAAGAAAAAATAGTTTTTTTCAATGTCAATACAACAGAGCCCCTGAAGTTCCTTAAGGAAAATTATTTTCATCTTGTCCACACAAGATAATTAATCAGCATTTGCAAAAGTAGGAGAGGTCTTCCTCTCCACTAATGAAGCTTCTGCCTGTTGTCCCCAGTATGCGCAGTCCATTATTCCTGCTGGTGATGATCCCATGTCTACGGACTAAAAATGTTAGAATATGAATATGTAACCTGTTTTTTCTGTTTATGGCTTAAGCACATGCTTATGTTTCCTGCTGCTGTGTAGTGTATTTTAAGTGGTCTTCTTTTGAAGGATCGCAGCGGAGGAGTACGATCCGTCCTTGTTACACTGTGTTTCTTAAACCAATTGTGAAATATCGAAGAGAAAATAAAACTGTAAACCCTGTTCAGTCCATTATATGTTCTACGGTGCCTTTGCCAATCAAAAGATGCTTATGGATTAACAGTAAATCATCTTGTGCGCACAAGATAATTTCTCACATCTCACATAACCACTGCAATACCTTAACCTTCCCCAGAAAGTTATGCTACCCTCGGGGCTCCCGCACAAAGTTAATCAAACTCTGAACCTTGCATCAATAGTTTTGATAGGGGTATATGGAGTTTGAAAGCTTTGTTCCCGAGAATGTTTACATATATGAAACGGGTACCCAGTGCTGGAGCCGTGCAGGTACATTGATCTACCTACCTACCTCTGCTTGGTCTGACGAGCATTCTCTAAGATGTCTTAAAACTAATCTGAGATATCATTAAATAAAAAAACATTCTTCACCAAGAACGAAAGTGAATTATCCAATTGAATCCTTTATTTCAGTGCAGCCCTAAGATGATCTCAAAGACACTGGGTGGAGGAGGGGAAGTCCAATCTTAAATTTGACCCACTGAATATCTGACTGCCCTATCTGTCCTCTAACATCATATATTGACTGAATTGAGGAATTCTTATACACTGAAATGTATGGAATATAATAGAATTGTCATCGTGTCTGCAGATCTTTCGTGTTAACGGGATAACTAAAACAAGGTGTCCAATGAATCATTTTAAAATGTTATACCCACAAAGGCCTTAGTACGAGGTATAACTGGTTTCATGTTGGTTAAACTCCAAAAGTTTTCAGTCCTTAATTTCTGAACATAATGTTGACCTGATATAGTCTAAATTTTGTGCATATGAATCAGCTTGATAAGATCTATGTTGTACGTTTCATTATATTTTACTCACTTGGGGAAGCTTTTTCAGAACATTTCCCAACTGCTGCTCCAAATTTGGTGCACATGAATCCCCTCGCGGTGATCTATCTTATATATTTTTATATATGTATATTTATTTTACTAATAATTCATATCTTATTCACTAGGGGGAGAGTTTTCCACAATAAACAGAGTTTTTCAGCATGAATATATATCCAATTCAATCAACTTGTACAAGACAATGGATGGTGGGATTTTCAAGTATAAGTAATAATAATAATACATTTAATTTATAAACCACTTTACATTTGATCAAATCTCAAAGTGCTACAAGGTAAAAGCAGATATAAGAATCAATAAAAAATATAATAATAATTATATAAAAATATGACCAATAAGCAGTAATTTTAATTAAAGTTGTAGGTTCTGCTAAAAAGGTTTTAAAAGTTTTAAGTCCTTTTTTAAAAGTCTCAGTCATCTGTGGAGCCCTCAGATGGTCAGAGAGGGCATTCCACAGACGAGGTGCAGCAGAACAAAAGACCGGATCACCCATGCTGCTGAGCTTAGTCCGGGGGAGGAGGAGGCCGTATGAGTGGGTAGAATTGAAGGATCGTGTTGAGGTTATTGGGGTGAGTAGTTCTCTTAGGTAGGGGGGTTCATTGCCATGGATGCACTGTTGAGCGAAGAGAGATCTTATAATCAATCGAATCTTACGCCGAGGTTGGTGACTGATGAAGAGAGGGGAATGTTGTGACCAGAAAAGGTAATGCTTGTTATGGAGGAAGACTGGGTCTGATGTGCGGTGCCAATTAAAATTGCTTTGGTTTTGGAGCTGTTCAACTGGACAAAGTTGTTTTTCATCAACACAGGGCTGTAGGAAAGCGGTCGAGGGCACAGTTTGAGGGTTTCATCATCCTGATGCTAACCTCAACCTCCTGCTGTGAGATTTCTGGGAAGCACTTTAGAGGCTGGGAGATCTCAAACTGTGAGTAATCAGACTGGATAGGTAGAGTGGAGGAACCAGAAAGGACAGAACGGATTGAGTCAATTTTCGATTTGAAGAAAGCCATGAAATTATTACAGTGCTCTTTAGTCATTTCTGTAAGTGGGAGAGTTTGTGGTTTAAGAAGATGATTGATAGTGGAAAAAAGATGCTTAGAATTTCCAGGACTAGTTTTGATAATGTTCAAGTTGAACAGTGACCGAGCGTCTCCAAAGGACTTTGATTAAGCCTTTTGGTGTTCCCGAAACCAATGAATATATAACCAATTCAATCAATTGGACAGGCCTCACAAGCTGGCCTGTCCAAGTTGTGGACAGGCCTCACTGTCCACAGCTTGTGGACAGTGAGGCCTGCAGCCTTGTAACGCCGCTCAAGAACACGCCCATCTGCATTCATTTTCTGTAGCTCTGTGGTGAACCAGGAGGCTGGGCGGGAGAAGGTGACTGTTCTAGTTTTTACAGGGTTGGACGATCCACGATGCTACTCAGGGAGTTATTGTAGAAATCCGCTGAGTCATTGGCTGATACAAAGTTTGCAGAAAGAGGATGCTGGAGGTCGACTCTCATGGTTTCTGGGTTGATGTTTTTCAAATTCCTGAAGTAGATTTGACGTTTGGGCTCGGAGAGGGGGGACACAAGTGACAATTCGATGGAGACGGCCCTGTGGTCGGACACACCAAGATCGTACACAAGAACATTGCTGAGAGGAGCAGAGTCAGTGATGACTAGTTCCAGAGTGTGTCCCATGTTGTGGGTGGGGACATCGACAAGTTACCTGAGATTAAAACAACCATTAGTTGGAGAAATTTGGATGCAAAACCACATGCAGGGGGAGTTGACATGAATGTTCATATCTCCAAGTACTATAATATTTGCAGATGTTGTGCAAAATGTTGAAAAAAGGTTTTACATCTGAGAGATGAAGGCTGGGTTTGGTTTTGATTGTCGGTAGATTAGAAGTATTGTCATGGAGAAAGGGGGCTTACAATTAAATGCCAGGCACTCAAAAGAACAGATCTCAGGCAAGAGCAATGGAGACAAGTCCAAGTCACTGTGGTAGATGACTGACAGACCACCACCAGGACCAGTGCTGCGATCTTTCTGGACGTAACCGTAGCCAGCAGGAATGGTCTCATTCAGTACAGAAAAAACATTGGGTTGCTGCCCGTTTTCTGTAAGGCATATTACGTCCAGACACAGGTCATGTATGAGGCATGATTTGTTTTTGAGAGATTGTGTATTAAAGAGTTCAATTTTTATACTAAATGGAGCAGTGCATCTCTGTATTGGCCGAAGACGACTGACATCCACTCCACGTTTTCTAAACCACTAAGTGAGTAGCTTTTTTGGGGAAACTCCAGTGCCACTGGTGGGAAGCAGGACAGCATTTGGGTCTCAGGCGCGTTGATGCGCATGTCAGACCAAAAGGACGTAATGGAATTATCGGAGCAGGAGTAAACAAACTTAGAACAGCAACTTCTGTGAATGTAACAGGGCCGCGAAGGATTCCAAGTTGTTTGATAACTGATATGCACAACGGAGTGTTGTAGTTGTTGAATTTCATCAGTTGGGTGGCGGAATAATTTATCATCATGCCAGTCGTGGATACTAGCCCGTGATTAGACGCACAGAAGACGTTATTAACTGTTATTTTCATGGAAATGATGCCCAGAAAAAAAGCTATCAAACACAAAAAATGATCAGCAGCTGCTTTTGGTGAATATGTCACGGTCGCAGCGATGAACAAGATGGATGAACAAACTGAAATCAACGGTGAACAAACAGAAACGGACATAAACGATGAAACAAACAGAACGGAAGTCTCCGGTTGATGGTTATTCTTGCAGCAACAGGTAGGCAGACCGTCACCCGACTCGGTAGAATCTATCCAAATACAAATACAAATACAAATACAAATAAAGAATAACAAATACAAGTACGGATAGAATTGCTGTCAGGAGCGACGGCACAAGCCTATTTTCTGTCTGATTCATGCCTGTTTTTTTCAACTTTTTGGCATTGTCGTTCGGTCTGAACAGTCACCAGATCTACATGCTCTGGTTGTTAGCAACAAACGTGTTCACCAACTGCAGGACCTGTGTGGTGGAAATATATGCTGACATGCACAAAAATCACTTAAATTGCATGTGTTTCAACACTGTGACAGAAATATAGAAATAAAGTGACAACTTTGTTTTTGCATCCATTTTGAAATGCAGACATTCATCGCTGCTTGTCTGTGCTTCTGCCTGTCAATTTGGTACCCCTTGTCTCTGCATTTGTCTTTCTCATCATTTCCTCAGTTACTCATTGTTGCAACAAAAGACAGATATTCGTGTGAACTGCAGGACTGCACATAGGAATCACCTCCCACTCCCAACAGATCAAAACCACTGAGGGTGGCATTGCACTCTTATGCTGTAATACTCATGATATCAGTCATTTGTTTCCCTCTGCGTTTCCTTCTCGCTCACTCACACTGGCCCACTTCATTCGCAGCACAGAATTGCATCACCAGAAAAGTATGGAGGAGCTCAGCAGGAGGCTTTTATAATGCGACAGAGCACAAAGGACAGCACCCACTTTTGTACTCTTAGCTCAACGTGGATCTTTTTCTTTGCTGCATGAAATACATTTTTTTAATCTTGAAAGAACAAAAAAAGTTTCATCTTTGACAATTAATATACGGGAGTTTCATAGTATTAGTGTAATAACAAAGGGTTTGGAAATGTCATAATCCCTTTCTTACCCCTTTTTCTCCTGCCTGGCAGCTCCAACTTCAACATCCATCTACCAATACATCCACTATCCCTCCTCTGCTCATGTCCAAACCATCTCAAACAGGTCTCTCTTACTTTGTCTCCAAGACGTCTTACCTTGGCTGTCCCTCTGATGTGCTTTTTTCTAATCTTGTCCATCCTTGTCACTCCCAAAGAACATCTGAACATCTTCAACTCTGCCAACTCCAGCTTTTCCTCCTGTCTTTTTTTATCTGTGCAACCATCTCTAAACAATACTGCAGAGCTAGTCCCACTACCATCTTGGAAACTTTTCCAACATCATAGTCCATGGAGACTTCTGCCTGATCTCATCTATCATAGCAATCAAGAATGGTCCAGTGCTGATCCTCCTTGTAGTCCCACCTCCACCTTGAATCTGTCACTCCTACTACACACATCACCATTGTCATACTCAAACATATCCTGAACCACTCCATTTCTCACTCTCACAGCAAACATCTCATCTGTCGTGCTCTTTTTTGGCATGAAACCATACTTTCTGGACCCAGATCACAGATCCTCAGTTTCCTGTGGCTCATCAGCTTTATACATCCGTAGTCGCTGCAGCTCTGACATCAGCCTTGTTCCTGAAAATCCGCACCATTATACTTCTCCAACCCTCAGACCTCCTCTTAATCTCCAAGATAGGGTTGGACAATCGAGTTAAAGCCTCCACTGCCCTCTCTCCTAGACAAGTCCATAACTCCACTGGTAAAGAATAGAATAGAACAAACTTAATTAATCCCCACAGGGAAATTGAAGTGTCAAGAATATCATTAGGACCAACCACCTTTCCATTTTTCCTTCTCTTCAAAGCCACATCACTTCTTCCCTAATGATTCTTTCAATTTCTTGATTTACAATTCCGACATTCTCCGCTCTTCTCCCTCTCTCATAAGAATCGAATTCAACATAACTGTTGCCATGCAATATAATTGTGTTCAGTAAATTAAACATGGATGTTGCTTACGTTACATGATTTTTTCTGTTAAAAGAACCAAAAAGTTTAATTTTTCACAACTAAAACAAGGCAGTTTCATTAAATTAAAATAATAATGAAAAGTTTGGGGATTACATAACTGTGTATATTAAACGAAAAAACAACAAAAATAAAAAAGATATTAAGGAACTGTCAATCCTGCCGCCACAGATTGGTCATGTTAACATGAATCCACTTTAATAATTTCATGTACATACAAATGGAATCATTACTCCTTTCAGTCCATTGGGTCCCAATACATGATTTTTTCCCATGCAGTGTCTTTGGGATCAAAAACTATTTCATGCATCATTTCATATTTTATATCTACATATGCCTTAGTGCGAGGAAGAACTGTATAGCTCTTGGGAAAGGTTGGTTGTATATTTCTGACACTAGAGGGAGCTTTGTCCCAAAACGTTTTCAGGCCATAATTTATCAACCGCTGGTCCAGTTGAGACCAAATATTGTTTTACTGTAATAGTTCATATTTTACTCTTTAGGGGGAGCACTTTGATGAAAAATAAAAATTTTCTGCCATAAATTCTTAGATATTGGTCCTATTTAGTCCAAATTCTGTCCAATATTTGTGCATATGAATCAACTCCAGGAGATCTTCCTTGGGGAAGACTTTAATACCTTCCTCAATTAATGTAGTCTGCAGCATTTAGTTTTACATGTCCTTTCAGCTGAAGCAAACAAATCAAGATTTTCATCTCATCTCATTTTGATATGGATAAGAGGGAGTCTTCACCTGTATCGCAAATTCTTAGACTTTGGGTGCACCTGAACTCAAACAGATACCAGAGGAACATGCAAACTTCACAAATACTTTAGGAAAAATGTTTTGCTGTGAGGTGACAGTGTGAACCTCCACTCTCTCACTCTTATTCATCTGCATCTTGTAGAAAGCACAAGAATAATTGTCTATATTTTGTACAGATTATCCTCAAATTTTCCTAAGGTTTACTCAATTTTACCAGCCAGGTTATATTCTGATGTGTTCTGTACATCATTTTTCCATCATTCTGACCCAACATAGTCACTTCCTTGGAACGCCCCAATTTCAGACTACAGACACTCTTGCAACTATTAAATTCTCTCCTACTGGGCTCTACCTACAATTTCTTATGACATCAATCTCTTCCAAAGTCCTGCTATGAAAACTAGTTGAATTTTTATAATTCACTTTGTAGGAAAGAACCTGTGTCCTGTCTGTCTGGATCTCTCCAAATATACTAACACAGTATTTCGAACATGTTTTTTGGGAAGATCTGATTTAAAAGCTGCATTCATATCAAAGTAAAATGCTTCTGCAAAAGCAAAAAGCACAGCTGAATGCATTAACTACTGTCTGATTCTCTTATTTGTATTACTGCAGAACACACTAGTGGAGTACACTGAGATTAAAATGGCAGCAGTAACTTTCGTGGAGCGACAAAAGACAGTGACAAAAACCGAGCAGCAATGGATGGACAGAGCCAGAGAGAGGGTGAGGCAGCTGAAGGAGTGAGCATTTAGAATTTGCTTGATCAACATAAAGATGCAGACTCAGATGCAGACATCTAACTCATCAAGACTCAACTATCCCATCATTAAAATGACTCAATCTGACCAACAGACACATTCTGACAGACAGAGACAAAGGCTGGATCCCATCTCTAGACCACATAATAAAAACAAAAACCTAAAATATGCTCTGAACACAAAAAAAAAGTAACCGTCTTACTGCGATGGGAGGTTTAATGCAAATATTACGAAGCAAGGATGATTGTTTTTTCTCTTTAATAATAATCTCCATGTATTCCACAGTTTCTGCTACTGAATTTATTTCAGGGTTTGCACAGGTTAATTTAAGACATTTAAGACCAGTAAATAAATGTAACCCTATTGTATTAGTTTTACAAATAACCCTTTAGCCTTATTAGATACGGGTGGACTTATTCCAAGTTCAGTCAGATGACTCATGTATGAAATGTTTATTAATTTCGTAGCAGTTGTCTGCCTGATCTATAACTCAGAAACCTCGCCCCATTAGCTAACTTAAATAAAAAACATAAGGATTCATATTGACCGAACCCAAGTATATTTAGTTTGACCATCTTAAGTGTTTGATGATTTCCAAAGCTATCATTGAAAGCTTTGTTTTGTTTTTTGCACATACTGCACAGCTTAAACAGTGCCGGACCACTGGATGCCCTACCACAACCATCCAGGTGCAGGTCCCCACCATGAACATAATCAGAACACTATTGCCTAAGAACCTCATCTATGGATAAAAAAACCGAGGAAGTGAACATTAACATGAAAATTTGAAACCCCGTTGAAACATACTTAAGAACTGTACATATTAGTTCGGTTGGTAACTATGGGCAATGGCAAGGTCAGTGCATTACCTTTGACGTCCTCCTGGTTAGACAAGGTGGGAGTAGCCATTGAGATATCAATCTCTCATCCTAACCTTCAAGAGGTAATGAATTTACCCAAACCATAACTCGACTGTAACCTCAACCACAAAGACCTTTGCCCTTTCCCAAACCTTAATTTTCATTTAGGCCAGCTAAATAACCTAACAATAATAATAAACAATCTTTATTTATAGAGCACATGTTACACAGAG
Source organism: Lophius americanus (assembly GCA_037951165.1). Classification (NCBI taxonomy): domain Eukaryota; kingdom Metazoa; phylum Chordata; class Actinopteri; order Lophiiformes; family Lophiidae; genus Lophius; species Lophius americanus. Next base: position 7,493,455 of record JBBDHG010000028.1, on the reverse strand, counting down.
CTTCAAAAGGAACAGGAAAATAGGAAACCAATCAAATAGAATATTCAATACAACAATCAACATATTAGACAAAATAATATACGTATAATAAATTTGTAAATTTGATATCCAGTCGAATAAAAATTTGATATCTAGGTGACTAGGTCTTAAAATCCCCGAAGATTCAACACTTTATTTCCAGTGTGCAGTTGTCCTTTTATTGATTGAGCTACCATATGACACATCTTCAGATTTTTCATCATTCATCATCATTGAAGTTTGTTATTAGTTTGATTTGAAACCTATCGGAGTTTTACATTGATCTTAAATCGCCCAATCCAGATTGAAATAAGAGATTTCAGTATCCTAAATTTCAGGATACATCATCAGTTATATGTACAGTATATATATGCATTCAAAGAATGCTTTCCCATTAAACTCTGTCTAAGGAAGTGAAAAGAGATCAGAGACCCAGTTGACCTGATCTCCTCAGGCAAACTGATCTAGGGCCACTTTTTTATTAACTGGTGAGCTGTGTTCATGTCCTCCAGCCATTCAACATGTGTCATTTCAGTTGCATTAAAGCAAGAAAACCCATGAAGTTGATTAAATGTAATGTGAATTGCACCTGTAGACTATTAATGCAACTTACTGTTAACTGAGGAGTAGCTGCTCCTGACTGCAGGAACTGATACTTGGCAAAATCAGTCCAGCCATTTACCAAGGGTCATTTAAAATGTATTTTTGTTCATATTGTTCATCAAACACAATGATTTTAGATGCAATTTGTAACTTGAAAAATATAGTTTTCTTATTGTAATTAATGTCTGTGGAATAAAATCTTTATTCTTCAAAACTACGCTGATAGCGAGGGAGACATTTAAATTAGTTAGGCTGATCTATTTTGAATTTAATCTGTAATTTGAAGATTTTCTATCCAGTTACTTTGTTCACAATACTATACAATAAGAATTTCATTGTAGATTACACACCTCAGATTAATCATGGCCAGTTTGAGTCCTGTTCCCCCCTTGATGTGGTGTTCATCTTTAATTTTGGCTCTGTTTGTGATTAAGTTTGACCTCCCTTGCACTATGATATTCGCCATTATGGCAGCGAATAGCCAAAATATCATTGTTGAGAAAATTGTTGTTTCCAAAAAAAACATGTACCGGTAGACTTAGCCTTTGTCGGGCCTCTGGGATATATAACAGACCTCTGCTATGCACACTGGTGTGTATCTTGCTTAATGGTTGGAGATTTAATAGGGATAGAGGCCATAGAGGGCCTAAAATATAATCAGTCTAATTTTAAACTCTATTCTAAAATATACTATAGTGTCTTTGCTGGATAGAACTATGAGGGACCTTTTCACATCTTTGTCATTAATTAAAAATATAGATCATGGCTGCTTCACAGAGCAGTATATATTGGTATATTTTTAAGATTACATTTATCCTTCATTATAAGTAGCATTTTTGCAACTGCAGAACAAACACTTTTGAAATAATTAATACAGGACTTTCAGGACAAAACAAAAAGACTTTTCTATGACAATGACATGGTTCTCTTCAGAGGCCACTCTGACATATAGTTCTCATTTCTCTCATAAAAGCAGTTCCCCACTTGTACATGCATCACCTCATTCAAACGCTGTGCACTGACCGACAGAGTTAGCCCGACCGCATTTGTGTTATCTGCAAGTACACGGCTCTCTTTAACTAGCCACAGAAACCAGAAATAGAGACCCCATCAGACATGGAGCCACATCAAATGGTTCTTTTGTTCCTTTCCAGCTAACCAAGGAGACCTTGGCATCAAAGTTGTTCTGTCTGCAAAGTTCACATTTGCATTTTGCATTATCTGCCCAGTCCCCGTCACTAGTCTTTGGGTAGAGTAGAAAGGCAAAGATATGTGTGTGTGCACAATCGGCTGTGAAAGTGAAAATATGAGACTTTCCCAATTGAACCTCTTCAACCCAATGGTTATTTTCAGTTAAGCTTCACCTAATTGACATACCAAAAATCAACTTACAATAGATCCACACCTATTAGGTGTATTTGATAACCTCGTTAGCTATGAGCAGGTAGGAGCTAAAATAATTTATTTTCAGTGTCGGTTACATTATATCTCTTACTATGTGTTAGTAAGCTGTGGATTAATAATTTTAACATATGTTAAAATATTTCAATGTTACGATAAATAAATCCCTCTCTGATGCAGACCGATACTGTTTTGAAGTCGCTGTATTCAAAATGAATCTCGGCTCTGAAAAAAACTAAGCGGAACATTACATCACAACGCTGGGCATGCGAAGATACACCCCAAACAGAAAGCTTCCCTATACAGTGTTTACGAGCAGCGACCGGCTATCGAAAAGTGATGTGCCGGCAGAAGGGTCCGCAGATAGGCGGACCCTAGGGCCCCCTAGGGGCCCCAAAGAGGGATTTTGGCTGCAATATACCACCTATGTCCCCCAGGGGGAGCTATATGCATATACTTCAGCCTTTGGCTGGGACCAAAGGTTGCAAAATGTAGCATGGTGAACATTGAAAAAAATAAATAAATAAAAATAAACAAAAGAAGTAAAATGTAGCACAATAGGCCTAATAATGGGCCAATATAACTGTATCCGCTGCTATAGAGAAAAAGCTGATCTACCTTTCTCCATACAATATGTAGAAACCAAATTCATGCACATCAGTACTATAGGGTAAAATTTAATGAGATACTCAAGTTAAGAATTAAAAAAGAATTTGAAGATAAGCATTTTTTTGATGAAGCTTGCGAGGCAGGAATCAGCATTTCTGCCTCGTGCGACACAGAATATTTTATTCCTCGTGCTCCCGCAATGAAATACTGATTGAAATATTGCAGGACTCCACCAAGACAGGTGGCTCATTATCCAAATTGTCAACAAAGAGGCAGAGAGAAAAGGGACCATTGAGTTCTTTGACATAAAGCAACACCTCATCCTCCCGAGAGGCTTCTTACTGTATATAATTATCAGCAAGGACAGAGTAAGAAAATCCTAATGATGCATTTATCTTTCTTCCTCCTCATTTTCTCCCCTTTTGAAGACTCATCTCTCGGGCTTGCAGACCATGACTCTCTTCATCAGGAAGAAAAAGGTTGGAAAGTTGAGGAAATTATAAAATAATTAAAATTACACCACGCAAAGTATGTCATGAGCAGCATCTTTATTAAGTTGGAGCAAACAGGAGGATGGGTGGCCTGAGTGAGATGTGAAGTAGTCCGGGATATTTGTGTTTTATTCTGATTAATGGGTTATTATGATAAAAGGTGCTTGATTAAGAGGAAACAACAACAACAGAAACAAGACAAAGTATTCATGTATGTGGTTTGAGCTAACCTATATTCAGCCTGCAGCTTGATGAGGCCAAAGTTAGCGCTGCCAGCAGAATGTGTTTGATAATGAGGAACCCAAAGAACAGAGGCTTGTTATGAGGAGAAAGAAAAACACAGTGTGCTTTGACACGAGGTTAATCATCTAGAACTGTATTCACATCATGAATCACATTAAAGATCGTGTTTAACAAAAAAAAAAAAAAAACACTCAGTAACTGTTCGGGGCATTTTAATTGCAATATAATAGAAATAACAACAGAATTATTTTTAAAACATTCCATAAAGTCATTGAACGCCATATTGTGCTTCTATAAATGAGCTTACACCTGAAAAGTCTGCATCTACAAGTTGACATCGACTTGCAGATGATTTTCTGAATGACAACCATGCCACAGAATGCTTGTTAAATGATTAGTTTGACATTTGGGAAAACGCACGTTTTCCCCTTCTCACCGAAGGATAGATGAGAAGATTGATCCAATTCTCACATCTATCTAAATCGGCTCAGCTTAACCAGTGAGATGCAGAAGAGACTAGAGGAATCGCCCTTCTGTAGAACATGGATGAGTTGATATATGGCTGGCAAGCATTAAAGCTTGTGACAAAGCTGGAAATGTTGTAAATTACATATTATTCTTATGCAAGTAAATCAAATCAACTTTAACCCAAATTTCCTTCCAAAATTCCAGCTTGGATTTTTACTTGGCTCTATCTCAGATATCTGTGGCAAATTCAAGTTAAACACTGACTAGAAGACCTCCTCTATTCTGATTGAACAGCAAATCTCATGTAACCTGGGCTCATTATAAAATCTCCTTCCACCAATTTTCTCCCATTTCTTTAATGCTTATCCATTGTCAGCTCGCAGTGAGGTCAGGGTTATCCGCTGTTAAACCTATTATTTAGCACAATAAAAAAACAACGGAGCATGAAAGATTGCTGTGAGAGAAGGACAGAAGGAAGACCTGAAGCCTAAAACTGTTGAGAGGTATGGGTGATGCTGGAGTGATGTCGGAGTGATGCTGTATAAACATGAACATGGAAGAGGACCCATTCTTTCTGGAGATATAAAGGGATAAAATATGTTTGTTTGTTTGTGTCTTTCGGCAGATTATACACTATAAAAACGTTGTTATGGATTTTGGAATATCAATAATTGATCCTTTATTAATCACATACAGTATTCAGGGTCTCAAGGATCCCATGACATGTAGATGTTGCCGGGGCTCGAGCCGGTTACCTTGCAATCATCCGATTGGGAGGCGGCTGCCCTACCAGGTGGGCTATAGCCGCTCAACCCGCCTGACCTCCAGTTGCTCCACCCTACTTAGCTACAGCCGCCCCATAAATTTCATCTATCTCAGAAAATCCCGATAATCTTGCAGACTTCACCTTTTAAGATTTGGGTAATTTTAACTACTTTATATTTTAAACCATTATAAGATGTCTACAGCATAGCCGTCCTCTCACAATCATCTATCAAGGAATAAAGTGCTTTTCATAAGATCCACCGGTTTTTACAGATGATCTGAGCTGGTATTAAAATAGTTATTTATTCTTAGAAGAAATAAAATGTTCTCAAACAAAAATCAATCATCTAATCTTTCACAAAAACTCGAAATTAATATATTTGGTGACTGGTGAATGAAATGTATGAACCAGAAAGCATTTGATAAATTGAAAATCATGTCCACCATTATATCATGTCATTTTTACCTCCGGATTTTAATGTCTGTTATGACGGTCGATGATTGTAATTGTCCATCGTTTTTTAAAAATGGGTCCCAAGAAAAACAAAATCTTTGGGAAACACTGCTGTAATCTATTTTCGCTTAAGTCCAATAAAAAAATCTGTTCATTGAAGAATTGAACTGTTTCGGCAATGATAACATCATCCAAATGCGTGAGTGATGACCTTTAACCTCTAAGCCGGTATGGTTGTTAACCAGTGAGTCTACCGCTCAGTGTCTGCGGAGCCGGCTATCGATTAAGACATGAATGATAATGGGACGTTCATGTCGGGAGGATCTGAGCATTTGCAGGAAAGGGTCTTCTCCAGATTGTGTTGCTTGTTCTATTGAATGATCAATACCTCCCTCATTTACTGAAACACGTGTTCGACAGCTTCTACTGAGCCGCTAGGAAAAATCCCTGGCTCTAGAAATGCGTCCCGGGACTAGTGGTGGACATAATTCACATTTCACTAAGGAAATCATACATGCACGCTCAAAAAAGTTAACTTTTTGAATTATGAATCAAATGAATGACTTAAAGTACATCCCTTCTAATTAATAAATTTATGTTGACTTTTAAAAATCAGTCCACAGGTGTAACTTAAACTGGATAACAGTTTATAATTTTAATTATAATGATAATGTTAGAGCAGCTGAAAATAAATATAAACACATATGAGTTGGAGAACGTTGGAGCACATGGAATACATTCATATTATTCAACTATTTAAAACACCCTGTCTGAGCACACGTTCATATGTAAGGTCCGCTAATGTCTGTTGGTATGCTTGGAAATAACAAGGCAATGCTCCATGAAGCACCGTAGAAATGAGGGTTGTTGACTTTTTACCAGCCTAAAGTCTGACCAATAATTGAACTCCATTTCCATGCACGAGACTTGTTTTCGATGTATAGTCTGTAAATCATAGATTTATTTTTGCCTGTGTGAACGCAAACCAAAGGGCTGAAAAATGAAACATCATTATCATTCTCACATCTGGTGCAACCTAATGAAGCGTACAAATGGATGTGAACATGACCTGAGATGGCTGATTATTAAAGCAAAACAGTTTTAGTTCTGTATTGCTTTCTAAGGCCTGAGTGAAACTCCTCTAGGGCGTCCAGCTGGTCAGGGGAACCAACAGAAAGCCCCGATGTCCAACGAGAACACGTCCCTGAACAGCTTCAGCTGCCTTAGGCAATGAATAATGAATAATAGCGCCACTATTATGCCACTGGTATAATTTACTGCACATCTGCACTGCAACAGACACACACACACTCACACACACGGTGTATATACACCGCCATCAGCCATAACAATATACCACCTGCTGTATTGTGAAGGTCTCCTTTTTGCTGCCAAAACATCTCTGCTATGCATTGTGTGATCTGAGACCTTTCTTGACAGTCTTTGTTCCTCACACTCATCAATCACACTGTAAGGAAAAATCTGCATTCTTTATGGTAAAAATAATGGCAGCTGTGGATGCTAAAATTTTGCCACCAAGAATACGGTCAACATGTGAAAGATACTTTCTGTAAATTACCAGGAAAAAATAAATAATGTCGACCTGTTAACAGCTACATAATTATTTACATAAATGACAATAAATTGCAATAAATATATAATGTATTTTAATCATGTTGTTTACTGTGAAAAAAATGAATGCTCTTAAATTATTGTTTGTTTTTTTTACTGTAAGTTTAAATATATATACCAGCAAAATCTGTCATTTCAGATTGAGTAATATTATTAGAATTATTGGCTGCTTTTTATTCCATAGTATTTTTCCATTGATCATATCAGAAAGTTTGCATTTACATTGTAAAATTTGATCTTTTCCAAATATTCTGACCATAAAACAACAAAGTTATTTCCGTTTTTTTTTATTTAAGATATTTCACCATATCTGCTACCGTTATATACTGATTTGAATTTTAAAGTCCTTTAACGTTGTCATTTGACAGTTTGACGTAGTTTCTTAGGACAATTTTTACAGTGCAGCCTTGGACGCATATGAACCTGATGCTGGTTCATAGGTTGTCCTTCCTCGGATCACTTTGAAGGTTGTAGCCAACGCAGATATCTGCATTTCTGGAGATGTTCTGACCCAAATGTTCATCCATCACAAGTTGCCACTTGTCGAAGTTACTCAGATTCTTACACTTTTCCAATTTACGCTTCTAACATATCAACTTTGAGCTAAAAAAGATCACTTGTTGCCAGAAACATCCCACTTACTGACAGGTGTCATCGTAGCGAGATAATCAATATCATTCACTTCAACTTGTTTGCGGTTATAGTGTTATGGCCGATCAGGGGAGCATGAAGAAGAAAACAGTTATAATGTGTTCAGTGCAAAAAATTGAGACGTTTCTGCAGTGATAAGCGCTGAGCTGAAGGATGCTACCTGCCAATTTCCCTCATTATCCACAATGCACCAGAGGCTCCAAAGCAGCCTCTCCCAACCTTTATTCAGGGACGCTTCCAAATTTACCTTCAAATGTATGAAACTATCAGGTAACTTCCGTCTGTCAGCTGGTCAGTTAGTTGACTGGCTGGTTAGTTGGTTGATTGGCTGGTTAATATAATGGTAAGTTAGTTGGTTGACGGTTCAACCAAAGCTTTGCAAGCTCAATCCATGCTCAATTGCAGGGATTGAGCTCAATTGCAATCCAATTGCAATTGAGGATAAAAGCCTACACATTTATCAGATGTGTAGGCTTGATTCTGCTCTAGAATTTTTGTTCAGAAACAGTTCTTGTTCTTTTTCATACCCAAAACCAAAGGTATATGGAATGCATACGATTAATAAAAAGGCAGACATGAAATCAACCCTTTTCATTTTCAAAACTATTTCAAAAGAAACTTCTTTAAATTTCATTCTTATTAGATTACACAAATAAAAAACAGCACAATACATGATTACTAAACTGAAAAAATAATGAATATAGAATCATTAATGTTTCATTACTTAAACCTCATCAGGGTAATATAGCTTTGCAGAGAATTGCTTTTTAAACATTGAAATCTGGTGTTAAATAAGCCCAGTTATTTCACTTTCATCTCCCACAGTTGCTCCTCACTCCTCCACTCCCACAGCTTTAGCTAATAATCAGCCATCTTCTTCACCGCATAGCACACACAATATTCAAATGTGTGAAACAGGAATAATATGTTTCTGTGACAGAAGGAAGAGGATGAGAACCCAGTTTAAGTAAGTCTTTACCATGTGAAACATCGGAGTGCTGTTGAGGACATGCGGCGAACAGCATGCTCGATTCGAGCCAAAGAAACTTCTGTCACAGAAATAACATAACATAACGTTATATTTAATCGGCTGCTTAATAACATCTGTTTTCCTGACATCCCAGTCATTACAGCGAGCTGAGGACCACACTTTGCCGGGCCAGTAACGACCAGGATGCATCACAGAATGACATTACAGTCATATTGATGTCAGCCATTAGCCACTAATCCAGGCTTTGCTGGTGTGCTACTTGTTGTGGCCACTGAAGGCCCAGAGGAGGCAATAAAGGCCACTCGCCAAGATCCATACTCACAATTTCATTAATTTTATATTCAGCCACTTAAAGCCCAGGGCTGAAACTCTTTTTTCCTAAAGATACTTTAAACAAATTTCCCCTGAGCCTCAATACAACCCTGGGAGTGTATTTTGACAGTAAGTGCTGGCGTTATTGATTGTGCTTGTCTGCAGTGAGGTAGAAGGCTAGCATTTCTCAACGTTTTTTTTCTTTATCGGAATAAAGAGGGATTGAGTTTGTGTAAGCCTGGCTTCCCAGGCTTGATGTCTGTTTCCCACAAGACTTAGATGTACATGCAAAATTATTTTGCTAGGAACACAAAATGCCAAAACGACTAAATAACAAAAAGCACTCATAGAGAACAAACCTCTACCATAACCACTGTTATTATGTGAGCAAATGAGAAACAGAGCAAAGCTACAAACAAGGAATCATATTATCTTACTCAAATTCTAATAAACATGGATTCACATAGAAAATGACTATTTTATTTAAGTTTCCTTTCTTTTCCCATTCATGCATTATGTATGATGAATTACATTTCTTTTCTTGTAGGCCCCTATAGAATTTGGAGATGGTTCTCTGGTTTGAGTTTAGAACATAAGCCTCTATGAATACTTTGAGTATAGTATTATTCAAGATCTTTTTTCAATTTACCTTAATCAGTTGTTTAATTTGAGGCCAAACTTGCAGAAACCTTTGAGATTCGCGATTTTGCAAACCATGCTCTGTCTTCAGGTTTTGAAAACTCTTTACAAACCCTGATGAGCAAAGGTACAGTCTGCTACTAAGCCTTGAGGAACCCATGCCTTAAACCTTGTATCTTATGTATTGGTTATAAAATACGGGTCATTTGCACACTATCTCAACATTTTGACTGCCTCCTTATAACTTACCTACTTCAGGCTATTACTTTATTCCACAGTTCAAAGGACGGACAGATCCATTTCTTTTCAAAATCATTTAAGTATTTCAATAAAATGTTTTCCCGAAATTGAATGTTGAAATGGATACTTTTCAATCTCCGTCCATCTAGCAAAGTATTCTGGATTACATAAAAATATCAAAGCTCTTAATTGCACTGCAATATAACATCCTTAAGACAGAGCAGAGAGACCCCTCCCTTGTTTTTCGCAAACTTTAGTCTCTGATATCTCACTCTGGGTGATTGGAAGAGATACAACATTATTGGCAAAATATTCATTTTAACAGATTCTATTCTTCAACCAAAATAAAGAATAGTAGTTAAATCACATCTCCTTATTTCGTCTCTGGTCTTTTGGTTAAGAGGAGTGAAACTTTAACTGATACCTTGTAATCATATTTTTTAATGGCGTGTACTTAAAAGAGGAAAGTTGTGTTTTTAAATTTATAACCAGAGAAGGAACCATATTGAAGAAGTTAGAACTGCTGATCCAGTGAATGCATTGGGTTGGATATATACAGTAGTACTTCGTCAGCAAATAAGGAGATCTTTTGTTGTCCTCCATTCATGTCTATCCATTTAATATTTATATTCTGAACCATCCACTGGCTGAGGGGTTCAATAAAAACTGCAAACAAAAGAGCAGTAAGTAGACGCCCCTGACATAGCTCCAATTATTTAGATTTTTGTCCTATGGTTATATCGATAATATACAGCCTACACAAAATATTTATTTGATCCATATCAAGATTCAGTGTTAAGTATAGAGGACTGTGGTCCAATAAATCCATAATGCCTATATCACAATCACCAAATCTATGTAAGTCTTCCCAAAAGGTGAAACAAAAAGAAAAAGTTTAGAGTATACTGCGTGTTAGAGAAGTATTCTTAATCCTTCCTACATGGATTTATTTCTCTTCAGACATCTATTAACCCAACATCCTCCTCTGCGGAACTGAATTACTTATTTTTCAATTTAGGCTGAGTTTTATGTGGATTTGAGGAAGTAAGTTTAGAAAATAATTTAATGGTAAGGTCCCCACCACAAATCAGAACTCTGTGTTTGTGCTATTATCAATTCAAATAGTTGTCTGAAGAAATCCCAGTCAGAGTTAAGAGTTAAAGGTTAATGAACGCTTAATACATGTATATATTTCATCTGATCAACACACATCTTCCCTCTTCATCCTTCTTTTCAAATAAGGGTCAAAGTGAATACTGATATTTGAAACCCGTAATGTGTGTTTCTTGCAAAAACACCACCTCGACTTTATTTCTTTCCAGTTTGGATATATCTTTCTTCTTTTGATTGGATTGAGTAAACCATTCACACTATAAAGGGAAATTTTCCTGCCTGCATTTAGCATCCTGAGAGGCTAAATGCACAGAGGCTCTTACCACAGAGGCTTTAGTGAACAGCAACCTAATTTGCCCATGGGTGGGAAAATATACAGTAAAAACAATAAGAACAAGAAATTTTACTTCCATCTTCATAACAATCCTAAATAAGCCCCGATAGATGGGTGTCTTATTTGCCTCCGTCTGGTGAGAGAGGGCCTTCATTAACATACATGTGTTTGTCCAACTGATGACTATTAGGGCATGTGACTAAAAACCTACCCCAAACCCCACAGTTTTCCACACACCTGACATCACTCTTCCTCCACCACCTGCTCCACTAACATAAGTTGGTGTTATGTTGCGATAAAGTGGTATCGTTGCTTTGAAGTGGTGTCGTTCCAATAGATTGGTATCATTGACATAAAAGTGGTTTTGTTGACATAAAGGGATATCGTAAGCATGTAGGGTTGCTGTTGCCATAAAGTAATATTGTTGCCGTAAATTTTTTTGTCGCCATAAAGTGGTATCGTTGATGTAAAGCGGTATCATTGTGCTAATTCTGTATTGTTCTGATGGATTGCTGTCATTGATTTAAAGCGGTATTTTTCCACAAAGAGGAATCCTTAACGTAAAGTGGTAATGTTGATGCTACGGGCTGCAGTTGGCATTGTTATTATCAACGTAAAATTGTTTTGTTGCCATGGAGTGCTGTCATTGAACTTATCGGAATCGTTGCTGTGAAGAGGTTCCCTGAATGTAAAGTGATTTTGCTGCCATGAAGAGGTGTTGTCGCCATAAAGTAGTTTTGTTGAAATATAGTGCCTTTGTTCCTGTAAAGTTGTGTTGTTGACATGAGGAGGTACCGGTGACATCAGGTGGTATTGCTGGGAGTATGTGTTGTTGCAATGGAGTAGTATCGTTCTAGTTTCTGCCTCATATCACGGGTCGTGTCGCGAAGGTAGCGGGATAAGTACGATATTCCAGACGTCCCCCTCCCCAGCAACACTCTCCAGCTAGTATAGACAGTTCTCCATAATTATTCTTAATTAAAATAAGACAAGAAAAATGTAATAATCCTCCCAATTGCCGCAAAAGTAAACCAAATCTTGTTTAATGATTGCAGGCCGGACCCACTACTAGTGAAAACAGCTCCAAGCTAATTATTCTTTATTTTGATAAATAATATTCCCTGTCTACTGGCTTTATCTCATCTTTATTAAAATTTTCTATAAAATATGTAGTTATGTCTGCAAGCAATATTTGTATGTGCAAAATCTCAATTTATCCGTTTATCGAAAATCCATCTGTTTTAACATTCAGTGAGCCAAAAGTTACACGTAATTTATATTTTTCAGTTCATTAATTGTTTATTTAAATTCACTAGTTTGTATTAATTATGTTCTCCCGAATCCTATTACTGCTGCTGGAGCTGGTCTAATTTTCCGATAGGGATCTAATGAAGTTTTTTCTTATCTGTGGTTTCACACTTCATTTGGTTTGTCAAATTCACGTCACCTATAGAGACATGCAACATGAAAACAGAATACAACAGAGCTGTTATGGATAGTGTTGGCACTTCTGAAATAAAGTTAAATCCTTTAAATTTGTGTTTTAATGAGTGCGAGTCAGAAAAGGCAACTAAAACTATATAATTTCAAAGGTTTGGCTCAAGGTTTGTCATTAATCACCATGGCAGAACTGATAAAGGTCACATTATTTCTCTAGTCTGCTGGGAGGCATCATCACATAAAGCTCGGGAGGTATAGAGATGGTTTGGGGGATTGAGGCTGAAGAAAATGAAGTGCCCACACATTAGTCTCCAATGCATATTTGGAATCCCAGGCACTACCCACTCTGAGAAACGGCATTAATCAAACAGAAGCCAGAAAGCAAGAGAGCTCTCTCTGTTGTAACTTACACTCACTTTCAGTGATTGATTGGTGGTCATTATCAATCGACTTGAGCTTTTTGTCCATAATCATCCATAACATCATGGCCTCAAAGGAGATAGCTATTGTGAACCAGTGACATGAATCATAGCAGCAGCAAGAAAGGGATAATTGTGACAACATTAGACCAAGATGTTAACTGATGCTGTCATTAATCACTCACCTCTGCACCTAAAAGAGACTTCTGCAACGATGCATTCAGGAAGTCAGGAATTTGATGTATTTTCTCTTGTCTGCTAACATGTGGCCTCATGCCAACAACTTTGAGTTTGGGTTTTGAACTGGAAGTCAATATGCTTTGCGAAGACAGGCAACACAAAAGCAAACCTTCTTTTTACACCCTATATATTTCATCCAAATACAAAAGGTACCATAAAGCATCTGGACAGAGCAAAAACTCTCCCTGACACATGTACTTTGAGACTGCACTTTGATAAGGTTTGGGAACAGAGCTATGACTTTTCTTACTAACTAAACCTCAGCAACACTCTCCAGCTCACCCTGGGGGATCCCGAGGCGTTCCCAGGACCGATGAGAAATGTAGTCCATCCAACAAATTCTGGATTTAAGCCCAGGGCCTCCTCCCAATTGGAGAACTCGTGGAAAACATCCAAACCTTCGATGACTTTTGCTTTCACATTATATTCAAACTCCAGTATCCTGGGTAAAAGTAATGTGTTTGGCCCACGACTCAACACAGACCCCCACACCTGTGGGGACTTTTTAAACATAGCTGATGGCACAGTTTCTTTGACTGTTATCAAATTTACTCAAATTGTAGGTAAGTACAATACTTGAGGAAATGCACTATAAGTTTATACCCACGAAATGTTGGGGATTTTATGCATCCGCCATAGTTGCCACCGCATCTGTGTCCGCCACCGCAATCATTTGTTTTAACGAAATCACTCAAAAACCATTCCATTGATCATTTTAAAATTTTGTACTTAAACAGACCTTAGTGAGAAGAAGTGGATTAATTTTTGATCGATTTTACGTCAATTTGGAGAGCCGATTTGGGTTGAATCCAAAGCAACTGGACTTGTGTTTCGTCTTGAAGACATTTGAGGTGGGGAATCAGGGATTTTATAACTCCAGTAGCTGTCGGTACATAGAAAGTCGTTGGTAGTTGGCCATGCATAACTAATGTGGGGGTCTGATTCATCAGGAGTCGTTAGTGATATAGTGGTCTTAATTGTCTAGTGGGGCATCATGTGAGTTGTTAGCAAAATGGGACTCGAGGTGTGGACGATGGTGAAACCGTCTAAGGAGAGATGTTAAAACTGCATTGTATGTGGTTGATAGTTGATGGTGTAGACGCCCACCCCTATTTAAAGAGTGTCCCTCCAGTTTGCCAACAGTAGATGGCTACCATCACTCCTATCTGAAACCATCGGGGATATACCTTAGCTGTCTGCAACAAGAGTGTAGTTTTAGTTTTAGTTTAAATCTTACTAAATCTCCTCACTCACAGCTCTTTCTTTCAGAAGAAAATGAAATTTTTCAATACAGTCATTTAAATGAATTTACACCACAGCTAGGCTTGGATGAATCAAAACTCTAATCACATGTAATGAAATGTCCCATGAAACACTCAGAAGACCCATCTCATTATTCTCATTTTGGGTGGAACATCACCCAAAAGGTCTAAAAGAGATGTGTGACTAAAGTGATTGATTACCTGACAAAGGGATTGATCAAGTGATTGCTCAAGACACGAGTAATCATGATGCTCATGTGCTTTTGAGTAAAGTTTAACATTGCTTCCAAATCTGTCACCGTTTTCATTGCAGTGACAGAAATTGGCTTGTATACCATATAGAAGATTATTTCTCTACACTTAATCATGTTAAATATAAACTGTTAATATTACAACTATAGTTTTTTATGAGTAAAATGATCCTGGTCATTTAATTTGTGTTCTCCTCGAGATACCGATTTCCTTTCCAGGACTGCTGGTGATTAAATTAAATAGCAGCACAGGTCAAGCTAAAAGATATGATGCACTTGGTAAATTATGATCTTATTTGCCATTAAATATGCAGAAAAAAATTATAAAACATCTTTGTTTCTTCCCAACATCAAGTAGTAGTATCGACAACTAATCTTCAATTCAAATTACATCTGTATTATAAAACTTTCAAAGTCCACATTTCAGCCAATTAATCTGAAAAGTTTTTCTTTCTTAAAGTTGCGGTGTGTTAAATTAAGTTATATCTTTTTCAATTCAGGGAATATAATATTCATTTGTCTATTGTTAATGCATACTCAACTGAAAAATAAGAAGTTTTTTTAATTCAGTTTAGAAACTAGTTTGTTCTACGGAAAAAACAGTTTTGGGGACGTAACTTCACATTACATGTGAGCATTTCAATCAGGGGGATTACTTGTACAACGCTGTGGATTGGGGACTTTTCGGGGAAATTACCTTGCTGTCAGAAACGGCATCGTAGGACTACTTTCGCTTACTGTGAATCAGATGAATCCGCCTTGGACAAACTCTTTTTAATGTTTGTGTCTGTCTGTCACATCTTTTCATGACTTTCATTTTTTGGACTAAATACAATTTACCCTATACTTTTTAGTCACAAAATAAATATTTTTATTAAAAACTTGATCCTGAAATTACAATAAATACATTGCATAATAATATAAATAGTAGTAGCCAGTCCTTCGACATAAGTGCCATACTTCAATTTAAGTTACTTCAACGTCAAATTAAAATATTATGGCAGGCAATTAAATTGCAGTAAACAGTTAATTTTATATATATATATATATAAATATATATATATATATATAATTTAAAATAAAATATATAAAATACATATTATATATATATAAATATAAAATATATAAAATGTACTATATATATATATATAAGCTGTTTTTGTTTTATTCACTTCTCATTATCTATACGTTATGATATTTTTTTCAATATATTAGAGAATTTTTTTATTATATAAGGAATAATTAATATAATATATCATCATAATTAACAACCAAACATACAACAACACAACAAAAATAGCCATAATATCATTTCTATTTTTACTTTTTGAGTGTACTTCTCTATCAAAAATTCCCTGAATGTGTAATGTGTTCTACAACATCTGGCTGTTATGAATTTAACCTCCCAACTGATGTTAATATAAACAGAAACCCAATTATAGTGAAAATATAAATTGATGTTTGACTAAAAATTACAACTTCTGTGACCACCAGCTGGTCAGTTTGCTGCTGCTGTTCATCATGGTTACAGAAAATTAATAACTTAATGGATGAATGTCCAAAACAAATTGAGGCAGGGACTTTCCTCCTCTCTATGGAGTGCTGGGAAGGAATTTGAGGTGAATTATGCAAATAATTTGACTTTTAGACTTATTTTAAATTACCTGCAGGTGATGTTCCGCATCTCCCTCTATCTTTCACTCTCTGTCTTGCGGGCTCTCCCTGCTTCTCCCGCGCCCTCCATTGCTCTCTATCAGAGCAGACAAATGGCTCGCTACGTGTCCATGGTGTGAGCTGCATGCCCATGGTCCCACGGTTTTAATTTTATTTTCAACAATAGTACATTTTCTCTTGAGAGCCTGACCCACTACTTATTTATTTATTGACAGAAATGATTTTTACATGACCTCATAGATGAGACAGATAGATCTAGTAGATAAAGACAGGCTGCCATGTAGCAGCTTTATTTACTGGAGAAATTGCTGAGACTTGCTTTAAGAGGCGTCTAACGAGGTCCTTTTTCTTTTGCTGTGATTCCTTCTTTTAAGATAACATCACAACTTCAACAGAGCTCAACTCTTGAGAAAGCGATTGTCACTTAAAACGCCTATCAGCTTTACAGTTATTTGCTCAATATGGCCTCTATCATTTAATTATCATATTTATTACCACAGAACCCCCTCAAACTCCTGAAATTGAATCAGTCAAACACACACAGGCATGAATCAAACATTACAGTTGAAGCCACATAGCATTAGCTGTGTGGCTTTTTTCTTCATAGTTTCCTTGAATAAAATACTGAACACAGATTTGTATGAACAGCTATTAAAACAAAACAACCCATGAATTTGCTCGAAAACTCCTTGATAACTACTGCATCACATATTGCATCACATCACAACTACTACATAGAAATACCACAAAGTTCATGTTATTCTACACAGTTTTTGTTGGATAGGACCAGGAGAAATCTCCATTTGGCACAGTTGTATAGCCAATACACCCAAAATGTGTCAAAGATATATTTTTAACCTCAGAGACGAATTTTGACTACAAAATACCACATATTTCCACTAGGGGAGCAGTCATGCCTTTGACTGAGACATGAAACAAGGATTTTATTGAAATGTAGCATTGTGCACAGCAAATAAATAACAAAACCTAGGTAAAAGCCCATTTTTGGGATCTATCAGGAAGAACAGATTTTTTTTATTACTGGCTTGATGGCCACACCCAAAATCAATATCACTGAGGCTGAACCTCGGTATTTCTCTCAAGATATATATAAAAAAGTCATGAAATGATTACTTGAAAATAACTCTGGTGCTGCAAAAGTAATTCACAATATCAAGATAACCTTTAAATTTGATCCCTAGCACCGTAGAATTTTCATTCAATAGTGTAGTAGTGGCAGTAATTTTCACCATAAACAGGACCTTTTCATAACTCCTATGTCCAAGGTCCAATCCGTCTCAAATGTTGGATAAGGGTCCTTGCCTGAGGAAATCCCCACAGATGGATTCGGAGCTGAGGAGGTTAAGAAATGTGTGCCATTTGTCTGTTTAATTGAAAGCAAAATAACTCTGTTTCCGATTACTTCAAGTGAACTCATCAAGTGAACTCATCTGATTCAATTTTGAGATTTATCCTGAAGATGGTATGGATTCAAGATTTCTTAATACAAATGTTACTATGGGAACTCCATGTCCCACCCTCCTCTGCCTATGATAAGCTCGGTATGACAAAGTCATTTCTGACATAGTTGAAGTTTTTCGAGTGAGGGGCAGAAATATCCCGTTCTGAAATTTAAAGGAACCTTTGATCCTGACAGCCTTTGGGTTCAAACATAAGAAAAAATTACAGGGAGATACAGCAGGCTATCAACATTAATTATATCCACAGAAAGTTGGGGGTATTGTGAAATGCTCGTTGTGCCCTCTGTGGACAAACCTTGTCCACAATGTGTTAACGTGATGACTGAAAAATTATTTGATGGATAATCTGCACAGTTTGTATCCACATAGACAATAGTCTGAGGAAGAACTGGATTGATTTTGGGAAAGGTCAGCTGTATATTTTTTACACTAGGGGGAGCTTTAGGGGAAGATCTTTTTTTATGAAAAATAGTTTAAGATATAACTTCACGTTTAATTTGAGGATTTGAATCAGGGAGATTGCTTGTACAAAGCAGGGGATTGGGGACTCTTTGGGGATATAGCCTTGCTGTTGAGGACAACAGCATAGGCCTAGTTAACAAAAGAGGAACGGAAGATAATGAGCAATGGTAGTACGCAGGGAGAAGAAGACTGGAGATATTTAATAACATATACTCAGACAGAGACTACAAAGCCAAATGGAGAGAACATCTAAAAACTTTAAAATTCAATGTAGTTTCTATAGTGTTAACAGAGAGAGGAGTGGAGGATGACTAATGTCCGACACATGTCTACAAGCCAATCATTTATCAAATGATCTTGCAGCCGACATGGATGATGCCAACAGGATGAAGGTAGATCATCAAAACGTCTCTAGTAAAAGATGTGACAGAAAAGTTTCCAGATAAAAAATGTAAAATGGATTAAAAACCCAGACCGTGGATTGAATTTTGGTTCAGATATTCAGGTGTGTAAGCCATAAGATATTTTTTGGACAACTACTTCAGAAAGACCAAGGACAATGGGAGCTTCTCTTTTTCTCAGGCACCAGAAACCCATCAGTGCTGGCAGTCTGCCCACAGGTTGCTAGATTACAGCCACAGACCCAGTTTGTTGCTGATTCACATTCCGCAATAAAAGTATTCCATTTTTGTTAGCTGGGACTAATCTATTTCCCAGTAATTCAATACTCTCACCCATGGCAATGGATGAAATATAGCCAAGACAAGCCAAGCAAAGTGCCTCACTCAGTCCCCGGATGGAAATATGTAGCCTAATGAAGTCATTAACCTCACACTAGCAGATCTGATACAGGAACAAATAAAGGCTTCATTAGTGGAATAAACTGCAGACCGGTAAGGAGGAATGTTGATGAGAATGTCTGTGGTTCCTATTATCTTACCACACAAGAACAAATCCTGTGTGACTGAGGCGATCAATCCTATCATTACCTACGAGTAAAATGGTCTGTCTGACTGTTAAGTTATGAATGACTTTTGTTTTCGGGGTCATCACCTGGATACTGATTGTTTTACATAATTCTTTACTATTTCAAGATAAATCAATCGGTTTTCGTTCCTAACGTCATGAATATACCAACATTGTTTGATCAAAAATTGCTATCCAAAAAGAGGAGGTCTCAATCTTGATCAAACTGAGCCATGTTTCAGTTTCTTTCCAGTGTGAAAACATTTGTTGGATCTCCAAATTCCCAACAATTACAGTAAGTCACAGCAGACTACTGTTTATAAGACAAGGACAGACGATGCTCAAAATGAGGCACAGTAGAACATGGAGAAAGGAAGAGATGAAAATTAACGGTGATATAGTCCTTCATAGGTATTTGGAATAATGCATAAACAAGCTTACATTTTCTATTTATTATATTTGGAATAAAAGAGGGAGGAAACAAGATAACAGGAGAGTGTTGCCAAGCTGCAGAAGTAGTTTGTAAAGGATGATGCTATCAGGATAAATGTTCTTTCTACAAAGGAGAATGACATAAAAATGATGATTTTTATGATTGCCAGGAAAAGATCCTTTGTTTCTTCGGCAACAAAGGAACAAAGGAGGTCGAGGATACAAGCGGCTGAAATTAGCTTCTTATGGGGGCAGGGCTCAGCCTTAGAGATAGGTATGTAACTGGATATTCAGGTATGGAGGGCAGCCGTTTAGATGGTGAAGAAGTTTTGTTGGGATTTGGAGCAAGGATTCATTTAATTTGTCGTGCCCTGGCAGAGATCTTCACTCGACTGAGTTCCCTTCTCATTATAGATACCATTTTTTTACCATGTGGTTCAGAGAGCAATAACTGATAGAGTCAACTATTCTTGTTGTACAGATATGCATGGCTGATTAAGAAAGTCATTGTAATCAGGAGTTGTTATAATTAAAGACAGAGAGAACTTTACGTTTGAGTGACAACTCACCTCGGAAAAACAGACATTTCCCTAAATGGCTCAACAATAAGTTTGGAGGTGATACCGCTCTGCCTCTTCCCCTCCCTGCCTCCCTCCCTCCCGCAACCAGTAGTTATGAGTTTCTCCAGTAAATAACAGGCAGTCGCTTTTGTTTGCATCACCCTACTCATTTCTCCAGTTCTCCATGGTTCCCACCTCACTTTAATACATCATTCATCAAATTATGGAAAGCCATTAGTGTCAAGATGGGGAACTTTCAAATTCTCCTATGTGTCTCGCTGAGCATATAAAGCAGCGAGGGCTAGCTTTTATGCCCAGCTAAATATTTATGACAACCCTTGTTACAGTTGATGGATGGGCCTCATAATTAGATGGTGCCGCTTTCGACTGTTAATTAGCCTGGAGAATAAAGTCCTCCCCTGCTCTGCCAGTTTTGGAGGTGTCTCATATTATGCCAGACAGACGGGCAACCTGCAAACAATTGCTCTCCATCAGGAAGATAAACATCATGTCTTGTTGATAAGAAAAACTCAATATAATGCCTTATTTTTGTCTTAGAATCAAAACCAAACATAATATTAAAGGAAATCATGGGAAAAAGATTTTGAGATTTGAACAGTAAAGAATGTTAATCAATATAAATACAGATATCAAGATCAGGTGCCAACACACGCAGCTCATAAAGCCTCCAGATGATAATGGAGACTCTATCAATGGAAAGATTGATATAAATTTTGTTACACATATAAGAAAATCTGAATCTGTGCCTCTGATGATGATCGTAAGTATGCAGCTCCATATATCTAGGAAGGATGGGAATAAAATATTGAATATTTTTTGTTGTATGTAGGTAAGCATTTATTGACCACCAGCATTAAAAAGTTCAAGTTTCGTCTCCTCTATTTTCAACGCCTTCAGAATATCAACAGACTACAAAAAACACTTAAACATTTTTATCTTTTTATTTATTTTCTGTGAAGATGAGAGAGAGAAGAGGTGAAGAACAAAAAGGCCTTGTCAACAAGTACATGGGTCCCTTTAAAAATGTGCTTTTTGTCTGCCAAAACAGAAGTCAAATGGCTTTGGATTCAACCAACATGGATTACCATGACCTGGATTAATGAAAATATACACAAACAGGTTCCTCAGTGCATTTGCAAAAAACATTTCATGGATCATTTTCAAAGTTTCTACCCACATAGTCTGCCTTATCTGCCAATTCTGACACTAACTGTAAATCAGAGATGTAATTGATCTGATGTTTTTGATGAATCAGTGAACTTTTCAAAAAACCCTCAAATACACTGAAAGATCACTTACTTACACTTTTTGAAAATACCGCTGCAACTTTGCTCGACCTTCTGAAAGATGCATCTCCTGCTAAATGGAACGAGAACACCCATAATCAAAGATAGAACAATAGAACCCCCCCGCCCTCCTCAGCCTCTTAAAAAAGAGTCTCATACTCTGTACCCAAAGTGGGCGCTTACTGTTTGCTAAAAAAAATCCCTCCACATCAAACTGCAGCAGCGGCGACGATTTCCATCCGAGTTAGAGCAATTCAATTAATTACTATTTTATTTTACACATATGCTGTTGGGGTCCAAATTTGATGTCACACCGCAAGGCTGAGGGATGAAATATTTAGCCAGCTTGTTCATGCTCTGCTGTGTTTCATTATTTTTTCATTCTGACCAGAAATGGCTCTATGACTTATAATCTGCAGAGAGGCGTTATCTCCCAGAGGGCCCAAAAACATCATAGGTTGAAGCAACTTTCTCTTTCTGCCACCCTCTTTTTAAATGCAGGAGATATTCTCTGCCAAACTGTGTTTATACATAATAAATAAAATATACAGGGATGGATGTATTAAAGCTCGGGCTACGTGTTTAATTTGCTGTCACATAAATGAAGAGGTGTGAGCTCAGGGGATGTGATATATATTCAGTGCTCAGAAACATCTAATCCATTATTCAGTAATAATTAAAAGTTAATTGCATTATTCCGGTCAAATTCATTTGAACTGTACCTTCTGTGAGGCCTAACGTCAGCTTGTTATTATTTTATGCTTGTAATCACACGTCGTGACATAATTTTCTGCTTGTATATGCATTGGCTGTGTTGCTATGGTGACTGCATGGCCCTTTGTTAGCGACTTGATTCAACCCACTTTGATACAGATATTTCGTCATCAGCGTGAGTAATAACAGCTTTTTTGTTTAACTTGTAGCATCATCACAATATCACTGATCATGTTCAAGGTCACAGGGGGCTGGGGCAAACCCAGCGGACACTGTGATAGAGGTGGAATAAACCCTGGACAAGGTTGCAGTTTATCACAGTGCCATGATCACATAAGGTCAAGCAACCCTTCATGCTCTCATTCACACCTATTAGAAGTTTAGAGTCACCAGTTCCCCTATTTGCATGTGTTTGGACTGTGGGATGAAGTTGGATAACCCATGCCAACACAGGGAGAAGATGCAAACTCCACCCTGAAATGCCAGAGGTAGAATGCTTTCGCTGATGCACCTGTCCTAGCCGCTGTCCCAACGGGCTGCCCCTTACTTCAAATCAAATGTTTGCAAAACTAATGATATTCCCATCGGGTTGGATAAAATTCGTCTTACATCAAACATTCGCAAATTAGGGTAAACTTTTCCTCCGGGGTACTTTGAGGTAATGCATGGGGTACTATCGTAGTTGTAAAATAGTAAATTCCGGTTGGCTTGGAAATGGTCGAAGAAAGGTAGCTCGTAGCTCTGGCTACAAGCTTTACATCACCCCCATCCCACTTCAACCTCTTGCTGGGTTGGCAAACTGAGAGCTTGCTGTGCTTTTTCTACTCGCCTGGGGGCATCTACCACCCCAGGCACCGTGTGGCCATCAATCACTCTGAATTTTCTGGGTGCCGTGCAAAGACTCCACTAGTTAACCAGTGATAGGTTCCACAAGTCAGGTATTAATGCTTACCTTCCTTGGCGGGAAGGTTTGTCACGAGGGAAAAGCTTGAGAATGACCCTCGCCCAAATTACATAACAGTCACTCCTCTTGAAGACCTACCTGGAAGAAACTGCCTAAGAACAAGAACAGGACAATCAAATGTGGCTCTGATTAGCTGGAGCTACAAGACTGACCCAGCTATCTGTGATTGGGGAGAAACAGACCACACTATGGAGCTCTGCCTTGTCTGCGCTCGGCTACCAAACCAGCAGCTCAAAATATTGAAATAAGGAAAATGCTTTGATGATTCAAAGTAACGAGAAGAAAGGGAAGTCTCTGGGGCTACACTCAGCACTTTGTCCTCTAATGTTATGGACCCCCATGTGTTTCTTGGCTGTAGCCAAACTAAAGGCCCATTAATGCCTAGCAACTGAGAATTTGAGGTGCGGGAGCATTATGTTTGAGCTCTGTTCATGTTTTCAGAGAGCTTATGGATCTGGACGAAAAAGAGTTGTAGCCTAACACCAAAAGATGTTGGGGGCAACACACCTGCTGAGAAACCAACTCTGGTAATTGGCAATTCCATTTTGTGAAACGTGAAATTAGCTACACCAGCAACCATGGTGAAATGCATTTCTGGGGACAGAGCGGGCCACGTGGAATCATATTTAAAACTGCTGTCAAAGGATAAGCGTAAATAGAGTAAGATAGTAATTAATTTCGGCGGTAATGACTCAAGATTACGCCAATTAACAGTTACTAAAATTAATGTTCAATCGTTGGAAAACTATGTCGGACTCGGTAGTTTTCCCTCCCCAAACTGAACAGCGTTGACATTTTTAGCCGCTTGTCATCGTTCAACCGCTGGTTGTCAAGGGGATGTCCAGGAAGCAATATGGTTCTGGTATTGAGCAGCTCTTATCAAGAAATCCGACTCAATTAATTAGACGAGAGTAAATGCGAAATCTCATTATTGAGACCAGGAAGCAGAATCATAGTCTTACACGCTTCTCTGCACCTCCTTTAGAGTCACCCAGCCCAAAACCCATGGAGACTCTGTCTGTCCCCAGACCACCTAAACTATTCAAAATTATTCAAAATGTTAACTCCTGAATATTAGATTTCTAACATCTTAAACAGTTTTTTGTAAATTATCTTATTTTGATCATCATATTGATTTATTTAAGTCTGACAGAGACCTGGCTGTGTGAGTAGGAATATGTTAGTTGAAATGAATCCATCCCCGCTACACATATTATTACTCACATACCTAAAAGCCCTGGCAGAAGAGGTAGAGATACATGAAGCACACTCATTGTTTTAATCACACCCTGGATTTAGTCCTGATTTATGGCATTGACACTGAACAACTAATAGTCCATCAATAGAATCCACTTCTATCAGACTAAAGTTTGATACTGGTCTGATTTGTTTGAATTTGCACTACTAAATCACTTGCCAGACGAAAAATGGGTCTACACTAGGAATATATCTGATGAAGCTGTAGCAAAATTTAAAGAAACTATTCCATCAGCACTTATTTTCTTTTGCATGTCTCAACTCTTAATAATCTAACTCTAACGTTAGTCCTGTGCAAATTGATTATTTTGTAGATGGGTGTAGAAAACCAGACTTCGAAACCTCAAACAAACAACACATGAACTAGAAAGAAAGTGGCATGACAGTAAACTTGTAGAGTCCGGCTTAGCCTGGCAAGACAGCCTTAAAACATATAGGAGAGCCATCCACAGCGCCAGAGCGGCCTATTACTTTGCACTGATAGAGGAAAATAAAGAACTGTCGCCAGACTGACTGAGAAACAGAGCTCTAGTGGGCCCAATTTTCTTAGAACCCTAAATAGCAACGACTTCATGTATTTCTTTAGTGATGAAATTATACTTATTGGGGACAATATCCACAACCTCCTGTCTTCAAATGGTTCTAGTTTACATCTCCGGACTATATTCTTAGAAACAACAGATAGACCTTGCACATATCTAGACTGTGTCAGTCCTATTGATCTAAAGCAATTAACTTCTCTCATTTCCTCATCCAAAACAATAACCTTTCTCGTAGACCCCATACCGACAGTATACTTAAAGAAAAATGTACCCTTAGTCAGCTTCTCTCTATTAGAATTCATCAACCTGTCTTTAAATTCAGACTATGTTCCACAATCCTTTAAAATAGCTATTAACAAACCACTGCTTAAAAAGCCGACCCTCGATCCTGCAGCTTCAGCAAACTACAGCCCAATATCTAACCTTTCCTCCTCTCAAAAATCCTAGAGAAAGTTGTAGTGGATTTTTTCTACTAAGTGGATTTTCTGTGCAACAATAGTTTATTTGAGGATTTCCAGTCAGGTTTTAGTGTTTACCATAGTACAAAAACAGCACTGGTCAAAGTTACAAATGACCTTTTATTGGCATCTTATGAGGGACTGGTCTCTGTTCTCTGGTTCCAGCACCAATGTGAGGAACCTGGGTGTTATCTTTGATTAGCATATGTCCTTTGACTCCCACATAAAACAGATTTCTAGGATTAACTTTTTTCATCTGCGTAATATTTCTAAAATACGGCACATTCTGTCTCAAAAAGATGCAGAAAAAATTTGTTCATGCATTTGCTACATCCAGGTTGGATTGCTGAATTGCCTTACTAAAAAGCGGTCCCAATAAGTCTATGAAGCCTCTCCAACTGATCCAAAATGCTAGTGCACGTGTGCTGACCAGAGCCCGGTTAAGAGAACACATCTCTCTGATATTAGCTTCCCTTCATTGGCTCCCTGTAAAATCTAAAACCGAATTCAAAATCCTTCTGCTCACTTACAATCTCCCATGATGCACTGATCTTCTATCTCTTCCTCTCTCACTCTCCCTCTTTATACATCCCTCTCACTTTAATGCATGTCACTGGATTATTGCATGTTACTAACTTTACTTCTTCCCTCTATTATTATTATTATTATTGTAGTATAGTATTTTCCCATAAGCTATTGCTAAATGTTATCATACTATAATTATTGTTATTATCATGCGTTCCTTTGCAGGAAGTAGTCTAAGTCCTTTTGGAAAGCCTTTCCGATAGACAGTAACTACATGTAAACACTGTTTCGGTGCTCTCTGTTTGAGTTGTATCTGCGCGGGCCCTGCGCTATGAGTTTTTTCATTCGCATTTTAAATATGGCGACTTCAAAACAGTACCTGTCTAAATCGGAGAGCCATTAACCATTGCAACTTTGAAATAGTTTAACGTATTTGGACGGTTATATGGACGAATAGTCACTTCCACACATGCCCTTCTTTGTACTCCTTTTTGAAATGCGCAGTTGTGATATTCTTTTTCTTGAAGAAGAATACGACAATAACCGAATTATGACATTGCAATTCGGAAATTTTTAATTCAGAACGGAGAAAAGTATCCCATGTAAACCCAACCCAATGCTGCTTACCCCCATCTGTCTGTTTCTTTCCCTCTCATTCTCTCGGTTTGTTTCTCTCTCTCTTTCAAACCCAACCGGTCATGGCAGTACCGGTTGGGTTTCTCAGGGTAGACCGGTTTGGTTGGTTTTCGACAGGTCATCCACCCTGAGTCTTGGACCTGCTCAAGGTTTCTGCCCATTAAAAGGCAGTCTTTTCTCGCCACTGTCTCCAAGTGCTTGCTCACGGAGGGATTCTATTCTATCTATCAGCATAGTTTCACAGAATAATTTCCAATGAAAAGTTTCTATTCACTGGCATAAATAACAACCAGAAAGCTATATTTTACAAGTTAAAAACTACTTTTAAAATTAATGCATCTAAAGTCAATCGCTTTTAAAACATCAACAAAAATTAACTTTAAATGTCCCTTGCTAAATGGCTGGGCTAAATTAGCCAGTTCAGTCTACTGTCACAAAAAACATTGGCAAAAGTAAACACATACAGTCAGGTGCATGAACAGCATAACGAAGCTTTTCAATTTAAATGTAAGAGACTTAATGTTTTTTTTGTTTTTAACGCAACAGAAATGACCCATGTTGAACGACTGGAGGACATGCAAGCACCTCGCCAGTAAATTAAAATGTACGTTCTATTTACTAATACGTTTATTATTTATCGTTTTTAAAAGAGATTCCTCATCCATATCTCCCCCTGTTCTCCGTAGCATCTTCTCTAAGGGTCTCCCTAATGTTTATCAAAGTGACTAGATTAACGCTGATATCTGACGACAGAGGGGAAGGTAGAAACACTGGCACTCGTGTCAAAAGTTTCCACAGTTCACCCTTAAGCTTTGTACTAAGTGCATATAACTCCTATGTAAATAGATAATTAGTGCTAGACTTACAAACGTTCAATAATTAACAAAATGCTAAAATCAACACACAAGCACTCAAGGGGAAGATTTGCAAGTTTCTGATGACAAACGGCAAACGGCAATCGCCTGCGAGAACTCCTGGTCTGGCTGGAAAAAGTCGACTCACAGGAGAATGCAATGGGAGTTGTCAAGGTTTCAGTAACTGTGTTGGTGCTGACAGCTTATTACCGCCATGCAAATAAAATCCATTTCCATCTCAATCCGGTGATATATCCTTATAATTCATTACATTTGAGTTGCTTTTGCTCATTCAAACGCTCAAAAGAAATTTCATTGAGCGAGCAAAGAACAGAGTCAGAAAGAGCAAATCTTGAAGTTTTTTTACTTAAATAATGCTTCAAGCTGAATTTTATCGATGATATACGAACCGTGTAAACTGTATAAAACTGCACTTTCATTTAGCCGCTCTGCCTTTATGTTAGGACCACTGAATTTCTATCTCTGTCATATCGTTGCTTGGAGGTGTCACAGACCGCAGTCCAATGCAGAGTCCCATGTTGCAATGTGTTGAGGAAAAAGTTTGCGGTGTTCTGATGCCATAATGCTCTTGGCAGATGGCAGATAATGAGCGAG
The DNA here is from genome assembly GCA_037951165.1 of Lophius americanus. Classification (NCBI taxonomy): domain Eukaryota; kingdom Metazoa; phylum Chordata; class Actinopteri; order Lophiiformes; family Lophiidae; genus Lophius; species Lophius americanus. Next base: position 7,465,432 of record JBBDHG010000028.1, on the reverse strand, counting down.
AGAAAGAAAGAAAGTGAGTCAGACAAAGGGTGAGGCAGACTTTAGTGTGGGAGAAACTTAATATATTCAACAAGACAAAAGTGAGGGCTTAGGAAAAGGCCCCCCATAAATAGACACAGATCATAAATTAAGTGTTCATTTGTTGTGAAGCTCCTGGTCGTACTCAGGAAAAGCTGCTTAATAAATTGCTTGATTTTCCTTCAAGCTTGCTGCTCCGCTCTTTTGCACACCACACATCAAAGTAGGTCATGTAACACCCTGAGGCCTGTGTATGGAGGAGAGAGCAAAGAGGACATGTAGAAACCGGTAGGACCGTCTGTGCCAACCAAGACAGTTTGATGAGTATTGAATGTTTAAATGCTGATGTGTATTGATGCGGTATAACGGTTGGAGAGAAATGCGAGCTTGCGTCTCTGGGTGTCCGTCAGGACATTTCTCAGTCTAGATGTACAGGGTTTCTTTGAAAGTTTCAAGGTTTTCTTCAGTTTTTAATGTTGCAAGAAAGGGATCTTCCAAACAAAAACATTGACATCGCTATAGGAATCTATGTGACTCAATACTTACTTTTTTGTATGTATGTATACGGTCGGTGTCATGCCCAGGCCAAATTAGGATCTGAATGCAGTTGACTCAGGAGGCAGGAGAACAGTTTAGTGAACCTTTAAAGCCATAAAAAATAAAGTCCCTGGGGCGATTAAAAAAATGGATCAATAAAAGTAACCTAAGGCAGAGACTGAAACCGCGGAGAAAGCAGGGACCGAACTCTAGGAACGCGAAGAAGAACAAGACTTGAGGACATGAGAGTCTTGTTGTCCTCAAGTCAAACTGACAACAAGGACTAAGACTTACATAAAAACAGGAACAATGACAAATGGAGAACAGGTGAGGACCGGGTACAGGTGACAACATTCAAACAATCGACATCGATTTTCCGATTTAATCGATGTCTCTGCAATCTCTTGTGTGTGACTGGCTCCCGCTACTGGAAACGTCACATGGTCTTTCCCTGGTTGAAGTTGGTGGACACGTGATTGGTGTGGAATCCAATTCAATCCATGAACCCTGTTGGAGCGGCCCCAAGGAGAGGATTGAAGATCTCTGCAGGTCGGATTTTCGGGGCGGCTTGTTTAAATGTGCTTTTGCCTGCCTCATTTATTGTAGATGTATGAGAGCAATACTCGTTGAAAATTACATATATCATTTTAATTATTTTGAGGCATTTATTACCTGGAGACTAGGCAAGGGTTTGGGTTAATTAATGTTCCGTGTTCTCTTCCACATACTAAAGGTCATAATAATGTCTGAGTTCATATATAACTGGGCCAAAACATCTCAAGTCCATTTCGTTATACCGCCATTATTGTTTATTACCTCTGCTCATTTGATTGATTCCGTAATGGCAGAGAGTTTGGCCTGTGTCTATGTTTAGTACAGTGAGGACTATGTCAGTTTGTTTTATTTTGTCAGTTTGTCAAAGAATAAATTGAAGGAATCTTCAAAGGGATTCCTGGTCCTGAAACACCACACAGGAAAGTCCTCCGCCAACGCCGCTGATCGTTTTGCTATAGATTCTCATTTGAATACGGGACTATAAGAAGATAAGAAAAATAAATGAATATAAGAATAAGAATACAATGAAAATACAAAATAGAATAATATAAGAATATGAGAATAAGATTCTTTGTGTTGATGCAATAACTCAAAAACGTTTTCATGGATTATGTCCTCATAGAGAGGAAGAAATTGATGAAAACGGGTACATTGTTGAAAATAATAGCAGGTGATCAATATAAAATGTGGTCTTTACAGCCCTGTTACATGGGAAATGCTGCATTCTTTCAAGGAGCATCGTGAAGGACCGCTGATCTTTCTCTTCTTTTCTTTGGTCATTTCCGGCACACTCAAAATTTCCCCTGTCATTCCATAATTTCATAAGATCCGCTTGACCTTCAGAATCACTAAGTCCAGTTATCTGGCTTCACGTTGCATTTTAGACTCTTCTTAATGGACTCCAACCGAAGCCCTTTGCGTCCTATCTAAATGTCATCGGGCATCATGAAATATTGAGAAATGTCCATAATCCGCTTCAGGAGTTTTGTAGCAAGTTTTGTTTAATTTCTTCTTTCCAAACTTTGATGAAGCAGAGGTTTCTGTGAGGATACTCTGCTGGCTCAGGCCGCCTGAGGCAGAAGCAAGCTAAGCTGCTGCTCAAAGCCAGGATGCAAATTACATTGTGAACTCTCTTTGACTTTCCTTGTTCACTTCTGGGCAGCCTGGCACGGAAATAAAGAAAGAGTTAAAACTAGATTAACAAAAATTGCCATACATGGTTGACAAAGATCCTAAGTTTAGCCTTTGCTTAACAAATATACTGATTTCCTATAGGGAGAAGAGAATCAAGCTCAAGATGAAGGTTTGAATTAAACTAAAATCAAAACACTGCAGCGACCAGATAAAAGGTGCTTTGAGCTGATTGATGACTAACTTTCCCAGGTCCTTTAATTAGTTTTTGACTGACGATTTATAGAGGGAGGAATGTTATCTTTTTCTTAGCCTTCATTTTTATTTGGTTTACTTTATATACATTAGATCCCCAAAAAGTGGTAGATATTATGTAATCGTCAATGCCACCGCTAGAGGACCTTCAATTAAACCTTCAAAACCTTTTCATTGATCATTTTAAAATTGGATAGTTCAAGGAAGAACTGTATTGATTTTGGGAAGGATCAGTTGTATATTTCCAACACTAGGGGGAGCTTCATATCCAATGCTTTTGGGCCATAATTTCTCAACTTTCGGTCCGGTTTAGACCAAATTTTGTTGCATATGCATCCACTTGAGGAGATCTATTTGACATATATCATATTTCACTCTAATACCTGATATTTTACTCACTATTGGGAGCTTTTTTGTGAAAAACAGTATTTCAGACATAACTTCACATTTAATATCAGGAGTTCAAACAGTGGATTTTCTGGGATATAACTTTGCTTTCAGGGATGACAATGTACACCTGGTTTAGCACAATTAAATAAGGACTATTAAGATAGTAAAAAAAATCACATTATATCATGTGAAAAATATCACCTTTTTACAATAAGCCTTTCAGATTATAGTTTGATAGCAGCTACTTTTTTTCTTTTTCTGTTGTGGCAGCATTGTGCTTCCGTAAATACGTATACATAAGCTTTTACAAAATTTGCACAAATACTGAGAGTACAGTACAGAGCAGAGTACGAACAGAACACTCCACTTATTTATATTTTAACCTTGAGCATGAAGCTTAAGAATAAGGAAGTACAATAAGAAGATAGCAAAACTATAGCTTTGTATGTTTATTATTAATAATAATACAAATTATAATAAAAAATTACAATAAAAATAATAATGATAATAATAATAAAAAATATATGAAATTAAGGTTCAGGGGTTCATTCTCTTCATAAGTCTTGTAGAATTTCTCAGATGTATTTCTTGTGCTACTAATTTAATACCTATGCTTAACTTTAATACTATTCCTATGACCACATGTTCACAGATATCTCTGAGAGGACAGTCACCGGTATTGAGGATGGACAGGAAGATACACGTCCCTTACGTTTTCTTCACTGTCTCCAATAACAGATGAGGAATGAAACATGGCCGTCTTATTGAATAACAATATTGATGCTTAAGGCTGAGTACGGTAGCAATCTTTCAAATTGAGCTGGATCATGACAGCTTGGGCAAAACAGATTTAAGATGTCAGAGTAAAGGCACGGCAGAGCCAAACTCATAAAGTTAAGATAATGAGTGGGTAGTGTAATAAATCTGTATATATCAAACCACCTTTTGTATTTCAGTGCTCTTTGCCGGCAATCTGTAACCACAGAGGAGTGACTGATTGCACATCCACAGCACGGTATATTGAAAGACAGAAAGAAAGTATTATAAATGAAGAAACCACATAAAAGTAAAACAAAAAAAAAAAATGTTTTTTTGTGTCAGAAATAAATTATAAATCTTAACTATGAGGACTGAAATGCTTTGAAAACACTCTGCATCATCATATGCTTTTTCTTTTTGCATAGTGCCGATGAAGAGGATGAAGAGGAAAGCTTTGAATGGAGAACAGAGAGAAAACAGATAGAGCCAATGACAGGCAGAAAATGGATCGGGGATGACATGAAGAAAGAAAAAGATGGAATAATCTCTTCATCTGAGTGACAGATCTCATTAATATTTCTGTGTGATCTCCCGATAAATCCAGACCAGGTCTAGGCAGGTGTCAAAAAAGGGACCAGGTATTAAAGGAGTGAGAATGAGTGGTAGAGGTAGGCGGGGTGGAAACTGGCAATTTGTTTTTTTTGTTTTTTTCTTCTTTCACCACTTTTTATTTCAAATTTTGAAATAACATGATGATACAATACACAACTAAAACTGTTCACAAAAACAAACTTCAATTATTAAAAAAACCCAATTTGAATCGAAAGTAAAACAATTTAAAGAATTCAAATTAAATTAATTAAGAAAAAGAAACTTAATAAATGTATTACGTTTAAATTTTTAATACTATCTTGAAATTTCAGGATTTTCATCTGACTACTGCTGCAGGAATGCGAGTTGTGCAACATAAAGTGCAATCCTGCAAAGGTGTATGTGTAACCTACCTTGGTTCCCAATTGGAATCCAAATCCAAAACAAAATGCCATTGCTGTTGTCCCCGTCAGCAAGGATATATCCTCAAAAAGACCCCAATCCCCTGCATTGTATAAGCAACCCCTCGATTCAATCATTCTATGACCTGAAACCCATAACTAAACACGACAGTGTAAAGTCTGGGTTGTTCAGAATAGGTGCCAAAACATGAATATTGATTTTGTTATACCGAAATGCCTGTGGACTCGTTTCCCTTCGAGTGAAAGTGTATTCTTTATGAATGGCCTATCTGACAGAACAGGTTCCAAATCAATTGGCTCCAAATCAAGAAAATTAGAGTTTGGTTCATTTTTTAACCATTCTGTTATATATTTGTGCCTAAAAGCCCAGTTATAGTACTAAATATTGGAGAGTGCTAGACCCCCTTTGTTTACAAGTAACTGTAACAGAATTTTCTAGCTTGATTCTGGAGCGTATAAACTTCCAAAGAAATGTAATAATTGTACTATGATGACACGTAAAGTACTTGGGATGTAGTTAGGCAACATCTGCATTGGGTATGGTAACCTTGGTACAACATTCATCTTTATAATGTCTCCAAGTAAAGATAGTGATAGTGAGTTCCACCTCTGAAGATCACTTTTAATGTCTTTCACCGCTAGGTCTAGATTCATTCTGAGCATATGCTCAGAATTCCGGGAATCAAGTATGCCAAGATATTTAAGCCTACTTGCCTCTCTATATGACAACATCGTAAGCTCCTCCTACTTTATATCCCAAGGAAACACTGAAATCATAAATTATTTTTATAATGGCAGGGATTGAAGACTGGGATGTGTCACACATAAAGGCAAATACTCAGTATTCAGAGAGATCTTATGTATTTTCTTCTTCGCTTGGATTCCAGTATCAGAAGTGCTAGATCGTATAACATCAGCGAGATGCTCCATTGCCAATGCAAATAATAATGGCCATCCTTATATTGTCCCCTTACTGACTGAAAATGGAGAGGACAAAACTTTGTTGATAGAAACTGTATGTTAAGGAGTTTTTGACGTTATACATTTCTGGTGGGAGACCATCCGGTCCACAAACCTTTCCAAAAGTCAGTGTCCATATTACCTCTTCAACATCCCTACTAGTTATATCCATATCACAGAAGGATCTGTCTTCCTCTGAAATCTTAACAATTGTTATTTGTTGAAGGAAGTGTCATCCCATCCTCCAGGTCCAATAAATTTGAACTATACAAAGACGAACAAATGATCACTAAACACTTTAGCAATTTCAATATTATTGTAATATAGTTTACTTTTCTTATGTTTTTATTTATTTGAATGTTTATGATTAGACTTGACAGGTATCTCTCAGATTTATGAGCACATTCATACATTATTTTATGTTTTCGTTTAAATAATGATCTTCACTGTTCTGAGATAAGAGAGTATCAATGGCAGTTCTTGCTTTACAGCCTTTTTTATTTTCAGATTTGCATCTTTTATTTTCATTTCCAGACATTTCTGTTCTATCTTTATTTTCTTTTTATTTGAACAATATGAAATAATAATGCTCCTTAAAAAGGCCTTTGTTGTTTTCCGTAATGTGGTTTGATCTTTATAGTCATTATCATTTTTCTGGATGAGCTTCTGCAGTTCTCTTTTGGCCCTGGAACAGAAATCCGGATCAGATCAAATGGATCCATCACATTTCTAGCTAAAGCTCTTTGAGTTGTAATTTGTGATGAACATTTTCAGTAATACAGGAGCATGATCTGATATATGAGTGGAACCGATACAAGATTCAACTTCTTCAACAGAGATTTGTGGGATGAGAAAGAACTTGAGTCTGAAATATGATTCATGTGGATTTGAATAAAACGTGTATGTATATATGTGTATTGTGTGGTGTTCGGGTATGTCATTTTTTATCAAAAAACAATGATACGATTAATTATTTTGTCATACTCAGACTCATTGACTGTGGCTCATTTTCTGTGAAAAACATATATCAGAACACATTTTCAATGACCACACACTGTACACCCCCCTACACATTTATATTAGATATATGCTAATAAAAGTGTAGAAATTGTAAGTCCTGTGTACCTTTACTCCCTTCTCCTACTGTCTGGGCCTGCTTGGGACCATGCTGGTGTTGGCTGGCTGTGTGTGTGTGTGTGTGTGTGTGTGTGTGTGTGTGTGTGTGTGTGTGTGTGTGTGTGTGTGTGTGTGTGTGTGTGTGTGTGTGTGTGTGTGTGCGCGCGTGCGTGCGTGCTTGCGTGTGTGTGTGTGTGTGTGCGTGCATGTGTGTTAGTGTGTGAGAGTGTGAGTGTAACTGTGAGTGGTTGGGTGCACTGCTTCCGCCTGTTTTACAACCCTGTAGAACAGGCTGCCTAATGTGACCAATGATGAGCAGCTGATGCCATTTAGGGGCTGCTGCCCCTCTATGCAGCATATACCATTTTAACCGGCAAATATGGTATGAATATCTGGGCTGCCTGTGATGCCACTTCCTCATATGATTGGAACTTACAAGTCTACACAGGGAAACTGAATGGAGGAACTCCGGAGAAAAATAAAATAATGAGAGTTGTCCTGGACATGACGGAGGGACTCAGTGGATACAACATCACATGCAACACTTCTTTTACCTCGCACAAGCTGGGACAGGAGCTCCTAAGAGGAAGCTGACCATGGGGGAAGCTGTACATGGTGGGGACGATACGGAAAAACAAGTCTGAGCCCCCACCCACCATGACATATTGGACATCTCAGCGTACAACGTCTTTGTCATCTGGATGGCACTGAACCCAGAGTGGAACAGAGGGAAGCTCCAGAGGAGACGCTTCTTTCTCGAGGAACTGTGAAAGGCACTGGTGAGACCTCAAATCCAGAGAAGACAACATGTTCCAAGAACCCCAGCCTCTGCAGCCATTGTGAAGAGGATTCAGGAGGAGAATGCTGGTGCCCCAGCTACCCGACCTACAGAACCAACATCTGCAGAGCTTGAAGAAAGTGTGTGATGCTGTTGTAGTATATGTCTGACACTCATGCCTTTCGAGAGAGAGACGTTATTAAAATTCCTGATCTCTTCATTATTATAGTTTGCAGCAACAAAAAGAAGCGCTGCAAAGTTTGTGGATGGGCAGAAAAACACAATATATATTTATCTACTGCAAGAAGTACATACGCAACACAGACACCGTGAAACTCTGCCCCTCATGTGTTTTATAGACTGGTATGAAAAGGCAATGTGTTCAATGGGGCTGATGTTTTGTCTAGACTGACATGATTACTGCATGTGTTCAGCTTGTGTTGTGTAAACTGACCTAATGGGTTCAATGACCCATGAAACACTGGCTGAATAACAAAAATATGAAGACCACACAGGGGTTCAGTTACAGTTGGTTGCTAAATGTTTTCACGCAGCAGGTCCAACACATTAAAAGGCGATGTGAGTTGTTAAGTAATTTCCTCCAAAATGACACAATCCCTGTTCAATCCGTCAATACTGTCACTACTTCTAAATCATCTGACTAAACTGTGCCTACAGATTGGTTAGGTTTACCCAAAAAATATTGTCCAATTGGCCTAACGTACAAAATTAACACATCCATTTGCAAACACGTTTTTGTATTATAACAACATCTAATTGTATTATGTTTTCAACCAACAAAATATAGTGGGCTAGAAGAATCGATTTTTTGTCTACCGGCGTTGTTTCTGAAGCTGCTGCAGATCCTTTGTCAAAAACTAGTCGTGGATCAAGTTCATATTTTACACCCAAGAAGACCTTAGTGCTTGAAAGAACTAGATTTATTTTGTGAAAGGTAAAATGCATATTAATAAAAACAAACACTAGGGGGAGCTTTATCTCCAAAAGTGTTACAGCCGTTATTTCTCAACTGTCAGTTTGATTTAACCCACATTTGGTACATATGAATCTACTCGAAGAGGTCTATCTTGCAAACACAGTGTTTTACTTTAATAATTGATATTTTCCCACTAGGGGAGCTTTTTACAAAAATATGATTTTGGACATAAGTCTGTACATTGGTCCAATTTTGTCCAAATCTGGTATATATGAATCAACTCAAGAGATTTATCTTTAATATAGCGTATTTTACTCTAAATATTTATATTGTACTCACTAGAGGGAATTATTTTACAAAAAGCACTGTATTCCATGGATTATTTTCAAATTGTATACCCCCATAGATTTCATTGCGAGGAAGAACTGGATTGATTAAAAGGTCAGTTGTATTTTTCAGACACTAGGGCTAGCTTTATCTCCGTAAGCTTCAGAGCAATCATTTCTTAACTATTCAAAAGTTTATTTAACTGTTGATCCAATTTAGTCCAAATTTGGTTCATATGTATCAACTGGAGGAGTCTTGTGTATATTATATTTTACTCTGATAGTTCATATTCAACTTTTTGATTGAGGTTTTAATTAAAAATAATGGACATAACTTCACATTTAATTTGAATCTGGGGAATTGTTTGTACAACACAGGAGATTGGGGACTTTTCAGGAATATACTCTGGCTGTCGCTGATGACGGCATATGGCTAGTTGTTAACAGCATTTTCAATATAGAGCACAACTGGAGCAGAGCTAATAATGACTGTATGCGACGTTAATGTTCTATATCCTTATCGTATCTCTGTAGTTTACATCTCCCACAAATGGCAGTTCTTATTAAACGTAATACAGACAACCATGTCGTCAATCGCTTCTCTCCATATTTTTCATATCATTAAAATCAGATAAGATGTGGTTTACTTTGAAGGGCTTTGGTGTGTAGACGAGAGCCTTTTAGCACCTTTGAAATGATGTGTCTGTACTGCGAGCCTTTGAGCGTGCCCAGTTCTTTCTCTGTTAGCAGAAACAGTATCACAGCTGCTGTTGACAGGAGGAGCAGCGACTGGATTTAGGAGAATGTCAGGGCTGTCAGGTATCATAAGCAGAACTCCGTGCTGGGGAAAAGACAGAATCGGGCTTGAAAGAATCTTTTATTTTATTTTTACTTGATCTTGTACAGCAATCACTTTTCACTGTGTTTGAAGGAGAAATTAATAAACTATGCCCTCCATACCTGTTCAAGTAGAGTATCAAAAGAGACATCGAACACTGAGTTTCTCCTTTGTTCAGTTCAGATGAAGTTTCACTAGTGGGCTGCCAAAGTTGATGAAACTTCCATACATCCCTGACAGTCAGTTCTTAGTTTTTTGTACCAGAGACACATGTAGATAATGTCTGACTATATAAAAGTAAATGATGCCCTAAAACTCATAGCTTCATATGTTATCTAAAGCAAGTCTTTCTATATTCCAAAAAAAAGTAATGAATATCATGGATTCTTCATTGCTGCTACTGCAGATCATTCTTGTTCACACGATAACGTGAAAACTGTTTAATGTATCGATCATAAAAAAATAGGGAAAATAGTGGCACTAACAAAAAACAACGTGCAAGTAGATTGATCTCAATTACTCCAATGTATAAGTTTCTAGGGACCCAAATCTATGAAGGTTTGTCCTATGTATACGCCTCTCATCTGTAACGGGGCTCTAGTGCCTCTCCAGTCAGCAGGAAACCAAAATGGTTCTTTGAGGGATCACTTGTTGAACCAACTCTGATCTGATTCTAGCACCAACCCAGAAGTAGAACCAGTTTCACTCTGTTGGGAAAAAGGCATATCATTCCATCTCTTCTTGATTCATAGATAATGTGTCCCACTGTGGATCTGTGGACTCCAGAAACTGTAGAAACAACTTTGGAATCCTTCCCAAACGGACAGGTTAAATCAAAAACTGGTATTTCTTTGGATATTGGCATAGTTTGCTCCTTTTGAAACCTAGTAGCCAACGTCCTGCCTTTGAGTATGGTCTATTTATGTGATGTTGTGATTGAAGGGGGCTGTTTGTGATCAGGTTTGGGTGGGTTTCATCCAACTGGAACCAGTTATTAATGCAGTTCAGTTGCTTTGAGTTTATAAATATTCAGGTAGCCTTAGTTAACAGTTGTATACAAACATTTTTTAAGCGTAAACGGCCCCTAAATACAAACTTGTTTACCTTGTAGCCCAGAGCCATATTCACTGAATCCAGGCCCCTCCTCTGTATAACGTAAGACAGTTGCTCTTTCATGTTAAGTTTTAAAGTTGAATAGTGTAATAGTAAACGTTGTTCATTCTACTGAGCCAACAGCGGCAGTAGAATTTGAGCTAAACCAATATCTGTATAAAATAATTGAGTTGGTAGACCATGATAGAGGTGAGATGTATTAATGAAGTTACTATATCACCAAAAAGTCTGGGATGTCACAAAATCATCATCGCCTCTGCGTCTGCATCCAGCGCAGATTTTTTGGTGCTATAGTAACTCAAAAGATATTTCAGTGAATCGTTATTTAATTTTTTACCCCCATTGACCTTAGTATAAAGAATTATACTAAGAATTATATTATACGAACAAAACCCTTTGATTCAAATAAGGGGAAAATGGCCGCTATAGATCATGTGACTCGTTTTGGCTGGCTGGCTGTATGTGTGTGTGTGTGTGTGTGTGTGTGTGTGTGTGTGTGTGTGTGTGTGTGTGTGTGTGCGTGTGTGTGCGTGCGTGTGTGTGTGTGTGTGTGTGTGTGTGTGTGTGTGTGTGTGTGTGTGTGTGTGTGTGTGTGTGTGTGTAAGAGGATTGGAAAGTACAACAAACCCGAGGGGAAACGATTAAGTACGTTGTCTTTTTCCAACCTCTACCCAATTAAAGTGAATGGAAAATCCATGAGTGCTCATTGGATTGGTTTACAGGTGGCTAATGAGCTGATATTTATAAAACTTGACACTCTCTCCCCCTTTTTCTCTCTCTCTCTCTTTCTCTCTCTCTGATTCTTCCTCTCCTTTCCTGTCAATCTTTGGCGGCCCTCCAGGACAGACCACCAGCCGGTCTGCAAGGGGTACCAATATTGCTTTGTGTCAACAAAATGTCAGCCAAGAACACACACCTACACACTGGACTGTATATCCCATGTGTTTATTTCCATCAACTGGAAAAGCATATTCAAAATTGAATGCCTTAATTTAACTCCAAAAACAAGGTTTATTCATTATCTACCACTTATCCTGTTCAGGGTCACGGGGCAGCTGGAGCCTATCCCTGCTAAAATCGGGCGAGGGGAAGGGTACACCCTGGACAAGTTGCCAGTTCATCGCAGGGCAGACACAAAGAGACATACAACCACACACGCTCACACCGAAGGGCAATTTTAGTGTCACCAATTCACCTGTATCAAATGTTTTTGGACTGTGGAAGGAAGCCAGAGTTCCTGGACAGAACCCCGGTAGACACAGGGAGAACATGCAAACTCTGCACAGAAAGGCCAGCAGACGTGGATTCAAACCTTGTAACTTCTTGCTTTGAGGCAGCTGTGCTAACCACTGCCTCACCATGCAGCAGTCCACAATAGGCATCGGACGTGTTGTCCTCATTAACCCTTAGTGTCTTCCACAAGTACAGAAAAAATGTGGAAAAGTTATTTATTTGCATATTTTGTCTCTGGGGCATTTGTTACTTTATTAGACACTTTACAATTACAATAAATTGAGAAATCATTGGTCAATGATCAATAAAAAATTTGTTTTCTGAAATTATTTTACGATGAAATTTTGTATTTCTTGGAAAACAGTCAATTTGATTAGCGCAACTTTAATAAAGGATGTTTTAAGAAAAGTATTTGACCATTATTAGACCTTTTTTTGGTTGTATCAAGTGACTTAATTCTAGGAAGTAAGTCCTCACATGCTTAATATGCAAAAAAAAAGAAAAAAGAAAATCCTACTTATCAAATAGGACTTTCCCAACAGCCATGGCTCCTACTCGGTGGCCACTTTAGACTATGGTGTCCACCAGGGCTGCATCTTTTGCACCTTACCCTTAGGCATATACATGCTGCCACTGGGTCACATTGTAAACTGGTTCAGTCACATTTTTCAATGAGAAATAGAGACTCAAAAAGTGCTCAACCAAACAGATGAGCAGGACATTAATTAAGTACCATTTCACCTTTTTGACCACCTTATGATAAAAAGGACAACTTCAACAGAGGCCATTGCATGGTCACTCGTGTCATTTGTTGATTTGTAGGCAAAAGCTGCATCAGGTAGATTTGCCCACGGACGATAACCACTCTACTTCCAGAGTAGGAAATATTACCTCAGTAGAGGCATTTTAGCTGGAAATTACTCCCTAAGCTGGGAGGTATATATGGCCGGGGCTGAGAGGAGCTCATAATTCACCATAGTAGTTGGCACTTATCATCCTGTGTCTGCTGAGGCTGGGTACTGGCTAAATGACAGCCAAAGCCACATTGGCACTTCCACTATTGCTTTACGACTGGCAGACACCCCTGGGCGCCATGATTGGAGCGCTAAGTGAGAACATAGCTGCCAATCAATTGATATTAATATGTCTATGTTCAGCAGAGACAGTTGGCATTCGAGAAGAAACGTGCAAAATAGTGGAACTGGGACGTGGACACAGGTGGTGTAACGCTGACAGAAATGACCTGGGTGTCCGTTCACAGCATGAGTGACACTCACCTGAACACACAATTAAACAGCTGTGAAAAAGTATTAGAGCCCATCCTGTTTTCTAATCTTTATGTTCTGAACCATTTAATGCTCTACTCAACTGTTTGGTTGAGCACATTTTGAGTCTTTGAGTGTACAGTTTAACTGCTTCATATATTTGTATCACTTGCGATGAAAGTATTTTGTATAGTTCAATATTTTCCCATGCCATTCTCCAATACATTGTAAATATGTCTGATACATTTAAATCTCTTCGACACTTTTAAATATATATTCTTGTATTTAATATATTTTCAATAATCTTTCTGAATATCTTTTTGTACACCTTTGTAAATGTGTATCATTCACAGGGCTAAACATTTTTGTATTTTTATATCGTTCTCTCTACCGATCGATAAATCAGTTTATCTATCTATCTATCCAGCTATCTATCCAGCTATCTATCTATCTATCTATCTATCTATCTATCTATCTATCTATCTATCTATCTCTCTATCTATCTATCTATCTATCTATCTATCTATCTATCTATCTATCTATCTATCTATCTATCTATCTATCTATCTATCTATCTATCTATCAACTGACATTTGGCGAGAGACATGGTACACTCTGGGCAGGTTGACAGTTCATTGTGGGGCTGACACATAGAGACAGACAACTATTCACACTCACATTCATTTCTATGGGTAATTTAAAGTCACCAATTAACCTATACTGCAAGTTTTTGGACTGTGGGAGGAAGTCGGATTACCCGGAGAAAACCCACGCAGACTGGGGGCCATCATGTGAACTACTCACAGAAATGCTGGCAAAGGTGGATTTGAACCTATCTTGCTGTGAGGCAGTTGTACACTTAATATATAATACAAAATGCAGGATGGTAATGAAATAGGATAATTAATTTCTCAATTCAATGATGTACAAGCATTCATAAAAAACAAATCAAAAGAAACTTAAAGTGAATAAATAATTTGGATAATATAAACAAGCTGTTGTACATCTTTCTCTTTTTTTCCCCTGCGACCTAATACCAAATCTAACGCCAATATTAGATTTGGAGTTAATTTTAGTACCTAAAAGTACTTTTGATACCTTTTTAAACAGTTTTACACAATCCGTTCCATTGGTTTGTATAATAACGTTATGTTAAATAAAAATTTTAAATAATTTCCATCTAAGAAGATTGTCTGACGTCATCCACACTCTATTTCCGACTTCCGAACTAACTGGAACGAACCAACAATTTGGCGGAAAGAACGTCAAAGCGTCCTTTGATGCTCTACGTAGATTGCGCAGACTCATTGTCCGTCATCGGGAGGATCCTACGTAAAGTTCGCAGATGACGTCAGTAAATGTTAAGTCTCCTGCGCGTTGACGTAGTGCAGACGGGGGTTTTTTGGTACCGAGCGGAGAGGAGATGCACACGGCACTCGAGTGAGGTAACTATATAAAAACCCATTTGTTTTTACTCACTCCCACAACATGGACCCGAGTGGTGTCTGCTACAACGTGTAGAAGTAATTAACAGCTGTGGTTACCGTGTGTTACTGAGTGTTAGACAGAACATACGGTTGTATTTGTTTGTCGACTGAAAGCTAATTTCTTCTGAGTCATTAGCTAGCTAACGTTAGCTTCTCTGTGGGTTGCTTTCCAGTGCATGTAAGCCTGTTACCGGTAGCGGTCTTCACAACAGACAGGCTGATTAGTATCCGTCTTGTTTGTCAAGTAATTCTAATGGCTATTAGTCATGGATACTATTTATACACTGACAGTTTGGTCGTTAGTGACCGTTTATGGGGCTGTAGTTTGGAAGGCTCGTACATATGAGGCGCGTGCTTGATCGGTGTTGCAGTGGTCGTCACCACGTGCAGCGACCAAAGACCCCCGTCTTTGGAGCACAGACTGGTGGGCGGGTTTTATGGTACTGAACTGAGCATGAATTTATTTTGCATAGTGTGTTTAATCGGTACTTTTGTTCTTTTGCTCTTTAAAATGTTTTATTAGTCAGTAAAGCTTTAAACAGACGTCACACAGTGCGTCGGAACACAGGGTGAAGCGTTGAAAATAAAATGAAATCATAAGACGAACCAACCATAAACTCTCAAAACACAGTGCATCTTACACACACACAAATATCAGTACACAAAGCATTCATTTGAAAGCCAGTTGGTAGAGAAGAGTCGATCAAAATGCAATGTTACAATTAAACAGCGCAAACAATACTAAATGAAATCATGCAGCAGAAAAGGCTTTCCATAAAAAAGGTATGGTTTAAGTAATGATGTGGTGGTCTTTTTGCAAGCCCAGTGTCTATGTTTTGTGGCGGTAATATGTACAAAGTCTTAATTGTGATCAGATATGTTTATTTTGATTGAAAATCTACAGCTGCATTTCAGAATTAGCTTTATTAAAATTTACAAATGGAAAGTACAGTTCCATTTGGAAATAATTAACTGCAAGTAACACAGGTCCCTATATTACTTAATATATGGCATGCATTTTGCTAATATGGTCATGAATTTGGGTTTGGATAGCCATAGATGGTCTTTAAATGTCTTAAAATGAACTTGATGAAACTTGTTCAAATCCTGTGGATTGAACTGGATTGCAATGCATGATTGCATTGTGTTTTTTAGTCCTATGTAAACTAAATCTCACTGCTGTCCTTCAGTGAGTATCCAGAACCTGTATTGTAAAATCCGATAGGATATACTTTATTGTCACCATAGGGAAATTGGTCTTTGACTTACATGCTGCGCACCTTGATAGCCAAGGGCATGCATGTCAAGTTCGCAGGTCACATCCGGCCCTTGAGACAATATCTAATTTCTATAACGACTATGCCGCTGGTATAATAATAATAATAAATGTTCCATACCCTTGTTTTTTCTGAATTCTATAAGATATATGTAAAAAAATGCAATAGTACATGGACCAATGTAAAATCAGATTAAGTGTGACCCAATAATTTCAAACAGTACATATTGATAACTATTTTTACAAAGTCAGTAATGTATATTTAATGACTCAATAATGAAGATAAATACAGTTAACTATTATTCTGAGATAAGTAATAAAACAAGAAAGATTTGCTTCTGACAATTCATATGAGCTACATTTAGACGTTTTCCTCAAGATTTCATCTCAATGAGTAAAAAATAAACTGGTACAGGGCAAAAATATATATACAAGATAGAGCTCCATGTCTAGATTCATACTAGACATAATCGTATAAATGATTGACAAGTAACAGTCAAAAAAGCATTTTTTGGAACAAAGCCTCCCTACTCAGTGAAATATGAACAATTGCAGTGTATGACACATACACGTCAGATCTCCTTGAGGTGGTTCATATGAAGTAAACTTGGACTAAATCGGACTGAAGGTTATCAAGTTATGTGTTAAAAACATGTGCTTTGTAAAAAAAAAAAAGCTCTCCCTATTCAGTAAAATAGGAACAATAAGTAAAATCTGACAAATACAAGACAGTTGTTTTTTTTAGTTGATTGAAATCTACCAAATTTGGGCTAAATCAGACCATGCACCAAATCTGGACTAAATCAGACCAAAGGTTGAGAAATTAATGGCCAATGTGATATTGGTGATAAAGCTCCCATTATCGTGGTAACACAAGGGACCTGTGGCGGCTAATATTATACCATAATATTCCTGACTTTTCAGGGATATAATGATGATTGAGATGCAGAGTTTGGAGAGGAAATGGTGACACAGTAGCTTTACAGATGGGTGTACATTGTTTTGTTTTTTAAGTACTTATGTCAATGCAGACAGCTTTGTCTAATTAATATTAAAAGAGTAGATGCAAACTATGTTTTGGTCTCACCTTTGTTGCTTACTGTATTTTGACCAAAACCTCTGTTCTTTCATTGTAAGATCATTGATAATATATTCGACTCAAGGGAAATAATGACTTTTAAGTCTTGGGATTAAGCTAACCTAAAATTAACTTAAAATTGCTGCCTGTGGTGTTATTTGATATGGCTGTATGATGTTATTTATGTCATCTGCATATGGTCTAACATTCTATTGAAAGTTTTTGTAGTTTTAGTTGGCAGTAGATGGATTGAACTTTTGTAAACGGTCATGTTTTTATGAACAGTGTAACATGTAACCAATCTCTTTGTAAAAAAAAAAAAATGTAGCTTCTTTATTTTGATGCAAGGATATATGAATGACTTCTGGGTCAAACGTTTAAGTTAACCTCCTGAGACCCGAGCTTTTATTTGGTGGGCAATTTTCATTTATTTCAGCTATTTTGTATTAGTCGGACATAATAAGCCCTTAGCCCTAATAAGTCTAATAAATAAATTTGTATTTCTTACAGGAAGTAGTTTTTTCAAAAACTGATGTCCTCATATGGAGTCAGTCGGTTTATTTTTAAATTTATGGATTTTATTTGCAATTTGGGATCAAAAGCTCCCAATTACTATAAAAACCAAAATTTCAGCGTTCTACGATAAATACTTCTCTCAAAAATCAATGTCCTCATATGCGGATAATGGGTCTATCTTAACGTAGGACACAATAAAGATACCATTAGTTAAAAACGTATGAACCAGTTTTTTTCAAACTGTAAACATAAGGGTATAAAACAAAATTACAAACATCTGTTTATTTCAAGCCTTAAACAAGTCTATTCAAATATAAAAGTGCAAAAAACTGTGTAAACTGTTTAATTCAAGCCCTAAACATGGCTAATAAAAACAACTAAAGTGCAAATAATGCCAGAAATTACCTAGTGTACTTTTTGTTTTTTAAGGAACACTTCACAACATGTGTTTGCCCATGTAAAATGCTGCAAAACAGTTACAGACTCACGTATCATTCTTTATATAGAAAAAAATATATAGCAGAAATTGTGCAGACTGAGACATGTGGAATTGGAGTGACCAGAGATCTTTTGCCTAGTTGTGGAAGGTGTGCATTCTCATCCTCTGCATCTGCGACATGAGCATCTTCATAAAGAAAGTCACGCTTGTTTAGGAATACCTGAGCCACTACCATGCAAAACTCAAGAAACTTCATAATAGCCATTTTCCTGGTTATCTCGGTGATACAGCAGCCAGCTGTTGACTAGAGCGAGATTGGTAAAATGCATCAGCATGCGAATTGTCCACTTCTTGGTGCGGACACTCATTCAGTAGTAGCTTAACATCCTGTCTGACAAGTATACCCCAGCCATTTTTGGTGTTGTATTCACGCACGCACTTAGTTTTGTGACGTTCACAGCCGTTTGATGACCAAGGCTCCTAAACCCAATTCTTCTGAGTCCTGAACATGTGACCCCAGTGTCTGTACACCTTGATAGACTTTAAAGTCGAGCACAATGCCATCTGCTGATACCAGCACAAAGGTCTTCATGCCAGATGGATTGGGCTTTAGTGGCACATACTGTCGGAATGGACAGGCTGCAGTGAACGGGATAATCTGCTCATCTATTGAGACACATTCCAGTCGAGCCTGGAGGCGGCAGCCGTTAAGTATGTGATTCATAAAGGGCCTCACCTTCCAGAATTTTTCGGTTTTCCTCCTGTCTTGTGGAACATCATCAATGACTTCTTTCATATTACTCCTCAGTTTGAAAAACCGATCACGTGACATTGTGTCACTAATGGCAGGGATTCGTAGGGCATTGGACCAAAAAATCCTTTTTTGTGGATAACTCACGCAAAACATCAAGATTGCAGCTCCAAAAAAGTGATACATCTCATCAACCGAAGTGACGAGAGATCTCCCACTGTTACCCAGTGACATGGCATTTGTGCAGTCAACAAGGAGTTTCATTAGCTCTGAGTTCATGTACTGCTCTACATAATCCAGTGGCTGCCAATCGGCTCGCTCATCTTTCAGTTCATAATCTTCACCCTGAAACTGGACTAAGTTTGGGCTTAATGGAGCAGACTTCCAGCGCTGTACACATCCAGCATTTCTAGGTTCTGCCCTGGGCTTACCACGTCTTGGCTCATCTTCGTCCACTTCTAATAATAAAAACATAACACAATTTATTTATAATTCACTCAACATTTTGAAATAAATTAAAGTGCTACAGAGTAAAAAATACAAGACAATTGCGGTGAATAGCATATTGTATGCTATTATATAGCATATATAGCATATTGTTCTGCTTTTGACAATGAAAGTCTCCCTGTAATGATTAAATGATAAAATCAACTCCAACACATCAAAATCTATACCAGAGACAGATGGCTATCATATGATGTAGTTATCCAGCTTGCTAGCTATTTAACTCTGAGTATAAACAAATGTACCACTTGCAAGAGCTATTTACACTCGTGAACTCTTCTAAAAACTATTTACACTTGTAAACTCTTCCAATTATTCCCAAGTTTATCTGACCACATGGCACAATCGATAACATAATATAGTCCCAATGTACTCAAACAAGTACTTCAACTTTGCAGACGTTGTAGTTTGCTACTATTGCTAAAATTGTTCCAATTGACATGCCTTATGAAGCTACAGATGTCATTGTGCATAAATACACTAGTTTCAACCATGAAATATGACTTGGATTTTTACCGTGTCCATTTTTCTGTCGGGAGTGGTTGTAGAATGTGCTGATATCTCCGCCATCTTGTTTTCACTGAAAAGGGTGTAATGTTGTTTTATGACCACTAGATGTCCATGAATGAGACCAATGGGTCCAAGTTTGAAAAAATTAAGTATCATGGTGCAGAAAGGCAGAAATCAAAGGTCCTCACACAAGGACTCCGGGTCTCAGGAGGTTTTAAACAGTGATGACAAAATTTTCTGAATGTAAATTTTTATCATGAAACAAAAAGTAATATCTATTCCCTTGTATGTTGTACTGGTTAAAACCGGTATACCATTTTTTTTGATCGCACAAGTCCAGAGTTTAAAGGATAATAACTATGATTAATTTAAATACCAATTATTCGATTTTGATTTCTTTGATTCTTTGGGGTTTTTTTTGTTGTTTTGGGAGAATAAATACAGTAGTCAACATTCAACCATCCAGATTCTTACCCGATTGAATATTTGCTGACTATCACATCCATTAAAACCTCAGCCTGGTTTCTTCAAGACTGCCCCATTGGACTGTAGCTTTGAACAGTGTCTATAGCCGTCAGTAGTTTATCACGCGCACATATCTGGTTCTCACAAATGTTTGAGCCATTAACAAGCGAGGGTGCTTACCGACAGGTCTCATATCAGTTCAGATGAGGGTGGTTCACATAGGTGGATCGGGCCAGAAATGTTAGTCACAATCTTTTACAAAGGACGCATTTGTGGATGTTCATTATGGTGGGACATTTTGATATGTTTTGCATATTAAGTTATTTACCTTCAGGCAAAAAACTAAAGTGGGTAGAATATCCTACCAATATGACAAGTAAGCCTACAACATAAGTAATTGGTCAGGTGTTTGATCCTTGACTTGAGTGCATAAACATGTGGGCACATGTTCCCACCCTGTGTTTCCCTTCCTCCTTCTACAAATTGGTTAAGCCACTGAACCCATCCTCCAAATATCCAATCTGTTACTTAATGTAAGTGGTGGTGTGAGCATTTTGTGTTAGTGTGGACAGGGGCACCTCCTTTCTGACTCACATGTGGCTGATGGTAAGCCTCATCTCTGTTCTTTGCCAAGGTGTTTTCTTTTTATATAAGCTGATTGAGCTGTTAACTTATCTGTGTTTAGTCCAGCCTTGAAATTCTACACTCTTACGCTATGATGAACAGGATTCCGGGCCACAGAGCATCAGCCATGCACCTGCGTCTCACCACAGTAATCTCTCCATTTTTCTCTGTTACTCCTTGATTCCATTTGGAGAAATTTGAGACCCAGTCCATAACTTTTTCAAATGTGAGTTAAATATACAGAGTGTGAGCTTGGTTTGATGTTTGTTAAACTGTTAACATTAGTTTTATTTGAACTTTCATGTGTCATTTTAGCCCACAGTGTAATTTCTTACAACAGAGGGATGCTGGGTATTTGCTGAAGGATATTGTGACTTCTGTATACCAATGTCAATTCTGATTCAAGTTTTTTTTTTCTTCATGTGACCCCAGTGGGGCACTTTGAGGTGATGTCTAAGATTATTGTTCATATCTGCATTGCTGCCACTGTGTGTGAAATTCTGACTTTCATCATCTTCTCCAAATTCAAAAAACTTCCACACCTCAGAATGAGAACCTTTATTCTATAGAAGCTCAGTGCAGTTGGTAGCTTTCATTCTCACCTTGGTCAGCGGGGTCATCCGGTGGGTTCATTCTGTAACAATTTGATTCAGCTTGTTTCCAGAGAAAGAAAAAAAAGCGTAATTGCTGCAGATCAGAAATGAGATCTCAGATCAGGATTTCAGTCTAATTAAGATTATTTTCCAGCTGCAGTTCCCGTCTGTATGCCTCTGGTTTTGTATTACTTTATTAGATGTCTGTTATTGGAAGGCTTTTTTGCACCATTTGTGCTGTGATAATTGGTCGCTTTGACTTAACATATGTGTGTTGGGCAGTAAGCTGATGAGAAGAATGAAACTACCATCCTTGTGAATAACAGCAAGCTTTAAATGGTAAAAACACATTAAACTGAGTAGGTAAAAGATGACAAACACTGCTGTATTGATTTGATAACTGAGTTAGGATTGAACTGAATTATGTATTTACTAGTCACCTATTGTGACTCTGCCAATAATGAGTAATGTGAGCATGATGTCATTTAAAGGCTTTCTACAGGTGCTTAAGTAAGCAGCTTTGTAGTAGATATCCAAACCAGTTTATGAAAATTACAACAAAGTAGTTACTGTTAACCTGAAGATTCTTACCATGGCCTGTCCATATGACTGCTATAATGACGGTTTCTGTTTTTAATCAGTGGGTGGTCGTTCCGTGTAATGATAGCATGATGTCTGTAAACATGAGTACCTGCTTATTGTAGATAAGGTGTAATAATATCATGTTTTCTGCTGGTGTTGGTAATGTCTCGCCCCGTACTGTCATCACTGTTAAATGAAAGCTTAGGTTACTCTGATGGGTAAATTGAAAACAAGTGACGGAGTGTTATATCTGTACAACTGAAATACATTGATTAGCCATTAAATTATAACCACCTAGCTGATGCTGTGTGGGACCCATTGAGGCATGGACTTCTGTGGTATCTGGCATTAAAAGGTTAGCAGATGATACTTTAGGTCCTTAAAGATTCAAAGTGAGGCCTCCGTGGATTGGACTTGTTTGCTTGAGGTGCGTTTATGTGGACACTTTTCTTCTTTCAGTATGAAAAAATTGCTAAAGAATATTCCTGTTTGACTGTTTACATTAACGGTGAACCAATCGACCGATTAATGGTATCATTTTTTCTCCTGGTTAAAGAAAGATTAAATACAAAATTACTAAATGGCTCTTATTTAGCTATGATGATTTAAATCTAGTTTTACATTGTTTTAGATACATGCAAACCGACAATCAAACCAATAAAGATGAATTATTCTTTCCAAAATGTCTTTCAATAAACGTTACCGGTTTAATAACAGACCGTTGAACCAAACAGCTTGCTACACCAACAGTGTATTTGCTGCACTGGAATGAAGTTGTTTCATGTTGCATGACATTACTGCTGATTCAAAAGATAAATAAATAATACAAAAAAATATATATATATATATAAAAATACAGCATTTTCCCTGGAATAAAATCAAACATCCATGTAAATTTAGGAAAATAAATTTACGTGTTTCATTAAATTCTATGACAACTAAATTCACAATCGATTTTTGTCGATTACGCCGATAATTCGTTGCAGCCCTAGGGATCAGAACAGTTTTTTTCTGTAACTGACGCTTGTAACGAAGTAACAACTTGATAATAACTGTTTACTCCTATAGCCTACTGGAGACCGAGGGGGTGGGAGAAAGGAAAAAGGGATATCATAGCCATAATTGCACCTCATCGTGGTTTATTCTGACTGGTTTATTCTGACTATCGTTACATTATTTCGGCTTTAGCAAAATTATCAGACAAGCTGTGTTGTCTGGTAAACTCAACAGAAATGTTACATTAACCCGAACATCATCAGATCTAACGTTGAAAGTAAGAACTCCTCATTCCGTATTTCTATTCTGAAAACCAAACTCCACCAATGGTCAGAGACTTTTAAGTCTTGATTAATTCATTCTCTGTAACGACATATCCTGTTCAGGGTTGCGGGGTAAGCGTTCGGCACATCAATCTTAATCAACGCAACAAATTTAATCACCCCGAAGAATATAGTAATTTGAAATAAGCTAACGTTATCAGAATGGCTGAAGCTAGCAGGAGCTCAGAGCCAGCCACAGTTCCCTGAACAAAGTCAACATTTAAAAAATAATCGACTGAACAAAGTTTTATTTTCAGTCTGAAATGTCATACAATTGATTTAAGACCTGCACAAAGGATACATTAATTTCATGTCAGAATACATAGACAATGGGGACCAGCCTTTCTTCCACTGTAATCCTTCAAAAATAAGAGCACTTAAAATACACTACTTCTTACGGTTTTCAAACTTTAAAGACAAAAAAATTTTATGGACCAAAAATTGGTATATGCCGGTTATACTTTATAAAAATCGCTCATCGTGGTCGGCCATGAAACTTGCAATCGGTGCACAACTAGACCTCGACTAACCCTTTTCCAGGTAATGGAATCTTATTGGATAGGACTTTCTCATTCGGAAGGGGGTGTTTATATGCCGCATTTGGTTTCTGATTAAAAAAAAATACTGTGTATCCTAAAGAAGGCCATAAAAACAAACAAGTGAAATGACTCAATCTGTTGAAAACCTTTCTGCTTCCACAAACCGCTCCTGTGTTCCTGTGTCCAAGCATATAAACTAAAAATATTTGCACAATTCATATTATTGTAGGACTAAGTTAAAATAATTGGAATTAATGCTAATTTTATAACTTTTTATGCAGCAAAAAAAAACAACATTAAACATATGTGGAATACCCACAGTGATCTTTCTGCTGTCCTTTTGTTTTCCGTTGCCTGGTAGACAGCAGTTTCATACTGTAAAGAGAGGGGTGTGCATGGTCGTGTGAGAATCATATGAGGCAGCTTAAGGGCCAAAGTCAGGATTCTTTCCCCCCTGGGAGAAAAAACAACATTCCTTTTATCAACAACCAGGAAAATGTTTGAAGAATGAAACAGGATCTTGGAAATGGCAGAAAACAGTTTAACTTCCATGTTATAGATAAATTTTAGGTTTTTACAACATTATAATTTATATTTATGGTCATAATGAAGATGTAGCATGCAAAATTAAAGTGAAACCTTTTTTTAATAGCAATGTCTAACGGTATCCTTTATATCCTCACCAAAAAAAATAATAATGTGTAACATATTTCTTTGCACGTTATATTTTTTGGGGGAATTTTTCTAATTTAACATTTTAGACACTCTAAATTTAACATTAAATGACAAACCATTTGGTCAGGTCAGACTGTTACTTGAGTCTCAATCAGCTCAAGTAACAGAGGAAGCTTTTTATGACAGTAAATCTAACATTTTTGAGCCTAGCGGTATTTGGGCCTTTTTTGAATACTTTTAATCTTGACGTATCAGATTAAATAATGTTAAACATGCCAATGTTTGGTATCTTTTATTAAGCACAATATCCACTCAATAATTTGATAATGGATTTTTCACTTAATCACACTCTATTAACATCCTGAACAAAAAGAACACAAATAATGTATTTTATATGAAAACAGTTTTTATTGTACAAATCAGGGCTGCAACCATGATTTGACATCATTGATTACTATGTCAATTTAAGTGGAACGTTTCAAAGCTTTACGCTATTTACATTCTTCCCCAATGGTGATGGCAGAAGTTGCTAATGGAATTGCCGTAAATCAAACTTTATCCCAAATACCTCGTACCTGGTCGGCCGTTGTGTGCAAATTCTTTAAACCGAGACCGAATAAGATTAAACCCTGTGCGCTTTGATAAACAGAAATGGCATACCACCTCTTAAAAGAAAATATCCCAAACCTCTCAGACCTGTAAAGGATTACAAGTCGGACATATTTCTCAGCTGCGTACATATTTCTCACAGCGAGTTCCATTTGTTTGTACATTGTCTTTGCATGGAAGTTATCATTCATCTTTTATCTGTTGTTTCAGACATAAGACTCCCAAATTAGAGCTAATTGCTAGTATTATAAAACTGTTTACTTGTGCAGTTGCACGTTGGTGCAGTTGTTGCAGTTGCACGTTGGTGCAGTTGCACGTTGGTGCTGTTGCACGTTGGTGCTGTTGGTGCAGTTGCACGTTGGTGCAGTTGCACGTTGGTGCTGTTGGTGCAGTTGCACGTTGGTGCTGTTGGTGCAGTTGCACGTTGGTGCTGTTGGTGCAGTTGCACGTTAAGCAGTTCACATACAGACTTCTGTGTTATTGTAAGAAACCTTTTACAGAAAACACGTACTTTTCTTATGACAACTGGCACTAGACATTGAAGTAAATCAAACTCAACAGTGAAACTTCTTGTGTGAAAGGGTGAAAGAGAAATGGTCAAAGTTATCTTTTTTGGGTTTTTTTTAATCACCAAAGGAATAATCAGCAAAATTTGTAATAATCCACATTTTAATAATCAATAAGAAATCATTTTGTGGCAGCCTTGAATATACAATTCACAAATATGGAAAATGATATTTGAGATACTGTTAATGTGAACAAAGACAGGTCAAGTTGAGGTAAAATCGTTTTATATTAAAGAAAATCAAGTATAGCCATAGGTATTTCTGTTTTTCATTTTAACTGATCTTACTTCCAAATAACTAATATGCACAATTGGAAACAGAACATAATAAATACAGTTTAATGCTAAAGAAAAAGAGTTCGCTAGAGGTCTTCTGATTTAACATACCATGAATATTTGCAAAAACAACCAATCATTTAATCTGTTTATTCATTATATAGCCTATTTTTATACTTATTCAATTGGAGATTTAATATAAATTGCATATCATTGTGTTGTTTTTTTAATCTAATTTAATTTTGTCTCAACACTTTGGAATCTGTAGTTTTATTATATATGCCAAGCTTAACTTCTAAAAGCTGACCTTTTTTCTAATTTAGATGTAATATTCGGTAGACGAAATGATAACTGTGTTTGAACTACATGGATGGGTTTCTATTGTCTGTCCTCATTAATGTTTTCCCAGAGTGCACCTTTCACAAGTGTTGGAACAAACCCTGCATAAAGTGGAATCAAGACTGGGGGCCAAGAAGGAGGAAGTGTCTTGCGGTGAGTAAAGTTATTGTGTACCAGAGTGGAATGATGGGATTATTTACTTTAACTACTGTTGTTGAGCATTGATAGATTGATCACATCAATGGTTCTCAAACTGGGGTGGGCTTTCTGGGAGGGGGGTTGATGCGTGGGGATACAATGTTGAATAGTGATGAAACTGTCTCGCTGATATTAATTTCACTCATTACCCCTTGGATCCTTTTTTATTAGTTGCCTCCTTAAAAATGGTTAATGATTAATTTAGTAGAATAGGGGCAGTGCAGTGTTTTTTTTGTTGTAATTCCACTTAAATATAAGCTATTCAGCAGTCCATAATGTTGTTAAGGTTCACAAGATTTTGTTTTCATTTATTAGATGTTTTTTGATAGTATATGCTGAGACTCATTTGATAAAATAAATTAGGAAGAAAGTAAGTCAGGGAACAATTAAAATGGATTTGAAAGCTTCCTTTTTCATCGTGGTTTGTGAAACACATTCTTAAACCATCTCTGTAAATAGTGATATCTTTGTTTTTCCTCTTGGCAAAAAGCAAAACAGCAGCTGTAATCAGGAAAGAACAGCAGGCTTTGTTGCTTGTGAGAGGGTGTGCTCTTAAAAATAGGTCCCAACCTATCTGCTGCTAGGTTCATAGGTCACTTAGTGTTTCATGTTTATAAACACTGTCTTGTCAGCTGCCGTAAAGTAGGCTTGTAACCACACTTAAGATCCGCAGCTTGAGTCAGAGAGACATCCCTCACTCCTCAGCCAAAGTTAATTTCATAGACGTTTCAAGTCATTCCAGGGCACGTAGCGGTAAGTAGCCTTGTGTTTGTTTCGTGAAGGCAATATGTGACAATGAAGTCAGTTTTATTAGTTATTGATTACTAATGTATACTGCATTTCTACATATTCTTGACTGTGTTTCATTGGAGTAAAGTCTTTTGATGATGCAGTCTGAATTCAGATTAAGGCTATAGATGATATTCAAGATCTGCAGTAAGAACAGTTACTCTCATTGTCCATTAATCTGCCATTGATTTTCTACATCAGAATCAGAATCAGCTTTATTGGCCATCTATATGCATACAAGAAATTTGACTCCCGTTAACTGAGCTCTCGAAGTACGAACGTCATATAAATAATTTTAAATTTAATGGACAAGGCAATAAACAAATATACAAGCTATAAACAAATGGAGATGATCTTGTGTACAGGCTATATACATTTAAATATATATGCATTCATATCTATATATAAATATATATGACAGTGCAAAGATGTCAGAGTAATGACAGTTGGAGGTAGTTATTGTATAATGCAGTGATCCAGGTTATTGTACAACACTGACACTGGTTTGATTGTTGGTCAGGTTGATGGCCTGTGGGTAGAAACTGTTTTTGCGTCTGGCAAGCGCTACAGAACACTGTTCGCCAAAACTATCAGAGGGGAGAAGTTGAAACAGGTTGTGTCCGGGGTGTGTCGGGTCTGCAGTGATCTTTCCTGGCCTTTTCAAACTCTGGAGGTGTATAGGTCCTGGATGGATGGCAGGTTGGATCCGATGATTTTTTCTGCAGATCTAATTGTCCGTTGTAGTCTGTTTCTGTCCTGTTTGGTAGCAGATCCAAACCAAACAGTGATGTATGTGCAGAGAACAGACTGGATTACTGCAGTGTAAAAATTGGATCAGCAGCACCTGAGGCAGGTTGAGCTTCCTAAACTGGAGAGCTCGCAGGCCACTCCACACCAATGCTGGGTCGTTGGCTGAAAACTTGTTTTTCAGCTTTTCAGGGTAGCACTTTCTCTGCTGCTCTGACCTCCCTTGTCAGTGTGTTTCTGGCCTGCTTGTTTAGGACTCTGTCACCACTCCTGTTAACTTCCTCCTTGGTCTGACGAAGCTGCCTGAGTTTGGCAGTAAACCAGGGTTTATTGTTATTGTATGCGCAGAAGGTTTTTGTTGGCACACACATGTCCTCGCAGTAAGCAGTGCAGTGTAAGCAGTACATTGAATGGTAAATTTATTTTGTTAAATATCAAAATGTTTATTTCAATTTCCCAGAGCTCAGTTGGATGACCTCAAATTGCTTATTTTGTCCAACCAACAGTCCAAGCCCCACTCTTAAAACTATATTTAATTTCATATCATACAAAGGAGAAAGTCCATTCTTGTAAGAATCTGGAAATAGCAAGTGTTTGCAAATGAGAGTAACTATTAACCGATTATCGAATTTGTCTGCAAATTATTTGCTTTCAATTATTTAATTAATATACTGATTAATCATTTCAGTTCTGTTTTAATTCTGCGTATCAAATCTTTTGGTCAGAATGGGTATTTATATTTTATAGATATGGATTTAAAAAGCCCAAAAGCCATATAACACATATAAGACAGAGGAAAAGGTGACAATACATACAGTTAAGAAGTTAGAAATTGCAAATATGTGTTCTTTTTGTTTGAAAGAGTGAATAGAACCATACCTTTATTAATAAAAAAAGTTGGCAAAAAAATTCTTTCCAAACAATGGATTTGAGATTTATTAATAATTTAATTCTAATAAATTCACTATGTAAAATATTTTAGTTTGATGGATACATTTATTTTTTACAATTTGATAGTGAATCATGATTTTGAAATTGTTTGGTTGTGCAGTACTTAACTCAAAAACAGATAACAAGTTGCTGTTGGCCTATTTCTAGTATCCTCGCTGAGTTTTTTTTCCTCGTAATTTTGTGTTTATTATGGGAATGGAGAGGTAAATAGAGAAAGTAATATTGTGTTGTTTTTTTATTGATGCCATCTCAAGCAAGTGAGTAGTCTGTTATTTCCAGCTTTGACAACTGTGTGAAGGCTCTATCACACTTGTAGTCCAGTTACTCTGTCCAGGTTAGCACTAATCTTTTTCCAGGGAATATGCCTGCAGGTAATCCAGTATGAACTTTGCTAATAAGCTAGCTGCAAGAGGCGTGCGTGTGTTCCTGAGCTCGACTTGTCTCAGGATCAGTTGACTGAAAGGATGATACTGCCTCGGGCTCTTGTAGCAGAAGAAAACCATCAGTTTATCACACAATTGTCATTAGAGTGTTATGCTCAAGGTGCCTCGCTGATTTGTTTATTACAGCTGTAGTTAGTTGTGCTAAGCTAAAGGTGATTTGATTCTATCGCTAAAAGAGTGTGCCCTGCAGGTTTGTCCTTAGTTTAGAATGTTTGAGAATTTACCACTACACTCAGCTACTTTGGATCCGGTCTGTTGTACAGAATTATTGTGCCCAGACTAGTTGAATATTTTATTGAGCTGATAATTCAATTATTTCATTGTATGTAAAATGTATAAAGTAATTATAATGTAATAATTCCATGCCAAAAGTGGTTATAAAGCAAAATAAACAAGTTATGTTAAAAGTTAAGTGAAATTGAAGCACAAAGTGTGTATCAATGTCAGAAATATATGATTATTAATAATATTTTGCAGGGGACCGGAAGTGAGGAGACAATGCGAGTCCAAGTGCACACCAAGATCTGTTTCCTGTGTGTGCTCACCTTCCTCATCCATCAGTGTAGCCGCTGCCATGGTGAAAAGCACAGCCATCAGCATCACGGACACCACAGTACCAACCACACCCATGAACACAGTGACCTGCAGATTTCTGAGGATTCATACATGAAAGGAGCTACTCCATCCGTGGAATCAAACACTCCTCAAGGGCAGCCTCCGGAGGAGGAACAGAACTTCTACATCCAGCGGCTATTCCATCGCTACGGCCAGAAAGGCCGGCTAGATTTCCAAGGATTTCAGAGTCTTCTGTTCAGTTTGGGTTTGGGTGAAGTGAAGGTGGTAGGTACACATCATGAGGATCTGGGCCATGATCATGTAGCTCACCTTGACCTGCTTGACGTGAAGGAGGGCCTTCACTCACATTCATCCACTAATGAAGACCGTAGCCGAGATGATGAGCATGAACATCAGCATGGTCATCCCCACCACAAGACCGACCCCCACCATCCAAACACAGAGCAAACTCTTACAAGGTGCAACCAAAAGACTACTCCCAGTCCGGCTTCTGAGGCACCTGGCCATGAACATGATGGACATAACCATGAACATGGACATGAGCACAAACACAAAAATAACCACAAACACGTACATAACCATGACCATGCCCATAACCACAAACATGGAGATGACCATGAACATGGTCAAGACTATGAACATGATTCCAGTCATTCTCATAAAGATAAACGAGAAGCACCTGGTGGGCCACCCGCCCTGACTTTGCCAGGCCCTGTCTCGTCTGGCCATCCAGGAGGATTATCCCATCAGCACGAGGAGGTAGGATTTGATTAATGTCACAGTCTTGACTTTATCTTCACGAGGGATTTTACAGATACAGCTTGTTGACACCAATACTTATCAATGCTCTTCCCAATATTTCTCCATTATTATGTCCAGAAAAAAAGACATGATAGTAAAGCTGACTTTTGCAGCATTATTCAAAAGGATGAATTCAAACAGAGTAAATTACAAAAACAATGCCCACACGTAATGATTCTTGCATGGAATGACTGAAAATTCCTTGTGATATCAATTACATAAATAAAAAATAATTATTAGGGGGAAAAGACTGCAGTGTAACTATATAGATCTGGACTTATCATGTTGTCCACCTCCTTAAACATTTACATGTAAAATATCTATGAGTGTGTCAGTGAAAACCATCCCTTTACTTTGACGTGTACAGCCTAACTCACCTAAAGGCTCTGAAGATTAAACACATCAATAACATTAGTGACATATCCCATGCTAGCTATTTGGTTCCTCTCCAACTTTCGGCTGTTCTCAATTGTTGTGTAGCATGAAAAGTCTGGAGTGACAGAAAATGATGTAAGAGGTGTCTAGGATATGCAGGAGACCAGTATGACAGCAGCAAGGTGTGCAGTAGAAGTGACAGACAGGTTCAAGGTGGAGGTGAGACTTCATCAAGATTGGTTCTGAGCCCCTTTCTGTTCTGCTATTGTGATGAACAGGCCTACGGATGTGGTCAGCCAGGAGCCTCAGCAGACTATGATGATTGCGGATTATGTTGTGATCTGTAGTGAGTGCAGGCAGAAACAGAAAAAGATTAGGCAACTTGCAGTTCAATTTTGTTTGTACTCACTTTAAGCTTTGGATACTTTGTTGGAAATTCTGTAAATAAAGATGGAGATCAACCTGTCTTTATACAATTTAGTCATCATTTCTGCAGAAGGCAATCTGGACATACAGGATATCGTGAGTGTCTGTGATGGCAGAGGCTAAGTGTGTGTGTCTGTGGGGTTGTTATACAGCTTTGTGAGACAAAGAGTATTTGCATTCAGGCCTGAGGTGTCACTAGATTGGTTTACATGGACACTTCTCCTTTCAGAATGAAATCCTTTCGAAAGGGTTTTTCTGTAGTGACTGTTAACATGAGCAGTGATCTAATCAGGAATGGTTGAATGAACCAACACATCAATTAGAAGAGCTGTCAGAAGCTGAGTGAAAAGCGCTAAACCAACCAATAGATGATGAGTATTATGAGAGGGAGGGCCTACCGTGTGATTGGGGCTGTTTTTTGCTTTCCACAAAGATACAGCTGATAATAAATCATGTTTAGTGCTATACTGGAGACACAGCGGAGTTGGAGATAGGAAATTCCTCATCACACGCTTCATCCTGATAACCCAGACCCACGTCATGACAGCCGTCTTAGATTCATTCATTTTCAGGTCACAGGGGCCTACGGATGTGGGGCCTATCCCAGCTCCTTAAGTACTTCTTTCATGCTCAATAAAAAGGGAAGTTGTCGGTTCTGATCCACCTGATTGTCGTGGGATTTATATTTGTGTTTCTTATCATCAAATTGGCATCTTTAAAGTTCTCCAGCGCTTTTTAATTTGATCACAGTTTCCGTCTCTCAAGGCTCCTGGTGGGTTTTGTTGGTTCGTAGAGTTAATTATTTCTTACTTCTACACTTCATTTTTTGAGAGTTTGTATTAAAGACAAAATCTCTCATCTGTGGATTAGATCATTAAATGCCGGCATCATGCACGTGAGTAGCGCCGCCAGGAAAGCGCTCCCCAGGGATCATTCCGAAACATTGTTTTCCGAAAGTATTTCGACTACCCCCTTGCAAGGGAATGAAATCTCATTCAGAAAGGGGTGTTTACATGCAGCATTTTCTTTCTGATTAGGTGTCTTTTCCGTATCTATTCGGAATTAAGCTGTCACTATCACATATCTTTTCTTTGCCATTCAGATTCAGAAAACCCAACTGCCCTGGACAGCCTTCCCAGTTCCTACCAAATATCAATAATAAACAAACAAACAACATCAGTTTATCAGTAATATGCCACTTGCAATAGACCAAAGAGGGGGTTGAAGGATGAGCAGCGGACACACTGGCATTTACTCCTACCAGTTCTGACCAGTTATTATGACCACTACATTATGACCTAATGTAGTGGAAAATGTCTGTGTGGGAAAGAAATGTTGAATCTTCTTTGTTATGACTACTGTCTTTTATTTTTAATTTGTTTGGTTTCTAAGAAAAAAGATAATTACATTTTAATATTATTATAAAATTATGTTAAGGTCTTAATGATCATCTCTGAATCATGGACATTTTTGGACTTTACTTTAGTCCCTCGAACTCCTGAAGTTTTACAATCCTAGTTGTTTTTAAAATAAGGTTGGTTCCCATACAGGAGAAACTTAATTATGTCTACTCTTTATTATACAGTACACACAAATACAGGACAATAATATGCAATTATTTTTCAAATTTGACCCATCCCCACGGAGCAATAGGCACCCCATGTGAATCGTTTGGGGAGCACATTGGGCTTCAGGGTGTTGCTCAGGGACTGCAGCGGACTGGGATCGAACTGCAGATCTTTCGATTGGGGGGGGTTCTCTCTACCCACTGACTGTCATGTGCACACCACGAGATCTAAACATAACTGTGCATCACACACTACCAGGGGGACTGATGCACCACCTCATGTGATGTCTCTCACGTAATCTCATGCATGTGATGCTCTTCTTTGAGCTGTAAAGAGTGATGCTTTACAGTCTGATGAAAGCAGTGGGCTTAGCAAGTCTGGATGAAAAAATGTAAATGTGACACATTCTAGTGGCATGACCTATTCCACATCGAGAATAGAAATGTATTATTCCTTTGCAACAACATCAGTTATTCCGTTATGTCTCTTGTGGCTGTTGTGGGAAGAACTTTTGTTATCTTCATGACTTCATGTTTGATGTTAATCATGGGAGGGTGGTAAACAGGTTGAGCAGTAAATGCCTCAGTTTACTAGATTGTTTAAGTACTAAATATTGCTACCGACCAGGTACAATCTTTCTCCTCTGATTGTTTGGAGGGAAAAATCAGAACTAACTCTGTATGAAGTTCCTGGTATCTGAGCAACTTTGAGGAGTTAGTGGTACAATAAACTTATTTATTAATCAATATCAAATGTGATTTAGGAAATGCAATGGACATTGTTGGGCAAAGGATACAGTTTGTTTTAAACAAAACTGTCATTACGGTTTTATATTAGTTCAGTTGCTTCTCAGCCTAATATTGTACATATATGTCCTTCTCCTTTCAGTGCTTGAACCTCACCCAGCTCCTCTCCTACTATGGCTTGAATCCTGACTCAGCCATCTCCCCCATGCAGTTCAGCTACTTGTGTCCTGCTCTGCTCTACCAGATAGACAGCCGAGTCTGCATCCGCCATTACCATCAGATGGATGTGGAACAGGAGGTCTTGTCGCCCCCAAGTTCTGGTAAGAGCCAAGTGTCTTATTGATCTTTTAAACTTTGACTGAAAACAAAATTTAAAAAAATTAGAAACACACAAACAATAACAACACAGTGTAAACCTCAACAAAACCAAGAGCCCATTGTAATATACATTAGTCCAGAGACAGAGCTTCTTTTGGACCCAAATAAGGTTGAGAAGCTTCTTTTAATTCTCTGTTAATGCAGGAATATGAAAGATAGGCAATAACAGTCTTCAATCTGCATGTTGGGCTCATTAAGATTGCTCCTAACCTAACTGAAGTACTGCATGAATTAAAAACTTAATGTCTGTCAGACTACCATTTTTTACGGTTAATTTGTATTATTTTGTAAACCCCCTTTTTTCTGTGATGTTAACATACCTAAGTCACTGCTAAAAAACCTTCAGCTGTACAAGATATTAAAAAATTTTTTAAAAACATCCTAGGATCAAAAGCAAAATCCAGAGAAAAACACCCATTATATAGTGAAGCCTGGATATCATGAGACAACACTCACGATATCTTTTTCACAAGTTCCTCCAACTCCTCATACTTGGTAGCCAGAGAGATGAGATTCCCCATGAGGATCAAATAGTATATAAAATGTTTGCAACTCCATCTCCTAACTTTTACCTTAGACGTGGCTCTGCAACCACTATACACCACCTTTCAGCTTAACCACAATGGTATATTGAACTGTGTTTGGTCCGCTTAGTGCAAGGAGTACACAAATCTGAAGTTAAAACTGCAAAACTACATTGACATGGAAGTGCTACAACTCAATCCGGCGCCTAAACTGATCTACAATGTTCTTTTGATCATTTGCACAAAGGATCTTAATCACGTTTGATTTCCCTCAAAGTTTTTGTTCCGTTTATTACTGTTGTGGAACCAATTTACATAGCCAAAAAAACCCTGATAGTTTGCTGCATTCCTACATTGATTAGACTTCAGTAGGTGTGGATTTGGATTATTTGCGTAATTACACGAAAGCTGTGTGAGACTGTGAATTAAAAACCTATCAGCATTGAGATTCACAGACGTCACATGTCTGGATATCATTAAGGACATCCAAACATCCTGTAATAGGATACAGAAAATAACTACAATCTTATCGTAGCTTTTAGTTTACACCTGGAGCAGTGTGTGAACATCTCTAGATAACTTTGTCAATTCAGGGACTGTGGTGTTTGGTTTACTGAAATTCTTTAGACTTTCACACCAACTAGCAATCAGCTGTTCACTTGAGCTATGTTTAATTGGCAGAAATAACATTGTAAGTTAATTCAAATCTGATGCTATCAGGATTTTATTTAGAAAGGGTGGGGCAGTACGGGTGGGGACATTACAGTTGGAGAATTAGCATTCAATTTGTAAGGTCAAACAAAATAATATCAGTCCTGTGATCACAGAAGTGTATTCTTTGTGATTGCAGTCTATATCTAATGACCTACATGTGAGCAAGTTGATAAATGTGATGGGACACTTACTGGCTCATTTTCTTAGCTTGGAAACTCAAACTGATATGTGAGATGTTACAAACAACATTTGTCAGATAAACTACATCTGCCCGCTTATGAATGTGTGGAAGATGTCTTTATAACCGAAAAATCTTGTTTGTCAACAGGACATGAAACTAAACTATGAACACACTGTTGGCCTTTATAGACTTTGACTTCTTGTTTCGTCATTTCTTGCAGCTGTTATAGCAGCTAGCACATATAGATTATAGGACCATTATTAAAACATTTTTTTATCTTAATTTGTGCATTTGAACAATTTTCTAACACAACTAACAACTAAATTTAGCGTTTCATCAGATTAATATATTTATTTTTAATAAATCAATTCTCCGTAATTTATTTGATTTGTTACTGTTGTGACAATGTTGTCTTTGAAAGGCCCAACTTCCACTAACTATGGATATTTAGTCTAGAATAAATATTCTACTACAAAAATGCACATTAACACACTATTGCAGGAATTATTTTTGAGTTTTAGATACTTAGAAATGCTTAATAATAGAAATATTTGAAAAATGGGGGAGTTTAATAAAATGTTTCGACATTGCAACAATGCGCATTTGATCAGGTAACAGGGTAGATATTTATGTATTTCCTCCAGGGCTGAAGTTTGTTGCTCAGGGACTAACTACTTAATACTTTTTCAGCGGTAGTAAACAACACACCTGAGACTCCACCAGGTCTTAAGAAGGCGCAGTCTTTATTTTCTGATATCTGTGTCCTGCTGTACACATTAAGTCAGAGTGTTGATGAGATTGATGAGAGAGAAATATGAGTAAGAAATGCACTATAAAGTACTTAAAATGTGTGTATTGTTTCACTGATGAGTGAATAAAAAATGTCATAGGATCTGTCAACATCTTCATCATTTTCTATTTCTTGCCTCAAATGTTTTCAAAAATGCACATTTGAAAAAAATTGCACTTTTTTAGTGTACTACAAGATCGTAACCAGATGACTGCCTTACTGTTTCTGAACAAACATGCCAAAACCAAGCCCTGCATACTCCATTGACATTTATTGGTCCAGTAAAGCACATTGCATTCTAATAATTGTAGGGTTTTTTTGAGGAACAGGTAACACTAGTTACACCCTTTTTTTCTGTTTTCTCTGGTCGTTAAGCACCAATTTAAGAAATATTTGCACCCTTTTACAGCATCAACAGCTGAGTTTATTGACCAGCTCATCATTGGTGGTTGAATCTGAAAACAACTGGACTTATTATTTAAAGTTGAAAGACAAAATCATCTTTAATAGGGTAAAATACTTTTTTAAGTTAAACTGTGATATTCGAGGAATTCTCTAAATGTTCACCCTCTTAAATCTAGTCATTAAATATGCAATAATTATTAAACAAACACTTCCCACTAGAGATGGCTGTATCCCCAGGCAGCAGTTAGCCACCATTGAAAACACTCGGAATGCAGATGAGGAAGACGGCTAGTATTAGTTTAAAGGACATGGTTGGCTCTTCATTAGCGGGCCCTAGGGCAGTTGATTGTCTGTAATGGTGTACCTAAACTCAAACATAGGCATCATCACTTGCCATAGTTCCACTACTCATTTAACTCCTACTGCTATCCATAGGGGGCCTGTGAAAGAAAGCAGTTTCTTTCTGGTCTCCACTCCACCCTCTTTTTGCACCGAGCCAATTAGTTATTTTTCTGAGACTTGGCTAACATGAGATGCTTAATTTGAGAGATGACACAGAACACTGGGTCTCCTTCTGGTCCCCTATCTCCTATTTCTACGGCTCCACAGCAGCCATATCTGAACTCACACAGAAATTGTTAGAATGCAAGAAGGTTGACAAAATAGAGAAGTAGATGAGCATTTTTAGGGCCACACAATAGTCTACTTTATACAATAAAGAAGAAGTCCACTAGAACCCCATTACTTAAATAATACAAACTGAAATTGGTGGTAACGTTGGGAAAAAGTAAGAGTTGCTGAAAATATTCATTAATTGTGAGACAAAGGATGATGTGAGTCTCCACAACAAGTACAGCTGATTAGTTGACGGATCAATATGTTTGGGCTTCTCTTTTACATATGAAGACAAGGCTATATCACACATAAGCTAGCTGTCACATTACGGATCTCAATATGTACCTCTAAATTGAAATGTGTGGTAATTACAGTAATGAGTTAAATTCTAGAGCAGTTACCGCAGGGAAGCAGTAATGCAGCTAATGTCACAGCCCCAAC
Source organism: Lophius americanus (assembly GCA_037951165.1). Lineage (NCBI taxonomy): Eukaryota > Metazoa > Chordata > Actinopteri > Lophiiformes > Lophiidae > Lophius > Lophius americanus. Next base: position 7,427,393 of record JBBDHG010000028.1, on the reverse strand, counting down.
TGATACCAACACCCTCAAATCAGATCGTTCAACGAAATTTGCTTCGCATTGCCTAAAAAGGAAAAATACTTTCACACACATCTATTAATTTTTACAATAAAAAAAAAACAATTGAAAAAATAGTCAACAGATTGCTCCCCAGTATATAACATCCATAGAATATTTTCACAAATCACTAAATATACTAAATCTTTGGGGCTCACACTTAGTGGGAGTCAGGATTTGGGTTGCAAGCTTCCATAAAAAATAATGACAAGTGGCTACGTAATCATTCCCTTCTTATACCGTTAAAATATTCTCCCCCTGAAGGACACCACCCTCCTGTTTTCTGGGCGGAATGATGGCTGTCCAGGGAGAGACGTTTAGGGTGTTTTTTTAATCTTACAGCTGGGTAATGGGACAGAAACAGCTTGATTCAGTCTCTTGGAAGACCTCTCTGTCAGCTAGGAGACATGTTTCAGATACTTCACTTCACAACCACAGGGGGAGAGAGTCAGTCTTCAAGTGTGATTTTACTCTTATTAGTAATTTTTCCTTCTGGCTTGATGGCAACATTCCATCTTTTGTTTGTATGAACCGGCTCAATATTTTATAACAAAAGACTTTTTTGTAATTATGAAAGGTCAAATATGTTCTAAGCCCTAACACGTAAAACAAGCTTTGTTCTGTTGTTTTTAATATAAATTACCTAAACTGTAACTTTTCTCTCTCCTATTTTTCTAGAGTTTCTGAATATTTCCCAATTGAACCGTATATAATGTGTGTATAACATGCACATTGTGTTTCAGTCAATAGACGTCCTCCAGACTGTTTGCAATGACGAATCCAGCTGCGCTTTAGCAAGCACAACGTCAGTTTGGGCCTGACATTGAATTCTTACAACATTTAAGGCTTTGTCCTCTGTGGTGAATGAGTATAAAGTTTTTGTCACTCAGTTTGGAGCTGCTGTGAAACAAATTTTTGCTTAACAGTTGGATTAACAGTTTAAATGGTAGTTTACCGTTTTTCTCTTCCGCTTCATGTCTCATGTCTTCGGTCCTGAATGAAAAATGAGGTGAGGAAAATTGTGCTCCGATGTCCCTTCACATTTCTTCCTTTAGGCATCATGTGTGAACAGAAGGGACACTTTGGTCCTTGTTTTCTGGTTTCACATGTGAACCGGATGGAATAATTACCCTAAGTAAGGAGCGTTGGTAAAAATGTGTCTGTTAGTGCAGTAAGCTGAAATCTGTCGCAAACAGCCAAGCCCTCTGTCTTTTTCATGGACCTCTAAATCAAAAGCCCATCTCCAAAATGTTTAAAATGACCAACAAGAAGTGGGTTCTTAACCCTCTATGTTTATTAATCCTGTTTGATTTTGTCTCTCCAGTGTGGGTGTGGCTGTGGGGTTTCGTGTCCATCACCATCATCAGCCTGCTGTCCCTGCTGGGAGTGGTTCTCATACCCTTTCTCAAACAGTCCTGCTTCAAGTTCCTGCTCACCTTCTTGGTGGCGCTGGCAGTGGGCACGCTCAGTGGAGACGCTCTCCTTCACCTACTGCCTCACGTGAGTACACAACCATGCATGGCCAGAACACAATTAATCTAATGTTATTTTTATTTTATTTTCAAACGCATAGCAATGGATGATACCAATGAATGCAAATTAAAATTATGAAACTGTGACAAAAATAGATTAGGAATGAAAGTAAGCTTTGACGAAACATACATTTTGATCAATAACGATGCCTCTTGCTCAGTGCAGGGATATGTTCCAGCACCCCCATGACCCTGAACAGGATAAGCGGTTACAGATAATGGATGAAAAAATTCATAATGCAAAAAAAAAAATTACTCTGTTGCAAAGTCACGATACATCGCCGGTACAGGAAATTAGGGTCCACTATTAATGTGCCAGATACCACCACACACTGAGGCACTTGCACGAACACATACGCTGGGTTACAGACACAAAAACACACACAAGAACACTCCCAGCGGGACACATGCGTGCACACACAGGGACACACTTGCGTAGGCATCTTGAGCACAAACACCATACCGGCTCCATTATATGGGCATGATATTCAATGTTAAATGCAAAGGAGATATTTAGGTCTCAGGGCACACACCTGTCCATCATATTATTATAACCACAGACAACTGAAATGAATAACATTGATTATCTGATGATCATGGTGCCTGTCAGTGGGTGGATATATTTAGCTGCTAGTGAGCATTTTTTCCTGGAGATGATGAGTTGGAAAAAGGAAAATCTGAAGCTGGGAGAGGATCATGGCCGCCTTAAAGTTCATTGATGTATGTGGGAAATTATGTTTGCCCCTGGTGTCCCACAGAAGAGCTTCTGTAGCACAAACTGCTGAAAATGTTCACGCTGTTCCTGACTGAAATCTTTCAGAACACATATTGACATCACATTTTGGTGCCTTCACAAAAACTGGCAGATAATATTAATTTTATGGCAGATTGGCCTGGATGTAATGCGCTTGCCTACACAAACACATCTCTGTAAGTAAAAGTTGGCATTACACCATGAACCGCACTGGTACACAATCATCAAACAACAGGCGCAGCTTTGCAAACTCTCTGCTCGGTGTTTCCTGCAAAAGTTTTGATAATCGTGAAAACGATGAAACTGTGATTATTTCAGGTATAATTTTGATATCAAAATCTAATATTCTGACTTTCCTAGTCTATGCACAGGAAGTCCCTTTGCTGGTTAGGAATGATGCACAAAATTAACACCACAGATATAAGGTCATATTTTTGTTTTTCCGTGGACAGAATTTCATAGTGAAAAAGTGAAATAAATGTGAAAATATGTTGACCCTTTTAAAGTTTATAATTCTCTATATTCAATGATTTACTGGATCCATTTGGAATTCGGATTTAAATTTTAAAATACTTTTAATGGCAAATACTGATGGGATGGGAATAGATAATAAGTTGGGGATATTATGGAATTGTCATCGTCACGTCCGCCATCGCAGCAGATCCTTCACTTTAAAGCGATAACTCGGCATCATTTTCAGATTTTATATACAATTAAATACATGAAAAAATGTGAAGTGATTAATGTGCAACTTTCCTCCCTCCCATCTCATCCTTTATCATGTCTTCTGTTCCTTTTCTTGTCTATAGTCTCAAGGGCATCATGATCACAGCGAGGCTGGGAAAAGCCAAGACACCAGTATGGCAACAGCTTTTGATGGCGTATGGAAGGGCCTCACAGCGCTGGCTGGCATCTACCTCCTCTTTATCATTGAACACTGTATCGGCATGTTTAAGCACTACAAAGATCACAGGGTGAGAGAAAGATCGCGCAGCTGTAGACGTTGGGCTAGGCTGAAATCTGCTATTGGGATATCATTCCGCTTTTGTTATGTTTTATTCTTTGACTTTCTCGTCATACTATGTGTGCTCACAGGGCAGGAGAAAGGCTAATAAGGATGGCAAGATTGGCAGGAAGTTGTCAGATCACAAGTTAAATCGTCGCTCTGATGCAGAGTGGCTGCATCTGAAGCCGCTCAGTGATGGTAAGAAGGGTCCAGTTTTTGTAGGACTTTGTTTCTGCCACTGTCACTGAAACATCTCCTTTCTCTCCCAGACCCCAACACTAGCGTCATATCCTGCGACAACGCTCTCAATGACACACAGCTCACAGAACTCCAACTACCTGACTCTCCCACCAACAAGATGCCGCTGGCACAAGACTCACCTACCAGGGAGAATGGACCGATGGCCAAGCGTCACGGACACTCGCATGGTCACGGTCATTCTCACGGTGGGAACTGCCACTCAGACCAGGAGATGAAGGACGCTGGTATAGCCAGCATTGCCTGGATGGTCATCATGGGCGATGGCATGCATAACTTCAGCGATGGTCTGGCTATAGGTGAGGGTTTAATATTTTATTGGTTGTTTTCCACTTATTGTGAATAACTCAATACTTGCTCACAAATATATAATTCCAAACCTTTCAGAATAATTTGGAGTTGTTTTTATATCCCAATCGGAAATGAAGGAAAATTTAGCATCTGCCCTTTTTAATTTTAGAACATAACTAAGAGTGGCATTACGTGAAAACGTTGTGCTAGAAAGTTCCAAAAAGTACAGTATTTACAGATATACAATTCAAATGAGGGAATAGTTTCAGCTTTGTCACTGGTTTTGGAATCTGCTTTTCAAAATAGCATTTACTGTAATGGATAAACTCTAATTTTGGCACAATCTTTCCTGCTTCCAGACTTTCTACTCACGCAATGACCCTTTTACAAGGCTCTTAGTCAGCTGAGCACAATTATTTGGAGGTATAATACCCCTTATTTAACAAACACTTAACACACAGGGTTTTTTAAAATCCATCGTCACAGTGGGTGATCCACATTTACACCCAAGCACCGACTCGACATTTTCCTTACTAAAACAATGTGATATTACATTATATATCATGATAAAAATCCCACAGCCCACTTTTTGGCATATTATTAGCAATATGCAAGACGAAATTAAAACATCACACTAACCAAAGGTTGAATGGTCACTCTGATGTAAACCAGGGAATCCAATCATATTCAGCACTAAAAGAGAAAATTAAAGTTACCAATAGTAACCATTGTCAATAGTGAAACATATTATAATTTCATGACATTAATTTTTACCAGGGTAATGTCTCGTATATCAGTCTTTTTTTTGTAATTAAGTGAAGAAAACATAGATGGACTGTTAAATTGAGAGCTTTGCCTTACGACTCAGCTCTCTCTTCACCACATCGGCATGATACAACCCTTGCATTTCTGCAACCAAACCGCCGGTCTATCTCAAGTTTTTACCAATTTGACTCCCTTGTCTCAGATTCTGTTCTTGAAAGATATTCAAGGTGACGTGAGTGGGTGACCGCTATACCCTCCTAAGTACAGCCTTCCACAATATATCCTGCCTGTTTAATTTGTACGGAAAGTTTTACAAATATAAAAATTGTCCTAGTCTGGTTTTAGGGACTGTTATGTCATTACCATGAAGGGATTTTTTTGTATTTACAAAGCACAAACCCCAAGAAGACACTGCGCCTGTGATATTTCCCCCTATTTCCAGTTCTAATGGTCAGCTAAGCTTATAAGCTCAACTTTCTTCACAAATGTGGACAGATATACTTCTCAAAATGTTTAAAGCCCCCCATTTTTTCTTTTTTCTGTAGGTGCCGCATTCAGTGCGAACCTGACGGGGGGCATCAGCACATCAGTGGCTGTTTTCTGCCATGAGTTACCTCATGAACTGGGTGAGTGGATTGCAACAGCAGAGAGCCTGGCAATAATAACAAAACAAGTAATTTATTCATTTCACAGTAGTGCTTCATTCATACAATAGGTAGAGGGTTTTTTGTTGAATTCACATAATGGTAGTACTGTCTTAATTTACTGTTTCATACAAAACCACTAATTTTCAATCTTGAACTGAAACTTGATATCCAAGGTGATCTCACGACCCGTGCTCCATGGAAACCTGCTATAGCCTAGCGGTGTCAATAAACTCTTCCTTTTCCACCAGAAAAAAAACGTCTTTTCTCTGACAGCAGTGGATTGGCTTTTCACTGTGTGTCAGCAAGGATGCAATATTGTACCTGGCACACATTATTCAATACAGTCAGATTCGAAGACGTTTCAATTGCTAGCACATTCATTTTCATTCAAATCTGTTCCTCCGAGGACGTTTTTGATACAGTTTGATGGTGTCTGATATAATTATAATAATAACTTAGATTTATAAAGCGCCTTTCATGAGACCCAATGACGCTTTACATAGAACAAGGACAAATACGACAAATGTATCTAAAGGGGGTATTTTTGTCACCTGTCAGAGTTTGGTGATGTTGTAGACCGTGGTAAACAGGTGGTGCTTGAGGAGGTTTTTGAACATATCCAGGGATGTAGCATTGCGGATGTTGGCAGAGAGCGTTCCAGTGGGTGGGGCTGTGGCACTGAAGGCTTGGTCTCCAAAGGTCCGTGGTCTGGTGTGGGGAATGGAGAGAACACCAGTGTCTGAGGACCGGAGATTCCGGTATGGGGTTTATGGGTGGAGGAGGTCAGAAGGGGTACCAGGGAGCAAAGGCATGGGGGGATTTGTAGGTGAGAAGGAGGACTCTATAGTTGATGCGGAACTACAAGTGTTGGGTGCCGCATGACCAATGTTGGTGGTATTGGAGCGTTCTTCTTCTTTTGTTAATAGCGGTCAGAAACAGACTGCGGACACTACCGCCACCGGCTGGTGATGTACCACTTTAACATTTGAATATTGTAAAATAACTGCCCATCCCTAATCTTGTGGGAAAAATAGCTTACATTAAAGATTCTTGTGCTGAGTGAAGGATGAAACTAAAACAAGAAAAAACCTGCTATGACCAGTCTGTTTTGTTTCAGATAAGCTCTGATTACGACCCAAATTTTCTGTCCCTTAAAAACTGATTTAACGCTCGTTTCCACTAGTTATCTTATCTTGTAACTGCAGCACAAGATAAGCGTCTCTGCCTGCGATTTACCAGCTCCTGTTGAATTGATCGCTCATTCTTCAGGAGCACTGGCAGTCATGTCTTCACCCCTGTAGGAACGTTTGTCAGTAGTTTGAGAAATGCCCCTCACAACTTCACTTGAACACAAAAGCTGTTCCCCCGCCTGGCAGCTGAATGGCAAAGATGATTATGAGGGTTCTTTAACCACCCAGAGTGAAGCTAATTGACACTGATGGGTGTGTTAATTGCGGTAGATGAGGCAGCGGCAGGCATGTCTGATTGATTGAATCCGGAGAGGCAGAAAACACCAGAGTAAGTTTTTGAGTAAAAAGACCATTGCATGAGGTGTGTTGACGGGTATCTTTAAATTCTCCGCTCCTTTCTCTGAGTCGGATTGATGGATAAGGGCGGAGTGCTAATATATTCAATGGGGTAATTTGCCAGGGAAAGAAGCCACTTGCAACTCGGTACAGGAAATGTAGGCCACCCTCTCAGTGTTCATCTCTCTAAACCCAGGGAGTTTCCGTTTAGGCTTGGGCTCTTCCCACGTTTTTGCCCGGCAAAGAGAGTAGTGAGGCTGCAGTGTGTATCTGTAACCATAAGGAGTTGTTAAAAATATTTCTTAGAAAGAGTTTTTAACCTGTTTTACATCAGATAGTGGTGCTTCATGCATAAATAGAAGAATTTGAGAATTCTTCCTTTTTAATCCTGTCCCTCCCAAATTTCATCAGAACATCTTAGACTCTGCAAACTCCAGCTGTCTTATGTCTTTTGGACTGTGCCGTCGTCTCTAATCCATACGGCATGGCTGCTCTCGCTACCATCTTGGAAACCTTTCCCTTCCCTTCTTACTTCTTTCACAGATTACTCCTGACACCTCTTTTCTAAACCCCCCTTTGCTCTGAACAATTGACCCCAAGTACTTTAACTCCTGCACTTTCTTCACCTCTGCTCCTTGCATCCTCACCGTGCTACCACCATAGCAAACAAGAAAAGGGCTGAGAGCTGAGCCTTGATGCAGTCCCACCTCCACCCTGAAACCATTAATCCCTCCTACCACCCACCTCCCGACTAACATACGGCTCCCATACATATCCTGTACAACTCTAACATACTTCCCTGCCACTCAATCCTTCCACACTTCCTCATCGAATCCCACAGTTCCTCCCTAAGCACTTTGTTGTGAAATCCACGAAGAAAATCATGGGGCCTGCTTTAATGGTGTTAAAAAGAGCGCATGTGTCCCCTCTGGCTAACAGGTGATTTTGCGGTGCTGCTGAAGGCAGGCATGACGGTGAAGCAGGCCATTGTCTACAATCTGCTTTCAGCCCTCATGGCCTATGTCGGCATGCTGATTGGCACCGCTGTGGGCCAGTACACACACAGTGTCACCAGCTGGATCTTCGCCATCACAGCTGGCATGTTTCTTTATGTGGCTCTGGTGGATATGGTAAGTTGGCTCGCTGCCCAAGACAGCCCCAGTGTGACAATTGAGCTTTACTTGACATTCTCTCCTCTCCCGCACGGCCATCCGTTCTGCTGATTTAAATAAAGAATTCTGTCTCTAATCCCACACTGTCTCCTTCATAGCTGCCAGAAATGCTTCATGGGGACAGTGAGGACCACAAGCGCTGCCAGCTGGGTCACTTCGTACTGCAGAACCTGGGTTTGCTGACCGGGTTTGGCATCATGCTGCTCATCGCCATCTTTGAAGACCAAATTGTCTTTGACTTTGGCTTTTAATGCAGGAGACTGGGGGAAGCTGGACATATCATTGTTGTTCTGCTCTGTTTGCAGTGTGAGGGCCCAGTCCTGCATGTAAGTGTGAGTCTTGTTACTCCTGTGCCTCCATTGTTAACAAGCTGTGCTAGTTTATCCATATCTCATTACTCTGTCAGTGATGTTTACAGTCTGCTCTGCCATCACTCCTCCACTGTCAGCTCCAACCTGTCTGAAGAAATAAAATGGTTTAGTAAATTACAGAAAATTCCTCGTCTGCTCCGAGACGATAGAAAGAGAGATGCAGAATCTAAGGTGGTCCATTCCTCGCACAACTGTGGTGTGTGTTCATCCATCTTCAGCTCTTGATGTCATCACGCTGCGAGTCTTGTGTCTCTTTGTGCCAAGCCCTGGCCACTGGAGCAGCCCCACAGCTGCGCTGCAGTTCATGAGCGATCGGAGAGTACATTAAGCTCGCTGCTATTTGAAATCAACTCCCGTTTTGACAGTGAAGGTGTTAAAACACAAAGGTGCTCACCAGTCTTCTCATGGGTTAGATTGAGATTGCTCTGTTTTCTTCTTTTATACGGCTTTCTCTGTTTACCTCAGACTTATATATATTTTTTATTATCTAATTTGAGTTTTGGCATTTTTTAGGGTCTTTATAGTTTTGAGTGATAGCTAACGCATCTGCCAAAGCCTTTAACATCTAGGACTTAAACATTTTTTTGTTTACAAAGTAGAGTTAAAATAATCTCCGGAGATTGTGACAATCGGTAAATGAAGAAGGAAAGTCCTTAAACGTGATTATCTATCTTATAAGGAATCAGTAGTTCAAAATGTGGATTCAGTTAAAATGTACTCTGCTCATTAAAATTAAGGGAACACTTATCACACATTGGATCTTGATATACTGAAAGTTTCAAAATGAAAATCGTTATTGATGTACATTGTTTAGTTTGTTGAGAACAAAGTGACGTCAAAATTCTAGAGCCAATTGAGGGCTGGATTCCAAATCAGACCCAGAGTCAAAGTGATAAACCAAATGACAGCTGATCCAGCTGGAGTGAATTTCATAACAACAACTTCTGTGTGTCAGTAGTGGGTTTGACCCCCACATGCCAATAGGCACTCCGGACAATGCATGGGCATGGTCCTGGTGAGTTGGTGGATGGTATCCTGAGGGATCCACATTGGTTGAATCCAAAGCAACTACAATTCTGTTTTGGCCTGACGACAATTCACCTCTCATCAAAGAGGCTTCTTCAGTTCCATTTAGTTTGAATTTCAATGAGAAGTGAAACTTCTTGAAGCCAAAACAGAAGTCCAGTTGCTTTGGATTCAACCCACATGGATTACCATGACCTGGATGAATGAGAACCTATTCTGACATGTCATGAGGGATCTCCTCCCAGACCTGGTTGATGCATAATGTCCCGGAGGTTTTCAAGTGGATTCAAGGGAACATGAATCCAGGAACTGTCCTGGACCAGGAAGAACCCAGTGTCCATTGCACCAGCGAAAGTCTTAAAAGGAGTCTGAGGATTTAATTTTGGTACGTAACAGCAATCAGGGTATGGGTGTCAAATACGTGGTGGTCTGTGTGTTCTGGTGTTCTCTTGTGAACATCATTCCAGCTGTATGGTGCTGGGCTGTTAAGACAGGTCCCACTAGAGGATGTTTTTGCTGGGTCGTTGTCCTTCTACGGTCCGGTCCAGCTCTCCTGGTATCTCTTCCACACTCCTGTGACTGTTCTCGGAGACAATACAAACTTTCTACTGATGGCATATGTGGGTGTTCCATCCTGGAGGAGCTGGACTACATAGTCCACCTGAATGGGCCGCTGTTAACACCTCATGCTACCAGTAGAGACAGGGACACTAGAAACATGCAAAACTAGAGAAAAATCACTTAGGAAGGATGAGGAGAGAAAAATGGTCTATGGCAACAACCTGCAGAACCAGAACCTGCTTTGGGAATGCCCTGTTGCTTCTTCTGTCCACCTGGTAGCGCTTTCATTTGAACCAAGGCAGCTGTAACCGTTTCACAGTTGCTTCCTAACTGGGCGGATCCAAATCCAAAAAGTAAAACTGCCTCTGTGTTATACTGTGATGATTAAGTGTTTCTTTAATGTTTTTGGGCAATGTATTTAGAGTGCCAGTTGAATTCCTGAAAGGTACTTTCATGTATAATCGGACCATTTTGCTGTAGACATTTAATTACTGGTGAAAGTAGAGTTATCACACTGATTTTTCTTTGAAAATCTTGTCTTTTAAATGTAAATGTGTTAGATCATAATACTGTCAGTAATGGAACAGCTTAAAGCTCAACGTTTATGTTTAACTTCCTGACAATCTGAGACACAAAAGATGTCAACAGAACACAAACTCAGTATTGCGTTCTTCAAACGACAGCATTCCCCGCACTTGAAATTATTTCACCAATATTATTATTATTATTATTATTATTGTTATTATTGTTTGTAAAAAATTTAACAAACATCCATCTTATATGTTCTAAAGGCGTACGCTTAAATAAGCGGACTGTGTCAGAAACTGGCCAGTGTGCATTTTCGGTTGCTGTTGCTTGATGCCCCTCCACTGCCTCCCCAGACATTCCATTCGCTGTTCTGCAGCTCACGTGCTAAGCTAGTTAGCCCAACACAAGCTGCTGGTGCATAGAGCTAGTGTGGCTGCGTTAATCCTGTCACTGTGTGACATCCTCATCTACTGTTTGAACTCGCTGTAACCCATCAGCGATCTGATCCATGTATGAAGCATGATTGAAACAGTACATTCAATTGTTTGTCCTTCTTTTTACTACCAAGTCAAAAATAATGGTGGCCTTTGTTATGTTCTGAACCGTCTGTGAAGATGATGAGGTTCTCTGGGGCATAGTGGACCTGATTCGCTGCACTCAAAAGAGCTTTTAAAGGTGCAGTGTGTATAATTAAGGGTCTGTCTTAAATAACTTTATATCATAATTATAACTACATTCCCCTCAGTATATGATTGCCTGAAAAAAAAAAAAGTTTTTTTTTATGATCCCTTTGAATCTCCAGAGGGGCTGGGTCCTTTTACATGGAGGCCAGCATGCTGAACTGCTGTGTTTGGACAGTAGCCTGAATGGACAAGCTGAACACTGGCGGTAGAGGGATTTAAATTTTTTATGGTTGAAATGGTATAAAGACGATGAAAAAAGGCTTCACCCATAGAAGCCAATGAGGAAAATGTAGATTAATATATTGTTTCCTTCTCCTTTGTGTGTGAGAAGTCAGTCATTTTTTGAGAACGATCATACTAATATGATAAATAGCCTTATTATTTATCATTTGAAAAAGCAACAAAGTGTGAACCCTCACTGTCAAAGAAAGTATGACACGATGATTGCACCTTCGCCCACAGCAGGGACAACCCCTTGCCACTCGACTAGGAAAGATTTGGGGGGGAAAGGTGACGCTACAGTGTCGCTTCCCTTTACTTGCTGTTTCGCGAGGTCGTGGACCAAGCACTCGTTGCAGTGTTACCACAATGCGTGACAACTGATATTCATTATCATAAAAGTAAAGGTTGACCTAAAGTTTTTAAGAATAAATAATATAATTTCTAAATATATGTTTCTAAAACAACCCCGTCACTTGACAGGATACTCGATTATGTTGTAGACGTTGACATCATATTTACACTTGAAAGCTACAGTAGATTCTTCAAACTTGTAGAACTTCAGTGCTGGATGCCAATACATTTTACAGACTGCACCTTTAATCCTGTCATTCATGTTAAATGTTGTTGCATTTAATTGATAGATAAAACCTGAATGTATTTTCATCTCAGACCAATTATGAGTTGATTTCCTAAAACAAAGTTTTTGATCTAGTCTCGTCTCCTACTATTTTAGTTTTGAACATTTTTTATTCTTTTTTAGATTAACATTGTTTCAATCTGATTCTCTTTAGACTTTGGTGTAATTTGCATTAACAAATCACACTGTTCTGCCAAATGTTTGAGGAAGAACATTATACTTTCGCCCAAAAGATCTTCTTCACTGTTTATTGGGCAAAAATAGTAAAATGAAGGCGGCTGTTTGTCACTTTGCTTTCTTGTTTGTGTATTTGATCTGTAATCTGGATATAAAATGCAAAGTGTGACATCGTTGCTGTTGCTTGTCTGCATTCGCCCCATCATGAAAGAAAAATAAAGATCCCAGATTCCTGATCTCTGCTAGATCTGGCTCAGTGTCACAAATCTGTGAAACTACATCAGCATCTCTCATTGAATCTTTCACTGCTTCTCTCATCTCATGCTTCAGCTTGCGTCACTAAATTTAACCACAGAGCTTCTTAAACAAATGCTGGGAGTCTGTGAATGATAATTACGTTTAAAAACAACACAGACCCAAACGAAAAGGCCTTCACTTTATTGATTCCTGGGAGGAAATGGGTTCATTACAGCTTTTCCTTCAAATCAATTAGATTACAAATAGACCAAAACATAAACTTGTATATTAACATTATAACACAGGTATAGTGCAAACAGGTATATGTCCAAAAAGTTAAAATAATGGATGTTATCAGCATGGTCGCTGTGTATTGGCACAAAGTACAGCGTAGAATCGAATCATCGCCACCAGAGTTTGACGTTTCACCAAGGTATCTTTATTTGACTGATGGAGGGATTGCTCCAAAATGTTAAAAATCGATTCCACAAAATCAATGAAAGATGTCACGCTGTATGACCGGGACAAATCAGTCAGATATCAGTCTACGTCGAGAGTATTGTGGATTTTTAACAGATAATGAAAAATACATAAGTAGTTACTTTATCTTTCATTTTAAGATACAAAAATTTAAATAGAAAAAACAAGCTGTTTTCCTTTTCAGGAACAAAAAGGCAAAATGGTTTGATTTTCAATCTAATCTCAAATGATAAAATCCCTAGAAAACAGAAATGAAAGATACAAGAGTTTGTTTGTTTTTCTCTGGATCCTGGAGTGTGAATGAAGTAATAATTGACAGCGCATAATGCGGCGCATACTCTCTGATACGCACAGCCTTCATTGGCAGCAATAAATAACGTTTCCCGGAATTAGAAAAAAAAAGACATGTTTAGTTAGAATGTCATTCATAGACACACAGTTGGTCCTCAGTCAATCAATCATTGTAACCAACACGTGTAAAAGTGTAGCAGCTCAGCTGAGATGCACCTGGATCAAACTCATCCAAACCGAAATAGTCTGAAACTAGATCCAGGCAGCACAGCACACACAGAGAAATAAGGGAAGGATCTTTTTACCAAAAGGTATATTTTCTTAAGAGTAGCCTAGGTACAAAGGTTGACTTTAAGGTGGCACTGTGGATCTTAGATAACTGAAACCTTAGGGTGGTACCTGTGGACCTTAGGGTGGTACCTGTGGGCCTCTGGGTGATAACTGTGGACCCTTAAAATCCTCGCTGACAGGAAAGGGTACATAAATGTACTTTCAACAAGGCAAATGTAAAAGTTCCTGATTCAAATGATGTTTATATAAAATGGAAGGAAAAATCGGTTCTAATAGAATAATATAAAGATTCAAATGCTCTGAAAACAAAAATTATATTCTTTCGTGTCAAACATAGATTTTTTTTTTTTTTTAAACGTGTAAAAATAATAGTTGGTACTTTCATTTTGAACATTGGTAGTAGTCGAGATGCAGTGTTGCCTCAGCAAGAAGGTTCCAGGTTCAAATCCACCACTGACCTTTCTGTTTGGACTTCATGTCGGTTCTCTCCAGGTTCTCCAGCTTCCTCCCACGGTCATGAAACATACAGTACAGGTGAACTCATGACTCTGAACTGTCTCTAGGTGGAAAACCTTGTTTGTTTCTTTTGTTACCAGGCTGAACTGGATGTATCCTGCCTCTTGAATAATGTCAGCAGGTAAAGGCTCCAGCCCCCTTACAACCCTGAACAGGATCAAGAGTTGCAGGAAATTATAGAAACAATGCAACTAGATCCAGAAAAAACCCCAAAATGATTCATAATTTGTGTGCAAATTTTGGTTTCAGGATGATGTTGTATTTTTTTTCGCTTTCCTAACATTGCAAAAGAAGATTTTGAAAGCGTTCATAGAAAAAAATCAATTGTAATAAAAACAAATCAAAACAGTAAGCCTCATTATAATTTTCATGCTAAAGAAAGAAGATGAATCCTTTTGGTCCTCACAGTAAACAAATTTTTATCATGAACAGAAACTTTTTTTATGCAAAAAAGGTAACTATGTTTTCGATGTAATCATTATTATGTTTATTCTTACTGTAGTAAACTTAAAAAAGGAGCAGCAGTTGAGTTTTAGGAGCTGAGCTGGCAGAGCAAAGCGACGCCCCGTCTGATCCAGTGATCAGGAGGAATGTCGGAGTTCAGCGTCATGGCCAAAACATAGTTGGTGGAATGGCCAGTGGTGGACAGGGTACCACGGCGCTCGCTGGTCTTATAGACGGGTGACAAATAGTTCATCCTCTGGGGGATGTCCTGTCGTTTTGCGGGCACGAGCCACATCTGATGGATAGAGGGGAGACAGGCGTTAGAGGGAGAGAACAGAGAAACAAAATTTCTATTTTTCCAATGTAAACCAATACATTGACAAAATCAGATAGTATTCTGCTATACATACCCCGAATAAACATAATTATCAGGTGTATTTGCATCACATTGGTGTCTGAACAGGTAAGACCTAAAATAATGCATTTTCAGTGTCAGTAATATGGTACCTGTTACTATGTGAGACTAACCTGTGTCTTTGTGAAAAGGACCCAATATCATTATATTACAGTACCTCCATGAAACAAAATAAAAAAATGAATATGTTCAGAACCTTGTTGCATACAATTGGATAAAAATACCACAAAGTTCATGTTATTCTACACAGTTTTTGTGAGGTAGGACCAGGAGCACTCGCCATTTGGCAGGTGGATAGACCATGGAGCGAAAATCAGCCAAAAATTAGCCAGAATCCCGGATAGGGATTCTGGATCCAAAATACCATATATGTCCACTAGAAGTAGCTTATTGCACACACTACAAACTCTGTGACATAATAATAGGGCTTTTTCCTAAATAAACAACTGTTTACAGTAAGAAAAATATCAAAAACTAAGTAGAAGCCTGATTATGGACTTTCAAGACCGCCAAAATTTGAATTTGAAGACTGGAAGCTGAACATGAAACACAGAGGGAACCAGCCCTGATCTCCATTAAGAGAAAAACATTAACTTAAAAATGTTAACTTTTAGAGAGAGAGAGCCCTCGGGCAATAAAAGACTGGTCGGATGAAAAGAAATCCATTGTGGAGAAGGAAGAGCAGAGAGACAGGATTAAAAACTGTAAGTCTGCGTCACGGATCACAGAAAGCTCCTGGAGGATCTTTGCGGCCTACGGGCAGAACACTACTCCTCAATATTGGGTCCACACAACAAGCAGATGTGAACATCTGGCTTCAACGGCAGCTCAATGGCCTTTGACTCTTCAGAGACTATAAATATTGAGGAAATGGAATATTTCCCGATTATTCCTCCTAACTCTGTCTGTGGAGGCTCGGTCGCCAGTAGACGGTAGAAGGTCTGTATCTGGCAACAAGGTGTCACGCAAGCAGATCCTTGAAGTCCTTGAATTTTTGATTTAAGATAACACACCCAACCGTCCACAAGATGTGAAGGAGATCTGATCCATCAGACCAAAACACTTTTTCTAACCACTGCACACTAGGAACACCCAACAACACCGACAGTTCTTGTGTTGCAGGGATCCAGTTGTCTAGCCATCACGTCTAGTCCTGTTCAAACTCACTTAGATCCACACTCTTTTCCATTTTTCCTTCTTTAATGTGATTTCAGGACCAAAAGTTCACTTGATGCCTCATATGTCCCACCCCTTGACAGGCACCATGGTAACCAGATAATCAGTGTTATTCACTTCCCCTTTAGGTGGTTATAATGTTATTGCTGGCGGACACATTGTGTTTGGAATGCTGGGTGGTCACATCTATTGCTACCGATACGAACACAACATGAGGATGAAGGAAAGATATGAGGTTCCTCCTCCTGAATGCTGCCATCTCATTTGTGTGTGATGTATCTGAGTGTTCCTCACCACAGGCATACGATCATGCAGAACTTTCGGGAAGGACTCGGCGAGGATTTTCTTCTCCCGGTCCCAGCGGGCGCCATCAAGGAACAGTCCCCTGACGTACACACCTGAGAGTCACACACAAATCCACAGATCTCAGAGGAACAGTGCTATTACTGTAATATTAACTTCTCTAACCACCTTCCACCCAGGAAACTGAAACCTAAAAGTTTGATTCGGACCAAAATTCTGAGAGTGAAATCTCCCCTGGACCAAGGTCTGTATCAAACAGCCTGACCCTGTTGGAGTTGGTCTCAGTCCAGATCAAACTGAACCATGGTTTAAATACAGCAGGGTCTTCAAGCTCAGATTGTCTTAAGGACACTACTGGTATCTGATAGTAGGACCTTTCTAACATTTAAGTAATGAATCAAAGAAAATACTTATGAATTGTTATTTTCAGAAGGTACTTTTTATATTGTTTACTAACAAATATCCTCAGTGTCTATTTCTCATAGAAAAATGTGATTGAAGTTGTATATAATATGACCCAGTGGCAGCATTTATATGCTAAAAAATAAGGGGCGAGGATAGAGCCCTGTGGGACACCACAGATCGATGGGGTCACAGAGCATATAAGCATATGAGGATTTACTTAACAGAATTGTGAAACTTTATTCAAACAAAAGGGTGGTCAGCAGTTTTGGCAGTTTGACACACCTGGTTCACGGTGTGAAAAACCTAGAGGTTTAGATTTACTTTGTTTTTTTAATTTAGAGATTGACGCTTCAGCTGTGTTATTTCCAATTCCAGTTCCCTCCCCAATAGACTCCTACCGTCATCCGGGGCCACTGTTTGTTCTATATCCTCGAGGACCTCAAAGTCGAATCCCAGCAGGTCAATAGGGATGGTGTGTTTGCGGGCGTAGTTCTGCTGGCTGCCTGTGAGGAAGGCCTGGGTGAAGAAGAATCCTGATATCCAGAACACCGCAGGAGTTCCATCATCGTACCAGTCCTGATATTGTAACAGGTCAGAGCAGATTCAGGTTAATCAATGGAGCTGAAATATTTAAACGCAACACCAGAAACATAGAAACGAGATGTTGAGGTCACTGCTACTGAAGATGAATTTGCAATGTTAATTTGATTATGTAACATTTTATAGCTCCATCTGTTGCTAGGTAGATAGAAGGTCCTAAAAGCTCCACTTGGGTTCAGCTGTGTTGCAAACTAAATACTAACATTCTCAATAACCCCAGAGTTTTGAATGTCTTCTTTGGAGAAGATGAACAACCTAAAATCATCTTTGTTTGTGACATTAAAAAACTCCCAGAACATTTATGTCCAAAGACTCACGTCTTCAGAATGTGTGCCACACTTTGTGACATTCATCTAATTTCCGTTTCAACAAGCAAACTGAAGAAACCAGTTTTGGGGCGCAAACCTCTGAAGACCCCTTCGAAAAATGTAGGAAATTTCACTGTATTCTTTCCAGTATTTTTGAGGAGGGTAAATGTACGACTATACACCCGCTTTGCCAGCAAAAATGAAAGGTAGTTGAAAAATCTTAATATTTTTGCGTCATTAGAGACATTTTTTCAGTTTTTTTGTTTATTTTACTTTGGATGTGATAAAAAAAAATAGCACCAACTTTGGAAAGGTTTTGTATTTCTTATGCCACTTCAACCTCAGATCCTGTATGCCTCCTATTTGAGGTTTTCTCACAGTTTCCAACTAAATTGATAATTTACCATTAACCTATACTGCCACTTTCGAAGAGACACTTCTTACGTGCAGTTATGTTTATCACTAAATAGCTTTTTTCATGTGGTAGGTTCAAGTACCTGTAGGCATTTCAGTCGCTCCAGGAAGTCATTGACGTAGCTTCCCAGCGGTTTGAGGCTGGGGTAGGACTTCTTCATCCACATGCCTGGGACTCGACCTTTTAAGATGCTGCTGACGACCTCCTCCAGCTCTGCAGACATCACCACCAGACCCTGTACCACACACACACACACACACACACACGCACACACACACACACACACACACACACACACACACACACACACACACACACACACACACATACACACACCGTTGTATCTGTAACCTGAAAATTGAAATGGAGGTGAGTCCCACCAAGCTCCTCCCACCTACCTTGATGGCCTTCTGGATGTTGATGCAGGAGTCTCTAATGGTGCAGAGCAGGTTGTTGAAGCGGCCCATCTCCTGCACCAGCACCGTGTTCATGCTTTGGTTGTAGCTGGTGGGGTAGCGCCTCATGGACGCCTCCAGATCAAAGTCTGCAGGCAGCTTGCTCAGGATGTCAGCCGCCACGTCATAGACCATGTCATCTGAGGATTTGGCGTCTCCTCCTGAGGAGCGGGACTGATCAGAGACACGGAGGATAGCTGAGACGAGGAGGAAGGACTCTCGGTTTGGCAGCTCATCACTTCTTCGGTTCTTTGAATTGTCAAATTATGGATTCTCTTTTGCGCTGACTCTATATCTGATGTTAGGTGGCCGCTTATATTTATTTTATGGTCTGTTTTTCCAGGCTGCTGTAAATTCATGCTTTTAAGAGGACACAAAATCCAATTGTAATTTTAATTATGCCTTCGGTTTTCATAATTGTTTTTTTTTGCAGGTTTGCTCGTGGAGAAATTTGACACAGTTTGAATTATCACCCATGCAGACAATCTATCAAATATCTCTTTCCTCCACTTTTCTTCCAAATCCAGGGGGCTCAGTGCAGCTCCGGGCTGCTCAGCCACCAGCCAGCGGTAATGGATAATCATTGGCTAATGGCGTAAGAGCTACAGTAGGGGAATGACAAATAGCTGCTTCATTCCATCTGAAGCCTCTCCTTGTTTATTCGCCATTGAGACTGATGAGAACCAATTAGATGCTAATAAAGTTCACACATGACTGAGGCCGGTATTAATCTTGTTGAAAGGAGTTGATGCAAATAAATGCCAGACACCATTGAGTTCCAATCTTAGCTTGAAGTCTAGAAGTGACGAGGAAATTATTTCCTAATGTTTGTGTCCAGCCTGATCTGCATACTTGTTAATGTTTGCTCCATATTTGTACGTGATATTGAAAAGAAAGTGGATTTTAAACATCTTGAGTGTGCACATATGAGATGTGGTCTCATTCTGTTGGTCTTTAAATTTAAATAGTAGCTTCACATTTAGTTTCGTAGTAAACATTGAGTATTAACATTTAGCATTAATATTTAGATGTAACATATAAATTTAGATTTAGATTGAACATTTTGATTTAGCCTGTGTGTCTAGCTTTGACATTTAAATTTTTACTTAATATCCAGGATTTAGATTTAATATTTAGATATAACATTTAGATTTATTTAAAACTTACATTTGATATTTACCTTTATATTTAATATTCATGAATAATACTCAGATCTAATGTTTATACTTAACATTCACATCTAAATTCATTCATTATTTGTTACTGCTTATCCTGTTCAGGGTCACAGGAGCTGAAGTCCGAACCCTGAAGGAGTTTAGATGTCATATTTGCATTTAGATTTTAATATTTAAAATTAATATTTAGATATAATATTTATATTTAACAACTAATATCTAACATTTAGACATTTTAATTTACACATTTTTTCTTGAAAAGTACATTTGACTAGGTTCATAAATATTGCTGTTAATGTGTTAGAATTGACTTGAAAAATTTGATCCCACTTTTTAAAGCTAAATGTGGGAGAATATTGCTGCTAAAATCAATGTCTTCTTTTACAATCAGCGCCCAATAGTCTTGTTCTGTCTGTAGATCACTTTCTGTTGGTAAATTTAATTCCCAGAGTAAAAGTAACAAGTTTGGACGGAGTGAGAAATCTTTGCTAAGTGAGAGATACGGCTGAAATAAATAAACGCCTTCAAACATTTATTT
Organism: Lophius americanus; assembly: GCA_037951165.1. Lineage (NCBI taxonomy): Eukaryota > Metazoa > Chordata > Actinopteri > Lophiiformes > Lophiidae > Lophius > Lophius americanus. The sequence continues at coordinate 7,407,143 of JBBDHG010000028.1, read as the reverse complement.
CACCTTCAAGTAGGTCTCATGTGAAATCTATAGGATTTGATTTAAAGCTGACATCGACTGAAACCAAAGAGCGGTAATAAATAATCCTCGACGAGAGAATCTGCTTAAAGTCTGCAGAGCAGAGAGATAATGATGGAGGATCACACAGATCTGCCTGACCCACCCGCCCCACTCTCACTGGGTTATCCAGGAGTCAGAGGATGACTCCTGGAATAAGAAAATAAGAAAGTCTCTCTTCTTTTCAACATCTTAAATATTCATGTATATTTCTTCTCTCTAATTAATGTTGCATGTTTCATTTTAATGGGGGGCAATAAAGTATTTAACGCTTGAGATGATTCTTCTAGAAGTCGTGGGAGACTCCAGAGATGAATCTTGATGCTGAGAGCTTTTATATGATGATTTCAGCGCCTCGGGTTTTAATGAGTGAACTGCTCCTGCTTGCTTTTATATGTCAGATGCCTTTTTCCCACCAAAGTGAACAATATGATGGTTCAAGGCTGATACTAGAGCCACGTTCAGAACTGGTTTAAAAAGGGAACTTTCTCACAACTGGTTTGGTTTTCCACTGTCTGGATAGGCACTCGGGCCATATCATTATATACTGACCTGTAGTCTTCATTACCAAGAAGTAGAAATCTTAGCAGCTGGATGTTCTCGCAAGTAGCAAATTAAATGTTTTGTGTGTATTTCAGATTTTCCGATTCTTGTCCTAATACATACAGTTGAATTTACCTGTGTGAGCAGGATGCTGTCAAACAGTAGCTGCGTCTCAGCCTGATCTTTTGTGATATCTGCGTTGGCGTTCATGCCAAAAATCTCCGGCGAGGGGTTGAGAGGCAGCGCCTTGGTGTATTCTATGTAGCTCTTGGCCTGAAACAGAAGTGGGAGGGGTGACTTTCAATCAACATGCCATGTAATAAGACTCTTTGAAAAACAAGTTGGCTCCTTAGATTGCTGACATTTATTGAAGAGACTATGTAAATGTGACTTCATGAATAAAAGATGTGGTTGGAGGGGGGTGAGAAGCACTGAGGAACAAAATGCCAAATAAAAGGAGCCTGCCATTGATTGCACTTGTGTTAACAAATATATCAGCCGTCACTGATGGCTGCTGCCTGCTGTGCCTTGTTACACACATTTTATCTCCTAATGACATTTTAAAGGTAGCGCCACAACAACAGCACCAACAAAAGTAATGTGCTTAGTTTAGAAACAAAGGCATTAGAGTGTAGAGTGAAGTTTTCAGGAGTTTTTAAAGGGAATGGTTCTCCAGGCACCTTTTTGGGAAACTTAAAGGCTCAAGGTCAGTCTGACTAGTTCAGTTTAGTGTATTAAATATATTTCAGGGACCTCACAAAAATACATTAGCTTCTAAAATGACTAAAGATGCTCCGCAACAGACTTAGCTGCGAGCTTTTGTCGCCTAATTAACATTACCAAAATAAACTTCAAATATGTCCACGACTATCAGGTGTATTTGCATCAACTTGGTTTCTATGGACAAGGTAGGTAACATCACCATATCAGTAAAATTGTACCTGTTAATCTGTGTGACTAATCTGTGATTAAGCAGAAAAAATAACAATATTTCTATTCTTGCCTGATTTAAAAAATATATATATTATATTGCAGTTAGATCATCTAAACAAAGGAATCAATGAATTTGTTCACAACCTCGTTGCATCAAATTTGATAGAAATACCAAGAGAGATTTTGGATGTAAAATACCAGATATGTCCACTAGAGTGTGGAATATGCACATACTATAACCTTTGACTGTGACATAAACCTAGGGTTTTATTGAGTTAAAATATAACTTATGATCCTAATCCCAAGATCTGTGAACTTCAAGCACAACCAGCGCTAATACATATATAGTGATTTGTAGCAGCAGTAAAAATATGACCACATACCACATTATTATCTACAATAATTATTGTATGTGATTGATTATTTCACTCACTTTATGTATAATGAATAGTGCCAAAAAATCCCAGAATATACAATAATTCCCAGTTTGCTACTTGATTTAATGACTAGGTAATTCCATTTGAATGAAACTGAAGGCATGATCAGGATAAGAACACTATGTGTTTATGCATTTACTTGTGTGATTTATCGCTAGTTAATCAGACACGCTGTATGACGACATCAGCAGCACTGCATCATAATACAATAATCATTTTCCTTTATATATCACGTTACACAGTACATATATGCAATACAGTGGCATGAAATGTATCTCTGTATTAAAACCATCCCTGAGGGAGCAGTTGGCGGGCCCTGTGAAGCGCCCAGGGAGCTGAGGTTTCAGGGTCTTGCTCAAGGACCCACGGCTTGTTGCATCAGGAGGTGGGCTTGAACCCTGCTCTCCCAGTTGAGGGACGACTGAGCTAAAGCCGCCCCTGTGCTGTTGATGTCAGCAGTGATAGTGGGATATGAGAGTCATGGGGAATGGGGAATGTGACATCTGTTAAAGGTGTCAATAGTCAGTCCATGTGAACATCTGTAGAGTTGGGGAACCAATTGTTGATGACAATGATTACTAACTTAATATAGTTATAGGAGAACAATCTTAAAATTAATTTGGGACTGCATCAAGGATCGGCTCTGAGCCCATACTTGTTTTCTATGGGGGACAAGCTGACAGATGGTCAGGCAGAAGTGTAGGTACATCGGGTCAACTGTTCAGAGCAATGGGGATTGTGGAAAAGAGGCGAAGAAGCGAGTGCAGGCGTGGGGGAGTGGGTGGAGAAGAGTGCCAGGATTTATCTGTGGCATAAGAGCATTTACTCATTTAAAAGGAGTAGATGATGAGAAACGTATTGGCTTAATTCATGTTAAAATACACCCATGAATAATGAATGGACTAAATGTCCGTCCATTATACCATCAGCCACCCTTTGGTTTTAGATATGTACATGGTTAAGCAAGCAGACATTTGGACACACCTTAAATAAACTTCCAACATGGATTTTGTCCTTAGATTCTTAAAATAGGGCCCATGGTATCTGTAAACTAAAGATGCATGTTTGGTGCTTCTTACATCTCCTTCAGGTGGTGCATAGTAGAGACCACTAGGATCATACTTGTAGTCGGGGTCCTCTATGACGCTTGAGACATAGAAGATCGAGAGGATTGTACGCAGGGTCCGTCTGTCCCAGTCGTCTGTCACACGTCCTCCGTAGTTACATTCTCCTGTCATATAGCGGATTGCATCAAACGGCACTTCCTGCAGGAAACACAAACAGGAAGTGAAGAACAACAGAGAAAAGTGTGTGTACATCCTCGGTTGTGTTTGTGTGTACCGAAACAGAACCTCTGGCTCACTCTGAGATGCAGACTTGTGTGGAAACGGACGTAGAGGTGGATGGAAGGGTGGAGTTGTGGCATTTTCAGGGAGATAACCTAAAAATTCTGTGAGTGACTCTTGGTTACGAGAGGAAAATGTCACTCCACTCAAAGAAGATACCATCAATGGTTTATTCCTGTTTGCTGCTGAGACTGAGACGCAGGGAACGGTGGAGAGCTACTTGGAAAATGTCAAGAGGGTTTTTGAATATAGCTGATATGAGTGGATACGAGGGGGGGGGGGGGGCCCTCTGCAGAGGGCAGAGTTTCAATTATGGGCTTAGATAATAGAGCATGCAGGTGTGAAGTCTGGATGTGAAAGGAGAGATTTTAGACTTTGATTCTGATCATTGACTCATTTAATATGACGTCACATAGACTAAAGGATAGATATTATAGTTTTGATAGGGCGGACGATTAACATATACGATTTGAAATTAAATATATTACAACAGAGAGTGATGCTACAGTGATTATTATCAGCTGTTGGTATTGGCTTAGTCGTGCGCAGAATTTGGGTTGTGCAAACCTGGATTGTTATAATGCAAATAATTGTCTCATAACAGGAGTGGAGTTACATTCTCTCGACTCTGGGACCACATGTCACAAAGAGCTCCATGACAGACATCAATCATACATCAGACTTTCGACAGCTAGTGATATCAGTACAAACCAGTTCAGTAGGAAATATTATTATCAGTGCGACCAGATATACAATAATTATTGTATGTGATTGATAATTTCACTCTATGTATGATGTATGATGACTAATGTCAAAATATTCTACAATAAATCTGGAACTGTATAAGGGGTTGTATAAGGGGTTGTATAAGGGGTTGTATAAGGGGTTGTATAAGGGGTAAGGCGCTGAGACCCCTCTTCTGTTCTATGGGGATGGACAGCCTGACAGATGAGGTCAGGCAGGAGTTTAATTACTTTGGGTCAACTGTTCAGAGAAACAGGGAATGAGGAAAAGAGGTGAAGAATACTGAGTTCAGGCAGGGCGGAGTGGGTGGAGAAATATGTCAGGACTTATCTGTGACAGAAAAGCAGAACGAGAGAAGGGAAAGGTTTACAAGAATGTAGTGAGAGTAGTTCTGCTGGAGGTGGCAGATTGAAGACGTTCAGATGTTCTTTGGGAGTGACGAGGACGGAAAGGATTAGAAAAGACTAAATCAGAGACACAGCCAAGGTTAGATGTCTTAGAGACAAAGTAAGAAAGTCCAGATCAAAATGTTTTGGACACGTGAAAAGGAGGGATAGTGGATATATTGGTTGAAGGATGCTGGAGCTGCCAGTCAGGAGAAAAAGGGGTAGACCAAAGAGTAGGTTTCTGGATGTGGTGAAAGAGGACATGCAGTTGTTTGGTGTGACAGAGGAAGGAAGATGCTGGGGTCAGGGGATGACGGAAACTGATGATCCACTGTGGAGACTCCTAAAGAGAACAGTAGAAAGGAGAAGATGATGATGTCGAGATCATCCACGGTGGTTTTAGTTACCTGGTATTGTTCGAGGAACATGTGGAGCTGCTGAACAGAGATCCTGAGATCAGTCTCATTGAACTCATATGGAATGTTCCAGCCTAAAGGACCAAACTTCTTCCTCTCCTGGGTCAGGGCGTGGAAGAAACACAGGCCATATAGCAGCTTCTTGAAAGCAGCCTGAGAGGCAGGAATAGAAGGAGTGGACTTGTGTAAATACTTAGATAGTGGTGATCGTGGGAAATATCCACAGATAAAACAAACACACTTTGAAAACCCCTATGGGGCGAGGAACACCCATGACATGACACCAGCTACCTACACAAACACACACAAACACACACACTCTCTGACCGGCTTGTTGCTGCTGTCGAAAAACTCCGGGTCAGAGATGGGGTCCATTAAGAAGGAGCGTGCAATATTGGCACGGAGACCCTTCGGAGCTTCATTAGTCATCTTCACCCCATTTTGCAGCACCGACACAGGGAAGGTGGGAGACGGGTAGCTCGTCAGCCACAGCCTGAAGTCTGGGTGGGTCGTGTCTATGTTCAGCTCCTACTCACAGACGTAAAAAATAATCGTGTTGCACAGTAAAAACAAAGAAGAAAAATTACAATTTGAGGTAAAATACCTGCAGCTGTGGTTTCCAGAATTCCGTAGAAATGAAGGGATGTTCTTGCTAAATGGTTAAATGTTTCTTAACGTAAATTTGAATGTTTATACAGCATACTTTAACCTTAATTTTAACGTACAGGTTTCACTTTGTACAAAACCAGATGTTTAAAATATACCCTAATTTATTATAAATGTATTATATAATTTATGTATTGGTCGGAATTTACGCTAATTTACTGGTGTTTAATGTAATGCCCTTGTAAACCGGTTTTAAAAATATCTTTTTTTCACGGTATTTTACGGTTTTGAGTGTTATACATGGTCACCGTACCTTTTACGGTAAAAGTCTTGCAACCACAGCAGCTGGTATTTTACCATAAATTATGAAGATTTTCTTTCTTTTCTTTTTTGCAGTTTAACAGATGTGGTAAATAGAATGAATGAATGGGGGGTTCTGACCTCGCAGACTCTCTCCAGCGTTGACATCCAGGATGTGGCCAAATGGCAGTTCTGTAGGACCACCCAGGTGCCCTCTTTAATGGCCGTCTCTATCATACGCATAGCAATAGGACCCTGGCCTTGACCCAGGGAGAGGGAGGTCAGTCTGTTCCCAGAGAAGCCCTAAGTAATAAGACCAAGTGTTACTTATTCTGTCGGGACTTTTGACCAAGAAGGAACTGAATTCCTTTCCAGCACACTGAAGACGTGTTTGGCAGCCTGGAGAATCTCAAGGATTCAGTTTTTCCTTTCATCTGGTGTTTGTGCACACAGTAGGCTTCAGCCCTGCTGATTTCCCATGAGTCTCCATACCTTTTCATCCCCAAACTTGAGTAACGCAGCCATGGGGTCTGAGCCGGGGGAGAGGATGAAGATGAGGGGGGCGCAGCAGTGGCTATCAACATACGCTTTACTCAGGTTGAAGGGTGGCGGCTCGATGAAGGGACGACCCAAACTGTCGCAAACAAAGTCCTGCACCATGGGAACAACCTGAAGGACACACACATGGAGTGAGATTACTGTATTTATGTATTTTGAACAGTTTTTCAGGGTTAAGAAACATTTTAAGAGAGTCATGTTGATGCAAATGTGATTGATGTCAATCTTATAATGTTTATCAGAATCATATTTTCAAATACTCCTGTTTGGTGAACAATCATGTTATGAATGATTAAATAAAGGCTCCCTTTTTCTTATTTCCTCTTTTTTGAGAGATACGATACAACGAGTATTAGTGGGAATTTGACAAAAGAAATTAAGGATTTGAGATACGATAGGAAAGTTGTGATTTTTTTCTGAAACAAAGTCTTAATTTTACGAGAGTATATCCCCGAAATAGTCGAGGATATTATAGGATATCAGATACTTCATGTTACCGCCATAACTCCAAAACTATATCACGGATCCTTTTCAAATTGTGTACCCTCATTGTATAGTTACTTTCTTACCCTACCTAATAGAAGAAATGGAGGTGTTTTCTGAAAAGTTCAGCTGTATATTTCTGACACTAGGGGGAGCTTTATTGTCATGGCTCTGTTTCATTTTGTAGTGTAAGGTTGTGTTTCCTGTTTTATTTTAGTTCCATGTCTATTTGCTTCTACTATGTCGATGTAGAAGGAAATGTCTTTGAGGGATCATCTGTGTTCTTGCCTGTTTATCCTGCCAGTGTTCTCGTCCTTGTCAGCTCCAGTCCTGTTGCCTTATGCTTCACCATAACGTAAGTTTCGGTTTCCATTGTGTTTTCCATTTAGTTACTTCTTGTCCTCTTTGGATTTTCTACTTTTAATAATAATTTTTGCATCTGACGTAAATATGTAGTTCACCATTTGTAGATCTAAATTTTTTTATTAATTAATTAATTAAATGAATTGATTACTTTTGTTCACATAACTGTCTGAGTTTCATTTGGATCCATTTGTATTTTTGGAACAGCATCCGTAACTTTTATCCCAGTCAGGCTATAACTTCTCAAATGTTTCTCCATGTTTCATACGCACCAGATCTTGATTCCAGATCTGGTGCGTATGAATCGACTTAAGGAACTATCAAATATTGTATTTTACTCTAGTAGTTCATATTTTACTCACTAGGGGGATTTTATTTTTTTCCAAAAACACTGTGTTCCAGACATAACTCAAAAATATTTCATAGATCATGTTAAAGTTTAAAATCTAAATAGATCGTAGTGCGGGGAAGAACTGGGTTTATTTCTGGAAAGGTCAGTTGTAATGTTGTGAAACTAGGGGGAAGTTTTAACCCCAAAAGTTTTTGGGTCATGAATTCTCAAACATTGGTCCGATTGAGTCCAAATCTGGTGCATATAAATCGAGTCGAGGATACTTATCTTGTATATATCACATTTTGGCCATATTTTTATCGAAAAGTTCATAATTTACTCGATATATTGAACTTTTTAAAAAAATCTTTTACTAAAATAGAGTGGAAATAACTTTAGGGAATAAATGTTAGTGGTTAAATCATAGGGATTGCTTGTGAAGGAAGGGGCTTGGGGGCTTGGGGGCTTGGGGATAACATCGTATGGAAATATCTTTAGACAACCAGATATGAACTGACCTTGTCGGGTCTCAGACATCGCACCACCAGCATCCTCTGAAACTGGCTCAGCTTTTCTTTCCAGTCATCGGGGAAGGGAGTCTGATGGGGGCTCTGCAGAGATTATGAACACAACAGGTATTCCATTCAGAATGGACACAGGATACACAACAGATTCCTCACGAGAGAGAAGAAATACACACACACACTTTAGCATCGGGAGCACCAAATGATCTAGAAAACCAGAGGACTGCCCATAAAACACAGTTGACTATTTGACATGATGTTGATGTATAATGTAGGAGCTGCAATCTGAATTTTCACCACTAAATCTTACACACTGCATCTTTAATGCAAATTAGAGTGAGATGCAGCAAAATCGAGCAGTTTCATTTAGCCAAAGAGGGTTGAGCTGTGATGTGAGTGTGGCGGGGTGATGCAGGGATGTGGATAAATCTTCACAAACGCACAAGTAAAGAGTACAAAACTAGACTAGCGAAGAAGGCGAGGATAAGAGCCTCTGGGTTCTGGGTCAGAGCAACATGTTTGATTAATCTATGAAACAAGTGGACCAGAGTAAGTGAGCAATGGCGTCGGGAACTTTTGGAATTACTTCCCCCAGGCTGGTTATGGAGACACTTCTGGTACGTATGATGATGGCAGGTACTCTGAGAGGAATGCTCCTATTTAGGACCTCTGGGGGATTATGTGTGTGTGTGTGCACAGCTGTGTGTTTGCCTGATTGAACATCTGCTCCTGCATCAAAACTGAATAAAAGTGGATTTTACAACTGGAACGAAGTGAGGCGTTGAGCCTGATTCTGTTGATTATAAATCAAAGATGGTGCTTGTGTGTGTGTGTGAGTGTGTGTGCCAGTGTGTCTGTCTGTATGTGTATATGTCTGTAAGGGTCTGTGTGTGTGTCTCTGTGTGCAACGCACATTGATTCACCAGCTGTTCTTGTGTCTGTACTGCGTAAATGTAACAAAAACACACCAGTAACCAACCCAATTTAATGCGATAAAATGTCATATTCATATTGTTCATCGTTAAAAAATTCGTCTTATATCAAACGCATTCCCAGAGACAAATAAAAAGAAAATTTTAGCTTTTGCCCATGAGTGTTGTTGCTGTGCCCCGCTATTGTTCCATTCGTACCATTCTGTTTTCTTTTAGCAGAAAACACCACAGAAGCCTGGATAGGCAATGGAGAGAGAAACTCTGGTGAACCATTTTTAAAATCATTTCTAAAGTTGTTAAGGGCAAAATATAATTAAGTTTTTTTGTTTTCTTGGGTTTTTGTCCTGTTTCTTTGGAATTTAAACTCTGGGAATTCTGATTTTGGAGGAATATTTCTGCCAATGTTTTGGACTTTAAAAAAAGATTTCTTTAAATTTCTTTTAAATATCTATTAAAACTTTTTTGTATTTTTATTCAAAATTTGACTTTAAATAATCTTGGGGCCCTGAATGACTTTTGTATGTTTCTCTGCTTGAAGAAGTGAGTATTCTGAATTGTATTCTACCTTCTTTTATTTTTATGAGAATAAAGTCAGAATTTATCTAAAAAACTCTGTTAAATTCTGGTTTTATTCAGGAGAATTCTGACTATAAATCCCAATCCAGAAAAACATTTGTTGCCTTAATCCTTTAATTTTTGTCTCCTAGGACTATAACTTAAGTAAAAATGATTTTGACAATTCTTTTCTCCTCTTCAATTTTTCTAAGGAGAGGAAGGCCAGAAACCACTTTGAAAAGCAGTTTGTCGTTACCATTAAAGAAATATACAAGCGCCTCCATGGTCTTTGTGATACCCACCGGACTCGCGTAGACCGTCTCCCAGTCATCCTTAAGGCGATCCATGTCCAGACGCAGACCCCGGAATGGCTGCAGCTCATCCAAACGAGAAATCTCATCCCAGGACTTCTTGGGTAGCCAGGAGCAGGGATTGGCATGGGGATTGTCCAGACCCACGCCGCCCGTCAAAAGGAAACGCCACTCGCCTTCATCAACCTATGTGGATGAGTGTAATTTGTGTTAACCGGAAAGTACTTCTTTCTTTGCATACAGTATTGAATGTGAGTACAGTGTGTCCATATCATACCAGACTGTCGTGTAAGAGCAGGTTGATACTGAGGCCGAAAGAGAACAGCAGCTTGTCCTTTTCAAACAGTGAGCGACACACGTTGGCATACAGCGAGTAGGTGAAGTGGTCTCTCAGGATCTGGAGCCTAAATAAGACACATTTAGGGCATCGGTGAAGAGGCACTGGATCTGTCATTTCTTATTTGTCCAACAGATCCTTCTCAGAGTGGGTAGGAGAATCACATTCTCCTGCGCTCGGATTTTCTGCGGGGTCTCCCAGGGGTCAATTTCGGGGCCTCTTTTATTTAGTTTACATGCTGCCACTGGGCCAATTACTGCATAGCCATTACATCGATTTCAATTCCTACAAACTGGATAATCCGTGTGGGTTGAATCCAAAGCAACTGGACTGGGATTCTGTTTGGGATTTTATACCTCCAGTAGGTGTTTGGTACACAGAGAGTTGTTGCGGTTAGTCGGGCATAACTAATGAGGATGGGTCTGAATCGTCAGGAGTCGTTAGGGACAGAGTGGTCTTGATTATCCAATGGGGGATCGTGAGTCGTTAGCATAATGTGCCTCCATGTGTGAACGGTGGCAAAATCGTCTTGGGAGTGATGCTCAAACTGCATAGTATGTGGGTGATAGGTGATGGCGTAGACCCCCCCCCCCCCCCTTGTTCAAGAGGGCTTTTCCAGTTGGACATAACTCTTCCCTCAAACCATCTATCCTTTCTCTCTAAAATGTGAACATTGTTGTCCTCAAAAGATTGTCCCTGGTCCTTTAGATGCAAGTGAACTGTTGAGTCTCGTCCCGATAAGATAAGATAAACCTTTATTCGTCCCACAACGGGGAAATTGCAGTGTTACAGCAGCAAAGAGCACACAGATCAATATAACAGAATAACATTATATTAAATTCAATTAAATTCAATGTGCAGTGTAGCTGGTCCTCCTGTGCTGGGACAGGTTCCGGTTCTGATGGGCTGGCTCTGTGTGCTGGGACATTCGGCTGTGAAGTGTTTGTTAGGTCTCATCTGTGCACTCTTTGCTGCATTGAACTGCATAAACCACATCGATCTGTTTGTGTCCGGGTGTTTTGCCTTCGGGGTGAACCAGTTTTTGTCTGAGGGTGCTGAAATGAATAGGCATCTTATCTTTGGAGAAAATCCTACATTACTTTTCCGAAACTCCAGCCACATGAGGTACGACAGTGCTTGGGCGCCTGCCCCTGTCTTCCTCTGTGAAACTGTTTTCTTGAGGTCCCTAACGCCTCATGACGATTCAGACCCACCCTTATTAGTTATGCAAAACCAACTGCCAACAAATCTATGTACTAACATCTACTGGAGGTAAAATCCCTGAGCCCCCACCAGCAACTCACAACTGAAGAAGCCTCTTGGATCATAGGTGAAAGGTCTTCCAGCCAAAACAGAAGTTAAGTTGCTTTGGATTCAACCCAGATGGATTACCCTGACCTGGATGAAGTAGAATCTACACAGATGATAAACACGTTTATGTCCCGCTAAAGCCTGGGTCCACAGATACGTCCTCTTAAATTAAAATCCGGAGGAGCAAATGTTCCAACAACTAAAAGAGTCAAAAAGAGTATATTTTTAATTTCCCTCCATGGCCCAGACTCCAGCAGCTTACTTAATCTCTCCTTGTTTGGGTGCTGTGGGTAAAACTACCCAGATTCAGGCCCGTAACCTTGGTGTCGTGTTTGACTCAGATCTGTCTTTATATGTGCAGGTGATTTGAAGGAGATTCATTCTTTTATTTCATCAAGACTTTACTAAAGTCATACACTTTATTTATATGCCTGAAAAGTTGGGGATGTCCTTTGCCACAGATCCTTTGCGTTAACAGGATAACTCCAGAAATATTTCATAGATCATAATCAAATTTTACACCCATATGGACCTTAATTCGAGGAAGTGATTTTGTGAACTGGAGTGACTTTGAGAAAGGTCGGTTGTATGTTTCCAACAGTAGGGGGAGATTAATCCCCCAGTAGGGGGAGATTAATCTCTGAATGTTTACAGCATTCATGTTCTTAAC